>JAVKLA010000090.1:11675029-11716062 GCA_034782735.1 Sagittarius serpentarius | reverse complement strand
GGCGGGCCGGGCCGGGCCGCGCCGCGTCTGGAGGCAACGGAGAGGCCGGGGAGCGGCGCAGGAGGATGGAGGGCAGTGAGCGGCTCCTGTGAGTAACCGGGGCCGGGGAGGGCAGCGGGGGCGGAGGCCTGCGCCTTTGTCGCCCTCCCCGGCCTCCTAGTGCGGCTCCCCGATGGGGAGCACCGGTGTGGCCCTGAAGGCAGTGCTGTGGTGCTGGGGTCCTGTACTGGGGACACTGGTGAGGCCCTGAGGACACTGGTGAGGCATTGGTGTAGCCCTGGGGATACGGTGATGGTACCAGGGTCCTGCACTGGGGTCACTGGTGAGGCGCTTGGAGGCGCTCATCCCGCACTGGTTAGGCACTGGGAATACTGGTCCTGCACTGGGATGGATCAGCAAGGCCACTGGTACGGCAGTGAAGTCACTGGTCCCACACTGGCTGTTTTGGAGACTTTGTCCCTGTGGCCCCTGCCTGTCACAGCAGGATGGTGCTGGCCATCCCCCACAGTTGCCTGGGGTCCCCACCCCTGGGGTGGGCCAGGCTCCAGCAGCCCCTCAGTGGTGACACTTGGGGTGGGGGGGAGGTTGAGGACATGTGGTTGCCACCTTGGCGGGCGCCTGGGCCTCTGGGGGCTGCACAGCACAGATAGGGGCCAGGGACGCTGGTGGCAGGGCTGCCTGCCCCTGCGCCCCGCTGGCCCCACATCTCTCCAGGCGGGAGTAACTGTTGGCCCCGATAACTTAATCTCACAGGGCCCTCGGCCCGGCATCGCTTCACCCCTGGGAGGGCCCCACGATCCCGAGCAGGAAGAGGCCCTGGGCCATGATGGGGAGCATTTGTCACGTTTGTCACAGCTGGGCGCAAGTCCCTTCCTGTGGTCACTGGCTGGGGAGTGGGGACAAGCCACTGGCCCTGGCACCCCCTGCCCCCAGCCGCGGGGATCTGGCAGGGCACCTGGACCCCTTGTGGGTGACAAACCATATCTGCTCTTTCGTCCGCAGCCCCAAGGGCTTCCCCAAGCTGAAGAATGACACGTTCCTGCGAGCGGCACGCGGGGAGGAGACTGAGCACACCCCGGTGTGGTGCATGCGGCAGGCAGGGCGCTACCTGCCTGGTGAGCAGGCGGAGGAGTACGGGGTGGGAATGGCAAGGGGGGCCCCAGTGTGCCCCCTGTAACGCACGTGCCGGTCCCTTGCAGAGTTTCGGGAGACCCGGGCGGCTCAGGATTTCTTTGCCACTTGCCGGAGCCCCAAATTGTGCTGTGAGCTGACGCTGCAGGTGAGCATCCCCTGGCAGGTCTGTGTGTCCCCTCTCCCCGCCCACATGAGGACAGGGAGAAACCTTGGGTCTGGCCCCAGTAAGTTGTGCAGCCCTTGGGGACCCCACTGCCCCATCTGCTTTTCCGGGTCCTCCATGGGGAGGGGGTCCCACCACTTCACTGACACTGCCTCTTCCCTTCCACAGCCGCTCAGACGATTCCCGCTGGATGCTGCCATCATCTTCTCTGACATCTTGGTGGTGCCCCAGGTGAGACCCATGGCCATTGGCGGGGAGCAGCGGCTGGGAACGCGGCTGGGTTCGGGGCCACCCCATTCCAGCTTCTATTCTTCCCTGTCCCCAGGCGCTGGGCATGGAGGTTGTCATGGTCCCGGGCAAAGGACCCACGTTCACAGAGCCCCTGAAGGAGGTGGAGGACCTGCTGAAACTGCGACAGAAGGTGGATGTGACTGCAGAGCTGGGTTACGTCTTCCAGGCCATCACGCTGACACGACACAGCCTGGAGGGCCGGGTGCCCCTCATCGGCTTTTCTGGGGCGCCTGTAAGTGATGTGGCTCCTCCATGGGGGCTTCCCAGCTGCGATTCTCTGCTCTTTCTTCTGGGGTGACACTGGCCATGACACCCCCAGAGCTGTGGGTGCTATAGGGGTGCATAGGTGGGGGACATTAAATGCAGGAGCACCTGTGCCCCAGGCTCTGGGGTGCTCACAGGTCCTATCTTCAGCACTGTGACCGGCCCCTCGCATCTTCTTCTGTCTCCATCACACTCCTCACTCCACTCCTCTTCTTCCTGCAGTGGACGCTCATGTCCTACATGATTGAAGGTGGCGGCTCCACTACAATGGCCAAGGCCAAGAGCTGGCTCTACCGTCACCCCGAGGCAAGCCACCGGTTGTTGCGGCTGCTGGCCGATGTCATCACTGACTACCTGGTGGGGCAAGTGGCTGCTGGAGCGCAGGTGTGTCCTGGGGCATGGGGACAGGGACAGGCAGGAAGGCAGGGACTGGGGACAGGGAGCAGAGAGGGTCCAGCTTCTGGGAGGAGGAGGAGGGACTGAGGTACAGCTTTCCAGCCCTATGTCCCCGGCAGGCGCTCCAGCTGTTTGAGTCCCACGCGGGGCACCTGGGCCCGGAGCAGTTTCAGGACTTCGCCCTGCCTTACATCCGAGACATCTCCCAGGCTGTCAGGAGCAAGCTGAAGGAGGAGGCGCTGCCCCTGGTGCCCATGGTGAGTCGAGGCTGCCTGGATTGGCCCTGGCATCTGGGGGCTGCTGTAGAGGGGTGCAACCCCTGGTACCTGCCTCCCCCAGTCTAGCCCGTGGAGAAGGGCATGACCTATAGCAGAGTTACTGCCTGTCTCCTCCCTCCCCAGATCATCTTTGCGAAGGATGCGCACTACGCGCTGCGCGACCTGGCCCATGCCGGTTACGAGGTGGTTGGTCTTGACTGGACCATCCGGCCCCAGGAAGCTCGGTAAGAGTCTGGCAGAGCACTCGGGTGACTGGGCAGCACCCTGGGCCGGGTACCCTGCCCTATTCCTTTGCCCTGAGCCACCCCAGGTCTGGAAATTTCTGCTCTAGAGGTAGGGATAGTTGGGCCCCCATGCTACATGGAGCTCATGGCAACCAGGAGCTGCACTGAGGGGTTCCGTGTGCCCTGTGGTGGGGGCTGCAGCTACCTGTCTGCCCCCAGCCTCTGCCCCACATGCGACAACTCACTCACCTGCTTCCTCCCTGCTGCAGCGCACAGACAGGGAAAGATGTCACCCTGCAGGGGAACCTGGATCCTTGCGCTCTCTACGCACCCAAGGTGAGCTGTGGCCATCGCCAGCAACGGGGGCTAGTTCCAGCCTGTGTTAAAGGCCTCCTGCCTCAGTTTCCCCACCTGCAGTGCTGGGTCATGTCTCACAGTCCCCCAGGCTGGCTGGGGACTGATGGGGGGTGGAGTACCCTGGGCTGGATGGGGCTGACACAGTTTCCCACCATGCCTACAGGAGAAGATTGGTGAGCTGGTGAAGAAGATGCTGGAGGGTTTTGGGACCCAACGCTACATCGCCAACCTGGGCCACGGTCTCTACCCCGATATAAGCCCCGAGCACGTGGGTGCCTTTGTGGAGGCCGTGCACGCTCATTCCCGCCACATTAACAAGCACAGCTGAGCCTGAGGGCTTGGGGACAGGACTTTGGTTTGGGCAGTCACCCAAAGTAGCGTGTTGTTACAGAGCTTGCTCCAGGCTGGTCTGCAGCATTAAACCAGCACCTTCTCCACAGCGGCCGTGTGCCTTTAGCTGGGGGGACGGGGAACTGGATGGCCCTAGAGGGGATGGGCACTGATGGCAGCCTGGCAGTGGGGCATGTGAGGTCGGGGGGAGCCCTGTCCTGCAGGTCAGAATGGGGAAACAGGGATGCCAGCGAAGTAGGGGGGATGCCTCTCCTCTCCCTGTCAGGCTGCACAGCATTGTGCCAAGAGCTTGGGAGAGAGGCTGTGAGGCCAGAGTCCAACAGGCATCTCCTGGCACTACAGCTGCGCTCAGGCCTGCTAGGGCAGATGGGCTGCCTGAGGCTGGCAGGGTCACAGCCTGGGAGCTGGGGCCTCACAGCCCACCGCTGCCACAGGCTCAGCGTGAGCCGTGCCACAGTCCTGCTCAGGTGGGAATAGGCAATGTGACACCCACCCAGGGCATCCCCGAGTGGGTGGGAGACCTAGCAGGGCTTACCTGGCTGGGGGGGAACAGCCAGCCACGTGGCAGGAGCCTTCCAAACACAAGTGCCCTGCCACACTGGCTGGGACGGCAGCAGACACACCATGGCCCTAGCACTGCTATCACCCTCCTCCAGCTCCCAGAGCCTCTTTGGGACCATCCCACCGGTCCTGGAAATCTTTTCCCCACACACCCACCTCCTCCTCTCCTCTGATCCTCAGGGCCAAGGCTGCCTGGGGCTCAGCAAACCCTCCAGAAAGCAGCCCAGTGTGCCAACAGCACCCAGGAAGCCTGGGTGACAACTGTGCCACCCCATCTCACACTGCGGTCTAGGCTGGCTACAGGATGGATCAAGACATGGGCACCAACACTGTCGTAGCCGTCACAGACAGGGTAGTGCCAGCAGGGTGGGCAGGGACCTGCTGACGCTGCCCGTGGCAGGAAATTCTGCTCTGAAGTGGCCAAGGTGCCTTGCCACTGCTCTGTCGCCCTCCTTGGGGCACAGAAGCTGGGTACCATAGTGGGCTGCACCGCCACCTCCCCCCGGGGCTCTGCCCTGCTTGCATCGCCTGCTGCGCCAGGCTGCCCAGCACACGTGGTGACTCCTCCGACTTCAGAGAAAGGCAGTGGATACGGGCAGTAACGTTCATCCCTTTTATTATTAAACATCAGATGAAGAGGTCGCACACACACATACACACACGCAAAAAAAAAAAAGGGGGGGGGGGGAAGGAAAAAAAAAGAAACAGACTGGTTGAAGACCACTATTTCAGTGGCAACAGAGACCGAGTACAATTGGTTTCCTGGCCGGAGCGCGGACACAAGTCACTTGCCAAAAAATGAAAAGTCAAACCAGACAGCAGATAACTAGCCCACGTTCTCTAACTACAAGTCACCGTCCAGACCGGCCCTGGCCCCCCCAGCCCTCCCGACCCGCTGGCAAAGAAATGAACCAAAACCAAAGAGCTGCTGGCCCAGGGCTTGGAGAGTCTGCCCCTGGCACGGGGCGAAGCCAGGAAGGGCTGAGCGTTGGCTGCACGGCAGAGCCGGGAAGCGGAACGGAGCGGGAAGGCGGCGCGGCTGCACCTGCCCCCTCCTCCCGCCCCAGGAGGCGGGCAGCCCTGGTGCCCGCTCAGGCACCTCGCACCCCTGTGCCTGGCGGGAGACGGCTGTGTACGAGGCGATGGGCTCGTGTCCTCCATCGCCAGCATCCACGTGTGTCCGAGCGAGCGTCGCCCCGAGTCCCTTCCTTTGCTGTCCTCAAGCGCTGGGCTGCCACTCCTCCTTCCATCCGTCTGTCCGTCCCAGGGCTGTGAGTCCCAGGGCTGTGAGTCGAGCGGACGTTTGCCTCCCCCCACACCCTTCTCGCTGCCAACGATGCCGTGGGAACCTGAGAAATGTTTGCGTGCCTCCTCCTCTTTTTGTATGTGGTTTTGTTTTGTGTGGTTTTTTTTAAATAATAGTTATAATAACAATAATAATAATAATAATAGCAATAATAAAAATAATCACCCCAGCCCACAATTTCAAGTATCCCCCAAATAAAAGACAGAATTATAAATAATTATAACTTTACAATTTAATAATTGACACATATACTATAGTATTTACAGTATCATAAATGCTTTTTTTTTTGTGTTACTTTTAGTAAGCAATCCCTGAGAACAGTTACTTTAACTTGTTTTTATTGAAGTATCTTCACAAATAGAGGAGTTTGCATGTCTCGGGCGGGCGGGAGAAGCGCTCTGCAAAGCCATCGCTTTTGGTGACGCATGAGGTTCTAGTGTCGCACGTTTCTTTGCTCGCTCTTTCTTCTTTTTTTTTCTTTTCTTTTTTTAAATTCCTCACGTAATTTTAAAGGTTTTTGCACTTTGCAACCTTCGGATCCCTCCAGCGACCGCTTCGTTCAGGAAAGAGGTATTAGATTTCCAGGTTAGCTTTTGGTATTGGCAAGGGAGGGCAGGGGGCTGAGCAAACCATCCTTTTTCCCCATGGTTGCCTTTTGGTTTGTGCCCAAGGAATCTCTGGATCCTCTCAGCGTGTGAAATGGTTAAATCCAAGAAAGAAAAAATTAAAAACAACCAAAAAAAAAAACCCAAAACAACAACAAAAAAAAAGACAGAAAACAAACAAACAAAAAGAAACAGAAGACCAGAACAGAGCAGCCTCTGCCGATGGGGGGAAGGTGATCTCTGCTCTCCTTCCTTCTTCTCTCCCGAGTCCCCGTGCTGCGGCCGGACCCTGCCAGTGAGCATGGTGGGGGCCAGGGCTCACCCAAACCGTTCCCGCACCAGCAGCATCAGTTTTTTCTTGCCTTTGTAGATTTGTTTGAGATTGTCAATGAACTGGGCAAACTGTATGTGCCCGTCTTGTGCCAGGAGGAAGGTCTCCCTGGCCTTGCTGAGGAACTCGATGAACTCCCCGTAGTGCCGCGGGCTGATATGGGTGAGCCGGGAGTGGGTGGTGTTGATGTAGGCGCTTATCGTCGCGTCCAGCAGCTGCCGCAGGGGGGCTTTGTCGGTGGACATCAGCTTCCCCGAGTTCCTGCGGCCGGGGATGCCGGCCAGCCCCGGGGCCGTCATGGTGCAGCGGCGAAGGATGTCCGAGAGCACCGTGGCACAGTGCACGCTCTTCACCACCAGTGGGATGATGGCCGCCAGCTCATTTTTGCCCAGAGAGTGGCTCAAGGCGCAGGCCCAGAGCACATCATTGATGGCCGGGTGCGTATCCTGGTTGTAGGCCAGGTTGAGATGCGTCATGGCCAACGAGGCCAGTTTGAACGCCCGGAGCGGGTAGCCCCTGTGCTCCATGTAGCGGGCAATGGTGAAGAGCTGGGTGTAAGTCATGCCGGTGGAGGCAGCATCAATGACAATCTGGTAGGCGGTCTCGAAGGCGATGTGGTCCTTCTCGCAGAGGGTCAGGGCGGACAGGGCGCAGTTCTGCGGGTCCTTCATGGCACACTGCAGGGCCAGGGTGCGGGCACAGCTGGCCAGCTCTTCCCGCTGCGGGTAGTCCAGGCTCAGGCGCAGGATGGTGTTGTGGGACATCACCGTGGCTGCCACAATGCTGGTGGCTTCCGTGGGAGTGAACAGCGAGTACCAGCTCTGCAAGATGCTCACCAGGGCCCTCACCCCTGCAAGAAAACACCAAGGTCATGGCACAGCTCTGGAGCCTGGCTCAGATCGCGGGGCTGCTCTGAGTCCCTGGGTACCCACAGCCAGGGCAAAGCCAGCCCACGGCAGTGCTGAGCTGCTGCCTCTGCCCCAACAGGGACAGGGCAGAGGGGGACAGGCAGAGGCTACCCTGCACTGCCATGCTGCAGGGCACAGCAAACACCGCTGGCCTGGCCCAGGTACAGGGGACCTGTCCCAGTCCCAAACCTGGCCACCACTGTGGCCCCAGCCCTGCCAGCTGGTGCTCTGAGGTGCATCCAGTTACCCAGACAGAAATGGGAGACCCAGAAGTGCTCGGTTGCCCAGGGCTACGAATGACCCTGGGATCTCCGTGCCCACCCTGCTCCCACCGTACACGGGCCGGACCTCCCCGGCATGGCGAGGCACTCACCCACTTCGGTAGCACACGTCACCAGCCACCTCACCATCTCCCGCCGCCGCCAGTTGAGAGTGGACAGGGTCATGCGCATCACCTGTGAGGCAAACTTGGGGTGACCGGCTGCCCCACAGGGCTCCAACGAGGCCACTCAACACAATAGTGCTCCCCAAAAATCCCTCTGGCCCAGCTGGCTACCGGCTCCCGGTGCTGCCTCCCCTCCACCGAAAGCGCAGTGGGCACAGGGGCCTCCCAGGGTTGAGCTCCCCTGCACAGGGCCATGCAGGGATGAATCTACTCCTTCCCCAGGGGACCACCTACTTGGCAGATGACCATCACCAGTGCCGCTGCTGCAGCACATGGGGCAGAAGGGCCACCGGCATCCCCAGCGCCACCCCATACCTGCAGCCCCAGCTCCAGTGCCACGTTGAGCAGCGTTGTGTCCGAGTTGCTGTCAGCTGGTGTGGCGATCTTGAAGGCGTCCTGGGCCAGCTTGAAAATCAAGGAGGAGGAGTGGATGTTCTTCTGGATGGCCTCCAGCACCGTGCGTAGGCGCAGCATGTCCCCTGGGTGCAGGCAAGAATGGTCAGATGGCTCAGCCACCCCCCACCTTGCCCTTGAGCCCCATCTGCCTGCACCAGGTGGTGAACAGCCCCTTCAGCAGGGTCAGCCCCTCTGAACACGCACGTGGAGGGACGCTGGATCAGGCCCTGCAGTCCAACAGCAAAATGGGGTGTCCTCACTAGGGGGTGACACATCCTACAGCACCCATCCTCGCTCAAGATCATCTTCTCACGGAGAAGACAAACAACCCTGAGTGATCCCAGACACGTCCTGGAGCATTAGCAGACATCTCCAGGCACCTGGATGTTCTACCCTGGGCTCAAGTTTGACAGCTGTAAAGCAGACTCTTCCCAACAAAGGAGGGGTTTGGGGAGATGCCCAGTGCTGAACGGCTGCGGAAAGGCCAGTCTTCATTTAGCAACATTAAAAAAAAGAAGAAAAGCTGTTTGCTGCGCACAGTCTTGTCCAGTAGTCCCTTCCCTCTGCAAGGCCAGCAAAGGCCGGGCCAGGGTCACCCAGACTCACTGCGGCTTGGTCCTGGATGTCCCAGGCCAGACACGCAGCTCTCACGACTGAGACAGGATGAGACACCCCCAAAGAAGGGGGTTCCTGGCACAACACCCAGTGATGCTGTGGGTTTCCTGCCACAGGAGGCCATGCGTGCTAGAAGGATACGTGATGGCATTAGGAGATGCGGCAGGATCTTGGAAGAGGGACCCATCAAAGCATATTAATATCATGATCCTGCATCTGGCTTGGGAAATCTGTCAGCCCCTGTGGGACACAGGGTGAGGAGAGGGACCTCTGGCGCGGGTGTAGGCCAGAGGTGCCAACGTGCCACATCAGGTCCCTCTGCTTTGTTCCAGGTTCATGTTTCTACTCCCATAGTCATAAACTGAGCAGATGAACCTCATGCAAAGAAAACCAAATAACTCACAGCAGCATGAAAAACCTGGCGCCGCACCTGGGCACACAGCGACATCTCGGGTGACTAATAGCTAAAGATATCGCCTGCCACCCACAGCAGCTGCTTGCACCACCACTAAAATCCAAGCCTCCCTAAAATGGCTCGCGGGGGCGCAGGCAAGAGAGGCTGCGAGGACGCAGGATCGCATCGGGACATGCTGTGGCGGGGAACACCCAGGGAAAGAGACGGTGGGAAAAACATACATAATCCAACAGCCCTAAACCCCTAGCATAAAAACCTCATCCCCTGTTAAGGGCTGAAAGGGAGAAGAAACTAAGGATAAGCCAGGTACCAGCTCTCCATCACGGCACCGCAAGGCAGGGGCAGGACACCATTAGGCCTGGAAAAGCAGCCAAGAGGAGGAGGGCTGGAAGGCGAGAAGGGGCTGCCGAGGCAGCGAGGCTGGAGCTTTCTGACATCTCATTTACCTTCCACCTCGCTGGGGAAGCGGCACCTTCCCCATCAGGCTGGCAGCACCGGGGGGCTGGAGGCTGCCGCAGACCATGCGGGACAGCCGCGGGCGGCACTAACCGCTCGGCTCCCCAGCCCTCGCAGGGCACAAGGCACTCACTGTCCCGGTGGGGCTGGTTTCTGGACAGAGTGGTGTTTAATAAAAAGCCCGCACTCGCCTTCATCATTGCGCCTGGGCAGGAACAAAAGAGGCCCGAGACACCAGCGAGGAGGTGTTTTACGACCCCCCGCCGCTGGGACCCCGGTGTCCCTCTCAGCACGGCCATTTCCAGCCCTGCCGAAAGCCACGCGTGGTTTGGTGCACAGGGAGGTCTCCTCCCTCTGCAGCCTGTGCAAGATCATTACCACAGGGCAGCTCCGGTGGGCTGCTCCGAGGCCAGCTCACCGTGCCCTGCCCACAGCGGGCTGCCAATGGGGCACCCAGCCGGTCTCTGCCAGTGCTCGAGGGAGCAGAAGCAGGAGCTCCCCCTTTTCTCCAGGACAATCCCTTCGATGCTCTCATGCAGTATTGTCCCATCATCCCTGTCCCAGAGCCGCCCCCGCCACCAACCTTTGGCTGCCGTAAGCATGGTGGAGGCCAGCTCGCACTGCTGCGATTCCAGGTGCCCCAGAGTGAACCAGCGTGGGTATCTGCTGGGGACCACCGAGACGAGGTGGTGGGGGTGAGTCACGTCACCGGACGGTGCTGTGGTCTCCAGGACGGGCAACCTGAAGGGCAAATGGGAGGAGGCAACATCAGACCCCAGCCCAGCCCCAGCTTCACCTCCCTTCCCCTCCCCAAGGCGCTGGCGAGGCAAGGCAGGGGCTGCCCGCAGGCAGCTGCCCGCAGCGCCACCTTCGGAAGCACCCTGCTGCCGAGCACGTGCGGGGCTCCCAAGGCTGTGCGCTCAACACATGGGCACCAGGATCAATCTCAGACCTACTTGAAAGGAGGAAAGCGATCCATAAAGTGATTTATAAACTTTGAAGGAAAAGCACAAGCCTCAGAAAAAAAACAAAACAAAACAAAACCAAACCAAAAAACTGAAATCCCGCCTCCCTCCCTGCTCCTTTCATGTCAGAGCACCCGACAGAACTCCTGCCTTTATCATCTGGTTCTTCTTAAAACATACAGTTATGATGAGAAGCAGCGGTATATTTCCCCAGGGCCTCCGCAGCCAGTTTGGGTTACCTGCTTTTGTGGGGATACCTGAAAGCCTGGAAAACCCAGGGGAGAAGGAGAAGGAAGCCTAAGGAAGGGAGCAGGAGTCTCACATTGCCAGCCATGGTGACAAAACCATGCTGGCTCTTAAACCCCTGAGCTGGTGCTGGTATCACTAACTCGATGGCCAGCTGAGGCGTGCAGGAAGGAAACTGTCCCCTGGATACGGAGAGCATCCAACCGTCCCTGCTTTCCTCACTTGCAGGCTTGGGGTACCCACAGGGCAGCAGAAGGCCAACCTTCCCAGCCCAGGTCAGAGACACCCCAAACACAGGGGGTCCCAGCTGGGAGCAGGGGACAGGCACTAAGAGATGGCGAGGGAGCAGTGTGCACCCCCAGGGCACTCCGTGCCATTCCTGCTCAGCAGCTGGAGGTCTTGGGTCTGGTGGGACGTGGTGTCCCCGTGCACTGCAGAGGCCCTTGGCTGCTCTTTTAGGTCTGGCTGTCCTCCTGAGCAGCTCTTCCCACGACAGGGTGATTTCAAAATTTCCCTCGGCATTGGGGAGAGATGGTCCATTTCACCGAGGAGATGCTGCAAGAAAGATGGTGCCAGAAGGAGAGGGCACTGGGAAGCTCTGGGGTTGACAGCCCTTCAAGCATTGACTCATTTGGGAAATTCCAGACTTCTCAAGATCCATCCACCCGCTGCCAAAAAACTGCAGTACACGGGCTGATGTCTGAGGTGTGTCACGCACCAGGGAGGGAGACAGGGCTGCTCTTGACATCGGTCCTGCCCCCAGTCCCACGGACGGAGCTGGGCTTTAATGAAGAACAGAGTGCGACTGTGCTCTCTGCCCGGACCTGTAACATCCTGGAGCCCGGGGCCAATCGTCTGCCCAGCTGTGCCGGGACAACAGCCGTTCCTGCGGGCAGGGAGGGCTGCAGGGTGCCTAAGGTCTAGCAGACAGAAGGCAGATGACAGCATCATGCCTGCCTGGGACCCGCTCCGGTGAAGGACGCCAGGCACCATGACAGGCAGGTGCCAGTCCAGCCTGGGGCGAGGGGCTGGGTGGAGGGCTGGACCAGCAGGCACTGTCAGACCCATGCAAATCCCTACAGATGGGGCTTGTAAACCAGGAACCACCCAAAAGGAGAGCAGGAGTCTCTTTGCATGGCTGCTGTGCCCAAAAGGCCCTACATGCTGCACAAGATCGCAGGGACGGCCAGCTCCAAGCCTGCCTCCGCTCCCCTCCCTGCTCTAGGGTTGCAAAGCATCCTGGCTTCCTGGCGGAGCACGGGGAGAGGCAAAACGGGGGGCAGAGATGGAATAAAACAGGCACCAACCTCATGGCCCGCAAAGCCAGCTTGTACGCCAGGTCTGCATCGTGGGGCAGCAGGGCAGAGAACAGGTATTTGGCAAAGGTGTGCATGGGGACGCTCTCACGGTGGATGACTTCTCCGAGGCCACTGAAGGGACCACCTAGGCAGAAGCAGAGCCTGTCAGCCATAATTAGCACAGCAGGATCTGTGGCTGGGGTTTGCACCACCCCAAAGCTTTGAGAATCTGCTCAGCAGCTCCCTGGTACGTTACTCAAGTTGGATCCAGGGCAAAGGGCTACTCTTCCCTTTTCTAAAACCCTTTCAGGTCAAAATGCCTCAGAAACTGAGCACCCTTCTCCACAAAGCCTCTGAGGCGGTCTTGTTCCAGGGATGTCAGCAAACCCTTGCTTTGCCAGATGATGGGGCAGAGCAGCCATCCCACAGGCTCAGCACAAGACCCACAGAGGAAGAAGCCAGGATGGGGTCAGCCAGGTGTAAACTTGGAAAGGGCACCCAGGAGATGTTACCGACACTCGGCTAAGACACAGAAGCCAGCTAGATGGACCAAGCCCCCACCTTCCAGCAGCAAGATGCACTGCTTCCGCAGGGTCTGCACCAGCACTGGGTCCAGCTCCAGGTCCTGCAGCCGGCCGATGATCTGCTCCTCGTTGCGGCATACCTTGTCCTGGGCATAGAGACCTTCAGGCATCACTCTCTGCTGACCCATCCCCATCAGGGCCACCTCTAAGGCCAGGGACAGGTAGGACTCGCCGCTGTCTTGGCTGCCAGTCACAATGGGCACATGTTGATACACTGGGGGTTTGGAGTCCCCGGCGTCTGGAAGGAGGGGGAAAGATGCAGCAAAGTTAGAAGAGCCTTTCAAAGTGGCAGAACCGCAGCAGAGAGACAAACCTCTCAACTTCAGAAGCAAGACCCATGCTTCCCTTGCTGCCTGCCTTCAGCCACCCAGAGATGAAGGATAAAAGCTCTCTACGGGAGATGTGGGCTTCACCCTCCTTCCTACTCTCACTAGGAGATGCAGGAGACCTGAGACCTGTGCAACAGGGTGCACGGCTGACACCAGTGCCTTCCCGTGGGCCAGCATGCCTTGGCCCAACTCTGCTAAGCCGCTCTCCTGCTCTGCTCTGGCTGCAAACCCTGAAGGCTGGGAAAACTCAGGGCACTAACTCCCCCTCTCCACACTGCAGCTCTGCCTTGGCTGCTCCTGCAAAGGCAGAGAGAGGGGAGGTTTGGAGCCCAGGAGCCCCCAGCCCCAGACCTGCACCCAGGGTCTGCCCACCGAGCTTGGTTCTGCCACAGCCCCCAGGAAGGGAGCCAGGAGTTGCTCTCAGTACCTGAAATTTCAAGGCAATTTTCCTCTTCTAATCTACAAGCTTCGGTTAGGGTGAGAAAGAGGCAGCCGATGGGGTTCAGAGGGTGGCCTACCCAGCCCTCCAAGTTGGTGATGGTTGTTGCTCCTCGCTGCAGCAGCTCTGCAAAAAAATGGAACAGAAAAGACATTACAAGTGAGCAATTTAAAGACACATTCCGCACCCAGAAAGGTCTCTGAGACCAAAGGCCTTTTCTTACCCCATGGGCCCAGGACATGGGGACCTCCAGGGCCAGCTCTGGCATGGTAGCTTGTGAGGGGAAGAACAGCTCAGAGCAGCCACCCCGCAGGCTGCCACAGACATCAGAGGGTGCAGGCACCCAACAAAAAATAGTGCCCCTAAGGCCACATAAGATGCAGCGGTTTGTTCTCTGTTCCAGGAGGACACAAGAGGCTACAGAGTCCCAAGACGGGGTCTATAAAGTCAGACCTGCAGCTTATGGACTCATTTGCAATGGTAGCCTGAATGTTTTGGAAACACAAGCAGAAATCCCTCTGGAGATGGCAAAGACTCCCAGTGAGTCTTAAAAGCTCCATCTTTTGATGGTCTCAAGCTGGCTGGCTAGCAAGGCCTAGGAGTCACGGACCACCAGCAGCACTGCAGTAACTGACCCCAGCTCTCTGCCAACTGCAATTGCGAAAGGAGAAACAACGGTCTTGTCTCATAGTACCATTTACTCAGTGAATGCAAGGTGGAGGAAGCACACACAGCCAGTTACGGCAGCTCTGCAGACAAGCAGCTCCTCTTTAATGCGGGCATCACCCACCATCACCTGTGCAATCCTTACAGGCAACCAGACATGGCAACAGTGGGAACAAGAACACCCCTACTCCAGCAGCCCCAAGACAGCACGTGGGCACCTCTCTGTCCTTAGCAGGAGGGTACCAACACAGTTTGTCTCAAGCAATCAGGTGCATCAGTTTCTCTGATACAGCGCTGCCCATCGTCAACCTCTGCTGCTCTGGATGGGGCAGCACTACTCTCCGAGATGGAGAAGACTTTCTCAACCGGCTGGGACACCCCAGCTAGGCCTCGCAGGATGCTTCTCCCATAGCTCTACTCATACCTTTCTTCTGATGCTTATATATTTCCAGCTGCCTTTGCTGCTGCAGTCGCAGGGTGTTGATTATGGCAACAGTTAGTCGGAGAGCTTCTCTGGGATAGCCGTGGGAGCGCAGGGCATCCACCCGAGCGCAGGCTGTCGGGACATGTTCTGCAAGGCAAGGACAAACACGGGTGCACGGCTCAGCCAGAGGAGCACAGAAATTCACGGGATGGTACTGATGGGGGGGAGAGAACCTGACAGCATCAGGCTTCAGGGCATTTTCTTCTACTGATCTTCGCCACACCCCAGCGAAACTCCTGCTTGCTCCCTGTCTTGAATTCATCCCTTTCTCCCTGCTCCTAGCAGGGATGCCTACAAGGAATACTAACAGGACTCCTACCACATTCAACCCACAGCAACCACGTCAGTACCTAAATCCCCACCTCCACAAACCTTATCCAACGGAAGCATTTCCAACACACCACTGCTGCAATATGACGGCTCCAAACACAGGCTGTTACAATCCTGCCACTCGTTTCTCCTAAAATCTGCACGGCTTATCGTCATTTCTCTCACTGATATGCACCCAAACACTTCTTGGCATCTCATCCAACACCTCGCCCTGCTCTCATGGCACAGGTGATGATACATGGGGTGAGGCTGCGCATCCAGCACTGCACTGGGGGCACTGGAAGTTTTGGGGTGATATTTTGAACTGCTTCCTTAATGCCTTCGTGGAGTTAGCTCTGCAGACAGTCCATCTCTTCTGCAGCTCTCCTACCTGGTGTTTTATTATTAGGAACAGTTGCACGAAACTCCCCCCCAAGACTCACAGTTGCTTAGGAATTCATCTGCTCCTGCTGCTCATTGCTCACCTGAAATCACAAGCAACTGTGGAGAGGATTATGACTGAGTGAGAAATTAGCAGGAGGGCTAATGCCGCATAACAAGCAGCGAAAATACCATTTTCTTGAAAAATGTCCTACCAAGGGGGTGGGGGGTGCAAAGGCAAACACAGAAGATCTACAATTATGGTAGAGGGATAATTTCTATTCCTGGGAGAGCTCAGGAAGCTTTGGAAATGCAGACAACCGCCTCCACAAATGGGGTTTCCAGGTCCCAAAGGTCACCCGCAAGGAATACGCAAGGAAGAGGTTGAGAACAAACACATCTGTAAAAGAGCTTCTTGTTGCTCCCTCTATTCATTTACTAAACGGACAAAGTATTCAGCTTCTCCCTGAATTCATCACTGGAAGGTGCTGACCAATCACACTCCTCTTCCAGCACTGAGCCCCTAAAGGGGTGCCAAGAAACCGAAAGCGCAAAATCCCAAAATCACAACAAACAGATCAGAAAAATAACATGCTCCAACCAGCTGGGCCAAAGGGCTCACCAGAACCCAGATTATATGCTAGGGACAGGGGAGCTGTGGCCACCACATCCCTGTTAGATGGAGTCCATGGAAGCACTCACCCACCACCGCTGCCTATGGCTGCCCAGGGAGGAGACCTGCTGCCCGCAGCTACACAGAACTCTTCCCAGAGCAGAAATGTCCTCTTCTGCTCCAGCTAAGCCAGCAGAGGTGTAGCAGCCTTCACATAGGCCCTTTTTAATTTATCCCCTGGCCTTAAGAGCAACTTAGTGCCTGCTGCTCCAGAAACCACACCTCTGGATGACTTTAAATATTCTCTTCCCATTTGGCTGTGTGACGGCAGACCCTGGCTCCTGGAGTGGATGACACTGCAGTGGCGGGTTTTGACCTGTTCCATGTCCATACATTCACCTCTTGGGATGGAGGGATGAGGCATCCACCCTCCCAGGGGTGTGGGGGGCTTGTGTCCCCCATTCTGGGGTCAGTCTGAGGGCTGGAGGCCACACGAGGCACCTCCCAAGCCCTTCATCTCACTCTTTCTCATCCCAGACACGTACTTGTCAAGGGTCTGCAGATCTGCCCCGGGTCCTAACTTTGCAGTAGAGAAGTTGTGTGGCTTGAGGTACATGGGCTAAAGGTCTACAACACAGGAGGGTACTGGGCTTGACTGGTCCAGTATGCCTTAAGCTCATACAAGGCTTCATTGTTCTTACTGTCTGCTAATTGCCTTTAAGGGAAGACTGAAGAGGGTGAGAGCAGGAAAGAAAAAATCCAGACGATACAGCTGTGCTCCCCAGACAACTTTCAAGGGACTTTAAGTGTCCAGTCCCCCCTGTACTGGGAACAGTGAGAGCCTGCACTGGGGAGAGCCAAACGCTGGCAGGATGAAAGAGGACATGATGAATCTGGTCCAAGCTGCCCAAGGGGACCCCAGACTGTAAAGATAGGGGGGCACACTAAAAGGACTGTGGCTGGGGTGTGGGAGGGCATCAAGTTCTTCTGCTCACCCTACTCCTCAGGCTAAGGGCCAGGGAGGCACTTTCAATTTAGGATGCAGAAGCTTGCAAGGACCCAGGGTAGCAAAGCTCCTTTGAGGCCTCGTGTGGCTCTTCTCCACTAGCAACCCTACCCACCCAGGCCATGCCAGGGGCTGCTGGTTTGGATGCTCACCTAGCCACAGTGGCTGCCCCTGGGAGTTGAAGAGGAGGCTCTCGCCCTCCCGCTGGTAGGAGTGAGACACGTAGAAGTCACTGCTAATGATGCGCTGCAGGTGGCTGTCCTGCCAGTGCAGATCACAGCCCTCGATCGCCCGGGTGAACACGGTTCGTCTGGGCCTGGCCAGCGAGTCTGCAAAGAGAAAAAAAGGTCAATGCCTTGGTGGGGCAGGGGCAGCCTGTTCCTGCCCCCAGACACAACCTTCCCGGGCAGAGCAATGTCTTTACAGTGAGAGCAAAGCCCCACCTGGTCCCACCCCAGCCGTTCCCGAGCTGAGCACAGCAGACTGCCTTCAGATACCTCTGCTGCCCATCCCGTCTCTGATGGGGACCGCCAGCTCCTTAGACGGCAATGCTAAGTAACTTGCTAGAACAGCTGCCCTGACCAGAGAGGTGAGAAAAGAGGCAGGGACTGCCCTGCCATTAGCTTTCTGACGATAATCCACTGTCATATACGAGGCTGATGCCTTGAAATGTGGCAGTGTATTCCCACGTCTGTGATGCCCAGCGTGCAGGCAGCCGCCAGGGGTCAAGGACTGGGCTTCCTCAGCATTCCTGCCCTGCAAGCACCACGAGCTCTCCTCTTCCACTCCAACACAAGGTTTTGGCTTCACTGAACCCCAGCTGCTTAGATCAGCAGCACCTGAAGCCCCAAAAGGAACCGCACGAGCATGTCTCATCTGCCTCCGGGCGATGGCAGGAACCATCATCTTCCAGCAGCCTCTGTGGGCTGTGTGAGAGGGCTGGAAGGGAGGAGGTGGCATCGTCTGCAACCCCACCGCCGCTCTGTAGCAGAGCTGCTCTGTAACTTCACCGACATTTCTGAAGCTATCAAATGCTGGATGAGTGTTTCACTCCATCCAGATCAGACAAGTGGTTTGTTGGGAGGAAAAAGCCCGTCTGGAGCAATCCTGCTATCGCTCCAGCCACGCCAGATCACGAGGGCCAAACACAGCTGGCAGGCTGCAAAACGGTAAGCCCCAAAGGGCGCGCAACGCTGAACGTTAGGTCCTGCAACCCGCAAGACTGGCCAAGTTAAGTGCATTCAAAGGGGGGAAACAAAAGGCACCGCTCAAAGCTGATCCAGGAAGGCTGGATAAACACGCTCCGGAAACGATGGGAACAAGCAATTAGCCTGAATGCTGCAGGCACCCTGAGGTGGAGAGAAATTAAACAGGTGTTCATACGTACAGAACCAAGCCTGTTCACTTTACCAGGAAGGATTTCAGGAATCAGCTGTTCTCCTTTCAGTAATAAGAGAGACTGGCAACAATCTGCAGCAGTATTTGCACATGCACAAATATTAACCCTGGGACACCTCCAGGATCTGTGCTGCTTTCAGTCCCCCTGCTTGAAGAGGCAGGAGCGCGGGGACAAGGGGACGTCCCCAGCACGTGCTTTGGAAACTCCCCGCACGTCTAAAAAAAGTGACTTGCTCAGCCCCGGCAACCTGCCCTGAATGCCGGAGCAAATCCTCAGCAGAGCTGGGAACACCGGGGGCGACACCCGAGGCTGGCGTAGGACATGGAGCAAGGCCAGGTTCAAATTAAGCTGCTCCCCGAGGATGCGCATGGAGAGGTGCAGTGAGCAGCCGGGGCGTGCGGCCCTGGCCGTGGCTGGGGCGGGTCGGCAGGACAGCCACGCTCCCAAACTGCTGCCGAGGGACTAATCCCACCCAGAAGAGCGAAGTTTTCCTCGCGGCACGGCTGCCGTCCCCCTCTCCTCTTCCCACTTTGGCCACACGTAATACACTGCGGAGCCATTCCAGTGCAGCAGACGGACGCACGGTAAGTGCAGTAACTTTCAATTAACATCTACTGCAGGCAAAAGGAAAGGGGAAAAGTGCTTGAATTTAAAGGGATCAAATGCTTTGTCAGGGGTTGAGAAAATATTTTAGCATGAAGGAACAACCCCATAACTACATAGCTCTGTTTGTGCTCTGCACTTGAACTGCTTTTAACATTCCTGGCTAATGACTTATCTACCACCTGAATCAAAGCCCATAAGCAAGGCTCGAGGGCTGGGAAAGGGGCTCTGCATCATCTCCAACTCCTCACTCTCACGTTACAGCCAGGGCTTCTGAGCTCAGCTCCGCTCCGATTCAAGCAGCGCTGGTTTCCTGTAAAACTCCATACCCAAACCTGCACAGACTGTAGGGGTCTAAACTCCCCCAAGGTCAAAATAGCTTTAAAGGGGCCTCTAATTTGAGGCTGAAAATACAGGTGACTTCACCCACAATGTAGTAAAGAGCCAAGCATTTCCAAGTGAATCTAAAACCAGAGGCTGTAAAGAGAAATGTTTTGTATTCCCGTGACTCCCACAGACATCACCAGCAGGTGAACTGAGGTCTCTCAACTTTGGGGCGAGTCCTCACCCAGACCCAACCCCTGGGGCCACCGGCTGGATTTCCACTCCCTGCCCGGACTCACCTTGGCTGTGACTGGAGCTCTGCGTAAGCGCATTGGTGATGTTGGGAAGCTCATTACCGTAATTGCCATCTTCCAGGGGACAGACGTCCATCTCGCCCCACTTGCGCAGCTGCCGGAGCCAGCAAGATTTCTCTTCCAGCTTGCAGTGCGGGTTTAACACCACGCACACCCACAGCGCCCCTAAACAAAGCCAAGAAATCAAGGAGGTGCCACCACCATACCCGCGGGGCAAAGCTCTTCTGCTGCCACGCTCGTCGTCGGAGCCTGCAAGGTTTCATTGGCGTTCATAAACTCATTTCAGCATAATGCACGGACCCAGGAGGGGGATTTAGACAGCTTTTAAATAAAAGTAAAACTCCTCTGTAATGAAGCTAAATTATAATCTCATGAGATGGGGGACAGTGGGGAGGAGGGAAGGAGAGAGCGGTTGTGTATGAATTTGTGAGTGCTTCTGTCTGCCAGGACAAATCTAGTGTTTGAACTACACATCAAAGCATGCTTAAAAACATCCTGGCAAGCTGCAGCGTCTGTATCTCTAAAGACTAACCTGATTTTGATCCTACCCACGTTCCAAGCGCTTTAAAGTCCGCTTCGAATGCTATTTCATGTGCCATTGTTCTTCAAGCCATTTGCATTCAACTATTTAAAAAGGAGATTTGGTGTTTTTTCTTCCTTTTTTTTTTTTTTTTCTTTTTTAATCCCCAGTAGCCCCCAGCCTGCAGAGGAACCAGCAGAGGAACCTGGAGCTTGGCTCAACGTCTCACAGGCAAGAGCCCTCCGGATTGTGCAAGCAGAGGTGCCCATCAGTAGGATGCCCATGCTGACACCCTCCGGGTCAACCATGGGACCTCACAGGCCTGACGATGCTGTCTGCTGCGTGAGAGGCAAAACCAGGCCCAAGCACATGTGTTGTCATTAAGAACCAACTCATCCTTTTGTAAGACAGGGCTGACACTGGTGCTAACCGAGCCTTGCTCACTCTCCTGAGTCACCCACTGCTCTGAAAAGGGCCGCAGCAACCCAAGCAAGTGCAAAACCATGAATTCTCCTTTAGCTAATTGCATTTCTGCCCAAATTTCACTGCAAGGCTGCCAGGATACAGCATGCCCCTCCCTTGCGCCTGCCCCACGGGGTGGGACGGCTGCATGCTGGCACAGCTGTGGTGCGTGGTGTCCTCGGGGATCTCCCCGGGCTGAGCAGCCCGTGCTGCTCCTCTCTCTGCCCGTGTTGGATCCTGCCACGCATGTGGGACAGTTCAGTCTCCAGCAGAAACACCCTCCCCTGCCTCACCTCCTTAGGCCCAGCAGAAACCTGGAGCTCCTTCCTTCTCCCTGCCCAGGCAGCTGCTCTCTCCCACCTCTCCATCACTCCCAGAGCCAGAGTTCCCATCCCAAAGTGACAGCCAGTGGCAGGACATCACCACCAGACATGGCTCCGCTGCGCAGCGAGGGGATTCCTCTACGTGCCCAAACCGCCTTCCTCGCTCACTGTGTTTTGTGTGGCAGCTCCCCAGCTGCACAGCCACGCCGTCGAGCCAAACAGCCCCGAGCGAGGCTGCGACTCCCGAGACAGGCAGCCGGAGCAGCCGGTCCCTTTTCCAGGCAGTGCGAGGCAAAACCAGGCTGAGCAGCGACGTCCTGACTCCGGCTCCACTCTGGTGACTCCCCGCTCCTCTGGGTTATAGCTGAACTTTGGTGGTGCTTTTGGGGTGCACCTCCCGGCACCCATCCTCTGCCAGTTGGGACCTGTGGACACGTTTGGTTCAAATCATTAATCAGGCGCGGAGGCTGCGCACGTCCCGCTCCTCAGAGCGGCTTGGCTCAGCAGGAGAGACGTCACAGCATCGCAACACAGATGGTGGCAGCAGCATCGCATCCAGGAATGGGCATGGAAAAAGCAACCGCAGGCACTGAAGACCCTGGTCCAGCTCCATCCACCTCTCAGCTCCACTGCTCCCAGGAAACCCCATCGCAAACTCACTCCTTTCTGATGAACAGGAGGGAATAAGACTTTCAAGCTGCAACATCAGCTCTTCTCTTGCACATGCATTAATCGCTAGGAGCTTTCGGGGCCCATCCCTCCCAGAGCAGGTCTAGGTCACTCACTCCCAGGTTCCTGCAGGCTCCACGAGGGCTGCACGGACACAGTGTCTTTGAAAAAATGTGAGATCTCAGCTCCAGAAAATGTCTTCCTTAAGGCTCTGGTTACTGCTCCTCAGCTGAGCAGTGGGTACCTGCCCGCTGCTACCCCGAGAGCATAGACCTCCCCACCTCTTCGGGCAGCTGTGAGCTAAATCCTGCACTCCGCTCCTGGTGCTGGGCTTCCCAGGGCTCTGACTGGTTTTGGGCATCCCCTTTGCACCAGCGCTCCCGCATGTTGTCGCTGTCCCTCTTCACCCACTCCAGGGCTTCTGGGGCAAAAAGCAGCCTCCAGCAATTTTGGCTCACGCCTCCAATGGCGAGCAGAGTGGCTCGGCTAACAGGCGGTAACAAAGCTTGGTGCCCCCACTCCACCTCCCCCAGGGAACGGGATGCGCCTGCTGGATTTTTGGCTCCCACAGCTCAGCTAAGATGCGATCCTCGTAAGCCTCATGACTTTGCAGCCTATTTTTGGGAGACCTCAGAGGCATCCTTTGCCTGCCAAAATGCTGTGCCCCTGGGCTCTCCTACAGAAGGGAAGATGTGGTGGGGAGGGAGGTACAAGAAGGGAAGAGGGATTTGCATCTGTTTCGGCCGTGATAGTTATCTGGGAGATGGAAAAGAGGGGTTTTTCTAAGCCCTATGGTCAAGTGACATCAGCCGACAGCACAAGTTACTCCTGCCCTAAGCCGAAACGCCACACCGAGTCAGTCTCCCTTGTCTGTTCACATGCTGCAGAAACCTTCATCTGAACTTTCCGATAGCAGGAGGTTAAGCGGGGAACAAAGCAGCAGATCACGATTAAGCTAAGCCTCTAAACAAAAATGCTTTTTGATGACGGGGCTGGGTGCAGGGACGGGGGGGTCGGAGCCTTCCCAGCCCAGCAGTCCCGGCTGCTGGCCCCAGAGAGGACAGGCGCTCCGATCCCGCGCCCAAGTTTCCAAACCATCAAAAGAAATTCTCCCGTTTCCCACAGGGTCGCTCCCCGGCTTAATCTGCTGAAATTCCCCACTGTAAACAAGTGGCCGAGATAAATAAACCCGTCTCCAGGCAGATTAAGGTCAGGCTGCACTTCAGCTGGTTTTTCGTCTATTTTTTATAATTAGGCTTTAATCGTAAGTACTAATGCGCCAGGGCAAATACTCCCACGCCGCAGAGCTCTCCATCCAGCAAGTCTTTCCTCTGGCTCCCCAGCAGACGGGGCAATAGATGTTCAGTTGGCAGCACATGCGCAAGCAAATGATGCCCTTTTAATTTTAATTTTTTTTTTTTTTAAACTCTGAAATCCTGCAAAATCCTTTACATTTTCCCCAGCATAAATCCACAATCTTCTTTAAGACTGATCTCCTTCCAATCCCACGCAAGTCTGTGATGCAGTCTTTGCTAAAATCGATGATTAATTATTAAACACGTGCCCGAAATAATTTCCGCGAGGCCCATTTTTCTCTTCCACGTGGCAGGGGAATGCAGTCTATGCCGGGGCTTCCCGCGGCAGCTGGCAACAGGCCCCTCATCCCTCCCTTTGGCAGCAGTGGTAATGCCGGGCAGCTTTGGCATCCGCAGCCCACAGGTGGTCGGACAATGTGCCTTCTCCGCCCCACACACCCCGGCTACCGTTACCTGCCCAGTGATGGTTTGGGACATCTCTCCACGTTGCTGGTGTTTGTAACTGGTGAACACCCCCAGCTTACTGCAGCTCTGGTCCCTCCATGCCTCCACCCTTTCTTCAGAGGGATGCTCTGTTCCTACAGCAAACGCTGCCCAAGGCCAAACCCAAAAGGCTCCTGTAAGATGGAGGGAATAATCCCTGCTTTGAGTATAGTCCATGCCCATCCTGCCCTGGAGCCACTTCTTGGACCATCACTGTGTCATCCGCAGCGGCTTCTCTTCAGCACGGAGATGCCCAGACCCTCCTGCATGACGTGGCTACGCCAGGCGAGCCGCTCTGACGCTCTGACGTGCGTTGGCTGGCACCACGCTTCACCTGCTGTCCTGCTGATCCAGCCTTGGTAGGGCCCTGACGGTCCCTAGCCACCTTGCCATCTGCGGACGGGGACGTGCTGTCGCCTCCTCCCACTCTGCCGACCGAAAGTGCCTGCACCGACCCGGTCCTTGCACAGTTAAAGCCAGGACTGAAACCCAACCACTCCCTCCTCGTGTGTGCAGGAAGGGAGGGAGGGCTTTTGGCTTGGATAACAGGTTTGAAATCTGGCCAAATAATCTGTAATTCTGGGCAAATTGCTTCCTGCATCCAGGCCTGCCCAGACACCCATCCATCCACGTTTCACCGATGTGTTTGCTTTCTTCCAGGTGTTTGCTTTCTTCCATGCGGAAATTCTGGCTTGGTGGATTTGGCCACCTCTCTGGGATCCTTGTATATCCAACCATCTAGCTGTAGCATCCCAAAATCCTGGAAATACCTTCTTGGCAGGCAAGCACAGATGAGCTCTCCAGAGCCGGCGTGGTTATTTCCATCCAGGGAACTTCACACAGAAGCAAGACATCCCACCCCTGCCTGGCCCTTGTCTGAGCAGTTTGGCCAGGCTCTCCGGTCTCACAGCTATGTTTGCGTTTTTTGGGCAGTTGGTAGGTGGGTCTCTGATCCCAGCTGCAGTTTCAGGTGCTCCAGACCGTGGACTAACCTCGCTCTTCTTCCAGCTCTACAACATACCTTTGGTCCCAGCCTATGAGCCCTTGCCTTTACAGAGCAACTCCTACCAGCAGGCTGGAGAGAACCTCAAACTCACTCGTAAAACTATGGCACAAGTCAAACTATTCACCCAAGATCCCAGATGTCCAGCAGAGCCCAGAACTGCTGGGTTAACTCCACCACCCAATCAACCTCCCTGGCCTCACGTCATCTAAATGTTTTATTCTAATGATATTACAGTGTCAGCCAGCTGAGCCAGTGTCTAAGGTGCTTAGCTAGAATTACCCAGAACTGCATTTCCCTTAAAGCCAGGCTCTGTGCGGGCCATCCTGCCCCCCTCACCCTGGAAACGTGCACCAGAGCAGGCAGAAATCTGTTAGGATGAGACTTGAGAACCTGCCTTTCCCCCTCTGGATCATGGTTCCTCCAGGAACAGCACTTCCACATCCAGGCTACGTCCAGCCCCCTGGGGCTCACCAGCCCGTGTCCTCCCTCGCAAAGGCTTCGGGGCAGCACACCAAACACCAGGCGGGTGCAAGCGTGGGACCAGCCACACCGCACACACATCATCCGTGGCCCTTCTCCAGGGGAGGGGCTGGTTTAAGGTGCTGAACTGTGTAGTCTGGGCCTGATCCAGCTGTCCCACCAGGATTTCCCCAGCAGGGAAGAGAGTAAGCTCCTGGCACCTCTCAGGGCCTCTGACCCCGAAAAAGAGCCCCAGAGCCCTCCGGGACAACGTCTGCTAGCCCAGCAGCCCAGGCAACCCTGCTGCTGCTCTCTGCAAGGTGGTGACCCTTACCCAGCTCATCCCAGAGCTGCCGGCACTTCTCCGTTATGCCTGTCCCCTGCTGCCTCCAGAGGGAGAGCCGAGGGTCGGCCATGAACTGCTCCGTTATCAACGTCAGCATCCTGGCCCCATTGGAGTCCCTCATGCGCAGCATCTCCCGGACCTGGCAAGGACAGAGAGAAGGTCTTTGGTGAGACGAACCATGGTCCCTCGGAGGTGTTTAAGACATGGTCACCTGGCTGACAATCCAGAGATCCCTCAATCTGGGGGTCCAGACTGTAAATATATACATTTATACATGTATATAATGTATAGTAGTACATTATGACACTCATGTAATGGCTGTAACGTGGCTGGTTGGAGTCCAACTGAGTAGCAGCCACAGCCTCGGCTGTGAAGAGGACCAGGCAATCAAGAACATGAAAACAAGGCCCTTCTGCAAAGAAAGGGAAGAGCCTGTAGGCTGGTGCCACCTCTCCATGGTCTTGGTAGGCTCTGCAGGGTTGGTCTTCCCCCCACCACACTGATGGGGAGATGGGAGAAAGCCCTCCCTCGCGCAGGGATCATGGCAAGCCCATCACGTGGGAGAAAGGAACCTGTCAGGAGAGCCGGTGAGACAACCCAGGCCTGACCCAGAGCCTGGATTACAACTGCCTGCTCCATGACCGGGCAAGAAGGCACTGGAGCAGAGATTCCCAGCTGTGACGGGCACCCTGCCAGGGCAGCCGGCGAGCTGCCGGCTACGTGACACACTGAGCGGAGAGGGGAAAGAGCAGCTGGCTCCTCCTCACCTTGGCAAACATGGAGTTGAGCTGCTTCCCCGAGCCGTAGTACCCTCCCTGAGATAGGAACAGCTTCACCTGCTCTCGGACCTGTTCCTCATCCAAGTGCCAGCAGTTCTCATCGTCGATGCTGGCCCCAGCAGTGGGGTCAGGAGCACCTGGGGAGATGGGGAGGGAGGAGAAAAAAAGACAATAGTGTTTATAGCAGCAGGGTCGGCAGTCCCACCAGCAAGAAGTGGACCTACCTTTACTTTATGCGGACCCACCTCCATTTTATCAGCTCAGGCGAGGGAAAACCAGCCAGGTTCCCAGGCAGTGAGCCCCAGCTGGCAGCATCATGCTCTCCTTCCACGGCGGTGGCAGCAGCCATCAGAAGGGATCCCAACCGCAGGGCTAATGCTTAGCCACTCTCCCTCTGCACCCCACGTGAAGTGAGGCTGAGGAAGAGCAGGGACCTGCCTTCCTCCAAAGCCCCAGGGGTGCAGGCAGCACAGCTGCAAAGCCCGGAGCGCTCCCCGGCTCCAGGGATCGCCCGGGGTGCTTCTCCTCCTGCTCCACATCACCGGTTTGTTTAAGCATCAGTAAAGCTCCAATTCCTGCAAGCCCTTCCCCATGTTAGGAGCAGTCTAACAAAAGGTACCACTGCACGGGGGCTCCAGAGCCCTGGGTTAAACACCTGGTCCTGCCCCTCATTTGCTTTAGGACAGGGGACGAGCCCCTGCAAGTCATCAGTGTACTTGCCTGGGAGAGACCCTCGGCCGGAAAGAGTAAAGGATCAATAACTCTTCAAAGAGCAAACTGCGACCAGAGCAGGGCCTTTGGCAGGCGCACGCGTCTGTTCACAGGCTGTATTTAATCTTCCAGAGAACAAAAAAAGAAAAAAAACCCACAAGTACTTGAAACAGCAGCTTGGATCCACCTCCCCTTGCCTTTCCCCTTTCAATTCCCGTTTCCCCCCCAGAGCGCTGCCCTACCTCCCAGCCATGCCCGGCTTCCCGGGCTGTGGGGCAGGCAGCAGCACGGCTCCAGCGAGCAGCCAGGAGCGCAAAAGGGGACAGAAACTCAGCGTTTTGGCTCCCCGTTTTTGAGTCCTGCTCTGCAGAAATTCCTCAGGGAAAACCAGTGCCAAGGAGGGACTGGTGTGGCCGGAGGATGCTCCGCTCCACTTTGGTCTGTTTCTTCCATCTCGTCTCCCTCGAGTGAGGAAGAAGGTCAGCGCGGGAAGAGCCAGGTGCTGCATGGATAGCCAAGGGATGCTGTAGCTGACACGTTCCCAATTAAATCTTAACGACGTCTTCCCCACTCAACCGGGATCTGGTTGGGGAGCAGACATTGCTTCCACGCAGAGACAGCTCGGGATGCTACGCATGCCCCAGCCCTGCACATTGCTGAACCAGGAGCTCAAATGCAGTTCATGAAAATCAAGCTCCAGGATGACTGCTCGGCAGGGCAACCGTCTCTTCGTGGCTTGTAAGCGAGAGGACATCAACCCGAGGGGTTTTGCTCCTCCGGCAAAGGCTGAGGACACTCCTGACCCGGTAAGATACAGCTATTTGTATTTAATGTCCTTTACAAAATTCCTTTAATTTCTGCTAACAGTCGCTACCCAAGAGCGGTTCCAGCAAGCTCTAGGCACAGCCTGCACCTTGCTGAAGGGACAGGATGCTGCTGCTCCCTCTGCAGAGTAATTTATAGTCGACACAACCACATAATCGGGACGGGAGCTGAAGCAGCAGAAAGGAAATCACGGCCCCCGGACGAGCACGAGGGCCGTCGCCTACAGCCCCGCGCGTGCCCTGGTCCTGCTCCCCCACCGCCGGTGGCCAAGCCCTGCTGTAAGCCACGAGGGGCCACCACGCCAGGGACAGTCCATCCTGGCCGCCTCAGCTTTTCCCTGCCTTTTCCTTCCCTCCCCCAACCCCATCCTTATCTTGCAGATAAAGAGCAGACAAGCCAGCGATTATCCCCTATCAGGAACCGATGACTAATCTGTCTACCATGAGCGCTTATCCGGCCCCATCGCTGAGGTATCCCAGACGCTCGCACTCTTAATATCCTCCTGCCACCATCCCGCCCGCCACTCCCAGCTGCAGCTATCCAGACCAGCCAGGTCATCTCGGCTGCCTCTGTAGGGTCACTGGCTGCATCTATAGGGACCAGGAGGGCACGGATGCCTGGGGTGACCCACCTAAGCTCAGCTCACCCTTGGGCCCTCACTGAGGCTGCAGGGACAGATAAAGGTGGAAGAGTTAGCAAGACACAAAAAGTGGCTGCTTTTTTCTGGGGTTCCTGGGGCTACCCTCAGCGCTCGCTGCTCACACATAGTGTTAGCGATGGAAAGCCCGAGCAGCGAGGAGAGAAGCGTGCGGCTAAATAAAACCCCCTCCTCCCACGCAACACATTGAGCACTTCGCACGTTGGGGTTCGGGCCGCAGCCAAATTAGTAACGCGCCTCCCGCGCCTCCAAATAAAACCCAAATTTGCTTGTAAATGTATTTTGCTCTCCTATAAAAGATTCAGAGAGGGGGTTGTAATAGCAGATACCGACACGTGCAATGCAACCCGACAGATAATGGGCTGCCCAATTACGCTGGGGAGCTGGATAAACATTTAAGAGCAAACAACGGGATTTGTGCTGGGTTTAAATATTAATGGCAGGATTTGCCCACCTCCCCTTGCCAACGTTCACACCGTGGGGGCTTCGGCAGCGACACGCCGTGACGCAGCTGATGAGTGATTCCATGTCTCGGCTCCAAAGGAGCAGGGAACGGCATGTAAAACAGCCTGGCGCCTGCGTAACACATTTCTCATATAGCAGCATTCCTGCTCCAAAGAGCCCTGTTTCAGATGTGCTGGATTTTGGTCCTGCCAGATTCAGATTTAAGGAAACACCATTGCACATCTTGAGTGGAAAGAGTGTTTCACCAGCCCGTTTACACCGACTGTAGAAACAAGAGATAAAAATGCAATCCATCACACTCCAAGCAAGACCTCCCCTCGCTGCGGGCTCGGGGTTTAACTGTTTGACAGCCAAGCAAGCCTTCTCGAGGTGGATACAAAGACTGAGAAGGAAGGACTGGAAAAATCTACAAATTTGAAAACAGAGTAAAGCCAGGCATGGAAAATTCAACAGCTTGCTCAGAAATTAGCTGCCCAACATGAAGAAAATGAAAGGTGCTCCTGGACTGGAAAGCAGCAGGTTTCCAGGGCTGAGGAGGTGGTGGGACCTCCTGGGTCATGCCAAGGCATCGGTGCATCCCGAACCCAAGCTCCTGAATCCAAGAAGGGGAGATACACCAGCCGGGTGGCGTGGGAAGCACTCCCAGAGCGTCTCACCCGCAGCAGGAGCGGTGACACAAAGAAAAAGGGATAATTATTATTTTTAACCAGTGCCTGGAGCTGACAAAACTGACGGTAAAAGCAACCCAGGGATGCAGGTGGCCGCCCCAGCATCTCCCCCGCAGTTGTCTCAGCCAACTGTGCCCAGCACAAGCTGGTGGCTCGGGGTCTGGCTGTGCTGGCCCCAGGGTCAGCGGTGCCGGGGAGGGCTCTGCCAGCCGGCCGAGCCGCAGCCGCCCAGAGCAGGACTGGCCGTCGTGGCAGTGGTTCACAAGGGCCATCTCATGACTGCACGTGGTGGCGTTGCTGAATGCCTCCCGGCTGCCTCTCTGGCATCCAGAGGGAAAACAGACGTGAAGGAACAGCTCCAGGCGGGGGTGGGGAGGACACGCACAAATAAACAAATAGCAGAAAACCTCAGAGAGAAAATAACCAGGCACCAGAAAGGAAACGAACTCTAACATGGGATTAAAAATATCAGCAAAGCCAGGAGTCAAGCTCCACCAAGGCTCCCCGTTCGTTTTCAAGGGGAGGCAGGTTGGATGGAGCCTCCAGGGCAGCCTGAAGATTCACACCCATCTGACAGTGATGGGGCAAGTGAAGCCAGACCGGCTCCCAGCATGGTGGCTGGGAGCTCTCTGGTCCAGCTAGGTACCGGCATCAGGTCCAGCCGTCTTTGGAAGCTGCTTGTCAAGCGCCACACGTGTGTTCTGGGACCATTCCGCAACCCCAGCAACTCTGCAAGACAAGGGGGAAGAGCTGCCGGCAGAGACTTTCTCTCCAGCACTCAGGTGTGTTTTTTTCCCTCAAATTCACATTGGCTCAGCAACGAGGAACACGAATCCCCTGGAGACCTGACCTTCTCCTCCTCCCCAGCGGGAAGGCAGAATTTCAAATAGGTTTACTGGTGCTGCCCTCCAGATGCTGTCATGGGATGACCTCAAAGCTAAAGACTGCCTGAGGACTCCTCAAACACTAGCCCTGGCTCAGTGTGACACGACAAGCAGGCAGGACTTCCCCCACCGCCAACCTGGCAGCCACCTCGCTCTGCACAAGGAGCAAGATGGGCCAATGGGTCAAGGACAGTATTAGCCCAGGAGCTGAAGGAAGGGCTCAACCTGGTCAAGAATGCATCTGGGACAAAAGTGAAAACCTGAGGCAAGAGGGCTCCTTATGGCTTTTGCGTCAGCAGATCTGGTTTTCCCATGCCAAAGCCTGAGGGATCATTCCCACTAAAGAGTTTTCTGAAGGTCCTCTCCTCCAAGGAAGCTCCTGAGACCCTGCAGGACCACAGAGACCCCTTGGTGATTCACACTGACTCTCCGCTGGCTTCTCCTCGGAGGGAGCTGCCCTTGCACTGCGAGACAGCGGAGGTTTCGTGGCTTTTCCCACTTCTGGCTGAGAAGAGCATCCCAAGCCTTTCGATGGCATCAGCTGAGCACCACAGACACCGTGTCACCCACTGGCATTTCCGTGGGGCAGACAGACCGCCCGGACCACGTCTCCTGGGCTGAGGGGGCAGCAGCTCTCGCTGCCATGCCCACGCGCCGCTCAGGCAGGGCGAGTTACCGAGCTGCAGACACTGGGCCTGCCAAAATCTCCCGCTCCTTACTCAAGGAAGGGGTAGACTTCACCGATGATGCACGAAGGATACCTCTAAGCCCTAAATCTTCTGGGCCCACAGGCACTGTCAGTCCTCAGAGCTGCCTCTCCCGTCTTTAAGCTTCTAATTAAAGATTTTAATGACCACCGTCTCTGGCCCTGCAGTGATTTCCACCAGCCTCCTCTTTCACCACAGACTGCTTTTGCCCTCAGGAAGAATCCAACGTTTGCCTCCAAAGCCCAGACATCCCAATCAGGCTCTAAGGATGCATCTGAGACAGCAGCTTTCCTTCTGTACACCCCACACTGATCCTGTCTTCCTCCTAAAATAAATCCAAATCATTCCCTACAAGCATGAAACAAAACACAAGAGGAGATGAATGCCACCTCCCAGGTCCGCTGGACGGCTCAGACCCTGCGCACTCGCTGCTGCTGGATGTTGGATCCACGCTGTGAGAGCAGGAAACCCAGGGCTGCTGTCAGGACTCATTGGTGCTTCTGAGTTCCCCCTCCTCCACATTGCTTGCTTTTGCCCCTGACATCTCCCTCTCTGCCTACAATTCCCATTTCACCTCTTTTTCACAGCCTTGCCCTCTCCGATACCTCCTGGCCCTCCCTGCAATACTTCACTGCACCAAAGCAATCGCTCTCTGTTCCTCAGAAGGACACATTTTTCCCATGTTTCACAGTGGTAGAGCATGGATCTCCCCAATGGCAAAGCTGCACCTATTCCCAGCACGTCCCACCATGGCTGGTGGCCCTGAGCCACTTCTTTCTCCGCTTCCATTTCCCCTGAGCCAGGCTGACCCCGCCGCAAACCAACGCGAGCCCTGGGCTGATGCTCACGGAAGAGCGGAGGGAGCAGGGTACCAAGCTCCAAGCACCACCAGATGCTCCTCACTCTGTCGGAGGCCTGGCTGTTGGATCCAAGCTCTCCAGCTGCCCCCAGCAGCCACCCCACCAGGAAAGGCCAAGCAGCCGCAAGTCACATTTGCTGGCACAATGACAACCTTGCAGCCTTGCTCCGTGCCGGACAGTCACGCCACCGACTTCGTCCCCAAGCAGGAACACACTCAGGGAGGGGACACAGCAGCACAGAAACCCACCGCGGTCTCCTCACTCCAGCTGCCACTTCAGACGCTGGAGGTGTCAGACACGTGAGGTGCTCTCGCTGTGAGCCCGCTGCCCGTTGCAGCCAGCTACGAGAGCAGAAACATAACCTACTTAAGCAGGCAGAGGTCAAGCGGGGAGCAGAGCAGCAGGCACACCTAGGCTCTCTGCTCGGACTGAATCCTTCGAGAACACGTGAGCGCCTTGGCTGCACTCCGAGACTCCATCATTACTGGATAGTTTGCATTTCCTTCTAGGAAGGCAGCCGGGAAGATCGGTATGCAGTGCATAGCCCGCGGCTACAGACTCCTGCAAGGAACAAAGCTCTGACTCCCCGAGATGAGCGTGCCAGACAATGGCCTGTAATTTTCTTTGCTGTTCAGGCTCTGCAGGGGAGAGAAGCAGCAGCCCTGAAAGACTTATTTTACAAAACCAGACGATCCCCTTGCACAAGGAGCATTCCCCAGCCAGCCTGCAGTGCTCCCGAGGTGCAGAATCAGCTCCTCCACCCCACATGATCACCATCAACATGGAAGGAAAAGCTCTTTGGGTGACCAGAGGCAGGTGGGGAAGCCCCGATGCTGATCTGAAGCTCGACAGACCTCTCCTCAGAAGAAATGGGGGAAAAAAGAAAGGATTTCTGGAGAGGCTGTTCTTGCTCCAAGGTCTAATAACCTCAGCTGCCCAGTGCACACACTGGGTTATTGTTTGGGCTGCAGAGGTTGGCCTGCCAAAAGCCACCTTGGCCTCAGCCCCAAGGTGAACGAAGGTGTGACCCCAACGGTCTGAACTAGACGCGGCCAAGAAATGTCCGCATAAGTCCATAAAGCTCTATGTAAAGCATACCTTGAAGAATTTCAAATCCCAGCATCAGTGACCCTCTATGAATGCGTGAACCACAGCTGGGAATGGCAAGATGGGGGAAAAAATTGGATCCCCTTCAACTGAAGGCCCCAAAATTGCTCTCACATACGCAGCCGCATGCACCTGCAGCCCTTCCTCACCCTGGGCTCACTGCTCAACTAGCTCTGCGATGTAGTTGCACTGTAGCTGTGCTTCACTGGCGGGACGAGGAGGGCAAAGCTTACTACACTGTCCAGGATCAAGAGCCGAAGCCCTGGACAACATCACCCTGAACTTAAATGCGAAGTTTTCTGAGCCTTCCTTTTCACAGTGTGCAACATCTATGAGTTTTAGATCATCTTAAGATCATCTTAGATCATCTTTAGAGGACATCACCCTAAGGCTGATCTGCATCTTCCCCCAGGATGAGACAAGGCTGTTCCGCTTGCAGAGGCGTTTACTCGCTTGTGACCCCAGCTAGGCAGCCACACAGGTGTCGGACAGGTGCCACCTTCTGCTGGGTAAGTCAACGCGTCTCTGTTGGTTCAAAATTGCATGCTGGAGTGCGTGAATTTGCACGAGTCTGAAGGGACAGAGAATTTTTGCTTTGTTTTTTAAAGCCACTTGTAAAAACAAGAGGCAGATATTGAACCAGAGCCAACATCTGTATCTTTGTAAGACTCTCAATCACCAGCCTTTTGCTGACTCTAGAGCAATAAATATTCAGAGCCTTAAAAGCTTTTCTTCAATCTGCTTAGGAGAAAGCAGCCTCAAACAATGGCCAAGAAGGGATCTTGCCCAACCTCAGCTTCAGTGGATCAGCTCAGGGAGGGAACGGACCTCACTGCATTCTTGCAGTACCACAGCTCCTCTTTCTTTTTTAATGCCAAAAAACGAGGATCCCCCCCCAAAAGCCAGTAATTTAGAGCATAACCACACAGGCAGCAGATGTGGCCCAGCAGCAGAGACAAAAGCCTCTCTCAAGGTAGGAGCAGGAACCAGATAGAGGGAGGGGAAAATATCTAAGATCAGAGCTGCCATCACTGCTGCGGTGGAGGTGGACCCCTAGCCTCACCTCTACACGTGGATTCAACCAGTTCAGATCCTATTTTAGGCTGCATATGGGGCTTTTCATCTTCAGAGCACTTAACAGGCATGTGTTAATCCCCGCAACGCCCTTCCTTCCGTGGCAGATAAGTGTTTATTATCTCTGCTCTACAGCTGGTGGGACAGGCGCGGTGGGGAGCGGCTCATTGTTGCAGGCCCTGGGCAACTTCGGCTCCTGGACTCCTTGGAAAGACACAGCAGGAGCACCGAGCTTGGGCCGATGAAGGAAGGCTCAGTGCAACCCCCCAGGGAGCCTGGGCCATCTCCTGGGCCAGTGGGCAACCAGAGCGGGGCTGGGATGTGCACCACTCCCCAGCCAGTGTTTTCCAGGGGAGGAAGTCAAAAGCATCTTCCAAACACAAAACCCCAGGACACGTCTCTGCTGCCTTTGTGCAGTAGGTCAGGACAGCAGCGCTCATTTATTATGGGCAAATTAACGCCCATGGAGATTAAAGCTTTATCTCCTGCCGGCTCAGCCGCATCTGACTTAGCAACGTGATGGCTGGGCTGACACCATGTCCCCGCACGCTGGAGGAGCCATGTCCCCACTGCACCTCCCACTCCTCAGCGTCCCAGCACCACATCCTTCTGTGCTGGGGACTAAACGTGCTCCCTTCCTCCACTCTCGGCTTCTCCATTCTACTCTGAGCTGCGCCTTGTGCACCGCCAGCCTGTCTGCCTTTTCTTGCCTGTTGAAGCCAGCATTTGACAGATAAACACACGAAGAAGAACAGAGGGCAGAACCGGGACGCGTGGCCAACACTGATGTGGTCCCAACATCCATGCATTAACGTCAGTTCGACGCTGCCACCTCTCTCTGTGCAGCAACAGACAAACATGGCAAAACGAAGGTCACCGCCACCCATCAGTGTGAAAGCGCCACCCCAGCCGCAAATGCAAAGTGAATTAGTGCCGAGCCACCCAGGGAGAAGGGAGGAATTACCGTGCACTTGGTTGATCTCCGAGTTGGACGACAGGATCTCATCAGCCAACTTCTGGGCAGTGGGCAGCACCTCGGTGTGGTGTGCTGTGATCAAATACTGAACAAACTTCTGGAGCTGGTCCCTGTTCATCTGGAAAAGGGTCTCTGAGATGGGAAGACGGAGTTTGACCTGGTCCGGCTTGCGGATCCTGTACAGTGAAAGCGCCACGACATGGGCGCAGTAAAAAATGTCCTTGTTCCCACAGCCACATGTCACTGAGGTGATTTTGCAGCGGTCGAAGCTGATGGCCACCTTGTAGGTCACCTCTGGTTCTGTTGCAGTCGCTGACTCTGTTACTGTCCCGCTGAGGTGGAACCCTGGAGAGGAAGAAGAGGGAAAGGCCACATTAGCTTCCCTCTGACCACGACCACCCATGCAAACTCTGGAAGGAAGACAAGGCCAACCAAGGCTGCTCTTGCATCGCTACGTCGAAGAGCACGCCACCCAACGCACGCCATCCTGGTGGCTTACACCCAGCAACACCCAGCCCGTGTACGAACACACTTCTGCACCAACACACACATGCAGCCAGACTCATCGGCGAGTTTATTTAACAGCCAGACCCTCAGGGGAAGAGCAAAGCTGCTCGGTTCCCATTTGTTTAAGAGTCTCTCAGACTGTTTCTCTCCTGGGAGACATCTTCATCCACGCCTCCCTCTCACTGAATTTGCAACTCACGTGAGCAAGGCCTGGCAGAAAAAGGCCAGGTTTTCTTTTCTTCGATGAGGCAGACAAAAAAAACCCCTACAATCAAATGCAACGCAACTCCAACTTCAGTCCCTCAACCAGGCAGAGCGCACCAGGGCACGGCCACAGCTCTGAGCTCTTTCACACAGCGGGAACAAGAGCAGGGACAGGAGCAGCGCACAGCCTGAACTGTGGGCTGGGGGGAAACTGCTCCTTGAGCTCCACAATATTTGCTGCTCCCCGGCAAGCTCTTGAGCTTTCCCTGAAATACTGCTGCCAGGAAGCCAGCTGCTTGTCGGTGCGATCCGTGCGTCGGGCTACAGGGACAGCCCAAATCGCTCACGCAAACGTTACGGTGCTCCCGACAGCCCTTGCCACGCTGTGAGGGGGTGCAGCACCTTCAGGCACAAACCATGAAACAAAGTCACAACAAGTCCTAAACGCAGGTGAAGAGCGAGAAACGGCCTCAGAAGGTCCTCTGAGTCCAAGCAAGGTGGATGCACCAAGCAAGCAAAGGATAAAGTCAGTGAGAAAAGACTGGATGCCCATCAACCTCCACCTGAAAGCCCAAAGAGCCCTTCCCCGGAGCTGGCTGCCGAGGAGGTCCAACACCAACGCTTTGCACTTGCCCAGCCACCTGGAAAAGGGACATCTTTGTTTCCCCCATTCATTTGCCTCGTTCCTCTGAGGAGAACAAGGCTGTACCAGGAGGTTAATTAACACGGCCAGGGCCAGCCGGTGCACCCATGTCAGAGCCTGGAGTGGTACCCGGGACCCGGCACCCCACCCCACCCGTCCCAGTCCTCCTCCCCAAAGAGGATGCTCACTTTTCTCCGTGCCACTGCAACCTTATTAAGCCCGTGTTTGTAGAGAGGTCCCTGCGGAGCCTGCCGTCCCCCAGAGAAGGCAGCAGACAGCTGAGAGCCCTACAATTAGCGACAGAAAAGGAGAAGGGGTGGGGGGGTGAAGATTAAAATACATTAACTGCATCAAACCCTTGTGTGTTTGCCAGCTCTCACAAAGGCTTTCCGAGACAAATTCTACCAGAGGTTTTTAATAAATGGCATCAAAACCAGCTATTCACTGCCAGTCTCTTTAAAGCCACGCCAAAAACCACATTCAAATCTGATTAAGCGTCAAGGAGGTCTGTTTTTACTTTAGTGCAGGGGAGGGGGAAAGCGGACCTGTTCTGTTGCCATTGCCCAAAACCCACCCCACGTGGCCAGCGGAGCAGGAGGGGATGGATGGACAGCCCCGCACTACCCTCTTGCTCGCACTCTGCCGGGAGTGGAAGCGCGGTGGTGGAGGTGCCGGGCTCGGCACCGCGGCAGCAGCGTGGCCAGGGGCTGACGAGCACACACCACCCCACCCCACCCCCCCCCGCCGAGTCCATCCCCCAGCAGCCAAACTATATAAATCCCGAGGATAAACTCTGAAGTGTTTATGTTTTACCACTTCTCTGGTCTGCGATGCTTGGCAGGCAGCTCCGACTCACTGCCAGTTTCTCCCTAGTTTACTTTTTGAACAAGTTAAAAGGATTGGAAACCACATTCCTAAGCAAGAATGTATGTATACATGCGTATGTAAACCCATAGGCACATACGCACATATATATAAAACCCTCTAAGACAAATTACCAGCTATAAACACTGCCTTGAAATGCTTACTTTAGCAGGACCATGGGCCAGACCCCACTTCAGGCTAACTGGTGTAAGGCTGGAGGAGTTCATTTAACCAAACGAGCTGTTTCAGACAGGTGTAAGTCTGAAAATACATCAACCGTGGTCTGAATCTGGGCCCCTGACAGAAGAAATTTGTCCGGATTCTTCCCAGGCTGCTCTCAGGCATCCTAAAAGCTACGCTTCGTCCATCCACTGTGAGAGACAGTCCTCACAATTTGTAGCTGGGGTCTGCACGTTAAACAGGACCATTCAGCGCGTTGGCAGCTGCCAAGTTCATCTGGCACTTGAGCCCTAAGTCAAGTGTTGGTTTAGATTTTAGCTGTGGTGGCAGCAGGTCTAATTAAGATAAACTAGGAACTCTATACAAAACATTTATCAGAGGCTTAGTCAGAAATTAAATGTGGGGAGAGGGGGAGAGAGAGGGGACCTGGTGGGAACAGAGGCGTTATTTGGGAACATTTACATTAACGGGAGGTCAGCCTGCAGCTACCATGCTGTATCCTGCTCTGTGGCCAGGTCTGCACCCCAGCACCCAACCCCAGCACCCAACCCCAGCACCCATGGATGCTGAGCACGGCAGCTCAGCAGTGACAGGTATCACTGTCCCAGAGAAAAGTGGTGGTTAAAAGGTAGGTTATGGTGTGGTTACTCTATCATCCATCAACGCACTCGCTCCTGGTCCACACAAAACCCTGATGCTGCAGTCACCAAAAGGCTACAGGTCACCCTGGAGACGGACGGCCGTCACTGTACCGTCTGCTCTGTTCATCTCGCATCCTAGAATCACACTGGGCAGGCAATACCAGCACTCGAGCAGAGAGGAACACAGCCCTGGCTGCAGACACCGGGTCTGGACAGCGCTGAGAGCAAAAACATACTCTCCTCTGTGTACCCCCTGCACATTTCAAGTTAAGACATTCCTACAGCTGAGTGCTTATCTAGGACTTCATCTTCTGTTCCTTAACATAAGCTAACTTGGTGTTTGATTTGCTGCCAGCAAAATGACAGTGCCAGGGCTTGAAAACCATGGAACAGAAATAATTAAATACCATCTTTGTAACTACAGACTCATTACACCCCATCAGAGCCTAGCTTTGTCCCAAGAACAACATCGCCTCCTCCCTGCCCCTGAACAGCCTCCCTTACTTTTGCCACGGATGCTCCTCAGTGGATGTCTCTCTGATCCAGGTTGCAAAAGGAGCTGAGTGTTCATACGTGCCTCAGAAAGAGCACAGAAAGGTGCCACGAATGTTCACAGGCACACAGGGCAGAACGAGCACATCTATCTCCTTCCTAATCCCACTTCCCCATCAAGCGGGGATGGAACACCAGAGCAAGGACCTTGCATTAGTGCCCGAGGACATTGTGCCTTTGATTTAAATTAAAACAGACTCTAGAAATGTCTTCTGGGAGTTTGAGAGCTCCACACCGGTGGCACTTCCATACTCATCAGCTGGGCAACATTTTCCTCCCCGTAGGCTGAGAGGAGGAGGACAGATCCACAAAACATCCCTGGGTTCTGAAACAGCTACGAAGGATCAAGCCTTTAGCAGGAGATTCAGTGCAGGAGACTTTACTATTAAGACAAGACCATTAAGGCCTCAACAGAAGTATCTTTAACCAAGATGGAGAATTCTTTGATCTCCAAACCTACTCAACCAAACGGAGCTTTGCAAACCCTTCCAGTTCTGTAAGAGCAGCCAGAGTCTTTCAACTGGGCGTTTTTAACCCAGATGTCCATAAGCCACCAGTCAGGAGAAACTACTAGCCTGTCCTGCAGCTCCAATCACCAGAACGCCGACTGCGGAGACCCCTAGTCTTGGGTCCTCCAGCAAACCATTGAAGGTAAAGCCAACGTTCAAGCTGGTTACATCGAAATACCTGGAGTTCAGAGACAGGCAGACCACAGGTGAAAATTTAAACCCCCAGAAACAAGCGACACCCAGGCGTAACCCCTTCCCTTCTCATAACTGTGTCATCAAGAGCCCTCCAACACTCACGAGGAGGAGGGGGGAGAGGACAACTCCGCAGCTACAACACTAGCCGGGAACTCGAGAGCTGAGCTCTGCTCCCTCTGGCAGTTGCTGCTCACAGCCATCCCCCAGATTTCACACGGCAGCCCAGGCAGAAGTCACAGTTGTTATTCGCAAATCTGTGCCGTTTGGAAAAATTAGCTCATTCTTCCCTGGTGCAGCACTCGCTTACATTTCACAGAGCCTTTGCACAATCCTGCGGGGCAGGAAGCCTTTACGCAAGAGCAGCCATCTCTAGGACCTAACCCTGGACCAGCATAGACCATCTGAGGTTGCTGCACGGGCATTGCTGCGCAAGAGGAGGGGCACCAGTAATGCATGGGTGATGCGGGGAGTATTTCTTCACATTGCTGTGGTTCCTCTGCCTCCTCTGCAGGCTTTTCTCGGTCTTTGTGGAAACCTCAAAGCAGGGCAAGGAACGGCTCTGCAGAGGGAAATGCGCAACCACATCCACCCCCTGAGCAAGGACCGCTGGCGGGATGCAGCTGGACACTGTACATAAGGAACTCGCCCCCACATCTGGCTGTCAAAACTTCAGCTGACCTCCTAGTAACTGAGGCTGATATTTTGGGCAGCCTCTGTTAGGAGCAACGTGACAGAAGTCCATCCACGCAGCTTCCTGAAGGCACCAGCCGCATCCCCTTGCATCCCAGCCAGAGAGGGGTGGCTACGGCAGACAGCAGTCTGGCTTCTCACTGCTCTTGTGCCTGGTGCTCAGCTCCCAGGACCCCGTGTCCAGTCAGACTAACCCCATTTCAAATCTGTGTTTGGGCAGCTCTGCCTTCAGGCAGGCAGGAGCTCTGCAAAACTCAACAGGAACAAATACACGGATATTTATGGGGCTCAGCAGATGTAGACGAGGTAAACTGAAGTTCTCCACGCAAGTCGTATACACTAGGTTAACATGACCCAAATATTTTTTTTTTTTTAAATTTCCAAACCACAGTGGAAAGGTATTTTAAACTAAAGCGATTCCAAGCTCTTTAGTGATTAAACGGACTGCAGCTCCAGCTCCTAGTGGAAAAACCATTTGTTTTTCCACTGTGTGAAAGCCGTAACTAGCAATGAATAATAATTGCTGCACTGAGTGTTATTTATAAGCCATTCTCGGTCACATTTCCATGCCTCGAAACAGCAGCTTTCTAAACCTGAACTTAAAATTGGTCAATATTTGTAATGTAGGCAACACCCGTGGGAGGAAGGTGTCGGTGTGCTCACGCAGTGGGAAGGGGAGGCGAGTAAAATCTGCCAAAGCTTTCCAGCTTCTAGATCAATTCCTCCAGCCGGCTGATGCTGACAATTGCTCAGTCCCTGACCTTGCAGTTGGAAAGGAGATGGGCTCATGAACTCATTTGCACATGACAATGCTCCAGCAAAGTGAATCATCTGCCTCTGATAGTAACAGAGAGTACGGTGTGCCCCAGCCCTCCCGGGCTCCATTCAACCAGCGCAGGGCTGGCCTTTTGTGCTGCCAGTGCAAGAAAGACTCCACTGAAGATGTGTGCAATTAAACCCACTTTTCTTGTTGCTCTTTTGATTCAGCGCAGCTCAATGAGAGGCACCCTAGGCAGGTGTTGTCACACACAGATAAAATGTGCTTTTTCAGAGCGCCGGCAGACAAAAAGAAAGAGGGTAAGGCTGATTCAACTGCCATTTCTCCCTTGCAAAATAGGGAATCCAGGCTTCCAGGGAGTCAATGAGCAGAGCTGGTACGAATTTACATCCTCCCGCCTCCCCAAAGTGATTTTTTTGTTGTTGTTGTTGTTTTGTTGTGATCGCAGGCAAAGGTGTTGCTGTTGAGCAAGACCTTGGCAGGGATGAAGGAGGCAGACGATGGCTGGCCGGGAGG
>JAVKLA010000090.1:11646531-11669271 GCA_034782735.1 Sagittarius serpentarius | reverse complement strand
AAGGGAAAGGGAAAGGGAAAGGGAAAGGGAAAGGGAAAGGGAAAGGGAAAGGGAAAGGGAAAGGGAAAGGGAAAGGGGCTGCAATATCCCAGCCAACCATCTGCTGGCTGGCTGGCTGAAATACAACCTGAAAGCCTCACCAGAGTGAAAGCGCACCCCTGCAGCCTCCTGCAGCTCCTGGTTTGCCCTGATCCTCCACGGGGCGAGCCAGGCAGGGCTCCCTGGCAGCAGACAACACACGTGCGTGCCAGAGGGTTATCAGCAGATTTATCTCAATTTGGAATTGGAAGCAACCAAAAACGCAGTGAGCTCAGCATAATGGGACAGAAATGAAGTAAAAAGCAAAACCAGATGAACAACTGGGGAGTTGACTCCTCTCTTCCCTTTGAAAAGGGAAGCTGGTACTTTGAGAGACGGCGGTTTTACTCGCAATCTCAGCAAAGGGTTTTAGAAATCACCCTAATTGGCACATATGATGCTCCCCCTTAGAGACTGGAAAGCAGTGGGAGGAAATCTTCCCCTGACCCTTGAAAGAGGGTCCACAGACACCCCCACCCAGAAAAGGGGGAGCAGCCACATACCCCAGCTTGGGGGAGTGTCTCTCCCGGTCAGACGGCGGCAGAGCACACCCGGGGAGCTGTACCCCACGGGGGATCTCCCCCGAGATCAGCACCCGCTGCCTTCACCACCCCGTGCTGAGCCAGGAGCAGGGTCCCTCTTCAGCTGGCCGGGAAACTGAGGCAGCGAGGTCCGGCAGCAAAGAGGGACAGCCGGCTGGGAAGAACTGAGCAAGGGATGCAAGGAGCCCACACTCCACCGCTGCCTCCCCAAGAGGGAAGCCTCCAGCCCTGCCACCCCCCCCAGGTGACCTCCTTGGGCTCAGCCTGGAATATTTGCAAGGTTTTGGGTAAACTCCTGCAGTTGGGCTTTTCAGGAACTGAAGCTGCTGGGCTGAATATGGCACGTAGTTCCAAACTAAACTGCTGTAACGAGAGGGTTCAGGGCTGAAGCTGGGAAAGCCACTCTCGCCAAGACGACACCTGAAAATGGATCCATGCGGGTGGATTGTGTCCTGCCCCGATGCTGGGTGCTGCTAACCCTGCTTCCCCCAGCTGCTGAGCAACTCCCACAGTTTGCTGCACCGACTGTGCATCGGGCATTATGTATCCCTCACACTTGGGTTTTGCAGATGAGGAACAGCCAGGAGATAAAACAGGGGCCATCTGCTCCTCCAAGAGGTGCCATCTCAGCATCTGCTGGACTCCTGCAAGCCCCCGCCAGGATGCCGGCCTGTAGTGCACGCCGGTGAACAACAACCATCAAACCATTTGAGGTGGAAAAGCCCCAGCCTGTGGAGTCACAGGAGAAGCCTGGCTATCACAGGCACTTTGAGAAGATGCAAGCGTGAGCTTGAAACCACTCAGAAAGGTGCAGAAATGAAACTCAGTTTTCTTTCCAAAGCTCCTACCATTTCAAGTACATCCAATCGTTCTTGTCAGGGCTCAGGGCTTACAAGCACTTCGGTTTAGTTGTTCGGTGATGTTAACATCACCCTGATGCACACACAGCCAGGCCCCACCATCATCTCCACATTCCCACAGAAGGGGTACGTACAACGCCCAGGGCCAGGCCACCTCCAAACCGAACACAGCATCACCTTGGGTGGGCGTCTGAAGGAAGTAGCTGCGGGTTTCTGGCTTATAAAGAGGGCTGAGACCTGACTGGCACCACACATCAAATGATGATGCTCACCTGGAAGAGCAACATTGGGGTTTCCCTGTCCAGTCTGTCCAGTCATGCTGGGTTTCAAACTTACCCAGAACCAAAGGAGACGGGAGCCCCAAAGCTCCCAGCAAGACCAGCTTAAATCCCTCCTGAGCCCTTGCTCGGAGACCTACTTGCAAGACTTTACACCCAACGCTTGTGCATGCAGGGAACGGTCATATTTTACTGGCTCTGACGCCAATGCACCCACCTCAACAGCGGACAGTCCCTGCAACAACACACACACACCAAATTAAAACAATTGCAACCTTCAGCAGCCTCTCTCTCTAAAGAGCAATCGCTATTACTTATTAATTTGCTTCCTCAAGATAAACAAGAAATTTATTAAAATCTGAAATAGATGAGGAGCGCACGGGGCAGCAGAGGGACAGGAAGTTGCCACTTCTCTTTAAAAAATAAACACTTCTAGGCTGGATTACACTTTCCACTTGCTGTTTCCCCTAGGAGCCAGTTTGCACACTCTGCATTTCCTCCGCAGGAGACAGAAACCCCACAGGCTTCTATGGCAGGTCAAGGGCTCAGCCATCTTCAAGGGGAGGAAGCACCAAATTTGGGACCTAGCAGGTGAAATGTAAATAAAAATAGAAATTTTGAAATAAAAGCTAAGTGTATCTTAGTGATGAACACATACATCTACAGGCTGCTCTCGTGGATCATCACCTTGACATCTTGCAGAGGAGGTGTATTCTTTTGTTCCTTCTTTAGAGAAACCACTCCATTAAACCTAAAGATGAACTCATCATGGATGGAGAGACCAACACTTCTCAGGAGAGCTGAAAGCAGAGTCTCATTCCATCCAGCCAACAAGCAGGTGATCCTCGCAGGTGAAACTAGAGGCACAAAACTCTTTAGTACAGTTTCCCGCATAATCTACAGTGAGGAGAAATGGCTGGAAGGATGATGAGGAGCAGAGTTCCCATCAATGTTCACAATATACATTTGCAAACGCAAAACGTCATCTGTGGATCTTTCATCCAGGCAACAGTCGCTCCAACAGCCTTGCTTTCATACGTCCCTGCCTTGTTTATCCAGTCATAAGGAAAGGATTAAAAATGGCTGTCGCCAGCACAATGTGAGTTATCAATCGCATCGGTACGCCGGGCCAAACTAGAAGCAAATTACATTCACAGTATACTCAGCATTTGTGCAGGCAGGAGCGCGTGGGAGATAAGAGGGAAAGAACATGCACAGCAGATAATCAGGACACCTAAGACACAAGCGGTGAGTTTGCAGTCATGGCTGCCTTCAGTCCTGGTGGTTTACTAAAACCCAATCTGATTAAGTGAGCAACACTGAGCAAGAGCACTGAGGAAACCTCTGGGGCACGTGCAACCACTCCACCCTGCGGGACCTCTAGGATACCACCACAAAGCCCTTATTCCTCAGCCCTTCCCTTAATAAAGGTATGAAAACCCACTTTTAGTGTCGTCACCGTCTCCAATCATGTAACTGGTAGAAGTGCAGCTTTGAGACCGCTGTGCCACCGAGAGATGTTGCTGGATTTGGGCAACGAAATCCGCTGAGGGAACACACCACCAGACCCATAAGTCTGAGTAAACTAAACTGAAAGGAAAAACCAATCCCATTGCTACATCAATCCCATCACAGGCTCTGTTAAGCTCAGCCAGTGTCAACCATTGTCCCCTTCTCCTATTGTCACCCTAGACCATGCCAGCCCCAGAGGGCACACCTTTGCAATCCCCCATGCCAAACGCTTGGGAAACGCTATCCCAGTTCAACACCCCTGGAAGATGCAATGACCAAAGCATTACCAGCTGACATTTCCAGGCTCTCCTGCAGCAAGCTGACAGCCGAAACAGTGCAGTGGAGGCTGGTGCAAGTGGCAAAGCCAACACCAGGCAGTCCAGCCTCTTGCTACCCTCCACCTTCCAAGTCCATCCTTCGCCCAGCCTGTGTTCTGCTCCCCTGCACCCAGGGCAGGCTGCGGACATCACCCAGTCTCCAAGGCAGATGCTGCTGAACCCAGCTACTGCCACTGAAGATGCCAATTAAACTCACCTTGAACTTTCTGGCTGCCTGCGTCTTCGCCGACCGGATATTTAAGCTGACACTTTTGCACGTTCGCTTTGTGTGAAGCCAACGGATCAATCTGCCTCAAATACAGGAGATCTCTTTTTAACACTCCAAAGCTAATGAAAAAAATCCCCTCTGGTGAAAGGACAACACCGGATCAGAGAAGTTTTATTAGCCCTTAACCATGCGAAGTTGGAAGCTCATCCCCTGTTTAATTCTAATACTCCAACTCTGTTAAACATTAACTGTATAAATAATCAAATGCTTCACATGACAGAACCATACTTCCAATCTGGGGCCAATAACCCAGAGGGTAATGAAGGGTGTAGTCTTCTGGGCTGAAGGATTTCCAGTGCTCTCCAAAGAGCAGAACAAAGACAGTCCCTTCCCCCTCTGCCGCCTTCAAAGCAAAAGCTTTGATTCGCTCGGCGAGACCACATCAAGCCAGAGCACAGGCATGCAAACGGTATGTATCTCATCACCCCCCTCTGCTCCAGAGACACACGCGAAACCACCAGCCATTGTGTGGTCTCAGCCCCATCAAACAACCCAGGTCCCCTCCTAAAACGCCCACCTCTCCCCAGCCAAGCCGGATGGCAGCCTCCGAGCATCCCAACTCCGAGCATCCCTCTCGCCTTCGCTCTGTGCAGCCAGGGAGGTGACGGGGCCGCAACACACCCAGCCCACGTCAGTCCTGGTCACGGACCTTTCCATCAACCCCCCCAGTGCTTCTCCAACAAGAGCATTTTCCTGGCGAACGGCACGTGGGCGAGACGGGAGCTCCAGCTCTCCAAACGCCTGTGGTCTTCCACCCGGCTTGCAGGGGCCGGAGACTCAACGCCGCTGAAAACAACCCCGCTTTCTACTGCTTGTAATGAGGATCGAGACTGCCTGGCACCTCTGAAACGAAGCTCTTGCCCTCTTTGGGCTTCGGTTTCTCCGACTGCAAAGCTAGGATTATGTCCCTTCTGGGCCTCACAGGGGTATTTTAAGGAGCAGGCTGAAGTTGTTTGGCTTGTTAGGAAATAACTGGTGCATTTGCAAAATGCTGTGGAAAGAAAGATCTATAAAGGAAAAAAAGCCCATTTGAAAGAAGTCAAAAATTAAAAGCTGCATTACAAATATATAAATCTGACGCTGACCATCCCCCTCTTCCAAGGTCAAGCTAAGGTAATTTTTTGGAATATGTAATCATCTGAAGTCCAGGACTTCCCCGGTTTAGATTGATGCTCTCACTTCAATGCTGACTGAAAAGCTTCAAGTGATGTTTGACAATCAAAGTAGCAGGAGCCAAATGGAGAAACGATCGACCCGCAGCCCTGCCTAAAACTGCGCTTTCAGTACTTCTGAGCTGACTTCGGAAAATTAGTATTGGCTTTGCCAGAACCCAGGAGAGCAATTCTGCATTAATTATCGCTCTCGCTCTGCAGACAGACATACAAAAAATAAAGACAATTGCAAGGCTTGTTCAGAACAGGGGATCCAGCACCAGGGCTCAGCACAAACATTTTCTCCTTCAAGTGTTATTCAACCGCCCAGCTCCTGAAAAAAGCCCATGATTGCACCTACGCTGCAAGGCAAAGCATGGACTCTCCACGACCCATACGATTTCTGTCCACATTGATAAGTTTAGCTTCAGCACACAGCACCTGAGCTGTACAAAAAATGACCTAAGGTCAAGCAGGGGATGTATTACCCAGTTTCTTGCTACAGTGAGCATGAAGCCCCTCTGGAAGGGACACAAAGTCTTCTGGGACATTTTCTGGCACACCAGCCCCACGCCACGCTCTTCACCACCTCTGCTCCTGCAGACAGTCCATACAGATGTGAGGGCAAGCGGATCAGACTGAAGGGTGGGCAGTCACACCAAGACTTGTATCTTTGAAGGAGTCAGCAGGACTCCTCTCTATCAGCTGCATGGGCAGGAAAAGACCCATCTCCACCACTGGACACCTAGCTGCATGGTTGAGTGATGCTGCGTACGATCCATCATACCACCTGTATATTATTAATTAGACCAAAGCAGTGCAGTCTGGAGTTGTACTGTGCTGGTACGGGGACCTGTTTCAGCAGCAAGTTCTGCTGCTTCCCCCAGCAGAACCCTGATTTGTCTCCTCCTGCTGAATGGGGAGAGCGCAGTTGGGATGTACAAGCACAGAGAAGGGCTCTTGGTTTCTAGCATGTCAGCCGTGGGGTGGAAGAACCCAGATGTTGCATCCTGGCAAAATGTTTTTTCTGGTCAGACTGTCGTTTTCAGCTTGCTCCTCTCAGCACACCCATAAAGCACACACAGCATGTATGAGAGCATGAGACACCCCTTCAGGGGTCCCCAACCTACCAGCACTGACTGGAGTAGCTCAGGCTTAAGCCCAGCTCTTTGCAGACACGGCCTGTCCCACATGCACAGACATAGCTTGAGAGTGTACAGAGCGAACGTGAACGAGAGAACGGTCCCAGACCCTTGGGACTTGGTCCCTTCAGAAAGCCACACTGGGAAGGGCTTAGCACTGCTTTACAGCATCCACAAGCAGATTACAGCAAGTAATTCAGATATCTTTCAAACTACTGGTGCAGCACCAAGGGAATGACCCTATCTGAGCGTTGGGCATGAGCCTCTCGGTCCCTCCTGGCTCCCTCACCCATGCTGACATGCTTCACAGCCAAACTGCCCACGCCAGGAACAAGCAGCCTGCTCCAGGGCTGATTGCCACTGCATCTCCCATCCTTATTTAAAACTGGAGATAGCTGCTTCTCTGTCGTACACGGTGCAACACCAGCTGCACCGAACAGGCTTCGTCTAAAACACAACCCGCTGTCTTTCCAAGCCAAGGGGGAGATGTTTTCCCAGTATGCAAAAAGTAACTTAAGAAACCCTTAAAGCTAAGCTCTTGGTCTTGCTTTCCTTGACATAGCAAAGACAGAGAAAGCACCGCAGTTCCCTGACAGCTACTTTTTCTGCCAGCTCCTTCAGTGAGATGGAGCTGCTTACAGACCTCTGCCATCTCTGCAGCAAAGCCTTCTAACCCAGTCACACCAGACAGGGACATGGAGACAACAGCGACGCTTCCGAAGGACAGCAGCCATTGATGAAAGTCATTGTTGAACAATTTCCTATTGGAAAGATTAAATCTTGAGGATCATTCCCCTACACGCTCATCCCAAAGGGGAAGATTAATTTTAAGGTCAAACAAAAGAAGCAAAATCACCCAAATGGCCTGTGGTGCCATGGCTGCCGAACCCACCCGAGCAGTGTGGTCCTCCAGCTGCTGCCTGTCCCACCGCTCTCCTTTCCCCACAGTAAATGCACAAAGAACCCAGCAAAAGCAGAGAGATCAGACAAGGGTCCTTCTGAGGAAGAACCACCCCATACCTTGTGGGGCTGATGGAAAAGCCCTGCCAGGACTATGTTGAATGGAAGAGAGCTCACAGCGAGGGCTCTGGGGAAGCATCTGTGCAAGCTTTCCTTGCATGTATGCTCTCCCCTAGACACCTACCATTGCTCACCTTGGAAGGACACTCAGCTACCTGCCCAGCAGGTCACAGACCAGGTGGAAGGTGCAAGAAGCCCGAAAGCAGGGCAGAGTCAGCAGCACCACACTGCACGCCTCCGAGACCCAAGAACCTGGGCTGGAGGCACGCAAGGCAGCCGGGATGCTGTGGTGGAGCTGCTGCCACCAATGTCCTCCTACACCAGCCACCCGCTGCTACAGCGGCACCAGCAACAGGCGGTCCAGACCTGGAAGTTAAAGCCAAAAACCACAGCAGCAGAAGGGTGGATGCAAGGGCTCTTCACCTCCCACGCAGCCACGGAACCACGGCCAGAGAGCCCCTTTTTGACTTGCAGTTCCTCATGCTGACAGAAGATTCAAAGCTGATTTTTACTCCTGACTTGCAGATCCTGAGGAGGAGGAGGAGGAGGAGGAGGAAAAGGAAGGGAAAAAGAAAAAAAAAAGCCAGGCCATCTGCTCAAGGTCCCTGCAGCAGAGAAGAGGGCTGCACACAGTGATTCTCCAGGCAGAGCCCTGCTACGACTTTCAGGTTGACTTGGCTGTTTGATTTCTTTAGTGCAATTTTGGACCCAGATGTTTTATAACACATGCTATTGAGGGCGTACATGCGAGGAAACTAACTCTGATTTGAATATCCCTGAGAGCACATTGCTTTTATTAAACACACTCTGCAGAGCTATTGCTCCATGCGGCATTAGACAGTACAAGACGTTCTGGTAGACTACAAAAATTGGCCCATAAAAAATAAACACTTCTGCCTCACTAAGGGCATCTGGAAATGACCCAGAGAGCTTGTCTATTTTCATTGGTAGCATTTCTGTACAACAGAAGAAAGAATTTGATTGTGAATTTAGAGCAAATGTTCCTCAAATGCTTACAAAGAACCCGTCTTGAAAACATCGGCAAGCATGCCAACCACCCTGCTCCCCACGGGAAGAACTGGAAGACCGTGATGTGGTCCCATTTCGCACAGGCTTTCGCCCCCAAACTCTCCTTCCTGCTGCCTCTCAGTAAATCACATCCTTGAGGAGAGAAACTTGTTTCAAACACAGGGCCCACCCGCTCCCACAAGCGCCCAACCCCACCACAGCACGCACGCGGCAGGGGAAGACGGGCCAATGTAGCGTGCAAGGCAGCCCTTCACCATGATGCTCCTTTGACAGCAAACCATGCTTCTGACAGCAAAACCCACTAACACTGTTTTAAAGTTGACACATTGCTACCTTTGCACTCCCCACGGCTATAAATTTCTGCCCCGGCAGCTGGACACAGCATCAGTTCAAATCCAGGAAGCACGTTCCTCCTTGGTACTTAGGGGTGCAAAGATGAAACCTCCCTTTGTGTGCTGGAGTGACCGCGGTCATTTCTGGAGCTTCAGCACATCTGCAGAGGTGTCCTCCCACGCCACCGCAGACAGCAGCATGTCTTGCCACACTGCCGTTGTAGGACACCAGCAAGTTGGGAAGCCGAAGGCCCACGAAAGCTCGACTGACCCGCTCACTCTGCTGCAGAAGCGAACCGGGAGCGCTCGCACCCATCAGGGATGGGGTCCCTGGTGAGCAGACAGGCATAAACAGTGACGAGACAGCATCTCTTCAACAGCCTCTTGTCTGGAGACACATTGCTGGTGAGTGGTTTCGCAGGGCTCTCCAAATTCCTGCTCCAAGCCCGACGGAACGGAAACAGGAATGGTGGAGTCCCCCATCCCAGATCCTACCCAGGGACTGCTCTGCTGGCTGCCTGGCTCCTTCCTTCTCAGCAAAACACTCCAAAAATGAACAAAAACAAACTCTAGCGTCGTGACACTTTTCACGAGGCAGACTCCAGGCTCTCCAGCAAGGCCCAACTGCAGACACTACAGGAGCGTATTTATTTTACAGTGACTATTTGAGCTGGAGTTTGCAAGAGGAACAATCCTTCTTTTAAAGTGCTTGCGGTTATTGTAAAAACTGATTTTAGCAAGAGTTACATTTCAGGCTCTCTTTAAAGAAACCATCTGCTGATCTCCCAGACGTGGCGCAAGCACCTCCACAGACCTCTGCAAGGACTGCGTGCTGGAGACACAGCACCCGGCAAAGGACCGTTACTTAAGCTGCACAATTAGGAAATAACAGAGTGAGACTAACTGACCTGATGTGTCCCCGTTGCACAACGCTATCGCATGCTTTTCGCCGGCCCTGGAAGGTCTCCCTCCTCCGGTCGCTATCCCATTTTCTGCCTTTGTCCAGCGTATCTCTATTTTCCCATGTGCCCTGCCAGCCCCAGTCCCACCTGCCCGCCCAGCTGTGATTAGGGACAAGTTCCTCGCTCTGTGTCTGCTCCCCAAAACAGCTATTAAAGGAAAAGCCTGCTCTGGTGCAGCATGCCCCAGGCTAACACGCAGGGAATCACTGGCTGGGGATGGCCGGCTTCCAGCCCTGCCTCCCTGGGGAGCTGTGTGGGAAGCAGCCTTGTCCATTGTGAAGGGACTCGGGTAATTACCCACCACTGGAATCAAAGAAGTCTCTGCTGAGCGCATGCAAATTCCAGCTTTTCATCGGTTTGGCCACGTTTGCAGAGGGACGGCAAAGACGTCTCGCAAAATGGGCGCCTCCTCCGCCTTCCTCTTGCACTGAGCTTCACAGCAAGCTCCAAGAAAAGCTCCTCAGACATCTTCAGCATGGCAAAACCAGCGTTTTTCTCCAAGCTTGCTCTCCAAAATGGCAGCACCATTTTACACTCCTTTTTCCCCTAAAATCAAACAGTTTGAGGCAACATCCAGCATGGAAATTGAAAGCATGGATGGTTAAAACCCTGACAAAATTACAAGCAAAACTGAAAACAGTGTCTTATCTTGTGAACTGCTGGGTGAACCTTAATAATAGCTGGTGCCAACAACCCCGCCTCCAGTAATCCCCATCCTCAGGCAAACTGCTTCCAGACACCCGCTCGGCAGCACAACAGTGCCCATCTCAACTCGCTCCGCGCCTGTGCCGATGCTGAAATTGAAGCAGACTGACAGCGGGATAATTTAAGGGAAAATTACATTTTCTATATAACTTTCATACATGACTATATTTAGCAGTTGGAGAAACAAAGTACATGTATTCAGTGTGTATATATATATATATATATATTTTATAGCCATAAAATTATAAACACATATGTAGGTTCCAAGGAGATCTGAAGTCTGTTTTAAGATGCTCTTCACATGCGGATCATTAAAGCCTGCAATATAGTTCCTTTGCCACATTATAATATGGAAAGCGAATACACACTTCTCAACTCCTGTAGGTCACGAGAGACCTAAAGATGATCTCGTTTCTCTTCTGGTCGCCCTCCTTAGTGCTGTTTCAAAGGGAAATTGGTTTCATATGTGGGCTGACTGCACCTCACAGCATCATTTTGCCTGCAAACCTAATTTAGTGAGCTGCTGAAACACTGTAACACAGGCAAGCATCAATTCCAGACCTCCAAAATCCATAGGGTCAACGTCAGAAACGAATTCCTCGCCTGACATACTGCTAGCCTTGCAAGAGCAGCGAAACTAGCATCTTTCCACCTCTTGCATTCAGGAGGCATTAATCACATTTGCGTCGCTCCAGCTAGTGGAATTTCTGATCCGGGCTGATTAATTTCCTCCCCATGCCCATTTCAAGCTGCTCACAAGGCCTGGGACGTGCCTTTGGGGAGGGATGCTGAGCTCCTCTTCCTGTTCCCTGCACGGCCGAAGCCAGGAAACAGGACAACTTTCTCCACCTTATTTCCTCAAGACTTCTGTCTCTGGGGAGTCAACTGGGTTTTAATCAGCACCTGGCACTGTATCTATCTATCTAGATATGCTAATAATGTACCTTACCTTAACAAACACCCTCAAGAGCAGACTCATCTATCTTAATTGGTAAATGCTTCATTAATAATGCAGCTGAGGAGTCTCAGAGCTAGAAATATAAATAGCAAGTTCTGATGCAAGGGCTTTTTTTTTGTTCCAGCAGTACAGATTCAGAAGGAAGGTCTCTTCACTGTGCCCTGCTGCAGACAGAAGAGCCCTTTGCAGGCTGCACAAAAAGCCTCTTTTCTGCCTTTGGGGGGTCCAAGTTCAGAGCATCCCTTCCGAAAGGAGAAAGGCAGGCACACTGGAAGGCATTCCTGGGCTGGGAGGCACCCAGGAGGATGGGAACCCATCAGGCACCATCACAGAGGTCAACATGACAATGCTACCAAGACAGTGGCTTCCAGCCTGCTGATCGATGACAGGAAAAGCATTAAAACGCCTCTTTGGTTAAGTCACAAATTCCAGTCCTATGATTAACGCTGCTCTGAGCCAGGGACCAAAGCAAAGGCTCAAACATCACAACCAGAAGGGACGTCTGAAGAAAGAGACCTTGTGTGTCTGAGACTATACGTTCTGCAACGAGATGACCCCAGGCCTACCATGTTAAACTCCAGCTTTTCATTTTAAGGACTTAGCCAAAATGAGGCAGGGGAGTCTCTGAAACCCAACTCTACTCGTGAATTCCAAGGGCGTTGAAATAGTAGGCTTGGGTTCTCCTTTTTCTTGTAAATTCATCCTGCAGACAAAAAGCCAGACAATTAGGGATTTTAAGCATACTCAGTCCAGCCAGAGACTTGATCTTGCTGAGCGATGGCCATTATTTGTACACAAGACCATTTTCATTGCCCTTTTTTTAAAGCTCTGCTTATCAGTCCGTACAAAGTCTGAATGGGTCAGACTAGGGGTTTAAATTTAAATGTAGAAGAAGAAATTACTGGGGTTTCTGGAGTTTGGATATAACAATTGTTTGTAAATATCTTCATCCTAATAGCATTTGGAGGATTTAAATAAAAAGCAAGCATTAGATCAAATTCCAGATAAACAGTTTTTGGCAAAAATTTAAATACCACAAGCAAGCAGGTTTCGGCCACTTTTCTTGGGGAAAAACTGCCAAACCAATTTTGTTCCAGATTCAGCTACCATGTCCACATCTTAATTTTATCTAAGCAACCCTTCTCTGACCCCAACTCTGACAACTCACAAGCCTCCTTCTGCATTATTTATGGCATCTTTCTACAGCAAATGGCTCTTCCAAACAGTCAGAGGCTTCTTTCAGAGTTTTTTAAAGTGGTTCTACCACCAGGCTTGGAGAACAAGGCTGCTGTACAAGTCCAACTCACAAACTTCCAGTGTGACTTCAGGTCCTGTGCTTAAAGCTCCTCCGGAAATGGCTCCTGGGCACATGTGAAAACTCCTGATTGGAACAAAAGGCAGGCCAGAGATTATATTTCCAAGGGATCACAAACAGCCACACCTGGAAACGCTGTTGTTTTCCCCAAATCTTCTTCCAAATCCCACTTAGTGCTTGTGGGACAGCAAAAAGAAACTTTTAATGGGACGCTTGCCAAAGGTAAGTAACTTAGTTTTTGTACTCGTTAAGAACAGCAGCTCAGCAACACCTCCCAGGACAGCAGCCGCAAGATGGGATTTTGGAAAGTGGTCTGCGTGGAGACGCTGTCCTTGTATCCCTCCACTGATGACAGGCAGAAGGGCTCAGCATTCCCCATCCCGCCCAGTGCCTCTGGCTGAAAGCATCTCATCTGAGACAAACCCGTCATTGTGCAGGATGCTCTGCAGCGCCAGCCCGACAGGACATCAAGGACGTTGGAAACTGATTTCTCTGGCCAGCCTGAGCTCCTGCCTCCCGCCCCACTGATTAATGGTTCTCTGCCACAGTAGTTAATAGGATCCTCTTTGAAATCCAAATAACCAGCATTAGTGACCTCAGAGCCCTTCCTGCTAACTGGACATACTCCCTGCCTTTAATTTTCTCTGTCTTCCGTAGCATGCTCTCTACCAAAGCTTCCTTTCCCATCATTTTCTTTTCGAGCCCCTACACCTCTGTTCTGCTCACTGCTCCCCACCTGCCGCCCCAGCTACACCCCTGTGTGCAGAGGTACAGCAGCATCACCCCGACCCACCGCATCCTTGTCCCAATCCCCCACGTGTGGGGAAGGGTTTGGGTCAGCTGCTGCAACCCCACAGCAACGTCTGTACCTGCACAAAGTCCAGGACAAGGACTTAAGAGCAAATGGTCCCTGGGCACGGGGAATTGCAATGAAGTGCATCCCAGGGCTGATTCTCAGCAACGAACAATTTAAAGCTAAAATTCACCGGGCTCCCTTGCCGCTCCCACACCTAGCTCAGGAAAAGCCTGTCTGCAAGGGACTAACAGTTAGGCAACCAGCTCTGACTACAGTAAATCTCCTTCTTTCCTCTTTTTCTTTTTTCTTTTTTTTTTTTTTAATCCATAACCACCAGCTTTAAAGCTTTAAATCAATATCCCCTCTTGCGATCTGCATTCAGCGAGGAATTATTCACATTGAGAGCTTTAAAAATTAAGCTAAACCCTGCAGGGCCCAGGCCAAACTTAAATCACAGCAAAGCTTTAAACACTGGATCAGGGACACAGCATGAGCCATGTCCTGGTCTTAGATGCAAACTAAATGTAGAAAACAAAGCTGCCGTCACTGTGTTAAAAGGAAAAACCATAAACGGTCCATGCTGCGGCTTCTCCAAGGGACACAAGGGACAAGGGCCCTCCTTCCACGAAGAGAGGTCAGCCCACTCCAACCAAACTTCTCACAAAAGAAAGAAACTAATTGTCCCCACAAAGGAAAGAGACTTCTTGTCACTGTCTGAGGGAGAAAATGGCATCCGATCCATCCACCCGTTTGTGATGCCGGCCAGAGGCAGCTTTTTCAGAGGGGCAACGTGTGGGCAAAGAGGGCAGTGCCACCCGCTCCCTCTGCAGTGGTACCCACATCCACAGGATCCTCAGCGTCGCTCACCCGCTGCTGCTCACCGCCAGCGACAGCTGGCCCCAGGCCGGGCAGAAAGTGCCAGACGCCAAGCTGAGAGTCCACAACATTCATAGAGCTGCCGTTTTTAAGGAGCAATTGAAGAGGGGGCAGGGGAATTAAAACCCACAACCTAAACCAGCTCCCGTTTGTGCCCTAGAGGAGCACAAAGGCAGGAAAGGATGGATGAAAGAGTAAGGACTCTCGATCTCACTGGTGAGAGGAGTTTCCATCTTTAACTTGAGATGGGGTCTAACCTGCTCAATGATAGGATCAGCTATTACAGGGAAGACCTCCTGTTCCCCCATCTCTCCTCCCACCACTGGGACATGGGGCAGCAAGCACCTGCCTCCGCACAAAGACACCAATCCCACCCTGTCACCCACCTGATGCTGTGATGGTAGCAGAGGCAGAGGGTTGACTATAACCAGCCCAGGAAACATCAGCTGGAGTTCCACCACACCCATAATGGTGTCTAAGTGAACAGTGAAATCTTTCCCTCTTCCCTGCTTGATGGATGGCGTGAAGGGGTTCACCTGGACTGTGCAGACAGCATCCTTGATCCCACAGCCACCAGCACAATGTAAGACCCAACAAGGACTGGCAAGGGCCAAGGAGCTGGAACACGGCTAAGAAATGGGTAGAAAACAATGCAAATCAAGAGGCTCCCCTGGCCCCAAATGTCCTCGTTGTTCTGCCGCACCTTAGCCTCTTATAGGTATGAACTGCACAGGGGACCTCTAGGCTTGAAACCACCCCAGCGCAGAGGTTACACCTCATGTTCAACCCTTCAGATGCCCACACACAGCCACTTCTCCAGCTTTCAGTCATGAGGGTGACTGCCCAGGCCTTAATATTTGTAAAGTCCTTAGGAAATCCTTGGAAGAGTAGAGTATTATTATGAAATAATAGCTTTTTACTCTGCTCCATCTGAAAGGAGCAGTTCTTTGTTCGGCCCCGCGCTGTCTAAGCCAAGGGTTAAAACTTGACTGGCTGGGATGTAAGAAGGCCATCCCTCACGGTGGGGGAGAGGCAGACTTCTGAGGATCTGAAGAACAAGATGTCTTTCTAACCTGTTCGGACTCCAATAAGCAGCTTTAGATCTAACAATAGGGGGCTGAAAACCCAAATGCCCCAAAGCCTGGAGGCAATCAGGACTGTTCAAGCATCCACAACTGACATTTCTAACACCACCTGAAATGTGTATTTTCCTTTCTGTTTCAAAGCCTTATTTTCCAATCAGATTATGTGCAGGATAAATACCCTTATACGGTGACAGCAGGCACTGCACAAGAAAATTGGGGATAATGGTAAATGCAAAGATTTACAGATACTTATCTCAGCATCTGCAAGAAGTATTAGCTTTGAATGCGGTGTTCAAACACAACGTCAATCACCAGAACCCAGAGGAACCACAAACTTGCTTAGCTGAACTCAGCCCTAAAATAAATTAAATAAAATTAAATAAATAAAACAGAACTAGGTTTTTTAGAGACCATCTCTCGAATAGGAAGTAGCAGCCACATGCATTAAATGCCCAGCTGGTCCGGGCTGACAAAGCACAAGAACAGATGAGTGACCAAGAGGAAGGACCCTAATGCATTGGGACAGGTCTGGGGACACAGGCACCCAACCATGAGGGACCCCACGATCGGGCAGGCGACTCGACCACCACAGCAGGCACAGACACACCATGGCTGCCGTGGAGTACATCGGTGCTGGTCAGCCAGGCTGGAGGAATGGCCACGCAAGCACCCCAAGCTCACTGCAGTCACAAAGCAGCACCCGCATGCTCAGAACATCACGCTGCAACCCCCTGCCTTGGGGCCCATGAAACCTCAATGGTTCCTGCTGTCACCATTCCCTCCATACCTCCCACCCAGGAAGGGGACCCCAAGCTCAGGCTGTTGCAAACAATCCCTGACCAACACTGCCCAGGATAATGCACCTGCACACAGATTTGCCAACCAGCAGCTGTTAAATGTACACATAGGTCCTACACATTCCCACAAAAATAATCCATTTAGCAAAGAGGCCCCTGCAACACATCTGCCTGGACGCTGACCTAAGAGGAAGAACGTGCAATCAGGTCCTTAAAATTTAATGAATCACCTCAAAAAAGAATACAACAGTCACCAGCTTAAAAATACACTATCATCAGCAATTTCAATGAAGAGGAGAGATAAAGGAGGCGGATGCCTCTCTCTTTAGCAGTCCAGATCTTCTTACCTTTCAAGGTCCAACACATACTTGGTATCTCTGAAGACATGGTTGGACCTCCTTCGGCTGACCAGACGTACCCTGAAAGCACAGGATCCACTCTCTGATCGTCAGCTCCTTCCCCTGCACTTGCTTTCAGCACTGAATGTCTTTCATACCCGCAAAGTTAGCCAGGCACACAACTGATCCTCCAGATAAACAGCCCGACATCTAACAGTGAGTCTTGGGCTACCGCCATAGATCATCAACAGAAAAAGCAGAGCTGGGATCTGAAGTCTTATCTGGTCGGTCCAGAAAGGCAGTGGAGAAGGTCAACTTTCCACCATTCAGCAAAGAGATTCAGTGCCAGCACATAAAGAAACACTAAAAAATATCACTGTTGAGTTAAGACAACTTTGGGGTTTCTGCTTTGCAGCCAAGTATCACTCAGCAGCCATTAAACAGATTTTTCAGCCATCAGTGGAACATTAGAAATTCCATGAATTTGAAGTTTATTATTTCCACGATACAGTTTATACTTTTTTCAGGATTTATACTCCTTGGCTTCACTCTTTCAGCTATAAATAAAACCATTTGCTAAGTTGGCTGATACACCGCAGCCCATGACTGGCACATTTATGCAAGTTGGCTGAAAAACAAGGTGGTTCAAGGAATCGCCAGAAACACTAAATCCAGTTATTTCAAATCCATTTTGAAACATATAATAAATCTGCAGGGATCACTTGATATACAGAACTGGCTAAACTCAAGTAGCCGTGCTTCTGCACAGCATCTCTGATGTTTATGGAGTGGCTGACGTGCATTTTACAGCTTTCAATCTCAAGTCCTTCACTGTCCATCACAAAACATTCATGTCTTTGGATAGTCTTCAGAAAGGAAACTAGGAGAAAGAAATGGCAAAAGAGATCCAGCAGAACAGTCTTACAGGATTCCCTGTGCCTTCTCACAAGAAGCTGGAAATGGAAAGGAGACCCACATCCATGGCTTCCCATCTTGGTGGGACGCACCTGGCAGGAATAGGATGGGGCATGCAGGGATCTTTGCACGCTAGGCATCCCAAGCAAGACGATATCCCGTGTATCACTCAAGAGACTAGTCTCCATTCCCCCAGACCTCCTGGAAGACACTTTCCTTGACAAAAAAGATACAGCAGCTTCTTAAGAAGGAGCATAACATTCCCTTTCATCAGCTTTATACATACAATGAATCTATTTCACAGAGCTGTGCTGTCCCTGGGGCTTGTTCACAGCGTCTCTTTTGTACACTCAAGACACGTTCTCATCATGTGTTACAGCAGCAATGAGTGGTGAGAGGTGCTAGGAGGGGAAAAGCATCAAGTGGACCAGAGTGCTGCAACTTTGATCTTGCCTGAAGTCAATGTATATCTAGGTTCATCACAAGCATAGAACAGATCTGGAAGTTGCTCTGGTCCACCAACAAGCTCTGGCAAGTCGGTGAGCCTGTACAGCTACTCCCTAAGTCAAAGGGAATTGGAGAGCTTTAAGCCTCGTGAGGCTGTGCCAATGGCGAACGCTGCGTTGGACTAAATTTGCGCAGCTTTTGGGGTAGATGGAAATTCTGAAACCTACCCAACTCTCAGAGCTCCCGGGTTAGCGAGGGGCGAGCGATGAAAGACCTGATCACAGAAGAAAAAAAAATAGAGACATTCAAGTCAATGTTTTTATCATAGCACTTGTAATCTGTGCCCTGGGAACTACTCGGAAACAGAAAGTAACTCTAGCCTCAGGATACGTCAACAGATCTTACCCCAGCGCGCAAGGGACTGACAGCAGCTTTGCTTCTCCAGTAAGACAAGCAAGCCAAAGGAGAAGGCACAAAATTCATCTCACCCGGAAAGGGCTGTGAAGGAAACCCTAAGCTAGAGGCGGGGGCTGAATATTCAACAGGAGCTTTTGCATGCTTACTTTCTCAGCAAAACAAAAACCTTGCAAAGCTGCTCAGGCAGGTGACGATCAGCATTGCAAAAGCAAGGCAGGCCCTCCAGGAACAAACTCAAGGTATGTGGTAACCCCAGCTCCAAGAGAGCAACTTGAACCCTGGGGAAACCGCAAAACTTTAAGCCTTGATTAGGCCAAGAGAGACATGAGAAAACAAAGCAATGCACTAACAGATGAGAACCATGGTCCAGGGCTTCCCTCCCTGCCTCCCCTGCTCCAGGAGGTCACGCGTCCAGGCAGGAGTTGATTTTCTCTTAGCCGCCAAAGCCACACTTCAGTTTTGGTTTGCGACTCTCCGACCTCCAAGACTGACAGCTTGGGTACGCTCCCTGATAGCTGTGCGTTGGGTTTTCCTTACCTGAAAGCATCATTATTGCTTGGAAGTGCCTCCTCTCCCTTTGTATCTCCTGAACAGCAGCAACAGATAGCTGCCAGCAGCCGTATTTCATCCATGGAAATGCCAACCATTTTGGAGTATACAACACTTGTTAAACACGAAAACCAGGGGGACGTTTTTATTGCTCTGCCCTGTCTGGTTAACAGGTGACGAGATTACAGCCCCAAACAGCATGCTGCTATGTAATTCACCACCAGCCCTTACAGGAAAATACTGCTGACCACCACCGCAATGTGCAGCACCAAAGGTGCAAAACAATGCTAGATACTCCTCCTCTGCTCCTGCCGCTGGAAGCCGAAAAGCAATCGTTCCCTGCTCCTCCCTGGTGCAACTGCTCAGAAATTGCTGAGTTCGACCTTACTTATCACTGGATGTAGTGCAGTTCTGTTTTCTAATCCCCTACATCTGCATTTTGTACAGCCCTTTTTTTAAGGCTCTTCAGATTTGCTTTACAGTTTATCACCCTGCTCAAGCAAGATGACGCATCTTTAAACTTTCCACTCAAAAGAAGCACTGAGGAATGAAACCATTCAAAACCCAAGAAGCTGCCTCGGAAAACGGTCCCCACAGAAAATGGCCAGCAGGAGTTTTTTAAAGTCATAAACTTAATGAGACAAGGGATTATCTCTTCTGTTGGAAAGACTCCTCGCTCCTGGTATCATAACAAAATATTGAACCATTTGAGAACTTTTCTACTTAGCTCTGCTCAAAAACTAGGACAATGACAAACAAGTGCTGAGCTCAGAGTTAAAAAAAAAAAAAAAAAAGTACATTTCTGTTTCCCTATGTGGAGACAGAAAAAGACTTCCCAGCAGACACCTAACGAACAGCCCCTTCTCCTCTACCCCAACTCAAGAAGTCCTTGTATGTTTCCAATGCAGACGACCCTAAAGCAACCTAGATCCTAAAGGTCCAGGCTGAAGTTTCCTCACCGATACATCCCAGCAGTCAGAAAACATTTATCATAGTCTCTGGAAGCTCACATACACTTCAGAAGTTTTAAGGTCCCTGGATCCACACGAGAATAAAACCAGCCCAGCCTGGCTGAAAAAGTTATCTGTGGTGGCAAAGTCCAAGAGGAGCCAGGTAACAGACGCACACACCAAAGAGAACAAGATCTAAGAGCAGAGATGCTGCTGGCTGCAGGGTTGACCTTTACGTCCTTCCCCCTTACAAGAACCTCAGCTTCACAGCCACCCGCAGTTCCCTGGGGACCCCCATCACACAGGAGCGAGCACTGGCTCCAGTTCGTCTGTGCTTTGGGGTCTGCAGGCTCTGGCCAGCACACGTGCACCAATCCAAGCAATAAGGACAACAATAGACAGGGAACGATTTCATCCCGTGTCTTAAAGCCAAAAGCCTGCTCCTCCTCTTTGCCCTGGACGCCACAGGGAGCCTCTGATCCTAACCAACTCCCTAAGCACAACCCCCAGCACCTCGCAGTTCAAGAGGGGGGGCTCTCCGTGGGCGTTTGGGCTGCGTTTCAAAGACAAAACATTGCCAGAACAGGAAAACCCTGGATAAAAAACAAATGGGCAACTCTACTGCTCTACATCAGCCTGCAGGAAGCCCAGGATGCCTCCGAACATCCAACACACAGGGTCCCCCAGCAAGGGTGCTAAGCCAGGAACCATATGGCCTGACAGCCCCAAAGAGCACACGCTGCCTACCACATCAGAGCCTTGAAGGATTATTTGTATACAAGGCTGTGTTGAATCAGGGTGGCCAGAGATAGTGTTGCAGCTCCAGTGAGGAGCGTAGTCATGGCCTCCCCTCATGGTCGAGATGACCTGACCAGCCCAGCAATTAGCAGCACCAGGCTGAGGAATAGCCACTGCACTGGTGGGGCAGTATCTTTAATGGGAAGGTTTGGGCAAGACAGACAGAAGACGGGAAAGCCAAGTTCTACTTGGCCCAGAAGCATGCAGAGGGACCCATTACAATTTCCTGGCCCAACACACAACCACTGCTGGGAGCAGAACCCAACGCTTTGCTCTACCAGCGCTGGTCTTGTAGAGTCAATGCTACCACACCAAACCCCTGCAGCCTCAGCTGAGCCCTGTGAAAACACTGGGAATATCTGTCAGCCCTTTGTGCTTGGCTTATCATCTGGAGAAGGCAGGACCCTCCACAGCGCAAGCAGATGCTACAGTCACTCTGATTCCAGGAGGGAACTTCTGCCACTACATGTGCAACCACTTTTCTGCGCTCTGCCCCATTGATGCTCCCACATTCAGCCAAAAAAAAAAAACAACCCCTAAACATCCCCTTTGGTTAGGTTAAGTTAGCTGTAAGGTTCAAGCTAGACTTTGTGACTACCTGCGTAACCATAAAAGCACGCATTGGCATGACTGGCTTCTTCAGATCTTAATTAATCTTTTTTAGATCTAAAGAGAAAAAAAAAAGAAAAAAAAAAGCTCTAAAAAGGAAAAGGTGCTTTTGGTCCCCACCAGGTGATTTCTTGCTCTCACTTGGATTTGGCACACAGATGTACAGCATTGCCAGCACCCGGGCCGATGGAGAACCTGCTCCCACCAACAGCAGAAAAACAGTCCCAACGCCCGCAGCCATTGCATCTCCTTCCCTGGGCGACCCCAGCACAGCACTGTGATTTATTACAGATGGCTTCATCAATGATAACCAAACACGACACCCAGTCACCCCGATTTCACTTGCAGTCCAGCTGTCCTAGAGAAGGGACAAGCCATCCCACTGCCGGGCTAAGAAGCAATCAAATATTTAAATGAACGTTTCTTCTCTAGGTCAGCTTCGCCTTCCTCCTGCCAGCGGCTACGAAGTGGCAGAGCGATCTCCTTGCATTACCCTGACAACCCAAGGATGGGTTACAGCCATCGCCCGGCTGCTGAATGGCAGAGTTTGGGTACTTGACATGCCACAATAGGATACGTTTGCCTTTTTTCAGAAATGAGAGGCTGACATTGTGAAGCAGTTAAAGCCAGACATCCAAGCGAGGCCATCACCACACACGGGCTCAAAAGGCTTTGTCTGCCCTTCTAAGAGAAATTTCATAATATGCGAGAGTGAGCAGTCAGCAAAAGGCTTGGATCTCTCGATTTATAATCATCCCCGGTTTCCTCACAACGGCCCTGAATACATCTTTGATTGGTTATGTATGAGAGGAACCATCCCCAGCGTGGTGCCAGACATGTGCAATGCAGACCTGGGTTGGACTCTTGAGCAGGAAGAAGAATTCAATTCAGCAGCCACGCTCAAAGGGGGAGGGGGGAAAAAAAAAAATATATATATGTAAAAATGTGGCAATTATTCCATCCCGAATGGTTTCCAGCTATTACTGGTTCAATAAGGGCTTGCCTGGAAATTAAAGGCTAGGGCACTTGTGGTCCCCCTGCCCCAGACGAGGCGAATAGCCAATTCCCAGGCTATGGTTCTTAGCCCCTAGAAGGGCATTTCCACTTCACCCTCTGCTTCTCACCCCAAAGGCAAGGGCCACCCTGCCCGGGGGGGGGGGGGGGGGGGGGGGGGCGCGGACACCCACCCCTCGGAGCACCCACCCGGGACCCCAGCCCCAGCCCCCCCAGGGGTGAGGAGTGGGGCACAGATCCGGCGCTCATCCACCGCGCAAGTGGCTTTCCTGTTGTTCTAGGCGAACAAAAGCCGAGCAGCGCAGCGGGCCCCAAGAAGGGTGCCTTCCCTTTAATGAACGTGATTTCAATCCCAGTGAATATTCATAAAATTACCCCGGCTCTAATTTGTATAAAATGACAGCCTGCAAACCAGGGATGATTGAAGAGGACCAAAATCATTTTGTTTGATTACAATCTCCCCTCCCTCCTCCCCCCCCCCCCTTCATTATCTTTTATGTCTATTTAAACTCTGGACACTGCATATTCATCTCAATTCTCCCTCCATCTCATCTCTCCTTCTGTTTGTGGGCTGCTGCTGCTTTTACTCCACCCACCACCCCCCCGCCCCAATCTCTCCTCCTTTCTGTGTAATTTTTTTCTTGCTTCTGTTGTGCATT
>JAVKLA010000090.1:11610351-11646431 GCA_034782735.1 Sagittarius serpentarius | reverse complement strand
CCCCCCCGCCCCAATCTCTCCTCCTTTCTTTGTAATTTTGTTCTTGCTTCTGTTGTGCATTCAGGGATTTGAGGAGGTTTTCTGGGGGGTGGGGGTGGACTTCATTTTATAAAAAAAAAAATAAAAAAAAAAATAGTGTGTTGTCTGGATAGAAAATTACATTTGCATGCTCGAGGGGCCTGAGGGCTTCTCTGTGGGCTTGGCAGAGATCCTGCCTCGGGGAGAGGGGGAGGGAGGTGGAAGATGCTGATTTGATTTCCTCCTCTTCCCACCCCTTCCCCCTTTCCTTTCCATATTATAAATGTCTGCCTGATTTTTCTTTTCTTTTTCTGCATGTGCAAACCACTTGAAGAACAATGGCACAGATTAGAGGCCTTCCTTAGGGCTGTTTATGAATGCAGTTGTGGAGTTCAGCAAAGCAGAAACATTACATACAGTAATTGGACATTTAATTACTAATGAAGCTAGCAACTGAGCGCTTTTTTTTCCAAGGGTCTGAAGCAATGTGACAGACTCTCCAACTGCAGGTTTAATTATGGCTGGAGATGGGCTTAATATTCCATCTTACACTCTATTACCCTCTCGAAAGCCCTTCTGCCTTTTATTTGTAATTTTTATGCCCCTGCCCCCTCCAAGGAGGGAAACATCCTGACGCTCAGGCCACTGGACAAGACGATGCTTCTGCTGCTGCTCTCAATTTCTGCGAAGCTGAAGCCAGCCTTGGACAGGTTTCCTATGAAGCCAGCTCTCCTAGGAGCATGGAGGAGAGAGACCTGTTTTGGTGACCAAGAACATCCAGAACCGATCCCTCCTTGCATGATCATGTCCCAGTTTTGGCCCAACCTGGTTTTTAACATCTCATCAGGTTTCAGTCCCTCTTTTTAAGAAGTCAAATACTCAGATCATTTATCCCCACTTGGAGAGATTTCTTTTCCTCCTAGTATCTAGCTTAAGATTTCTTTTCCTTCCTCCCCTTCACCAAGTCACTGCCTTCTCCAAAGCCCATGGGGCAACTAGAAATGAAGGCCTTTGTCAAAGTCCCCACACTGCAGAGGAGCTGGAGCAGGCTCCAGGCAGCGTGAAAGCAAAGTTTTGTCCCCAGAAAGTTCTGCTCCCCTAGGTTTATAATCGGGCATCTGTGTAACACTGGGCTGGTTTCAGGACAGAGGTGAGCAGCTCGTGGGTGTGGCGGGGAAATTAGGCTAGGTTCACTTACGTACCTGAGGTCTCAATCCTACCATTTGGCAGCACATCTCAGAGGACCCCGAAACAACTAGCCAGTCTGCACTGGATCACAGCTTTCACCTCTGTCTGGTCTCTGACAGAGGCTGACAACCCCGACAAAGACACAATGAGAGCTTCTCCCCTGCTCCTGGCAAGAAGTAGCTTCAGGACCTCCTGAGCTGGAAGGCGCATCTGGACCATCTGGTTTAATACCACCGAAATGGGGCAAGAATAGGGCTAACAAGCAAGTTTGGAGCCTTTTGATCTCATTCTGCCTCACTGAGTTTCATTCGTTGCTGCTCCAATTTCTTTCTTCAGGTGAAAGGAGACTAAGTGCCAGGCAATCCCACCTCCTCATGCAGAGTGCTAAGCTCCAGGGAGCAGAACCTCCAGCTTCTGTTGATCAGAAAACCTTCTAATTGATTACAGATGAACGCCGTGCAGCAAAACTGTTGGATTTTAAGAGCACAGAGAGCACTTTTGTAAAATGTCATATGCATATTGGGATTTTTCTTTCCTGGTTTTAATGACAAAGTGCAAATTTGGGTGGAGAAAAAGCAGAAGGCAGAATAACAGATGTGAGGAGACAAAAAATGTTCCTGAAGAATAAGTCACCTGTTTGTTCCTCCAGATTTCCCAGCACACCCCCCTACCTCTGTAAGGTTCTATGCTCTCAAGGTTGTTCATGCTAATGCTCGCGTGTGTTGCAAAGCATATGACCAACACTCAAACAGGGGCCATAGATTCAACTGGCCTGCATAGTCCTTACATAGCAGGGCCATCTCCTCCGGTCTCAGGGTGCCAAGCCAGCGGGAAGGACTCATGTCTATGGGAATGTTGTGCCAATTTAGCTAAAACCACTGCAAAATGGAGCAGTCTGTTTCCCACTCGCATGGCTAATGATGGAATTCACCTCCTACCCACTCAGGGTCTAAGCCAGCAGACAAGGCTCCTCTACCATCAACTGCAAGAAAATCATCTACGTACTCCAAAGGACTGGGTTAGCATCACCGCCAGGCAGCACCAGTCTCTCCAGTGCCTATTAGAGATCTAGGAGGACCATACTGAAAAAGACACATAACTTTTAGACGGCAGACAGCAGACAAGAGGAACCCCTCTCAAACAGCATTTGCTTGGGTAATAGATGCAATTCCCCCCCCCCGGGATTTACCTTCCAAATGTGGGATTCAGCTAGTAAGCGTAGCAAAAGTTCACTGGCACCGGTGAGAGGCCCTGCTGTTCTGCCTCCGACTTGGATCCTAGACAATTCGCTCCTGGCTGTTTTCAGAAGCAGATACCATGCTCCTTGGACTAGGAACAAGAGCATGCACTGAGCCTCTTTCTAAACTTCGCCCAGTTCCTCAGCTTTGACTGAATTCAAGGCTTTTTTGTTGCATGGACACTGGAAAGCAGAGGGTCTCAGGGGATGCAGCAACCTGGCCCCCATTCACCTTCCTCACACATGGAAGCAGTCAAACAAGAACTACTTCCACGTCTCTTGAGATGATTTTCAGCTTGTCCTTCACACAGAGACGCAGCTGATGGACTCAGTCACTGCCTTAGCAAGTCTTTTTAGATCACTTTTTCAAATCAGGCTAAACAACGGGGGACCATCACAAAGTGGGGCAGTGCAGGACATAGGAGGACCCCTTTCAGAAAGGGCAACCAGCCCGTACGAGCCTGCATGGATAAACAGCATCTCTGGCCAGATCCCGCTATTGGAAACTGGGTGCAGCCAAGTAGAGAGATCTTCTGGCCTGTGCTCTGCCCTCACCTCCTGCCACCTACCTTAGCATGTGGTGGCCACCTCATATTTCACAGTAATGCCAAGTTTCATCCAGGGCCATCTCCAGGAACCCCTCAAGCACCAGCTCACCAGCAGCAGCCCCTGCCCTTTGGGAGCTGACCGTTGCTGGTTCAGTGCTACAGAAACACTGGTGCCAGAAAAACACGACCCATTGACTCATCTCAGTGTTTCCATCTGCTCAGAGACCTTGTGGCACCAAGAACATCTCCTGACACTCACCTGGACCTAAACCTCCGATCACACCCATCAACTTCTATCAACATCAGCTGTATTTCAAGCCATTTTAAAGCAATAGCAGTGAATGCAAAACACAACCTAAATACAGATTGTATGACAGAACCTGGCCCTGATGAGACCTGCCTTTGACCAGCACAGCTCCATGCACCTTGCTGCCATAAGAAATCATACTTTGCCCTAGTGACTTGCAACTGCTGCTGTCCATCTGAGAGCCCTTAAATGGGGCCTGCTTTATAAGAAAAGGATGAGCACCCTCCTGCTGAAGAAGTCTGGGCCTCTTCAAGATGTCTCAAGTCAGACATTCGACATTTATTTGCTTTTGAAGACCAAAGAGCCCCTCTCCATTCCCCTCCCATGTGTTTATCTTCCGCAGAAGTCAGCTGCTGAGTTTGCAGAAGAAAGATCAAATAGCAGCAAAAAGAAGTTTTAAGTTCTACACCCACTGCCATTAATCATATTTGCAACATCTTCCTTCCCTCGCTGCCTTAAAAATGGTTGTTTCCAGACCCTAGCCAGCCTGCCCCCTACAAAGACAGGTACGGTGCACATCAGAGAAATGGCTTCTGTGGAGAAAACGTGCCAATCAGGTATGAGAAACTATTACCCTACTCAACACATCCACCAATGCCGGGCAAAGGTGCCAGCAGAAAACTAGGACATGGACGGTCAGTCCTGTCCAAAGTAGCTCCAAGGCTGGAAGGGAAAGGAGAGCGAGAGCCTCCTCCAGCCCTCGGGCCATGGGAAGTGCCGGCAGTGGGAGGGAGCTGGCTCCTCCGGCAGCGCGGGTGCCTGTTTGGGGTCTGGGTGCTGCAGCCTGAGCTCACCCTGCAAGAACTCACTGAGGGTTTGGGACCTTTCACATCCAGAGAGACAAGGCAGCTGCATTCAGAGTTTCCCTCTTTAAGGGCCAACAGACCTTTCAAGCCACTTCAAAGGGGACACATCTGTCTAACAGTTGCCTTTTTTCCAGCTGTCCCATAGTCCAAGAAATCCATCACCTTCCCAAGCAGTGCCGGATGCCATGCCTTCACATGGGTGCCCCAAACACCCTCGAGACCGTGCCAGCACACCAGACCAGTGCATCAAAACCTGTTCAGAACAGGCCTGAGACCAGAAGGGAGCCCTATCTCGCCCAGCTCTCCCACAACACCCAAACTGGCCTCCCAGTCCCCACTTGCTCCCAGGGATTTTCAAGCCAAAACTCGTATTTGCTCCCAGTTCAGGGGGTTCATGGTGGGGGACAGGGCTGGGGTGGCAGCAGGACCACCCCAAGGCTCACACACAGCGGAGGAGGGCTGAGCTCAGAAACCCAAGCCAAGGAGATTCACTATCCAGCAAGACCAGAAACATCAAGCCAGCACCAGGGCATTGCTCAACGCAAGCTGGATGGAGGCAGCAAGGCCCTGCCTGTTATTCACTGCCAGGCCTGGAGCCAGGACAGGGGTAAACAACCCAGCAGGCCCCCAGGATCCCAGCTCCTCATGGGGAACGTGGCGCTCGGGCCCCCACCCCAAACCACTCCTGCTTCAAACCCCGGCAAAACCCAGTCAGAGACATCTGCCACTCGCCAGGAGCCCGCTGTCGTGACGGAGAAGCACACTGCTCTCAAGCTGGACTCTCTTTCAACATCTCTAACTTGCTACAGCTGTTCACTTCAACTGCTAAAAGCCAGCGTAAGCTGATTTTGCGAAGAGCCTGTCTATGTAAACTGTGCCATTCCTCCAACATAAATAGTATGATCCTGGCTTATAATTTCAGCAACTTGATGTTTTCTTGGCCAAGAGCAAGCCCAAGGAACTGGAGATGGAAACAGCCTCAGAAAGCCTGGCCAACCGCACAACACAGTCTGAAAAGGTCCCAAAGGGGACGGCGCTCACAGCCACATGGCCAAACTAGCACCCCTTCACTGCAGCTCACACCCATGCACCCCACGGACTGCGGGCAGGCCAGTGCTTTGCACCGGGACACATGCTGCACCCCACAATGTGCTCCTATGTGCCCAGAGTTATCAAGGGAGATGTACGACAAAGCTGGCAGAGACAAAAACCAAGTGCAGAAACCAGTTAAGAGTCACAAATATCCCAACTTTCATCCTGCTCCTGGTAAAACCAGGTCCTGAAGCCTAGATCTTTAAGATAGTATGTTCTCCTTCCTGCTATAAGACCTGGGAAAGACAGATGAGGAAAGCATGTTGGTATGGAGGGTCTACAGCCTCCACTGCCACCATCCTAGTGTCTCTTCATTTTGTCTCTGTCCCGAGTGGCCAGGACAGCTTGGTGACTGCCAGTGGTGGTCCTGACCTCACCTGGATCAAGCACAAGGAGCTGCACACTTCATTTACACAGAATCCATATCACACATGGCATCTCCCGAAGGACACAAGGACCTGCACGCCCTCAAAGCCAGCAGCAAGGCTCCGCTATGCTGCTTGCGCACTGTATGTAAAGTAGTCTTTAAATCCATGTAGTGTCCTACTAAAGCGATGCTGCTTCTTTGTTCCCCGGTGCAGAAAGCATCCTTTGAGCTAGCTAGATTTCAAAGCTCTCCACTCCTTACTGCAGCCAGAGATAAATACATTAGGATGCAAGGAAATAATAACTTAAGACAACAATTCTGAGTTTAATAGAAAATGTTCCTCCCACCCCTCGCTCTGAAGAGGAGGATGGCTGTTAAACCTGTGCAAAACTTGCATTAATTCACCAACTGTTTCCATGGCAGAAACGGGTGATGCAGTGAAGTCAGTGACTTCATTTCCTGAGGACATCAGATCTTGCTCTATACTAAAAATACAGATTTATATTTTAGGTCTGCACAGGGATGCTGGGTTTTAAGCTTCCACAGAAATCTCTGGGAGGGCACGTACCTGAGCAGGAGTCAGGACAGCAGGTCCTTTGATGGACCTGCAGGTTAGTCTTTCACCCTGACATCAGTGCCTAGCATGATTTGCTGCTTGGAGACAGCAAGACAGAAGTAGTTTGTCAGGAAAATCACGTCCTTGCTTCCTTCACTGCCCTTCAGAAAAATGATGCCCACATTGGCTGCTCATGCTTTGGTACTAAAAGTAAGGAGATGTTAACGCAGCTCAGAGAGGAGATGGGTGGAAGTCTCAGAAGATTAATCTGCCACACACACAAAATGACCATCAGCAAGAGGGTGAGGAGACAACACAGACATTAAACACAAGCGAGAAATCCACAGCCTTATTTCCAGGGCAGTCAGCAGTGAGACGGAGTAGCCATTTTACACACCTGAGCTATCTTCAGCAGCCTGCTGACACTCCCCTCCTCTCCCAACTGTGCAATTTGTTTTCATAGTTAATTACAAAGAGAGATCAACATCGACCTGCAGAAATCAGGCAGCACCTTAGCTATTTTTGGAACAAAAAGCACAGGACAGAAAGTGATCTCCTTTGATGGATAGAGAAGATACCCAAAATAAATGATCTTTTATGCTTCTCCATAATTTCTCTCCCTTTTGTTTTCATTTAACATCTTTGATCATTTTAAAACGAGATCCACTCTCATGAATTCTCTCCTAATTAAATGTTCTAATTAAAATGCACCACACTCCATAAATTCACTCATTTTGAAAGCTGGGTTTTAATCTGGAGGGCAAATAACTGATCTCAAAGTTGAAAGAAAAAAAACAAAACCACCCCACATTCAACTGATTCAACAACGTTTAAAAAAAGAAGTCTACCTCAAGACCTACAGGGTAAATAGGAACATTCACCCCCGCTTAACGTTGCCAAGATGACACTGGCAGGCAATATCACCTCTTCCTGAGTCGGTATATCAGCTGGCATAATGGTAGGGTCTATCCTAATACAAATATTTACCCTGATTTCTACTTATGTAAATAACTGGAAGGCAAGGTGACATTTACAGATCACTACGATCAATTTAACCAGCATCCTACCTGCCCTGCCTAGCGCTTCTCTAGTCGTGTACTGTAAATCTTCATACACCCATATAATTTGGTTATCTACTTGAAGATCAAGCAGAGGGTACAATAAAGCAAAGTTCTTCACTAACCTGCAGTTTTGCAAACTTCTACCCTGAGGTTAAAAGCACAGGCTCCAACAACAAGAAAGCCCCTGCAGCCACGCAACACAAGCATGCCTGTTATTGGGATAACATGTCCTACCTCCTTTCCAAGAGACTGGAAGGATGAGTTTAGCACTGTGTATTTTCCCCACTGGTTATTAATCAGGACACCTTACAAAACTATGCTGTATGCTAGGCAGATACTAAGTGCTGAAAGTGCAAACTTAAGATTGACTCTCAAAAAGAAGAAATCGGAGAGCTCCCACATCAAACTTTGGCCTCGGCCACACCTCCCTGTAAAGTCTCTAAAGCGGCTTGTGACACAGAGCAGACTGGTGCGACCTCCCTCCCGCAAAAGAAAGCGGCCTCCAAGACATAAAGAGGATTTCAAAGCAACAACCTCTACTGCTGATGCTATGAGGACACGGTGTTGTACACCTTCATGCTGCACAGCCCTGCTGGCACTGCCACCCACCGGGGGGGGGGGGCGGGCCCCCCCACCCCCCCCCCCCCCCCCCCCCCCCCCGATGCTCCCACCCTGAAACAAGCCCCTGCACAGCTTCAGTTACGTCCGTGGAGTGGCCAGAGGTCAGCACCTCGCCAAAAGGCGTTGCTTGGAACAAGAACTCTGCAAAAACACATTTCCCTCGCTCGCAGTTAAGATACGTGCTTCCCTTTGGTCCTTTTTCTTTCCAGGAAACTAAACAGGCCAAATTATGACATATAAGTGGACTTGTGCATGTGTGATGACATCTCGACAGCGCAAAATGGCATGAACCCACTCCACTACCCTCCTCAAGTGGGACCGTTCCCTGTTTGCCAATATACCTCTACATATTTTACAGAAGTTTAGCATCACACGTGGGCAAAGCTTCTCCCTCCAGGGGTTTTTCATTCCAGCATCTGACTGGTTTGAGGACTTGTCCTCACAGGGACCAAATCACTGGGAAAGAAGACATCAGCGAGTATTATAACACACGATCTACATCTTTGCAGAAGAGCACACTTTCTTATAGCCCAAAATAGCTCAAGAATTGATTTTGTCTGGATGGGCTTTAGGAAAAAAAAAAAAATTATTATTTATCTGCAACCAAGCCTTTTTCCATCCCTAAAAGTCTTTCTTTCCCCTCATCCCCAGAACATTATGGTCACATAACCTAAACATTACCAAGGGCACTGATGGTGAGGTAAGTACTTGGTGGCAAACAAGCACTCGTCGTTTCTGCTTCCTAATACAAAAGTTGCTATGAATCTTGCACCAATTCAACACTTCACCACAGCTTCACCAGCAGATGAAAATGGGTTCTTAGGGGAAAAAGCCTTACTTTAATCACAGATCTTCAAGATGACAGCTACACTGCAAAAATGAAACACAGTCACGAAGCCCCACAGGAAAGATCAATGGTTTTAGGTTTCAGGGAGATTAGACTGTGTATTTTTAAAGTTCTGCAATATGAATTTGGTTTAGACAAAAAGAAGAAAGTGGGAGAGAAGCGTAATCTATAACACTTGTTCCCTCCGAGTTTGAAAGCCATTTATTATTTTGGAGACACATCTGCAGCACAATTCCCAAGTGACCAAGAATGTGCTTTTTACAGCAGAATTAACCATTACAAGCAGAAAGCCAAGCTACTGGCATCCTGAGGAGAACTGGAACAACCTGATACCAGCATGCTTGGAAAGAAGGAGCCGATATCTTCCAGTTCATTCCCACTATGCGCTTTGCCACCAGCCTTGCCAAAGTGGCCACTATGAGCCCCAACCTGACTCACAGAGGCTCTCCACAAACTGCCCTGGAGAACTCAGCTCCTTCCAACACGTAGCCCTTGGTCTCTGCTACAGACCTGGGGAGGCAACGTCCCACTAGTACAGATCACTTCTAGTCATCGTGGGGTGAAATCGGGGATGTAGTCCATCAGCCAAAACAGGACTGAGGTTCTCTTGTAGCCCTGAGATCTCACACCCAGATATTCCCTAAAACTGGGGGACTTTGTCATCTTCTGAGCTTCTCCAACTTGAAGAATATATTGGCCCAGGGAGTCACTATTTAGTTAAAGCACAATGATTTCAGGAAAAAAGCCTTGCTGCGTTTCATCTGTGCTGAATACCTTCATCCTCTGTGCTCCTTCAGGCTACACTGCCCATGTCCTTCCAATTTTGCAACAGAGCTATTCTCTGCACTATCCGGTTTGATCGGACACCATGGAAAGCTAAAGAGACGAGACTGCAACATCTTCAACCCTTTTCTGTTTGCACATCTCTACGCATTTTCCAGTGGAGATGCAACACCACAGCATGAACATCAGCTTCCTGAAAACAGGCTAGGTTTTCTTAGCCTGACTACTTTTGCAGATTCTTTAGGGTAATCTTCTAATCCCCGGGCCCTCAGACCACAGCCACTGGGACAAGAGGAGAGACACAAAGATGGAAAAGGAAGATGGTGGGGGGGGAGAAATACTGATTTGGAAAAGATGAACTACAAAATAAATGAAGGAAGGAAGGATACTAAATCCCTGCCACAAGGGCATCAGCAAAACATGTTTGCATTCCTCTGATACCTCCTGCCACTCAACAGCTGACAGGCCAAGCTAAAAGGTACTGCAGAAGGTTGATGTCAGAGGCATTTGCAACTTCTTGCCTTATGATATTCCTGCCAGGTGCAGGTTTTGTTTAAGTTAATGCACCACAGCAGGGATGCACAATTATAGGCAAGTTCTGAAAAACAGCAGAAGATAGTTTTTCACTCAGCAATTGCAAAGGCTCCCTTTCTTTGTCCAATGGCACAGAATGTAATGACACAGAACGTAACTCCAGAGCAAATTCATCAGTTAAGGATTGTGGGGAATGGGCTGTCTCTCCCATCCTATTTACTCACCTGACAGGCAAGAAAGCAGCTTGGACGCAGACAGGGAGGCAATGCGCCGTCTGTGCAAAGAAATTAGTCCCAACAGCACAAACATCCCAAGCCTGGAGGGTTAAGTCTACCTCCCCAACTCTTTGGTGGCTGCAGTTAATAACACACATCTGAACATCAAATGAGCATTAAATCAGGAAGAAGCCTGGTTTCTACAGCACCCCAAGCCCCGATAACCCCCATGAATTTGAGCAGGGCACCCTCCCAGAGCGGCAGGGCACAGAGCTCCACCGATCCTACCAATCTATTCTTCATCACACTGCTTGCAGGAGATTCTCAAGAGCAAACCGGCAAGTGCTAAGGAAAGCAAACAGCCAGGTTTCTCCCACTCCCTGAATCTCCCGAGACGCCAGGCAAGCAGGGACATCAAAACAGATCCTCTTGCAACACAGGGTCATGACTGCAAGAGGGAGGCTCAGCAGGGAACCCAACGACCAATACCAAAAGGCGGAGAGACAGAAGGACAAACGTTAGGAGCCCATTCCCAAACAGGATGAGTTATTCAGAGAAATCCAGGAGGACATTTTTAAAAAAAGAGAGAGAAAGAAGCCTTAGGAAATGTGGTCAGTAAAGGCAGAGGAGGACAGTTCTCTGAAGACTGAGTGTTCCTCTCCTCTTCAAGCCGTCAGTGGGGCAGACCACCTTCCTTTCTTAGCCTGATTACCTTCCACCTTGCTACAGCCTGCACGCTGTAGCAGCCAGAAAAGGAGCAGGGATCTGCATCAGCCACTAACAGGCAGCTCACAGCCAGCCCTCCCAGGAAAGCTAGCTCCAGGATACCTCCCCCAGCACAGCAAGAACCTCTCCTGATGGACAAAATGGAGAAGGGCTCATTTATTTATTTCAGCTGCTGTGAAATGTCTGGATGCTAAAGTTGTTTAGAGAAGGAACATGTCTCAGCTAGCTAGTCTGCCGCTCAGCTAGCAAGGGAAACGTCAGGTCTGCTTGGCCTCTCACGAGGTCTGCTGCCCAGGCGTCATCTAATTGTCACTCCAGTCTATGAACTGAAGATTTGTGTTACGACTGGATTAATTTTTGGCAGCATGTCCAGAGCAGACAGGAGGCCCAGACCTAAAGAAAACTAATTCAATCACCTTCCCTGTCTGAAGCGCCCTCCTGCCCACTGACAGCAGCAGGTCCAGAGAAATGGGATAGAGCAGCAAGGATCGTTACAGGTCCAAGCAGGCGATTCAACCCCAGAGATCAAAAAAGCCTGCTCACTTTGAAATAAATGTGCTTGTTTAAAGTGCCAGATGGACCTCACACACTGATCTTCCAAAGCAATAAAGGCTACTTGAGCCTACTGTTCGCCTGACCCTGGGGCCAACACCATGGTGAATGGTGGTTCCCTGCCCACAGCAAGGGGACTTCTTACCCTACTTAGAAATATCCCTACCACACTCCAAATCACTGACTCCTACTGAGGGATCACAAAATGGAGCCGAGATGGGTCCTTGAAGCCTCACATGGGTCATTCAGACAGGAAAAGTCATCCAAGATCAACCACCTTGAGTCACCTCGGTTGGGATTCATCTTGTCCTACTCTAGACTCAAGAAACAAACACCTCTGTCCTAACTGCTCATCCACCCTCCCTCTCCAGTCAGAGCACCCCCAAAGTGCCCACCTCCTTCCTCAGCAAAGGGAACCAAGACATAGACAGTCTCCAACCAGCTCTCACCTGGGACACACCATGAACCCACCATGGACATCCCCATGCACCTCCCACCCACCCCCATCATGCCGCCAGCCTGCTCTGAACTGGCATATTGTGGGGCTCCCCCAGCTCATCGCCACAAACCAGCAAAAGGGTATGATCTACAGCTCCTTCCCCTAAAAAAACCAAGCTGAATTATTGCACAGGGTAGAGGTTGCAACCAAGAGAAACGTCTGCTCTCACTGCATTTGGAAACAGCAAAGCTATCAGAGCTCAAATTTAGAAATGGAGCAAATCAGACTGCCGTATATCTGGTTTTGCTCAAATTAGACTTAAAAAAAAAAAAACAACTGACTGTACAGTGCCCTAGCACCCCCACTCCATCCCAAACTTAGCAGGCGTTTTTCTACGTTACAAATTCCAAAGGCGGCTAATTAGCCAAGACTCAGCAAACTCAGGTTAAAAAAAGAAGCTGCTCCAACTCCGTCAGGGAGGCAGATGGCAACGGCGCGTTTCAAACACTGCAGGCTGCATCAGCAGTTTCTCTAGCCGATGGTGTCTGAACAGGGGAGGACTGCAGATTGGAGGCAGCGCAGCGGTCCGTCTGCCAACGGGCCACAAACAGGTGACTCATCGCCATGAAGAATTCCTCCCCGGATCACACCACACAGCCTGGAAAGGCATCCCATTGATTAATTAACTTGCTAGAAGTTTTTTTACCTGCCATGGGTTGACCCTCATGCAGGGGTCCCAGCCCCACAGAGAGAGACAAGTGCATTACAGCCATAGTCTGGGTATTTACTGGGGTGTCCAGAGCCCAGCATTTCACCCTGCCTTTCCCCAGATCTGCTTCCCACCTCACTCACTGGGATGCAGGAAAAACAGGGCTACCGTCAATGATGGGGGGAATGAAAATGTGTCATGGGGAAACTGTGCTGGATACAAGCAGCAGTGAGACGGGTGCCTATGCAGCCTAGCTGACTCTACAGAATAATCCCTTAGGCCAGCAGGAACCCAGCCAGGTAGACAATTTAATTAAAATGACGTCAGCTCACAACGCAGGAGTAAGACGTCCCCTCTGGACATGGTGCCCAGTGGCTCAGATATTGACCAGAGACTAGCGGATGTCAAACTTGCTTGGACTCCGTTCATCCATGCTCCTGCTTTTCTTTCCTCTTGGTTGTAAGCAGGTCTTCACTTCAGACACCCTCCCACGAGCTCTTCCCGATGCCCTGAGCTCTCGCCAACACCGTAAGCCATCAGGGGAGCAGCATATTCTATTTGCAGTGTCTCCTGTCCCTCTCAACCCTGTTCCACTCCTTCGGGACCCCGAGGTACATCCTGGCTGAGAAGGAACAGCGAGGGCACAGCAGCAGGGGATGCTTTACACACACTGGGAATTCTAAGAAAATCTCTCTTGAACTAGCCATGGAAGTAAAAGCCACATGGTAGAGATGGGACGCTGCATTTGCAAAAGAGCACTCAGCCTCTGTGTCTGAGCAGACCACAACCAACAAGACACACTTTGGTCTTTCAGATGGTCAATTAAGTATCTGCAGGTACTCGTGCTGCCCACAGATACCGCTCCTAAAACCCATACATCTGCAGGCTCATTGTCACTTTATTCCAGCTCAGTTATAGACTGGCGGTTGCACAGAAACATCCATGAGGAGAACGCATGTCACATTCCCAAAGCACCTACCCGGAGCAACGAGGAGCAGGTGACCAGTTTCCGCTAGAGCACAACCATAAAAGGCCAAGTTCTCCAGATGCCACCACGGCCCAGATCCACCACAGCTAATGTTCTCCTTGCAGCTGTCCAGTTCACTTTGCACTAGGGATGCAAAGAATCGCAACCCAAGGAATTCAGGTGGCTGAGGATGGTCCCACCCCCTTGACTAGGACGCAGGATGTATCTGCTGACATGTCCACAGCCCTGTGTGAGGTGAGGAGACCCTGAGCAGTGGGGGCTAAGCTACCTGTTGTCTTTCCCAGTGCAGGCACAGAGGGCAACTTCCAGCCGAGAGGGCGAGGGCACGCGTGCCTGGCATGTCTAACCGGGTCCTGACTTTGCAGGCAGACGGGGTCTGGGATCCTTAGCTATAAGCTTCGGAAGGGTCCAAAACATAACGAGGGACTGGCTGCCCTGTAAGCAGTATTAAAGCGTCTTCAAAACATCCGGCTGGTGCTCCAGGACTGATCGATAGCAATCAATTCCTGCGCATCAGCAGGATTTTGCAAGTGCTCTCTTGTATGGGGCCATTAGCACCTACAATCTCGAACTAATAGCCTGTAATGAAGGGATTTTACCTATGCTAATAGCAGAGCAGATGATAAACAGCAATTTCACTATCAGTGTTCACTGGGGTGAGCGAACCTTCATCTTGCCACAGCAGAGGAGAGAAGACACAGGCAGAGATGATGCTGGTACCCCAGGAAATCAGCAATTTGGAGGCAACAGGGAAGAGGCAGGCACCCAAAAAGCTCAAGAAGAGGGGCCAGGAAGAAGGCATTTTTATCACGGAAAAGTGACTAACATGGGCTGTTCTGGCCTGCCCAGGGGAGCCTCCAAGATAAAAGGACTAATGGAGCACAACATATTGACCAAATCCAAGAAGAAATACATTTACCCTATCTTTTAATTTAAAAAACTGAGTATTTCCACAGTTCCCTGGGAATCACATCCTCACATGGCCCTTTAATGTCCACAAAATTTGAGCAACAACAGGAGTTCCCCCCAATTGCACAGTCTCCCTCCCAAGTGGATATTCTGATGGTAGAAGGGTTGGGTTCACACTGATGCTGCTTCCCCCAGAGACGTACCAGGAATGGGCTTATCTCCCCTCCCGAGGCCACGCACCCGGCAAGAGTTAACTTCACGGCTGGTCCCAGCTCCCACTTTGCGGGTTTAATACGCCTAGAGCTGTCGCAAGAGTGTTAAACTCCCACTCTTCCAGTTCAAAGTCAGCTTTGCAGAGCTGAGCAGTCTTAAAATGCAGAGCTTTTCAAAAGTGTGACCTTTTCACAAGGTTTCCAACTCAGTAAAGATTTGTTTCCTCCCTCTTCAAGCACGTAACTAATGGTAGTCATGAAACACCCCCTCCAACCGCAGCAGGCAGGCGGGCCAGGCTCCCCACCGGCCTGGAAATGTCATGACCGGTTCCCTTTGGTTATCATGACGCTGTTTTTGCAAAGGCTCAAGGGCACGGAAGGTCACCACACCATCATCAGGCATCCAAGCCCTTGCACACCAGTCTTGCACACAACTGCACGCCACCTCCATCCTGCTGCCCCCTCCCCAGCACGGGGAGCAGACAGTGCAAGCAGGGAGGGCAAGCAGGCTGAGGGTCCTGGACCCAACACATCCCCTTGCGCAACACAGGATCGGCACTGCCCCCCACACATAATTCCCATCCACCCGCAGCAGGAGTGGGAGAGGTCTCCCACTTTCAGAAAGCTGTTCAAACCCCTAATTGCCCTCCCCAATAAAGCCCACACCTGGCTCTTTCCTGCAGATATCAACCTGGGAGACCTTCCCAGCTCTCCTCAACACCAGATTTAGGTCACATCCACAGGTTTCGCTCGCCGTCTTTCTTTGCTCTTGCTCGCCCTGGGGTTTCTCCAGGGGAAAGAAGAGCAAGAGAAGCATTTAAGGCATTTGTACCAATAACTCCTACAACACACCAGAGGGGAGACTTTTCAATGCACACCAGGCAGATACCTGTCCTCAGCCCTCTCACTACGCCCGCTGCCCAGGGCAGCCTTGTTCATGGGTTCCTGCTCTCGCCCCTCTCCACCAAGGCACTTGCAGCTCCAGTGTTTTCCACGCTGCAATCCAAGAATAAAAGCTACCACTGGGCAAACAAAGCAAAGCCTCAGGCTGACAGGACGGGCAGCTGCATTGCCACCCAAAGGGACTTTTCCATCCTAAATGCCTACAAACCCACAAGCCCCCAGAGAGCCTTGGCACGAGGCCCTGCTCCTGGCTCCATCTGCAATGCCATCCCTCTACGTCCACCCTAAAGCAAGCAAAACCCCTGCGCTCTCCCTGCCTGTCCTCTTCTTCCTCCTCTGCTCACGCTGCCTGGAAACCTCTTCCCATTCCCACACAGACTGGGAGATCTTGAGGGCAGAGGCTGGTTTTCACACATCTGAGAAGTGCCTCCACGTGCTACCTAGCTATGCATGAAGCACAGAACCACTGAACTGCTCTGTCAGACAACTCCCTTTCACATATCGTTTATTTCCCTGCAAATGAGCTCAACATTTCATATTTTGCCCTTTTTTCCCCATTTACACTACAGGAATGGGGGGGATACGCTGCTGTCCCCTCCAAGGGCAGCAAGCCAGCTCTCAAAGTCTACCAAACCCAATGAAGACCGCATTCTGCATACCCACGCCGAAACTGAAGCTGTCCCAAAGCTTTGTTGCTGCTATGTTACAACCAAGGACCTCATTTCAAGTTGCACCCTCCTTCCAGGGCGCCCAAGTCGTCACCGCAACAAAAAACCCTGTGACGGGAGGGAGGTGGTCCACAGAGACATCCACACAGTCCCTACAGCTCAGGAGACTTACATCATCCTAAAATACCCGGGGTCAGTGATCTAAGCAGGCAGGTCACGCGCTCCTTAGGGCGGCGGTCAAGTGCTGTAGGAACTGGCCTTAAATCCAGGACTACAGAAGTCCAGTACAATTGCGCTGCTGAGGGTCACCAGCACTGACATGCCAGGTATTTCTGAGCTAACCGATGGGACTCACCACCAGTCCCAAAGTTTACAAACTCCTAATCCAAAGCACTGTCAACAACACAGCTGACATTTGCAAGGAACACATTATTTTTATGCTGACGAAGCTTCTCCAAATACAGGGCACACCACCACACAAACCAAGTTCAGAGTTTGGGTTATGAGCTTCCCAGAAAAACCTCGGGCCAACCAAGGGGGAACTCCAGCCTTTCACCAGACTCCATAAGCCTCCCACGCAGCTCCAAAGCAAGCCTTGGCTAACCTGCATTTAGCCATTTTCCCTACCCAATGCGTATTTACCGCACGGGTTTGCTTCGATGTGTTTTGCTCACGACTTGCTCTTTGGAGCAACTCCAAATCTGCCTCTCTTAAGTTGTGCTACAATATAGTCATTCAAACTGATTGCAAACATTAGAAGCGAGGGTTGATTTCTTTATGCACACTAATTCTAGACTAGGTCACCAAACTATTTTCATAGTTATGTCAGCACTGTCTAGACAAACCATTAAAAACAGGATGCAATGATCATCATAAATGCAACGTCAAGTTTGTGCCCAGAGATACTGCGGGAGCCATGGGGAGAGAAGAAAAAGCCAAATCTGTCCCATCCACATAGGTAGGCCAGAGCTGGCTCAGTTGTCACTTTTTTTAAGTGGAACTTTACCAAAGCTCACCAGAAAAACGTATATTTAACTGCAATTCAAAATAAATAAGCTGACATCAACAAGCCTAAAGAACAGCAGGATCTTCTGAAGGACTCTCAATGCAGTGGAAAACTCATCCAAAGCTGGCTCTTCCGTGCTACTCGATGCCCACACCTCGCTACCACCGCCAGAGGCTCACCACCACATCACCATCTTCAAGCCACCGTGCAGAGTGCCCTGTGGCAGGAGTCCCAGCACGTACAGCAGGATTTGGCCCCAGGCACTCACCCTCACCACCCTCCAGCAGGCTCCCATCCTCACCACCAAAACCACAGCCTCCACACCTACAGAGAGCATCTTGCTAGCATTGTGCATCAGAAAGGCAGCTTCCCGATACTCGCCACTTCTTGGCAGGGTCCAAACTCCAAGAACACGAGCTGTAATCTTGGCAGAAAGGGACGCGCGTATAAAAATCACCACTCTGTCAAAACAGAAAAATAATGCAGGAGCTGATCTGTGCACATTAATCCGCTACAGTCATGAGGAGACAATTTCCCTGGAGAAATTCATACATTAAAAGGAAAAAGAAGAAAAAAAGGGAGGGGGGAGAAAAAAGATTAATGTGACTTTGAAATATCATAAGCACCGTTTATCTTCCTCCTACCACCACAGGTTTCTTGTCTTCCCCCCACCCCCCATTTTTTTTTGTTGTTTTTTTTTTTTAAATACAAAGAGCCTTAAAATCCACTGTGAATACAGCCCTTCTGCCTCAGATGTGCAAACACAAGTGCATTACAGTATAGCAAAAATATAAATATAGTACCACCTGCTCTCTCAGTATACAACCTTAACATTTTATATTAATTCAATTTAAAAAAACCCACAATTGCTTTTCACTGGCATAACCTTCTGATTACACTCAGAGTAGATGCATGCTTCTCGGAGCTCCTACTTACACTAGCAATTTTGTCACACACAAAATTCAGTCCTTGGTACTTCTGTGTCGGCATGGAAGCTGAACGCAAAATACTGCTCCCCAATATACATTTAGGAGCAGATACAGAGCTCAGGCTGTGTCATGAGCATGACCAGAAATTCAAGTATGCATTCCTTTTCTAGGGGTAGGACTAAAAGATTTTGCCAGTTAAAAGAAAAAAAATTAATAAGGTTCAATCTATGCAACATGAAGATGACAGACACACTTAAAACTGAGGTGAATTGTGTGGACTCAGCCTTTGGCAATCCTGAAACAAATGAGCTCACCATACCATTTATATTCTCATTTTCCTTTTACACATATCCCATAGATCATAAATATACATTAATAACTGTAACAGTCAAAGTTTACATTCGGCTGTAACATTTAGGATCAATACTCTTCAAATGACCTTTAATAGTAATGAGCTGCCATAACACTGTCTTGAGGACATTAAATTTTTATTAGAAATACTTTATTACAAAGGTTCAAACCTGCCTCTATGCACTTGTGCACCCATACAAATACTCTCCCACTATTACATTTTTCCTTGACCAAAAAAAAAAAAAAAAAAAAAAAAAAAGCAGGTGTTCCAAAGTTTTTTTTTTTTTTTTTTTAAAAAAGTGTGCAGTGTGGATGCTTTAGATATTTCACATTTTCAGATGTGGGGTTTTTTTTCCTGTTGTTTTTTTAATCATAACCCGTGAGCCAGGAGCTGGAAAATCATCTACTTTTCAAAGTGATAAATAGGAATTGTTCCTGCATGGCTTGAACAGAACAGGAACGAGCTCCCCATTACCATAAGACCTCAACTCAAGGGAGTGGAGGAGGTGGGAGAAGCTGATGCCCCATGGAGAGGTGACCCAGGGCAGCATCATGTCCTGACCCTACAGACCACCTCCAGCTCCCAGAGGAAGCCAGCCAGAGGCTCAGCTCTGCTTCTGCCCCGAGGCCACGGGGGCCCCGATGGGGACACCCCACCCCACCCCCAGAACAGGTCCGTCTCATACAGCTCCAGCCGACTGAAAAGCAAAAAATGGAAAAACGGCGGGGAAACAACAAGAAAAAAAATGGAAAACATCTAGTCAAGATCTAGCCTCTTTTTCTTTGTTAATGACTAGTCAAGTTCAAACTCAGATCATGTCCACGTTTCACTGCCTATTTTAAGAATTAAAAATAATTCACAAGGTGGGGGGCTTGTAGCAATTTATTTCTTCAGTTGCAGGTCCTGAACTCAAACTATGGAGAAATCTGATTTTAGAAGAACAATGAAACCAAACAGCTGGAGGTGAAGTCAAACAAAGGAAACACAGGGGAAAAAAAAAATATTTCTCTGCATTGTTATTAGATGCCACCTCTAAGAGTTGTAAATTAAACACATTCAAGGCAGCACCGTATACTGTAGTTAATGTCCTTTGAAGAACCTGTCTTTGCTCAGCAGAGACACCAGGTTGCTACAAGGAGCCCAGACCTGACTGGGAGGGCAGCATAAGCACGTTCCCACATTTCATTCTGAATTTCTTGGGAGTCTTGACTCTCAAGAAACATTTCGATTTTTCCTCACTTGTTCATGATGATCTAAAGCTCAGTCTCTAAAAAAGCATTTTGTGATTTCCAAACCGCTTTCTAAACAGCAGTAATCAAATTGGAGGGGGGCACCCCTGTAAAAGCACCAGAAAAAGGCAGAAAAGCTGATCAATCAATGAAATTTGCACTCCCTAACCCCATGATTTTTAGGGAGATGCTCTGAAGTCACAGCAAATATCTTTCCAAGTCCTTCGGAAAGGATCCTCCTTTCCAGTGGCAGTACCAGGAGAGCAAGCAGCAAACAGGCAGCAAGCCGGCATCATGCACCCTGCCGCCAGCACTCTCCTCCCCAGTCTTAGCAGAAGGCAAACTGCATCCCCCCACCTTCCCAAACCCCTTATCTGGGTCAGGACAGTGGCAGCCCCTCACCGCAACTCCCATTCCTCCATTGGCTCTTGCGGCAGCTCATTAGGGTGGAGAAAGGCTCCGGCGCATCATCTCTGTGGGCTTGTCGAGGGCTGATCCGTGACGGGTAATTCCCACTGCTTAATGACCTGAGACCAGCCGAGGCGGAGGCAAATGGGAAAGGGAATCTTCGCATTTGTTACCCATCCCCACATCCCGATAAAAAGAATGATTACACTTCTAAGTTCGAACAATTCCCTGCAGTTGTAGCCATGTCATATCTAGATTGTCTAATTTACATGCATATTCATAATCCCTGTGTATTTAATTAAATTCTGCAATCCCTGGAGTGTCTTTCCTAAACAATAGTAATTTATCTTGCACAGATAAGGGTGCCCTCGATTTATTCCACTCTGTAGCTAACAGCATTTCCTTCTGATCAAGGCTAGGAAGCAAACTCGAACAGAGGGAATCTTTGAATATATTTAAATTGCAAGATTAGGCTGCTTCTCTTTCTTTCTCTCTCACCCCAGTTACCCTTTTAAATAATAAACACTTTCTCCTGAGCTCCAAGGAGAACCTTTCACCCAACCTCCTGATAACAGCCGCATGCTCCAAATGCAAAAACGCTGCCCAAAACGCATGTTGCAAAGAGATCTCGCAGACTTCAGCCTCATGAACTACCAAGCAGCAGGGGTTTTACCCCGCATGGTCCATGGGACATACTCTGCACACACGTTTCACTGCTGCCTATGAACTCCTCCATTGCAGCCCACAGCAAACAAGCCATGTGGTAAAAAGTCGTAGCCATGAGGACAAAGAGCCCTTCATCTTTCCAGCACATCCCTACACTAGGGGCTATTCCTCAATGGATAACCTCAGCCAGACACCCCGAGATGAGGCAGCCCTTCAGAGAGACGTCTCCTCCAGATCACTAACCCTGTTCAAATATTAGCACGGGGAGTTTAACTTGGCCTGCAATTAGAAAAGCGTTAAAATGTTTAGCAAAGTCAAACGACCGAGAAGATTGCAATGGGGAAAGAAAAAGAAGAGAGACTGGTGCTATATCGCATTTTTTGATTACACAGTTCTCCCACCCCATTAAATCCACAGCTCTTAATAGCTTCAGTCCCCTCTCCCAAACCTCAGCCTGCGGCTCCAGGACGGCATCGAAGTGGGGTGGAGAAGTGCCAGCCTCTCCAAAAGTCTCTTTGGCCCCGTCAGCTCTGCACCGCTGCTGCCCCCCAGCACAGTGCCGGCAGTCCCTGCCAGGGGAGCAGCCATCCCACCACCCGCGCAGAAGGGATGCTACGCCCCGGGGAGACTCCGCGACAATCCCGGTGCTGCAGGAGATGCGAGGCTGGGGCTGCCCTCGCAAGCTATCTCCTTCTGCATCCGCGTCGCAGCCGAGGGCCAGGGCAGCCCTTTGGCTGAAGAGGCTGCTCACGACCAGGGAAGCATCCCTCTGCTCTGGCCCCGTTTCTTAATCTCCTCCCCAAGCATCTGCTGCTGACCACTGCCAGACAGAGGGGAACCCAGCCACTATGTTCCCAACCAGCCCCTCTAAGCCTTTAGAGATGCTGTTACTATTTATGAAAATAGGGTCAGGATCCTGCTGTCAGCTCCTTCCTCAGCTGCAGCGTCACCCATGCCGCAAAGGCAGCTATAGAAAAGCCCTCGGGAACGGGACTGCTGGGACCGTGATGGACAGGCTCCGAGTGACAGCGACTAACCCCGCTCTGGAATAAAACCAACCTCCTCCCACCTGGGTGTCCCGGCCCTCACCTCCCCAGGCAACCCCACCTCCCAGTTTTATACACAGCCACATCCATCAGGTCCTCCTCCGGACCATCCCCGTGGCCATCGGACCCCTGCTTTGCAACACCACCGCATCGCAGCTATGGCTTAACGACCGCAGCCCTCCAGAGCTGGGTCCGGCTGACACCATGAAGAGTCCCCATCCTTTAGAGCTAGTTGCTTCTCCCCTCGTTCAGCAACAGAAGCAATGGACAAGGAGGACAGTGGTCTCCTTCAGCGCTGGAGCCAGACCTGGCACTGCCCTGAAGGGGAAGGGGCTCATGCAGCCACGCTGCCCCATTAACACCGGATTTGGCACCTGGCAGAGCCCACGGGACACAGCAAGGTGCTGTCCTCCACCGACAACATGGAGCCTGCCTGCCGATACAGCCTGCCATTGCAAATCTTCTTCCCCAGGAATCTGTAGCTGGATTCAGACATTCCCAGCCTGTTACTTATTTCAGTGCCTTCAGCTCTCTGGAGTACAGGGACATCCTGTCTTAAACCTGCCGAGCCTCATGCCAAGAGGACATCTGCTTGGAAGGCGGCCCCTCCGGCTGACCCGGCCCTGGAGGGCTGCCTTCCCGTCTCTGCAAGATCCCAAACATACCCTTGCGCCCACAAAGCAAAGCCAGTTCACAGCAGAGCCAGGAGCAAGAAAAGCTGCTCAGGCAAACCACAGCTCCCATTCCCACTTCAGAAGCTTTGCAAGATTTTTAGACCTTGGAAACATTTTCTTCCTGCTCAGGGCATTTTTAGGTTAATGGTTCATCAAACCTCACAGTCCAGGAAACCTTAGTGTGGCTGACCAGTGTGTGGGTGTGGAGACGGGGTGGGGGGGTGGGGGCTGGAATCAAACAAACAAAAATAAACCCCTCTTGGGCATCAGTCCTTCGCACAGCACCTGAACCGCAGGCTCTGGGCTGAGCTAGGAGCCACCAGAAACATCCCAAAAACCAGGAAGGCAGGCAAGGGAAAACCTCACCACTGCCTTGTGCCTCTTTCAGATACAGGGAGTGCACAGAGCAAATGATCGCTCACGGAAAGCGTCAGTCTCCCGTTCGGGATGCTCTCCAAAGCACGGCACCCCCACGTGAGGAGCAGCCATGCCTGCTAAGCCCCTCTGCAAATCCCCAGAGGTGCTGGGTGGCACCAGCAGCGCCGAGTGACGACAACACTGTCGGCAGAGGCAACACGCAACGTCTGAACTCTCTTTGCCCAGGAGCTGGTCTCCAGCATAACCCAACTCCGATTCCCTGCACTGACTTCATTTGGCTTGGTCCTTTTTGCCTAAGCCTTATTTTACATGCATTACTCAAGCGCAAAAAAAGAACAAAGCATTGGCGTTTTTAGGAAGAGCCCTTGGTACCCAGAAGCTCATCCTCCTCCTTTCAAGCAAAAGCCCCAAATTCGGACAGTTCCCATGAAGCCATTCCCCCACTTAACCCACCCTCTTTTCTATAGTGAAAGAAAGAGCTGAGCCATGGCTAGGAACATCTAATCATCCATCTTTACCCTGTCCAGTTTTTCTAAGTTTTTACGATTTTCCAGGGCCTAAGTAACAGCAGATTTTTATCACAATGCAGCCAGAAAGGCAACCGAGCAAAATTTCACTCTGCCCCCTCTCCCAGCAAGCACAGCACCAGTTATAAAACGCTTCAAGTTCCCCTTCTGCCACTCGGGGAGCCCACAGGGAAGGGAGCCCACCATGAGCCACTGGCAAATAACCTCCAGTTTAAGGAAGGCACAAGGCATGGGAATCTTTCAAACCATGTCAGTGTGCTGAATTTGAGAGATACGGATGCTTGCGCTGTATGAAGGCTGTGACTCAAAGCGGACAGAGTGATGCACCTGAAGATACCCACTCTTTCCACATGACCCCAGCAATGTGGTCGGGAGGTGACCAGAAACCATTTTTTCCCAAGTAACCAGTAATTTCCAAACTGGGAAGCAAATATTTGCTCCTAGGACACCTCACCTGCACGGGAACAGCCTGACCTTGCCTATCACCTCCTCATCCACCCCGACCCTAAAGCAGCAGAAAGCAAGAATGCGTGCTGCTCTTCACCATCCATTCGGTAAGACGGATTCAGAAGCTGTTGTCCTTGTACCACAGAGGGCTGTAGGCAGGTTTTAACAGCAAGGTGCCGTGTCCTGGCTCTGAAACCAGCAACCTCATAAACCACTGTCTGAACATGCTCCTCAGTATCAAAAAAACTGGCTGCTATCAAGGGGTTTACACCTGAGGGGGGGGGGGGGGTAGCCAAAGAACCTGAATTTTATGTAATGGGATGGGGTCCATGAAACTGAAACGGACCGAATCAAACTCAAGACTAAGTCTAGGAAGGGAAGGCAACCATGCCATCTAGGAGGTTCTGGAAAAGAGCAAGGGGGCTAAACTCCACTCTGCCCCATTTCAGAGGGCATTGCCTAGAAATATTCCAAACCCCACTGCTCATTCTTGGTCATCCTCACAAGCACCTGCCTTGTGCCTGTTGGTGAGTTATATTTTCCACAGCAGGAAGCAAGTGAACAGAAGCAGCACACCCGAAGCCACCCACCAGAAGCCACCGAGCTCACCATCACACTTGGTCACACATCGGTCACAGTTCCTCTCCATCAAAACCTGCAGGAGCTTTTAAGGTCCAACCTCATCATGAGCTAAAGGGGCCGAAGAGCACACTTCATCGTCCCACTCACCACCTTTCAAAGAAGGTATCTGCTTAAAACAGGCACTCTTTCCTCACCCATCCTCCAGAAGTTATCTTCTGACACAACAGGTCGAGCAACACCGCCGTAGCCACCACGAGAGGAGGTGGCTGGGGACCACACCAGGCGCTGGAGCCCTCCGAGTGCACTAGAAGCATCTGTCAATGATGCCAGCTGACCTCAGAGACAGCCAACCTGCTGAGACCCCCAGTCCCTCAATCCAACTCTTCAGAGAGCTCAGCTGACCTCAACAACTTCCCAACACACCATATCAACATTTCCAGAGTGGAGTTTACAGCCTGACTCTTCAACTTGCAGGCCAGATGCCCCTTGTTTTAGCAAGTATGTCAAATATGGCTAGTCTACAGCTTACAGATCAAATAAGGCAGGCTTAAAAGAGGGCAGACCCAAGAGGGAGAAGACACTTCCCAACAGGCAAAAGAGAAATACAAGATAAGGTTTACCTCAAAACCTAACAAGAGTCAGGGGACAAATTAAACAGGGAAACCATAAAATGCTTGCCCAACTCCTTTTTTTAATTCTTACATCTGCTGCTTTACAGTAAAGTTCCATCTACTGTGTATAATTAGATATATGTTCCATGAGTCTATGATTCTATTCTATACAGATTTCTTTGAGACTTCTCTATACAGTTTTTAACCCTAAAGAAGTTTTAACTGGAAAAAAAGCTGCAGTAAGAGCATCACCTCATGCATAAAGGTCTCAGAGATGCTGCAATTTAAACAGGTGAAACTTTCAGTCTGTGGTCTGCAGACTGGTTCAAGGAAGCCAACAAGAACACAGCAGCTTATTGCTGCTCCCCTTCAGCTCCCCATGCAGGGCTCTGCAGCTCCGGGAACATTTTAAAGACCCGCAATTTGGAAATCAGTTGCAAATCCTTCACCCAAAGCAGTGCACCAAGAACCAGAGGCAGCAGCATCAATACTGCACAGTGTTCCTGTCACCGAGCCTCCTCTGGCTGCCTGGCTCAGCCCCAGCTTGGGCCACTTCACACTCCCAGACAGCAGAAATGCTGCAGAGAGGTTGCAGCAGACGACATGGCAGCCTTACCTAGAGAGGACTTGGGGACAAGCCGTTCCTACGCACAGCGTGTTCCGACACCAAACTGCAACCAAAGCCTACCCGCTGTCTCCCAACCCACCACCCCTGCTCTTCCTGCAGCAACCTCAAACCCCAGATCCCAAAAGGCACCTCTGCCATCCAAGATGCTTCGCAGCTCTACTGAGGTTCTTCATGCCCCGTGGATGCTCCTGTACCAAACAGCCAACGCTACATGGTATCCCCTGACCAGCTCTGCGGATCACACATTCAGGACCATGCTACGCTACAGTGAGCTCAGGGCAAAGCCCAGCAGGTTTCCCAGGACAATCCCATGCTCATCCTGGCCCAGCTCCTCCTGCAAAACACAAACCAGCCTTTTTGTCATTTGCTAGGAAAAGATAAAGCTTGCTTAGGTTTTCTTGATCCATGAAGGGGTTATTTCCTTAGAGATGGGAAACAAAACAGAGAGATAGAAAGCCACTGATTCCAGTGCTAAAAATCCAGCAGTCCAACCAGACATGAGCACAGACCCTAAGAAGCTCCAAGAGCAGCAGATCCAGGACATGAACGTGACCCAGATACCCAAGAGCCAGCAGACAACACACGTGGGAGAAGGGGAAGGGGAGACCAGTATGTACACAAAGGGGATGCCCTCAGTTTGCAATCACAGCCCCATACTAATCATTTGGGCATAAAGGAGATCTCAAACTCATCTGGTTTCATGAGATGCACCATGAGCCCTAGAATCCACCCATCAGATGCCACCACACTTTGCAATGAAGCACTTAAAATGTGCATGAGGAGGGAAGGAAACTGGTCCTTCCTATATAAGTGGGGACAAACACCTCATGCTTTGCTAGTGTAGACAAAAGAGCATCGTGACAGCAAAGAAAGCACCCAAACATCCCATTCCCCTTAGGACCCATGCAGCGGGTACTCCTGGGAGAGGCCTATCTGCCAGTGTCTCCATCAACCATGAAGAAAATCAAGGCAATAAGCAATACCAGACGTCCACCAGCCGAGCTAAGAGGATGAAGCATTTCTCTGGAAACAATCGAGTTCTCTAATAACAGGGCTGCAGTGACGGCGTGAAAGGGAGGGAGGAGGAGCAGGCGGGGAGAAAGGGACTAGCTGGATATTTATCCCATCCTCATCTTTGTGTTATCAGTACCCCGGTATCAGCATTGTTCAAAATGGCTGCTTAGATGGTTGCCAGCAGCAACAACAGAATCGGTCCATCTGCTGGCATTCTCCCTAATCTATCTCAAACACTCGTCGTCTTTTTAAATGCACGCAGGGGAAAGAAGGGGGGAAAAAAAAGTCTGCCTTGTACAAAGAAACAGAATCCTCCTATAACAGAGCCTTTTAACTAGATTTTATGCCACCCCTGTTTCCAGGACACACAGACAAAAGTTAATTTTACTATAAAAGAACCAGTGTAAGGTGCTTTTTTGTTATGAGATCAGAAAGCAAATGGAATTCGAATTGTCTGCAGTGGCATGTATCTGACAAAGATTAATTTAAACAGATATTGTCTCTGAAACCAAAGTCCATTGAACGGCTTCACAGCCTATCAACCATGCGAAAGCAGCTCCTTCGGCAGCAGTGCTGACTCCACCACTTTCTTTAAAAATGCCTTAACCTATTTCTTGTAAGATAAAAGGTCATATATAGTTCTATTTTACAAACCCATAATAGCCAAAGCCACACCAAGCGAGGACAATCGAGAGAAAATAATAACGGGGGTGGATTTCCTCCCCCCTCACAGACAGATGCTCGACACTTGCTGGGTATTTTTCAAAGTACGCCGGTAGCGAGCGGCTGCAGCGCTGCCAAAATGTTTCAGCATCCTCAGAATAGAATAAAAACCCCGGGGCCTCTGCAGGTCGCCAGTGCAGGATGGAGGAACCCGCCCCGGGTGGAGATGCTGCAGCAGGGCAGCTCACCACAAACGGCACGGGATGCTTCTTTTGCAGGGATACAAAGCCGCAAGGATGCAGGGAGGAGCAGCCGGGCTGCCAGCTCCCTTGGTCCCTGGGCCAAGCAGGCAGGGGCAGGCAGGAGGGGAGAAGCGCTGCTCCCCAGGCACTCGCTAACCACCCCCCCACCCCGGCCCCTCTCCGAACACTGGGGTATTATTTCTCCCTTTAATCACAAGAAACAGATCTGTGCATGCCATCGGCGGGCTGTGCGGACGGAGACAGCTGCTCAGACTTCAATGGGACACACGCACACACAGAGAGGAAAAAAAAGCTGCAGAAATCCAAATCCTGCAATTTCTTCCCTTTTTATTTCCAGTTTATACGGAGCACCGCAGGGAAAATGCTACCAGACAGTTTCAGAGCATTTGATACAACAACGAAGCAGCTTTGGGAAAAGAAAGAAGGAGAAGCAAAATAAAAGATGACAGCCAAAAGCACTTTTAATATAGTTTCAGTACTTTCAAGAGAAAGCTTCTGTACACATAGCAGCCAATGAACTGTTACCAAAATAAACACAACTGGCTTTAAAAAAATTAAAAATTTCTGTCTGATGATAAAGAAAATCAAAAAAGAGATGAGAAGCAGCAAGCGAGACAGAAAATACATTTATTTTTCATCCTCCAGACACTTCTTTTAATTTGGCATCCAAAGCCACTGTAGTTCATTAATGCAAATTTTATTTATCTTGGGAACCCATTTGTTGCTCTGCCACCCCTTTGACAGGGCACTCGTCTTCATCAAGGCAGCCGCACAGCCACAGCCAGGGCACAGCACGTGGCACCTCCTGCGATCCCTGCCTTTAAAAACCACATAACACCAATAACGAGTAATGGCTATTATTGGCACCCTGAGCAGTCACCCACACACCGGCATCAGCTGAAGGATGGAGGCCAGGGCTACTGGACGGCACCCGGAGCAGAGTCACAGCCTGTCCTGACCTTCCCGAGGTCCCAGACACCAAGTCTCCGGCGTTCCCACGGGGAATCCCACCCCGCCAGCAGCTGCGGGGCACGGGCACCGTCTCCAGGTGAAAAGACAGCAGCCAGGCAGATACGCGCCGCATCCCGCTGAGCAAATCTCAATAACGATTAGCAGCCCCCGGTCCAACAAGCTGGGTGGTGTAGGCGCAAGCAGCTCGTTACAGGCATCCAGCAACAAGCAGGGCATCGCAAGGCGGATGGACACAGAATCCCCTCTCCCATTATAACCCAGGGGTGACAGCAGCAGGACATTTGCAGATGACAAGCTGGACCAATATATCCGCATACAACCCTTCCAAGCTGGCATCCCGGCAGATCTGCCTCCTAAGCACATTTGTGGCTTTGTTTTTAATGAAGTGAGAAATGAAAAAAAAAAAAAAAAAGAAAATCCCTGGCAACATGCACCTAGAACGCAACAAGTAAAAGTCCAGGATTTTATTAATTTGTGCATTACTTTAAATGTACCATTTTACAAGGACTAACCCCAATCCTGCACAAAATCCTAAGCCGTAAGCTTGAGACAAAAAAGCAAATGCTCTTAAAACGTAGCGCTAGAAAATCCATTTGGAGAGAAATGTGGTGCTGTCATGCACAGGTGAATCCTCAGCATTTAATAAAACACACCAACCACACCAACCAAGTGGAATCTATTCATATTTAAACATCAGGATTTAAAAAAAAAAAAAAAAAAAAAAAAGCCTTTGAAAAATTGAGTCCCCACTCCTGGGACATTTCACTGTAAAACCAGGAAGATGCTTTCCCCCTCACATCTGCCAAGAAGTGGTTTTGCAGGAGCTGTCTCTCTCTGAGATGTAATCAGTCCCTTTCCGAACTCCGGCTGCAAAGACAAGAGAGGTCACGGGTCAAGCCTGTACATCAAACCCTACCCTTGTGAACACCAGGTGAAAAATGACATGGTGCTCAGTCCTGCTCTTCTGAGCATGCAGGAGAGCATCTCCAGGGCCTCAGCAGCTCTGAGGGCGGACAGGGAAAGCTCCCCACCACCATCCCATGTTCTGGCTCCGAAGCTGGCTCCATTCAGAAGGTAGGTAGAGTTGTCTCACAGCACTTCGTAATGTAGCCAAGGTTTGGTGTCTTCAAGTTTTTGTTTTCATTGGAAAACAGATCAATTTCTATTCATGCTGATGCCAGAGAAAGCCAAGACTCAGCAGGGACAGGAACCAGTTACTCAGAGGAGTCGCTCTCCTGCCCTCCTCTCATCCCCAGAAGACCAACAGTATGACAACCCCACGACATAACCTCTTCAAGACAGCATCCAGTGCAAGGTAGGACATACTAGAAGTTCATTTTAATACCCTCAAGATAGCTATTCCACACCTCCAGTTCCTTGCAAAAGTCACCAACACCAGCCACAGGTGTGGAGATCGATGTTTGAACCTGTGTTTCTCCATCACCTGCCTCCTGCTGAGCAAAGCCAGGAGAGGACCCTGACACCCACCTTCCCAGCTCTCCAGCAGATCTCATCCACCACCCCACCAGAAGAAGAAACAAGCACTGCGAAGAGACAGGGGAGCAAGCGAAGGCTTCTTCCCCACCGCCTCGCCTGGGACGTTATGCGAGGTCGGCTCCTCAGAGAACGGCCGGAGGAATAGAACTCGAAGCCTCACGCCCCCAGAAGAAACAGCAACACCCCTACATCTTCAGAAGAAAATTCACCCACTTGAAGCACAAAGCACCATCATGCGGCAACAAGCCTCGGCCTCTCACTGAAAATCCCCAGGTTTGGCTGCCTTGAGAGGGTGAAGAGACGCTGCTCCTCCTGAAATCCCTGCTCAGCTCCTCACCCGCACGAGCTACTCCAGCCTCAAGGGCAGTGGGGGTAAAACTTGCATCTCCCCTAAACACAGGGCTGTCTGTGCCACTTAAATGCAAAACCCCTAAAAATTAGACGCAAGCACAAGGTTGGCCATGCCATTCATCTGAGCTTACCCCGGATGGGAGCAGGTCTCCTGCTGGGAAAGGGCATCAGGACATAACCCCCAAACCACCAAAGACTCACTGCCTCCCCCATGGACCAGGTCCTCCTCCAGGGCTAGGTTCACATATACGCCAAGGAAACACATAAGCTCACGAGCGCTCTCTTCCACCCTAACGCTACCAAGATTTTTTTTTTAAATATATATATATATTTCAAAGAAAATTAAAAGCTGACACACCACAAGAGACGATTCACAGCTGAATGTGACTTTAGAGCTATCAGATAGACAAGCTCATTTCAGTTTTCCAAAAGTCCTATCTGAGGTTAGGGGGACTAATCATAAAACATCTAACATCAAAGCAAGCGTCAAATAACAGCGAAGCACATTCCCTCGCACAAAGCTTCAGAAACAAAGCATGCAGGCACATGTGGTTTATGTTACTGCAGTTTTAGCACAGTTAAATATTTCCTAAAAGATTCCCTCTAGATGCGAGCAAAATTAAAATCTGCTGTGAATGACGTGTGAGTTGGAAGCGGAGAAAGCCAGCTTCTCACCTGGGCTAAGCTTTATAAAGAACAGGTAAGCTGAGAACAAACTCTTACTGCCTGCTCAAGCCAGAAACCAGGACTTGTCACACTTTCTCTGAAAAACGCTTCAAGCTTGTTTATTCTTAAAGCCAAAACTAAATATTTAATTTCTTGTGCTTTATTTTTCAGGTGTCTAGCTTCTTTAAGCCAGCATCATTTTACCTGGAGTAATTAACCACCTAGTTAAAAAGACCTCTCAGCTTCAGAGGATCTGTTTATACTCTTAAAAAAAAAAAAAAAAAAGACTCAAAAGCCAATAAATTAATCTGCTTTAAAAAAAGTTAAAATTCCAGCTGTCAAAGTCTTCCTAGCTCTCCCTGCACTACAGCAAGAAGCTCTGGTGGTTTTCATCATCTCCAATTCCAATTTCTGTAATACAGTCCAGAACATGCTCAAGAAACATCTCACCTATGAGGGAGCAGCAATAAACAGATCGTAAGTTTTAATGCCTAATAATCCTTTGTTTTAATTATATATGTTAAGAAAAAAATAACTAGAAACAAAGAGCTTAATGTTTATTTGAAAGTGTTCAACAGTCTCCATCATGACCAGGCTAATGAACCTCCATCGGCCCCTTTTATGTGGTTTAAAGTATTTTAATATATATGGTAGGATAAAGTAATCTACCCATAAAGAAAAATAAAGTAAAAATCATTTAGCAAATTGGAAACATGTTGTACAACAACCACCCCACACAGAAGCTAAGAGGATACAGAAAAATTAAACTCCTTTAGCAGCACCATGACACAGGACACCGGGTTTCAACGTGAAAAAACCCCACACTTCAAGACCCATGGCGTTCCTTCCAAACCTGCTCCGGCTGGACACAGCCTTAAACCAAGACCCAGGAGGAGACCAATCTTTACACAAAACAAAGGCAACCACAACTGGCCCTAAAGAGCATCATCAAAGTGTTTTCCCCAAAATAACCAGCTCTATAAAGCAGCACACCACCTAGGCTTTTAAAAACAACTGGATACAAATTTAGACTCTGCCCTGTACCACGTCACAGGGGCAGGAAACCAAATGCTCGCCTAAAAGCGAGCCTTTTTAGAAAGAAGAAAAAAAAAAACCTAAAAAAACTAAAAGTAGTTTTGGAAAAAAACTAAAAGTAGTTTCAACCACGTTAACAGCATAGGAACCCATTGGTATTTTTGCCTCTAAAGCTGCATTTCAACAGGCATCATTACAAATATACGTCAACAGAAACTGAAAACTATAGTGCAACAAACACCTTCCAAATCAAAACTCCTCCAATTAAAATGCATTTACAGGTATTATTTACAGGTATCAGGTCTAACTAACCTCTGCCCAGGCAGAAGACTGTTGAAGCAGGGTCAGAAAATCCCCCGCGCCTGGATGTCCAGCTTAATAACCGGACTAAGAACCATGGGAAGGTACCCGGGACTGACCTGCAAAGCATCAGATAAAATATTCAGAATTAATCGCAGGTTCGAAAAAGCCAGGCTGCTTCCAAGTGTTTACAAAGCCAGTGCATTTTAAAGCCCTGCTTCATTGTTACTCAAACAGCAAAAGTAAATTCTGCCTATGTACTTATGGCTGGACTGCATACCTCCCCATCAGGCCACAAAGGCTTATCTGTGGATAAGGAGCACACACCGTATAGGTTCCTAAGTGGCTGGTTACAACGCAAAGAATAACACAAAGCTCGATGCTTCCTCTCATGCGTAATCATAAAAGCAATGAAAAAGGAGAATTCTCATCTAAAACTGCCACAGACGCTCGCCCACCCATCGGCAGCCGTGACGACTTGAGGGCAAACCGTATTATATTGTACTGGGGAGCGCAGGCGAGAAACATGAATTTGTTCTGCCAGATCACAGCCTACTGTCAAAATTCACCAAAGGTCTTCTCTCTCTCCAAAAGCCCAAGAGATAAAGGCGTAAAAACTTTTGTTCATAAATATTTATGCGAGTGAACTTGTTAAAAATTAACCGCCATCGTTAAAGGTTTTGTATCCTTTAGGATTCCCGGCATGCAGTGCAGTTGCATGCTTTATATTAAGCCTGGCATTTCTGCATTCCTTTCCTGCATGCTTTTGTCATTTGTCTAAAAATTAAAAGAAAAAAAACCCCACACACCACACACACACAAAGACGGGATCTGTACACATAATAATAAAGCAGTTTTTAAGAAGACAAAGATGCCTGTGTTCAACATCCAAGATCTTTCTTTGAGCAGGGGCAAAAAAAAAAAAAAATCAATTTAATGACTCCAGTGAGATCAGGGTTTAAGCCTCGTTTAAGTTTTACTAAGCATGAAGGAATTATTGGTTGATAATGTGTCATATATGTTTTTTTTCAGACCTGCCAGCTTTGTAAGTATGAGGGAGCTGGAGCCCGAAGCAGTTTGTCCCCACGAGTACAACCCTCACCCCTCCACACCATCTTCCAACTCCAGAAGGTCATTCCTCTTGGATTTCGCCTTTCCATTTTTCAAAGACATTTTTCCAACCACAGAGAGAAGGAATTTCACATCCGTACTATCCTTATTTTTTCACAGGTCTGAGTCAGAAACACAACTGTACAAACATCTGATCTTTATTAACAGCAAATCTCAACTGTGCAAGCCTCAGGTCGTGACGCCGGGAGCTGGCGGTGTCCATTAAAGAGATCCTTAGAGGGGAACAGTAGTTTTCATTTAGCGCTGGTGAGCATCAAGTAAGCCAGGGTTAGGGTTTTATTTTTTTCCAAGACATAATGGTTCCCATATAAGCCAACAACCAAGTTCCTATCTTAATTGCAAACACACACACACAGAGCCACAAAGTGTTTGTGTCTCCAGTGGCTGGAGCTCTTCCACCTCACCTTCCAGCAGCATCTGCAGGATGGATGTGGAAAGTTGGCGGAGGACATCTCAGCTATGCCTCCTATCCGCCCCGGATAAACACGCAGCCCTTCACAGCCTTTTGTTTGATGTAAATCTTCCTCCTCTGGCTCAGGGCTGCAAGGGACTGCTGTGACAGGGCTGCTCCAGGGGCAAAAACAGAGGTGTCCGACCCCGCACCACCCACCCGCTGCCGTCCGAAGAGGAGCCGCACTACAGCCAAGACCCGATGATCCCCCCCCCCCCTCCCCGCAACGGCAAACTCCCACGGCGAGCATCCCGCGCGCCCCTTTCGGGCTGTAAAAACAAGAGATAAATCACCCACCGACTTTGCGGCGAGTGCTTCCAGAACATGCTGCTTTATCTAAAAAGCTGACTGTTCGGAGGACAATGGGCGCGAGCTCCGATTTCCAAGCTGGGGAGATCGTTCAGACTTGTCAGGGGATATGAAACGCCAGAGCCAGGACCATCCTCCCCGTCCACTGGCTCGCCCAAAGCAGCAGCGGGAAGCGCAGGGAGACAGGGCACGCGTGATGCTGGATGCCAGCGCTGGACGTCACTTTGGGATGGGACTGCTCTGCGTGTCCCGCAAGCACTTGACCCCAGCGCTTTTCCGGATCCTCCACAGCATTGGCTAAAGCCTCGTCAGAGCCACGTTTCAAAGACAAATAAATTAAAAAACTCGTTAAGAAAGAAAATTCCTTTGTACAGAACCAGCCCTGGTTTCAGGCGAGCGTTACCTCCGTCTCCCACTCCCACGCCGGCTTGCTCACTGCGCCCACACCTTGGTGGGCAGGCCAATAAAGCATCGCCCACGGTAAGCTATCATTTTCCTTCCCCTCCTAATTTTGAAGTCCCTGACGAGCTACTCCTCTCCTTCTAAAAAAATTATTTGTTTTTGAGTTTCAAAGTATTTTCAACAGAGTAATTAATCATCTTAACGCAGCCCTTACAAAACATTAATTCACCCAAAAAAGGGTATAATCATATCCTCAGAGAAAAACCTTTTGTGCTACAGGAATTTTCACTGCACATCCTCAGAGGTGGAAGAATTGTTCTGCTGTCTCCTATTTTCACGTCTCAAATGGAGAATGTTTTGATAATGCTCTTCTGAATGTAAACTGTACCAAATGGGATTTTCTTTTTTTCTTTTTAAAGCAGTTTTCTTTTTTCCCCAAAAGGAAGGAGGGCTCTTTAAATAAACACAGCCGAACTAACCATTCCTTACAACAAAAACCACCCTCCCTTCACTCATTCACGCCATACCCTGGCACCAGATGAATTTACATTTCGCATTTGCAAAACAAATTCTAGCCTAATGTCATTCTAATGGCGAGGCGCATTTCAATCACTTCCAATAACAACCAGGAGCGGATTATTTTATGTAAAACACCACAATTTGTTTCTCTTTAAATATATACAGCTATAAGGCAGGTTTTGGATGGGGACAGGGACTGGAAGGACAGGGGAAGAGGAAAAAACACTTCCTCTCCGACAATCCCCCTCTGCCAGCGCACACAAAAGCCACCTGCCCGTGGAGAGAAAACACGATGCCATTATTCCCACCATCATTCCCACGGCCCCTTCGTCACCGAACGAGAGCAAGAAGGCCGCGCGCGCCCGTCCCCGAAACGCGCGTCGTGCCAGGCCGCCGGTGGTACCCGCCAGTCCACCCAACTTGTCACCCCAACCGTTCCCTTCGTCTTCTGCCAGGCGGCCCCGCTGAAGGTGCCCGCGCGGGTGGCTGGGAAGGGGAAAGCGGGGGGCAGATGCCCCCCTAGAGATTTTCCAAGGGGGGAAAGCCCCTGATGGAGAAGACAAAGGCAAACGCTAAGAGCTGCTGGAGAAATGCATTATGTTTATAAACCCGTCTCCCGGTGGAAGGACCGGGACCCCCGTGGGAGCGGGGGTGGGGGTGCTCAGGGGTGAGAGGGGACCCCGGTTGCCGGGGCGGGGGGGGGGGGGGGGGGGGGGGGGGGCGGGGTGGGGGGCCGCC
>JAVKLA010000090.1:11599071-11609203 GCA_034782735.1 Sagittarius serpentarius | reverse complement strand
GGGGGGGGAGACGGGAGGGGGTGATCCCGCCGGCCGGGAGCCGGCCCCCGCCGGGGCGGGACGGTCCGCAGCCCCCTGCCCGCCGGACCCTCGCTCCGACCCGCACCTGCCGGCATGCCGGGGGGCCGGCTCCGCGGGGAGGGGCGGGGAGGGGAGGGGGTCGCCGCGGAGGGACGGCCCCGATGCCCTCCTGGCTGTGTCCCCAGGCCGGGGGGGGGGAGAGGGACAGACGGGGGACCCTGCGTCCCCCGTGCCCGGAGCGGGGCGGGGGAGCGGGAAAGCCCGGCGGCTGCCGGTCCCCACGGCGCTGGGGGGCCAGGGGGTGTCCCGGCCAGCCGAGCGCAGGGAGCTGGTGCTGAGTCAGAGGCCGCAGAGGAGCACGGCGGGGCTGGACATGGCACCGCTCCCCCGGAGGTGTCCGGCGGGAACCGGGGCCCGCTCCTGCTGCAAGGCCTGCGGTACCCGCTCTCGACACCCAGCCTGACCCACAGATCTAACACCCAGCCTAGCCCAGAAATCACCCTGGGGTTTACACCGGGTAGCAGAGCAGACAGCAGCGCCCTACCCTTCAGCGGGCGTCAGGGTTTGCTTTTTCTTTTAAAGCCCTGTAGTAAAGATGCTCATCCCACACAGCTCCGCAGCATCCTTGGGTGCAGAGAAAATACCAGGTCCTGTGGCGCACTCGGCCTCTGGGAGAGGAGGTGAAGGCAGTGCTGACTCCCAGGGAGCTCGGCTGTGTGCTCTTAGGTGGGGTTGCATTAAAGCCAGGTCCTTCAGCACGTGTTGCCTGAGTCAGCCCCCCAAAATCCAGGGAGCTGACTCCTCACCAGCCTCTGCTTCAGCAGCGGGTGACGGCAGCACCCCTGGGACCAGCACAGCACGGAGGCCGCTGGCTGGGGAGAGCGCTGCTGCCCTGCCGGGGCTGGTCGCTTCGCTGCTGTGTCCAGCGGGACACCATCCCAGGATGTCCCCCAGAAATACATTCCCGTTCTTTTGTCCTGTCTAATTTTAAGTGACAAACCTCTGAGGAAGAGCAGAGCTTGCGGATCTCAGAGGTCAGTTTTCTCGCTGTTCCTCTCAGTGCTTTGAGACTCTAAGACCAGTTCCTTTCTATCTGCAGTTCAGTCACATCTAGACCATTACCGGTTACTCCCCTGTTGCAGAGATCTCCTATTTACTCTTACTGACAGAGCAAGAGTACATTTCCTGGAATAACAGGGCGAAGCAATTAGGGAACAGAAAATAATTATGCACCTTTGCTATGCCACGAGGTACCTCCAAGCCCAAGATCTCCTTCGCAGGACTCAGAGGGAAGGAATCAGATCTCAGGCAGGTAGTGAAAGCAGGCAATGAGAGATCTCCATTTTAGAGAGTAAGTCACATGCTAATCAATGAAGGTCAGGAAGAGGTTTTCCTTGAAGGCTGAGGTGTTCCTTGCTGCCACTGGTCTTGTTCAAGATAATCAGCGCTAACTGGTGGCAGGGCCTGGCTGTGGGAAGCAGCTACGCGCAGATTTGTTTACATATTCCCCAGGAATCACATCCCCATTTCTTTATCCCCAAAGGGCATTTCGCTCTCCATAAGGGACTGTTGCGACAGGGAGCACTTGCAAGCACAGCATTTTGCCAATCACCTCTGCCGACTGCGATGGCGGCAGGACCAGGGGGGACCAGAAGGGCTTTGTCAGCCTCTGGCCCTCCCTGCCTGCACAGAGGGACCTCAAGGAGCCATCCCAAAGCACCTTCCTGCCCCAAGGGAGAGCATGCCTTCCCAGCAGAGACCAGTCCAGCAGGATCTTAAGCTCTTCCTATGATGGAGGCTGCGGGCTTTGGGGTTAGAACAGCCCAACTGCCCGGCAGTTTCTGCTGACACCCGTGTCTCCCTGCAGCCACCGGGTCTGCTCGGGCAGGGGGTGAGCCTGCACAAGAGCTTGGACACAGCACCCCAGCTTGTCCAGTCCCTCTGTCACCTGTCTCTGCAGAGCTCACCTAGTGACAACCTTGAGTGTCCTTACTTACGTCGTCCCCAGACGGTGCCAATAAAGAGGATTTTAGATTTCAGCCCGAGCAGGGATGTTATTCATTCCCAACAAGCTGACTTTTCACTGCATAAAACATACAATCCAGACTCAAATCAAAGCAAGGTCGGTGCAGTGACTGGCTAGCCTGTCTCTGGGGGGTTAGCGTGTTATTTCAAAGACAAATCAATCTATTTTCCCTCTCCCTCTTCATCTGAACATTTGTTGCTCTCCATTCCTCCCCGTCTCTCCCTGTGCCTTTCATTACTGCCTTGAATTTCACAAGGGGGGAGCTCTCCTCCTCCCAGAGAAGATGGACAGACCTCTTCTCCCCAGGGAAGGATGCAAAATGTCAGCCTCCCGCCCAGCCCCTGATGCTGCTCATTCAGAGCCTGGAACCAGGTACATCAATAATTCACCGCACGCCTTCCTGAGCCCGGCCATTTGCTGAGCCTCTACCACTGGCAGCCGCGGTTCCCCTCCTGGCTTTGAGGCTGTTTGGTCGGGGTCTGCCCGTGCTGTGACCCACCGACTCCAGCCCTTCTGGCCTGAGCACTGGTGTTTATTCACAAAGTGCTGCTTTTTCACGCTGGCCCCAGAAAGCATTTTATTTTGAGTCCCTGGCTAGAAAATTTACTGACCAAAGGGGCTGGAGCCCCCATGGCTCTACACTGCAGTTAGGCAGCAGTGCAATGCAATATCGTGGGAAATTCTTCGGTGCCAGCTCAGTCACAAGTCCAGCTTTAAGCTGCAGGTGCTGTGGGGCAAGAAATCTGCTTTGCTCTTGCTAGAAACTGAATTCAAGAGCCCCAAAAAAAGAGAGAGGAAAAGGATGCTGCTGAGATGCCCTCTGCGGGTTTCCTGGCACCTGTGCTTTGTTTTGTGGCAGACAAGGCAAGCGCTGGTAGGTGCCACATCTCAGCCCAAGGGGATGCCACCTCCTCGGCTGCTCCCACCCACACACCTTCACGTAGCTGCTCTCCCTCCCCACCATGCCCAAACCCCATCCTCAGCAGAAAGACTGCCTTTCCCCAGGCATCTTCCTCTCTCTTGGATGCTCCCGTGCCTCTTTGACATTGCTTTCACTCTCAACAGTCAATGTTGTGCCCTCACTAACATGGCTAAGGCTGACTGAGCCTTGCAGAGATGACAGCAGAGCTTTGCAAGACCCAGTGAGCACCAAGGAAGTCCTCTGATGACAGATGAAGATATACAAGAGCAGCAGAAGCTTTATGGCCAATTAACGATGGGAAAGGAGCTAGATAGCAGAGTGCAGGCAGTCACCAAGCTCCTGCTCCGGCCACCCAGAGGATTTGCTGCTCCGAAGCAGCCAAAGCCGGGCTTATCAGCCGCCAAGCTCCCTGCTACAGCCGCCAGCCCTCGGCAGTCGTTGGGAATGTGGCTGTTTCTGCCTTTCCCGTGTTGCTGATGCTGTTCAGAGCAGAGGCAGGAGGGAAAGGACATGGGGAGTTACTCAGCCTGCAGCCCCCCTGCCTTAATGCACTCAGGAGCAGAGGGATCTATTGCCCAGGATAGTTATTCCTCAGCGTCCCTGTGAATCCAGTGTCCAGGAAGAGACAGAGAGCGTTCCCTTATGAAATATTTGGCCTTGCAAGCAAGAGGAGGAATACCTTGGTTTGGTTGCCCACGGAGCTGAGCCCCATTTTTAGATTCTCCAGTGCCTAGGAAGGTCTCTGGCAAAGCGTAAGCTTGAGCTGGAGCTTTTTGCCATCAAACCATTCAAATCCCCCGTGGATTCTCCACTGACTCATTAGCACTGAGTTATTGCTGTGCTCCTCTTTCAGCAGGGACTCTAATAAAGTTGCTTTTTGCTAGCCAGCCAGTTATTTTATGAAACTTTCCAGAACTGACAATCTCATGGACCTCCTTCAGGTGCGACTGCAACTGTCTGTGTACTCAAAAGAGAAACGCAAGGACTGAAAGTACCATCTCCCCTCTCCCAGCAGGGGCTGAATTCGAAGAGCGGGTGCAGGATGGCTGCTCTCACCCCCACTTTGAGACAGGAACAGCTCTGCTTTCCTGTACGTCCCTGTATGTGCTCAGGGATGCGTAAGTTTAAAGCAGGGGATGCTCAGGGTGCTGCAGCTTCTCTGCCCTTCATCTACTGCCAATGGGGACAGCAATCCCCGAGAAAAAACTCAGGTCATTCTTGATCCAGGATCAAGGATGCCTGCACCCAGCACTGTGCCATGCCCTCCCCAGGACACCGGGTGACACGTCACCTGTCACCTCTTCCTGCTGTGCACCACAGGCACCGGCAGTTTGGACCCAGGCAGGGCTGGGGGTCCCGGAGGACCTCAGCAGGAGGCTGGGTGGGGGGGGGTTGTGAGCGAGGGGAGCTGGCAAGCCCTGCTGCAGGGACGGGGTCTGTGGGGCAGGGGGGAGGTTGGGAAGCTCTGTCGTATGGCTGGAGAGGGGGCACCCAGGAGCAGAGGGGCAGGAGGAACAAGGAGATGGTCTGGGCCAGCAGCGAGGAAGGGAGACAAACGGAGTGAGGTGCTCGGGCACCAGGTGTCAAGCTGGGATCGGGCAGACCCGGGCTCCCCCTCGTACCCGACCAGAGAGTTATGGCTGCCAGGAGCTGTTGTTCCCTCTCTCCCACACGCACATTACATCTCTGGCTTGCCAAGGCTGCCTTCCCCAGCCCCCATAAGATTAGCAAAGTGCTGAGCCTCTGCCTTGCCACGGAGATTTCTGCACTCTTCCAGCAAACGCATTTGCTGTGCAGGCCAGCAATTAAGCACAGAGGAGCTGCTGGGCGAAGACCCTCGGCTTCCAGGAGAAACGGTCGCCTCCCCGGCACGGAGTCTAAAAGCACAGAGTGCTCCAGAAAGTTCCTCAGCCCTGTGCTGGAGAGCGGCATCCATCACGGCCGGCCTGGCCGCTGCGGAGCTGAGCTCAGCAGAAAGCAGCCCCCCCCAGCCAGTTGCCCCCCTCTCAGCTGCTGAAGCTCCCTCCCCTTAATTAGAGAAGCTAAAATAACTGCAGGCTACAAGAGTATGAACAAATGATGGCAAAGCAAGGTGTAAGCAATGCTCCCGTTAGCCTTTAGCATCGGGTCTGCCCTGGCTTTGGAGACACAAGCGGGTCGCAGGGTCCGGCCGGGTGGGCAGTTGGAGGCAGGGCAGGGGCTCATCCCTCCTCCACCCTCCGTCAGTCACCCAGGGTCCTGCTCCCCTTCCCTGGGCGGAGAACCGACGGTAGATCACATGATAAACCCTTTGCCTCGTCCCAGCCTTTTACCCTCTGCGTTTAACAGACTTTGCAAATGGTAATTAAAATGTAAATAACTCTGGGTGGGGAATGGTCTTCTAGGGGAGGAGGGAGAAATTAAACTGGTGGGAAACAACACACAACCGACTTCACTTTTTCAGGAAAAAAGAAAAAAATCTGTGATGGAGAGAAGAGAACATACAGGTCCTGCGAGCTAAAAAGCAACGCAGAAGAGGCTGAAAGCTGGACACATTCAGGCTCAAAGAGAAGCTACAAAGTCTTAGCGATGGAGCGTGATTAACGGTGGAACAAGAGGGCGGCGGAGCCCATCTCAGACGAAGGCACAAAACCCGGGCACCGGCTGCCGGCCCGGCCGGGAGAAGCTCCGGTGGGGTGGGCAGACCTGCCTGCTGCCACCCGCGCCGCTCGCAGCGGGCACATGCGGCACGGCTGATTGGCTGGGAGGTTACAATTCCCCACGGCTGATTGGCTGGGAGGTTACAATACCCCATGGCGGATTGGCTGGGAGGTTACAATTCCCCACGGCTGATTGGCTGGGAGATTACAATTCCCCATGGCTGATTGGCTGGGAGGTTACAATGCCGCATGGCTACTTGGCTGGGAAGCTACGGTCCCACAGGGCTGATTGGCTGGTTGGCCACATCATTGGATGCTAGTTGGCTGGGTGGCCTCATTACCGCATGCTGATTGGCTGGGTGGCCTTATTACCGCATGCTGACTGGCTGGGTGGTCTTATTACCGCATGCTGATTGGCTGGGTGGCCTTATTACCGCATGCTGATTGGCTGGGTGGCTAGGGAAAAAAAACCCAAACAACTAATAAAAAAAACTCTGACGAAAACCAAATCTTCTCAGCCCAATTTATAGTATATCTCCTCAGGCCTGGTAGTGCTGGTCTTCACAGTCGTCTGTGCCGGTTTGCCAGCCCTTCGGGGCTGCGGTCCCTCAGGCGCCGCTGGGACCATCACCGTCACATCTGCCGTCACCCCAGGGCACCGTCAGCAGCAGGTTTCAGGAGCCGGAGTTCAGACACCTGGAGCATCTGGTCTGGGTCATTCCTTACCACCCCTTTGAACAATTTATTCCAAAGCCTTTTCCACAGGCACATCCTTGTGGAAATAAAAGGCTCCAGCCTGGGACCTCTTCCATAGTAAAAACCAACGAATATCATTAACTCAGCTTTTCTGTTATAACTTTATCAGGGCTCTCACAGTAGCTGGGAAGCCGCCCACCCCAGCTCAGGATCTGTGTCTTTTCGGTAGGCGTTACAGTGCTCTCGCTCGGAAGCTGCTCCATGGGTTCGCGCTCTTCAGCTCCTTCACAAGGAGGTCAGGTATACTCCTCCACGTGATGGATGCTCACATGTCTCAGCTCCCCGCGGTGCAGGGAGCCCATGCAGGGACCCATTCGTGAGGCCAGCTCCCCGTGCTGCCCTCAGCATTGGTCAGTCGGAGCACAGTGGGACAAGGGGAGGTTGCACCACGCTGACCTTCCCTTTAACATCCCACCCATCCAGCTCCCCTCCCCTCCTCACACACCACTCCGTGCGTAGGAGCCAGCAGCAGACGGCGGCAAAGCTTCAGCAGAGGTGCCGGCAGCCCCGGCACGAGGCTGCGCCACGTGAAGCCACTGGATGCAAGAGCAGGACGTGGCACCTCGGTGCTGTGTCATGGTTCGGCTGGAAACCAAGCATTGCGCCCAGCTGGTCTTGAGGAGGGGTAGGTGGAGAGAGACACGGCAAACCTCCCCTCACATGGCAGCAAAAAAGGAGTAGCTTGCTAGCTGCTCTCCTGGCAGGAGGGCAAGAGGAGGGAGCCTGAATTTTAGCAAAGCTCCTGTGACTGCAGGGATCAGCACGGGATCCAGTCTCAGCCTGGGGCATCTGCTCCACGATGCAAATCCATGTGTGTTGGGCTGGTGAGATGTGTTTCTTCCAGGGTGCTGGCTGGGCTTTGTCTGCTCACACTGGGCTCCTTTCAACCCCCAGATCAAAACCATAAATAACAGAAGCAAACTGTTCCCTCCACGCCATCGTCCATCGACAGCAAGCAGAGGTAGGGGCTAGAAACCAGTAGCACAGAGAAATGGCTGTTTTGTTCTTGCACGGTGATGGCTGAGCCATGCTGGGTGGACAAAGAGAGGAGGTGAAACCACTCAAAGCTGTGCCACGGTGGCACTGGGAGCACCTGTGCAGGGGTGAGAGCCTTGATATCCCATGGGGCTGGGGCTCCGGTTCTGCCTCCCCCAAACCACTCCGGACCCACCAGGAGGGAGGGAAAGAGCTGGGATGGGTCTCTTGTAGGTCAGCAAATGGCCAGGGAGAGACTTGGAGGCCTTTGGAGGGGGGAGAGAGGTTATGGGGGAAACAACGGGAGGGGTGAACCTGCTGGATGCACCTTTGCTCAAAAGTCAGAGAGGTGCCTCCACCTGCTGCCCCCACCCTGGGAACTGCTTTGCGGGGACTCCGCTCTCCCTCTGCCAGCAGACGAAAGATGGGGCATGCCAAGCAACGGGGCTTTGAAAACCCGGGGACTGGGCTCTGTCCCACTGGTGGCCTCATGCCCAGCCAGGACCCATGATTGATGCTGGGGAGGGAGATGGGAATGAACGAGGCCAATATCTGACGCACTTCTTCAGCTCTGCCTTCAGCGGTGGCCACGCAGGGGACACGAGTCGCTGGGGCTGGCTCGTTTCTGCAGCTGTTTCTCTGCTCTGTCCCATCTCTTTGGGTGACGCTACAGCAAGATGAATCTGGACCTACTCACCAGGGACGTCAGCAAGTTGGCCGAAGCCGGGGATGATCTCTCCAGCCCCCGTTCCCCAGCTCCTAATCCAAGATGGAGATACATGGCTTCCATGCCCAGGCAGCAGTATTCACCTCATCCCATAAAAGCAAGAGGGGCCCGGCTGGGCTGGACTTGGGGGACAGAAATGCAGCCGCCCACATTTATTTTGCCTAACAACAGTGATCCCTCTGTATATTTTCATTCTGTTTTCCTAGGCTCAGCTGCCTCCTCAATGAAATGTTTCCAAAGCAGCCGGGCTTGGCGGCGCGCCAGCCCCGGCTGCCAGATGAATGGGCGGAGGAGGAGGGACCCATTCCTCTTCTTGACACAGCATTGCTGCACAAGAGGCCTCTGTTGACATTAGGACTGGCTGTTCCCCCTCTCCGGAGAGGATCTGCCTGGCCCTCCGCAGGAGCAGTACACAGGGCCAAGGCCGCATGTGATGTGGGACGGGGATCTGTCCTCCTCCGGGGTGGTGGCACAGCCGCAGGCACCAGGGTACCAGGGCCCAGCGCTGCCAGGACCTGAAGTCAGCCCTAGTTTCTTGCCGTGGACCCTCCCCTGTTGAGCCAGGCCCCCTGACATCTGAGCACTCCCTGGGGCTCTCTGACTCCTACTAACAGCATCGCTCCCCGAGACACCAGCGACGTGACCCCCCCGCCCCAAAACACCTCTCCTCCACCCCACTCGGAGCAAAGTTTTCTCTCAGCACTGCAGGAGTGCAGACACCGACAGAGGTTTTGCAGAGCACCAGGTCTCTGGCACCTTTCAGAGGGGGAGTGATGCCACAGGGGCCCCAAGCACAGCACCCCCAAATCCTTCAGGCCTTTGGACAATGATATATGCAGCAGCATCGGCTTCACCCTAAAGCCTTGCCATTACTCGGACATGTAGGACTTCACCCAAACAAGTGTCACAGCTCTTTCCCACGCCTCAGTTTCTCTACCCAAAGCAAATTACCAACCCAAGCCTTCAGGGCTGGAAATTTGTCTGCTGGGAGGTAACCAAAGGGTAGCAGTGCAGCACAGTGCCACTGGACTGCCCACCCAGCACCAGATGTGATCCTTCTATCGGCCACTGCTAATCGCATATTTGGTCATCAGCAAGGCAATGCAAATCTGTGTATGCCCCACTCATCACCTGTCACCTCCTTGCCAGGAACACCTTTAGGAGCTGTGCAAGGAAAGGATGTGAAATTTAACAAAAGGGCTGAAGAAGCATCAGAAGGCAAAAGGAAGAGAGAAAAGTCATGGCATCCTTCCAGTCTTCGCATCTCCCCCTCCGGCTGGTTCCCCTGGCATCTCCTGCTGGTGGCCAGCACCCAGCTGCTGCAAGCCAAGGACTAGAGGCTGGGTCAGAGCAGCACCCAGCAGCCTGCCGCGGGGACACAGACTGCTCCCACCAGCCGTGGTGGGGAGAGGGCTCCGCCTGGATCTGGTGGAAAAGAGGCCAACCACACATCGATAAGACGAATTAGTTGTCTCAGCAGCGCCGGCAAAATGAGCGAGAGGAGTGGAGCCCGTGAGGCCCGGCCTGCTTTGTTTCAATTACAGCAGCTGCCAGAAGAAAAAGATAACCTCAATATTGATGGCAGGAGCAGCAGACAGAGGTGCCCTTGTGGGCTGCTGGGAGCAGGTAGAGGAGGAAGGGGGAGGGGGAGGAGGAGGAGGGAGGGAGCAAGAGCGATGGAGGAGGGGAAGCAGGGTCTCAGCCAGCACCCTGTGGGAGAGCCTGGGTGGCTCCCCCAGGCTGGTGAGGAAGACCCACCTGATCCCGTTGCCCTCATCCCCACGAGGAACAGCTCCTCTTCACTCTGGCTCTCGCCCCAGTCGCCGGGCAGGGCAGCCCCCCCCACAGAGACAGGGTAGAGGGGTGCAGAAATTCAGCTCAGAGCTGAATCATCAGCAGGACAGGCACCACACGTGGTGCTGCGTAACGCTGAGCAGAAAAAAACATCTCTTTGCTCCCCACTCAGGCTGTGGGGCCCAGAGAGGAGATGGCAAGTTCAGGGGAGGCATTGAGTGGGGCTGCGTGGGAGGATGGATGGAGCCAAAGTGAAGGGCTACGGGGGGGCG
>JAVKLA010000090.1:11568151-11597855 GCA_034782735.1 Sagittarius serpentarius | reverse complement strand
AGGGCGCTGGCAGTGCTGCTCCCAGCCCAGTTCTGGCCCCTCCACCCCTGCCCTGCTGCTCCGTGCGGTGTCAGCCAGCGGTGACCAGGGACCTCCCGGTTTGCACAGCGGGCTTCATTGAGCACGGAAAGGCAGGCAGCGGTAGAGGAAGGCTCAGAACCGAGCCCTGCGGCTGAAAATGCAGCACCTCGGGGAGTCTGAGAGGGATTTTCATCCCTGGTCACGGCATGGGAGTAACAACCCACATGGGGGATGCTGGCGGGGGGGGTGTTATTCCAATGCTGCTGGTGACCAGCAGCCCAAAGCAAGTCCTTTCGTGCCTCTGGGAAGTGGGTTGGCGTGGTCTGCACACTACAGGGTTCTGCGAGGCTGCCTCGGCCTGGCTTAGTGCTCATTTCCCTCCTTCTGCTTCTTCCCCTCGTGATGGGGCTGGCTGTAGTCTCCGTGGTGGTGGTGGTGGTGGTGGTGAGCGTGGGTGGCAGGTTCGAGGTCCCCGCTCGGGTCTGAGGCTCTCTCGCTGCTGACCTCATGGTGGTGGTGAGGACGGAGGGGGTTGTGCTGGTGGATGGGGGTCTCTGACTCCTTCCCCTCTTGTTCGGGAAGTGGGCGCAGGGTTACAGGGACCTCCATGGTACTGTTAGCCTGAGGAAAGTAACACAAGGGCTGGCGTGGTATGTGAACGCACACAGAGCCCCACAGTGAGCCTGAGAGCATGCCTGTGAGCTGGGATGAAAGCAGACCAGCATCCGTCATACAGAAAGCTGCATGGGTCAGAGCAAAGGCTCTCCAGCCCCGACCCAGGGCCCAGGGAGGACAGGAGAGGCTGGAGCACATAGAGCACAAGCCTCTGTACCTACATCCCTTGGCTCAAGCTGTCTGTCGTCCAGGGAATTCCTGAGCCAGGAAAGGGACTTTGCATTTGATATTTCTAGATGGATTTTTCTTCTAAGAAGCGACTAATTGCCTGCTGAGCCCAGAGCTACATCCTTTTCTTTGCTCTGAGCTTGCCACCTCTGGGTCTGCTGCCTGCCCCTTTCTTACATCAGAACAGCCAGTGACCCTGGTTAGCTTTTCCAGACCTGGGCTATGACCCCTTAAGTCTGTTCCTTCTCGGCCTGAAAGCTCTGACCTATTTCACTGCCCTTATTCCAGACCTTTTGTCACCTTCCCTCTGAACCATGGCCAAGGGCGGCTACCAACTCAGAGCCTGTCCCTGAAGTGAAGATAAGGTTGCTTTTTTCCTGATGTGCAACGCCAGAGGAGAGAAGGGAGCCGGGCTCCAGCAAGCATCCCTGCTCCTTACCTCCTGGGTGGTATTGGGGTAGAGGGAGCAGTTGCCACAGAAGTCCTTGCTGTGGGTGAAGCGGATGGCCGACTCCACGTAGGGAAAGTGGAGGAAGCTGTAGTGCAGCTGGATGTGGAAAGCCAGGCGGCCGCACCTGCGGGGAGAAGCCGTGGCCTGGCTTGATGTGGGGGGTCTGACTGGGGTCTCCCCAGACCAGCCATGGGGGGAGCTTTTGGAAGCCCACCAAATGCTCTGTAACCCCCCAGGAAAGCCTCAGCTGAGATTGGGGGCACTCACCGGTCGTAGATGAGGAAGTCGTCCTTGTCACCCCCCAGGACCTGCCAGACGTCCGGCTCCTCTGGCTCCGGCTGGAAGACGGGGACGCCCGGCGGGGCCTGGCGCTCCAGCTCCCCGAACATGGCGCGGGAGAGCGGCGCCTTCTCGTTGACAATCATGTAGCGGACATCGACCGTGCCCTGCCGGGCCAGCCTCTCCTGCAGGCCCCCGAGGCTGCAGAGAAGGAGGTGCTGGGAGTGGGGGGCGCCAGGTTGGGGGGCCACCGTGCTATCCCCCGAGATGGCGGGGCTGGGTTTGGGGTAGGGGGAGCAGGGCTCACCTGCGGGCCTGCTGCAGGCAGAAGTGTCAGCTGGCCTTCAGCAGGGCCACCACCGTCACCTGCCCTGCTGCCCCCGCCATGGGGCTCAAGCCGTTGACGCTCCACGCCGGCGCCTCCTGGCAGAGCCGGCTGCTGTTGGCCGCCCCCTCTGAGGCCAAGGCCAGCCCCAGCCCCAGCCAGGCAGCCAGGGCCAGCACCAGCAGCCCCATGCTGGACCCCCGGCCCTGGCAGGGGGAAACAGGGCATTCATCCCCCACCACTGGCCTCTGCCTCTCTTCTGCCCCGGTGCTCAACCCGATGGGGTCCTCCCAGCCCCACTGCAACCCCAAACCGCTTCCCCGCACCCCTCTCTGGGGCAGACGAAGACTGGTGGGCAGTGTCGGACTGGTCCCAGCACGGCACTGGGAGCTGGGACCCCCACGCTGGGGGCAGGGGGGTGGCGAGGAAAGGGGGATGCAGTGAGGGGATCAGGGTGCCCAGCTCCCAACAAGCACAGCAGCTTTGCCGCCAGCTTTTGTGGGCACCCGCTGCCACAGCCGGCTGCCCCAATCTTCCCCGGTGGCGAGGCACCCACTCTACATGTCGGGGGAATGAAGGTCCTGCTCCCCCCATGGGCCTTCTCCACCTCCCTGACCCCAAAAACCAAATCCAGCCCCGCCCAGGGGTCTGTCTTTGCCCCGGAGATGGGCAGGGATGCAGCCTCCATTGTCTCGGCCACCAGCGGGGAGTCACGGGGACAGGGATGGTTTCACCTTCAGGTCACCTTGAAAATCCTGGATGCCCCATGAAGTGCTTGAGGGGTGCACAGAGCCTTTAACCCCCCTGCCCCCAATATCTGCCTGAAGCCCCTTTCTCCCACAGCTCCCTAACCCTGCCCACCCCAAGATACACCCTGTCCCTCCAGGAGGCAGCACATTTAATGGGCAGGGGGGTACAGGGGCTGGGGGGGATGATCCAGGGAGGTGGAGTGGGAGCAGGGGGCTGAGGGGTCTGGTCAGGATGGATGTACCCCCAACCCCCAGCCCTCTCCCCCGCGAGAACGAGGCCCTCAATACCGCACGTCTCGTCACTGCCGTCCTCTGGCCAGACCTCGCTCCCAGCCCCAGCAGCTCTCGGCAATGCCCAGCTGGCCCTGGTCTCCCTTTTATCTCCTGTCCACTCTCCCCGCCCAGGAGGGAGGAGAAGAGCCCGGCTGGAGCAGAGGGACTGCTCCCCAGCCACCACCGCCTGCCTCGGGGGACGGCAACAAGGCAGGCACTGTCCCCCTCGGTGCCACGCGGCTTCGGGGTCCTGCTGCCACAGCCCAGCCCGAGCCATGCTGGGGCAAAGCGGTGCCTGGTGCTGGGCTGGCACAGAGGGTGCCAGGCAGTGCTGCGGGGAAAAGATGGGCACAGCCGCTCGAAACCACCCCACGAGCACAGGAGGGCCGGGGGCATTGCCAAGGGCACCACTTGCACCAAGGGGCTGCAGGACTGTGGAGTGACACCGAACTGTGCCGTCCATGCACAAGGTCCCAGGGGAGCTGCCAGCGCAGCCTCTGCCACCCTGCAGCCAAGAAGATGGGTGCCTGCCTCACACCCCTGGGGTGTCAGAGCAACCCGCCCTGCGGGGTGCCATCCCAAAGGCCGTGCCGTCCTGCCATGCGGTGCTACGGCTGCTCTTGGGCCACGCTTGGCCCTGCAGCAAGCCTCCAGTGTCCAGTCCTGTGCCTCCTGCCTGGCCCCGCGGCTGGGGGGGCTGTGGTGGCATGAGAAGCCCGTGTTCCCTTGGGAAATCACAGTGCTGGTGGATTTCCCCCGCCCACCCAAACAAGAGGAGCTCACCCCTTTGGCCGCACAGGGACATCTCCGCAAATATTTGAGCAGTTTATCATACCTGGGCTCTGTACAAAAACATGATAAGGCAGGGAAGGGCAGTAGACAGATACAATGGGGGCAGCGACACAGTCCCGAACACACAGAGAAGGGGGGGATTTGTCCAAAAACGCCCACGGGCAGCAGGGAGAGAGGGGATTTCTGCTGGGGAGCTGGAGGGGCTCAGGGATGTCAGCAAGGACCTGGGGCCATGGCTTGGGATCGGGGAGCAGGCACAGCTGTGCAGGGTCAGCCTGGAGCAGACCCATCCAGTGACAGACACCGGACCCTCCACACAGCTGTCACCCCCCTATCCACACGCTGCTCCCCGCCAAGCCCGAGCCAGGTACCCCCAGGTACCGCGAAGCACCCAGCACTGAGCAGGGGCACGTCCTGGGGGGGGGGGGGGGGGGGGGGGACGGGGATTCGGGCTGGCAGGGAACGACCCAGCACAGACATGAGCCATTTCATCACCGGTGCCGGGGACCCCCAGCCACTGCCTGGCAGCCAGTTCGTCTCCTCCCTTTGCTCAATCCCCGAGCCGGCAGCCATGGTGCCTGCGGTTATCAGCCTGGGCAGCTTTTTGTTCTGCAAACACAGCCCAGCACCTCCGGGGTCAATACAAACTTTCGGCACCCACAGCGTGTGGCAGCCACGCTGGCTTTAAACGTGCCGGAGCAGCTGCCGTGCCGCACCGGCACGGCCCCACGCCGCGTGTGCCGGCCCTGTGCCTGCCCAAAATGGCTCCCACCCATTCCTCCTGCCAGGGGCGGGGGGGCTTCCCCACGGCAGGGCAGGTTTCTTTGCAGCCTCCCTGGCATTGCCAGCCCCCTTCCCTCTCCCGCCATCGTGGCCTGTTGCATGCCGGGGAGGAGCGAACTGAACCGCCTCTCCAGGGCCAGCCCCTGCCCCGGCATCCCCTTCGCCCGCAGCCTTGACCCCGGTGAGCCACAGGCCAAGGGCGAGCCAGGGCCCTGCAGGCCCCCAGGGGCGTGGGGCGGGGGGGTGGCAGGAATGGGGGTGACGGGGCGGTGGCGGGAGCAGAACGGGACCGATGCTGATCCCGTGGGGTGCAGCGGTGGGGTCGGAGGGCAGGGAGGGAGGGAGCGCTGTCCCCTGCCCATGTGCTCGCTGGGGCAGGGGCTCCAGAAAGGATCCCCCCTCCCCTTCCCCGGGCGGGTGCGGAGCAGCTGAGGGTCCTAACGGGGCACTGCCGGGTCCCCCGCTCCCCCGTGGCAGGCAGGGTGCCCGGCTGCAGCACAGCCTCCGCGCCCCCCGCCCCCCAGCCTGGCAGAGCCCTGTGCGCTGCCCCCGCGCAGGGAGCGCTCGGTGCACAGCCCTGGTTTGGGGGCAGGTGGAAGGGAATATTTAAGCAGGTCCCCCACCCCCCCACCCCCACCCCAGTGCACCTCTGTGGGGTCCGGCCAGGGCAGCTGGTGCGCGGCACGGGGTCAGGAATCCTCGTCGGGATGCTCTTGAGAGGTGATGCCGAGTGAGGTTTTGGACAATATTTGGGTGGGGAAGGAGGTCACTTTTCCCACAGTGTCCCTCCTATTTCACCCTCTGCGCCCCTAGGGCAAGGTCACTGCCCCGAGACTGTTGTGGGGAGCGTGACAGCTCCACGCTGTCCTTGTTACGGAGGGGAAGGGCACATCAGCCTGCTGTGACCCCGCTGCTCCCCCCCGCCGTTTGTGGGACACCGCTGACACGGGCTGGGGCAGCACAGGAGCCTTTTAGCTGCCACCAGTGTGTTGCTCCATGTTTACCAGTCCAACCTCCGTGTTCCCGGTTGCTGGTACAGGACGTTTCCCCCCCGCCCCGCAACCCTTGTCCCCGTAAGTCTTGCTTACACATGCAGCACGCTTCCCTCACCCGGATTCCCCGCTAACCTCCCTGCGGCGTCCTTGAGGGACACACGGCGGCAGAGGGGACTTGCTGGGCTGCAGCCAAGGCTAAGGACTTTCCTCTTCTGCAACCCCAGGCGCCGGCGTGGGGCAGGGCAGCACGGCGAAGGGGTGGCGGGACGGCTCAGCATCCTTGGGCAGCTCTTTGCAGCTGGTCCCGGAGGTGGGTGCCCTTGCACAGTGCATATTGGCTTGCGAGACCCACTTATTTAAAATACACAAATTTAAGGGGTGCAACTTTACATGCGTGTGCATCTGTGCATGCAAATGCACTCGGGCTCTGTGCAAGGTGGGGGAATGGCTCCTTCCCGCCGCCAGCAAGCCCCCCCTGACCCCGTGCGTCCTCCCTGCAGCCTGCCCAGCCATGGCAGCCTTGCTGAGCCGCCCCTGCTTCATCTCCCTCCACGTGCCCTACAGGCATGGCTGGGCCCAGGACCTGGCCAACACCTTTCGCTTCCAGCCAGTGGCCGTGCGGGAGACACCACGGGTCCGGCAGCTGGCCTTGCGGCGGGGATCCGCCATCTTCCTCGTCAACGAGCGCCTGGCACCAGGGCCTACCGGCGCCTCCTGCCACGATTTCCTCTACGATGTGGACCCCCAGCCCACCTTGGGCACGGCCTCCAACGTCTGCTTCGAGGTGGACAACGTGCCAGGGCTCTGCAAGCGGCTGCAGAGCCGGGGATGCTCCCTGCTGGTGCCGCCCACCGAGGTGAGGGACGACGGTGGCTCCGTCACCTACGGGGTGGCAAGCTCTGTCGTGGGCAATATCAGCCATACCCTTCTGGACCGATCCCGCTACCGGGGACCCTTCCTGCCCGGTTTCCAGCCCATCCAAAGAGCCCCCTTGGCCACGGGGGATGGGATCGAGATCACCCACTTTGACCACATCACATACGTCTGCCCACGGGGTGGTGCCCGGACGGCTCTGGACTGGTACCAGCGCTGCTTCGGCTTCCGCCGCTTCTTGCTGAACCCGCAGGAGAGGCCAGCCGAGGGGTACGTGCTGGGGGGGCAGGGGGTGGGCATGCTGCTCCTCGCGCTGCAGAGCGCGCAGGGCACCCTGGCACATGGCTGCAAGCTCGTCCTTGCCGAGTCCCTCTCCGAGGATGGCAACAACCAAGTTGACACCTTCCTAGAGCAGCATGGCGGGGCCGGGATCCAGCACGTCGGCCTCCGCACCACCGATATTGTCACCACGACCAGGGCTTTGCAGCAGCGGGGCGTACGGTTCTTCACACCCCCTGCCACCTATTACAGCCAGGGGGGCAAAGTGGAGGAGATCCGGGGGGCCGGGCAGGACCCCCGCATGCTGGCAGAGCTTGGCATCCTGCTGGATGCCACAGCGCCTGGGGACAAGGGCCAGCCAGGCACTGATGCTGCAGAGAGCCCTTCCCAGGAGTATTTGATGCAGATCTTCACCCATCCCATCTTCTCCGAGGAGACCTTCTTCCTGGAGCTCATTGACCGGCGGGGAGCGCCAGGCTTCGGGGAAGGCAATATACGGGCACTGTGGAAAGCTGTGCAGGTCTATATGGACCAGCAGCAGTAGCGGCAACACTGCAGTCCTCCTCCCGCAGCTGCCCATCCTCTCCGGTCCAACCCCGGGGCAATACGCCACTGTAGAGATACCAGCGGGTGCCTGCGGCATGACCCAGGTGGGCAGGGACCAAGGGAGGTCTCCAGGTCAACCCAGAGCCAACTCAGCGCCGGAGCGAGTTGCTCAGGGCCAAGTCCAGCAGGGTGCTGAGCACCTCCCAGGATGGAGGGTGACTTCTCCCCCTCCCTGGGTTCCCAGTGATTTATCGACCTCATGTGAAGAACTTTCTGCCTTAATTTCATCTTAATTCAACGAGATTCGTGCCTGCAGCATGGCCAAGAACACTGCTGGCACAGCAACACCGCCAGACACAGGGGGACAGGGGGCTGCCAACGGGGGAAAGGATAACCCAGGGGCCGTGGACACGGCCACTCGTCAACGATTACCACCCAGAGCGTGGCCAGCCCTAGCCTGGGGCAGGTGATGGCCTCTTGCTCCTCTCAATTAAAAAAATTAACTTGCAAGCGCTGCTTTGGTTTTTTTTCTCCTCCCATTTAAGATGTGCCGAGTGCCAAGTGAGGCTGAAAGGGCCCTTTACGCCCCTCAAGGCGGGCTGTCTCCAGTCCCTAAATCGAGGCCACTTGCCTCTTGCACACCCCCCAGCACTGGCCCTGGCCCCTGCCCCTGCCAGTCCCCCAGCTTGTGCTTTGGCAAGGGTTCTACCGGGGATTACAGTCAGGGCAAGCCACAGCATGAACACAGTGAAGAACAGCCTGACAGAAAAGATTAAAAAAAGGGGGATAAAACCCTACAAAGAGCCCAGGGGATGGTTGCTCAGCCCCGCAGAGGAGCAGCCCCGCAGGCAGGAGCTCTGCAGCCCCCGGGGGCTGATGCCCACCCTTGCAGGAGAGGTGCTCTGGGTGCGTTATTTGGGGTCACCAGCAGTTAATGCTCAGCCGAGGGGCTCATGGGTGCATTAACAAAGAAATCCCTGCTGTCCCCAGCCCAGATGTAGGGATCCTGCCGGCCATCCTCACATTCGACCACAGGCTGCCCAAAAGCCCCAGCTTACCGCAGTGCAAGAGAGGCAGAAAGTCACTTTAAAAACTACACACGCTTTAGATTTATTATTAGAAAACCTGTGGCTCAGGTTCAGTAAAAACAAGCGTATAAAAAGGGCTACCGGAGGCCGGGAAGGCTACAGCAGCACCCACAATCGCTGGCTGGCGGACGAGGTGCAGGCAGGCAGCCAGGGACCGGGCTGCAGGAGCGACGTGGCCACAGCGCTCCTGCTCTCAGAGAGAAACCCCTGCTGCCATGAGCCTGCAGTGCCGGAACAGCGGCTGTACGGGGCTGAATAAGGCCAGGAGGGCTCCAGCCAAGGAGTGAGGGCAAGCCTGGCATCATTCACGTCCCGGACCATAGTGGCCACGTCAAGGCGCAACTCCCACAGGGGGGCTGGGGAAGCCAGCGAACGCTGCAAGGAGTGGGAGACCGTTACAGGGCTGTGTACTGGGCTCGCAGCAGTATGGGGGACACCATCCCCACGCCACGGGAAGGACTAACGGCAGCGTGAGTTTCTGATGGCCTCATATATGGAAGGTGCCATCATGGGGCAGTTGGTGTCCGGAGGAAGGTGCGGAGGGAGAGCTGCGTCCCAGGGCAGGTGCTGCCTGCTCCCTGCATTTTTGCCCCCCTCTTCCGCTTGGAGCCCTGTGGGAGACACGCAGCAGGGCTAAGCCAAAGTCCAAGGGCCCCCCGCAGTGTCCAGGGATCCCCTCTGGAGCAAGGGGCCCCTGGTACCAGGGACATCCAGGAGCAATGCCAGCCAGGCAAATCCCCCAGACGCAGCCCTGCCCCAGGCTGGGGATGCTCCTTGGCCTGACCCCAAACCCCAGGGGGGCTCCAGCACCACACACCAGAGGCTGGCCCGCAGCAACAGGGAGCAGCCCCTAGGGCCCCACACACACTCCAGTGACGCTCACCTTGCTAGGGCTGCTCTTCTTCCCGCGCTGCTTCTCGCGCGCTTTCAGCACCTGAAGGAAGCACAAGAGAGCCCAGAGCTGAACAGCAGCCAGGTCCTGGAGCCAGGACAGCCCGCAGAGGTTGGAGGGATGCCAGAGGCTCCCCCAGGAACCCAGAGGGAAGGGAGGAAAGGCCCAGGTGCCCCCCAGTACCTTCTTCATGGCTGTGGACACAGCCGAGGCATTGAACTCCTCCTCCGTCACCCAGCGGGATGGGGACAAGGCGTGGTCCAGCGTCACGTCCCCATCCAGGGGCAGGGAGTAGACCACATACGTCTGGTGGATGTGAGAGAAGATGTGGACGACCTATAAGGGATGGGCAGACATATGAAAAGGGCAGCTGGCAGGCAGCAGGGGACGCACCGCAAGTGCACTGAGTCTGCCAGGGCTGTGAAGAGCGCAGCAGGGCTTGGGAGGGGTGACAGCAGGGAAGGAGGACCCTCTTCCCTCTGTGCTGCGTCCCCCACAGCTGAGCACAGGAGGCTCACACTGCATCCCTCCAGCTCCAGGCTCACCTCTCCGATGAGCTGCAGGCTTCTGGCCGCCACGGGCCGGCCTGTCCAGGCCTGGAGGTGACCTGCCAGTGCCTCCCTCTGCTTCTCCTCCTGCAGTCCCTGAGCCAGCGGGAGACTTGGGAACTCCCAGAGCCCAGCCAGGAGACCTGGGGAGGGGGCACGAGGGAGATGTGAGGCGGCAAGGGGCACATCTGGGGACAGTGAGCCTCATCACAGCCCCAAGGGGCTCCTTTCCTCACCGCAGCAGCAAGCACATCACCAGTGCGACCCTCTCCCGGGCTGCTCTGTCCCTCGTCCAGGTGGGAAGGGGCCGCGCGGTGCCTTCAACCCCTCCCGCCCAGCCCCATTACCCGAGCTGGGTCTCTGCACAATGAGGTACTCCGGGGCCCCGTGGCAGCCCCTCCGCTCCAGCACACACGTGGCCGTTCGCACTGCCCGTGGCTGCTTCTTCGCTGCTTTCCGGGGGAAATTGGTCACCCCCAGGCTGCTGTCCCACGGCTCTGCAGCCGGGGGGCACAGGGGACAGCCCCCGACACCTGCAAACACCAATGCAACAGTTGCCACAGGGTCCAGACCCAGAGCTACAACAGGGATCTCCCCGTGTGCTTACCACAGTCCTCGACATCAGGCACTGGGGCGGGTTTTCCAAACAGCTTCTGAGAGGCGAAGGCCAGCTCCTTCTCTACCTGCAAGGGGGGACAGGAATGAGGACAGGCTCTTCCACCAGCCCACCTTGTCCCCATGCATGGCAACCCTTCTGGGGTCATACTTACCCTGCTCCGCGCTCGGCAGTGCTGCTTCACGGGGCATTCCCCGCACAGTGGGGCCTTGGGCACACACATGGTTGCCCCCAGCTCCATCAGGGCTTGGTTAAAATCCCCTGGGCGGCTCCTGTCTACCAGAGCATTGGCCATGTCCCTGGGAGAAATGGCAGTGAGCGGCACGGGGCTCTGCAGAGACAGGGCCCCAGGACCTTTGCCTGCCTCCTGCCTGCGAGGGGGGATGTCCTAGGTAAGCTCCTTTCTCCACCACTCCCAGCAGCACCAGCTTCCCAAGAGCTCCTGCACCCCGTGCCTCTCTCCCTTCGCAGGCTCAGCTCCCCACAGCTCCCAAGTGATCCTGCCCTTGGCCACCAACAGGCTCAGCCACGATCGCTGCAGCTCTGAGTGGGGACGGAGCGTTTCCCCTTACCAGAGCCGGTCGATGACAGCTGGGCTGCTAGAGTCAGCGCCGATGCACCGCAGGCGGCACAGGACCCGGATCACGTTCCCATCCACGACGCCGGTAGCCTGGGACCAGGAGATGGGGTTACTGCGCCAGGAGGTGCCTGTGCTCCCGGCAAGGCAGGGAGCTGGGGTGCTCCCAGGACGGAGGCGGGGATACACACGAGGCTGACCCGCAGGCCGAGCTGGGCGGGGGGTGAGATGCAAAGCAGGGGAGAGCCAGGGCCAAGCACAACCCTGGGGAGCCCCTGGCTTGTAAGCCCTGCCAGCAGGACCCCGCTGGGAGTGCGGCTGCATGGCAGAGAGGGGAGATGTGTCCACTGACGCCCAGCTCTCACCTGCCCATACGATATGGATGCGATGGCTCCCGCCGTGTATCGGCCCACTCCTGGCAGCAGCTTCTGCAGGTCTTCAGCTGTCCTGGGCATCTGGCCAGCCAGCTCGGACACCACCTGGCAGAGAGGGGACCGAGGTCAGGGGAGCAGCCGGGGTGCGTGCGTGCAGCCCACCTTACCCGTGGTAAGATGGGATCCCAGCCTCTGTAGCCTTGTGCCAGCAGCATACAGCCCAAGCAGGGCAGGGCAGATGTGAGCCAGCACCAACCCACGGGCCACAGAGGGCTTTGGAAATGCTCCCCACGCCCCAGCACCAGGGCACCTTCCTTGCTGCCTCCTGCAGACGCTTCCCTCTCGAGTAGTAGCCAAGTCCAGCCCACAGCTCATTCACCTCCTGCTCCAAAAGACATGGCGCGGTGTTAGATGAAGAGCCACAAGGGCAGGGAGAGCACCTGGTCCCAGCAATGCTCACCTCCAGGGACGCCTGCGCCAGAGCCTGCAGCGTTGGCCACTTCTGTAGTACAGAGGGAAGGGGACAAGTCAGGGACAAGCAGAGCCGTGCTCTGCAGCTGGGGATCTGCCACAGGCAGGGGACAAGGTCTCCAAAAGGGGCACCCTGTGGGCACAGGACTCTGAGGAATAGTCACCTGCATCCAGCGGTCGTAGTAGTCGATCACCGTAGCCACCTGCGTCTGCTGGAGCATGATCTCAGACACCCACACTGCAGGGAGCAGGGCAGGGATCACAGCAGAGGCACCAGCGCCACCCACACCTCGCGCCACGGCCATGTTAGCACTGGCTACAAGCACTGCACAAGCATCCAAACCGTGGGACCCCTTCCCGCCCCTCACCTTCCCCACGTGCTTCCCCACGGGAGCTCCCTCAGGCCCAAAGTGAGCTCTCTGACCCACCAGTGCCTCGCAAGCGGGGGTCAGTGGCTCTTGTGGCCACTCCAGGCACCTTCTTCCAAGGATGGCAACTGAAGCCACGTTTCCCCACAAGGCCATGTTGCACATCCGTGTCAGGGGGGCAACACGGAGCGGGGCACCCCATGCACACTGGGGTGCAGTCTCTGCTCCTCACCTGCATACGCCCGCCTGTCGGCATCCGTCTCAGTTGCTGCCTGAAAGTGGAAGAAAGAGTATGAGCAGTAAGGTGACACAAGACCCTGCCACAGAGGGGACCTGCATATAAAATATAAGGGCTTGTGGTGTGTTTTGAACACTCTGTAGGAATCTGCAAAAAAAAATATTTCCCCTAAGCGCTCAGAAGTTCCGAGTTTGGGTTAATCAAGCGACATCTAAAGCACCTCCCCCCCCGACGAAGCACAGGGGATGTCACACATCTCCCACGGCCAAGAGTTCACCCCAGAGGTTCAAAGATCCCACCGGAGGGGCTGTCCCAGACCAGAGCCCCTCCGCATGGGAAGCAACCGCAGGCAGACGCAAACCCCACCAAAGGGCCGTGCAGCTCCCAGCACCACTCAGACAGACGTCGCTGTAAGGCTGACGCCCACCCCCAGCACCCCAACCACCGCCTAGCCGCTTGCCGCCGGGCTGGGCACAGAGCAGGTAGGAGCTCTGATAAAAATGCTTCGCGGGCTTAAAGCAAACACGTGGAAAACGTTTTCCATGCAGCACTTACTGCTGCAGGGTACCACGCGGGCAGGAACAAAACAGGTTTAAAAGACAACTAGATGAAGTTTACCGGAGAAAAGTACTCCTGGCTGGGGGCTACGTTTGAGAAGCACGGTTTCACCCCACGCCCTGCTTTACTCTTCGTACCTAGGGACTGGCTACAGACCACCCAACAGGGCACTGCCAGGACTAGCTGGGAGTACGCTCCCATTTCCAACACCGTCTTCCACGCAGCTGGGGATGCGTCGCATAGGGAAAGACACCGCGGTCACCCCAGCAACACTCCCTTAAGGCAGAGGGACTGGTTCCCGCCACGGCACCCCCGCCTCCCGAAGCCTCCCCTTACCAGCGTCCTCCAGGGAAGGTCCCGCTTGCATTTGTCGTACCAAGCGAGCAGGTTTCTGCGCAAGGCCTCGATCTCAGCCGGGTCGCTGAAGAGGTGCCCGGCGGGCGGCGGAGCCGGCGCTGGAGCTGGAGCCCCTGCCCGGAGAGCAGCGCGGGGTCAGGGCACGGCGGGGGACGGAGAAGGGCTGCGGGGCCCGACTGCAGCACCACGGGGCCGGAGGCGGGAGCCCGACAGAGCCGCTGCCGGGTGGACGAGCACCGAGTGCCGGGCCTTACGAGGACGCAGCAAGCTCCGGTAGCTGCCCACGTCTGGCGGCCCCCTGCCCCGGAGAGGATACCCCGCGCTCCTCCCAGCCCTCCCGCTACCGGGCACCTCCGCGGGGCGACGCGCCCTTCCTGCTCTGCCCCGCAGGCGGGGCCGCCCTCCTGCCGCTCCGCCGGAGACCCCTGGCAGCCGCTGCCGCCCGGAGCTGGCTCATGGCCGGGCCGGGCCGCTCCCCGGCGGGGCTGGGGCCCAGGGACGGCGGGGCGCCACGTGAGACTTTCCCGGGAAAATGTTTCCTCGCGCCGGCACAAATCAGAGGGGGCGGCCCCGCCCATCTTCCGCCCCTGAGCCAATCGAAGCGGGGCAGGGGCTCGCGCCCTCCCGTCCTCAGGCCTCCCGGCGGAGGAGGCGGGACCTCCTGGCGCGCCGGAGCCAATCAGCGCTCCGGAGGAGAAAATAAGGCTGACCCGCCCTTCTCCCGCCCGTCCCAGCGGCCGTCCGAGAAGGACCGCAAGGGGCTCCCCGAGCTAAGCGCCCGTTTACTTAAAAACCAAATTTCGGCTGTAAACGGGTTTTGGAGACGGGGAAAAAAACCTCACTGGCGGCTGACAGGAACCGAGCCGCTCGGGCGGGCAGGCAGCGCGGGGAGCGGGGGCGGAAAGGGCTCTCGGCGGGAGCGGGCAGCCGGCGGGCAGCCGCGTCGGCGGAGGCCCCGGGAGCGGCGCGGGGCGGCGGCGGCGGCGGCCATGGCGCGGTGGCGGGTGCCGGTGGTGGACGTGCAGAGCGACAACTTCACGGAGCTGTGGCCCTCTATGCTGCTGGCGCTGCGCACCGCCACCTTCGTCGCCGTGGACACGGTGAGGCGGAGCGGGGCGGGGGGCGGTGGCGGTGACCGGCGGCGGGGCCGGGCCCGCTGACGAGTGTCTCCCCGCAGGAGCTGAGCGGCCTCGGCGCCAGGAAGTCGCTGCTGAGCCCGTGAGTGCCCCGGTCGTGCGGGGGTGTGTGTGATGGTGGTGGTGGTGTTGCTCAGCCGGGCTTACCGGCTGCAGGTGCTCTGAGACTCGTCTCTCCGGTGCCGTTTGCCCGGTTCCTTTCCCCCTGCGGGTTCAGCTCTCCCAGGGTGGCCGGTGGGCAGGGGCAGGGCCGCGGCCGAGGGAGGGTGGGGGTGCCAGGGCAGGAGCCGTCAGCTGCCGTTCTCCCGCCGCCCAGGTGCATCGAGGAGCGGTACAAGGCCGTCTGCAGCGCGGCCAGGACCCGCTCCGTCCTCTCCCTTGGCGTCGCCTGTTTCAAGCAGCTCCCGGACAAGGTAAGCGCACGGGCCGCAGAGCGGCCCTTTCCTCTTGATCCCGCCTTCCGAAGGAGCAGCGGGCACCAGGTCTCCGCTAGGAGTCAGGACTCAACCCCGCCACGCTCTGCAGACTTGCCCCTGGGGTTTTCGGCAGCTCCCTGCGACAGGTATCCCTGTATTACTTTGCTCGCTCTCCCTCTGCAGTCCGAGAACACGTATCTCTGCCAGATCTACAACCTGACGCTTCTCTGCATGGAGGATTATATTGTCGAGCCCCAGTCGGTGCAGTTCCTGGTGCAGCACGGCTTCGACTTCAACAAGCAGTACTCCCAGGGGATTCCTTACTACAAGGGCAACGACAAGGTACAAAATGACTCTCCTTCGGACACCTCAGCTGGCTCAGCTCCAGGCTCCTGGGGAGGTTGCTGGCTTCCCCCGCTCCTGGCGTCCCCTTCACACGGCTGCTGAGCAAAGTGGGCTCACGCTGGGGTCATGAGTGCAGCACTATCCCTTTCACCTCCCTGCTGTCACGTCTTGCATTTGCTTTTCCAAATATTTGGGCCTCTCTTTGGTCAGAGCAAGTCATAACTGTAGGCAGTGTTCTGCTACAGCAGGCTCCGAGGACTTCGTGGGGTGATGGCAAGTCAAGGCGCGAAGGCTCGCTGACTAATCCTTCTTCTTGCAGGGTAATGAGAACCAGAGCCAGAGTGTTCGGACTTTTTTTCTGGAGCTCATACGAGCAAAGAAGCCTCTCGTTCTCCATAACGGCCTGATCGATCTGGTCTTCCTGTACCAGTGCTTCTATGCTCACCTCCCAGACAACCTCAGCACCTTCACTGCTGACCTTTCAGAAATGTTTCCGGCAGGAATATACGACACCAAATATGCTTCAGAGTTTGAGACTCGCTTTGTAGCATCCTACTTGGAGTATGCTTACAAGAAGTGGTGAGCAGCACTCTGGTATTTAAAGCTATGGGAGCGTCAGTGTTTTGTTTGTTTTTCCAGGCAAGGGGGTTGGCTCTTTGTATTTATCCCGGTGAGTGAAGAAAGGTGTTTTTCAGGTAACTCTGCCCTGTGCTCTTCCCATTTCTAGGACAAGTGCTGAGTGCATAAGGGTGCATTTTGTAATATGCCTTATCTGTTCAGTGAGCAGCTGCTGAAAGAGGATTTCTGTCTTCCGCTGGCAGCGGTTTTGACCACAGAGTGACCCAACCTAACTGAAAAATAATTGATTCACTGCATGGCCCTGGTCCAGCAGTGCCACAGGGCCACGGCAGGAGCACAGGCAGAAGAGACAGACTTACAACTCTGCTAGAGAGCAAAAAAACCAGGGCTGTGCCTGAAGCATCAGCTAGTTATAACCTGGTTTTTGTAAGGGATGGTGCAGTTAAAGGGTGAGCGCCCCCTGCATCTCCTGACGCTGACTAGCTCTGTCACGCATCCCGCACGTGACACTCGTGTGCAGCCAGCTACAACTCCCATCACTTTCCTTCCAAGCAAAGGTGGTGCTCTTGTTCCAGAGTGTCCTGTCTTGCTTCCTGCCCCCAACTCTTCGTCGATATCTTCCACGCAGACGCATGTTAGGAGCTGAGATGCTTGTCCGCTTCATGTGTCAGTCTGGCGCCTGGTTCTGCACTCCCCGCACAATCTAAACAAGCCCCTGGCAGTGATACAGCCCCTTGAATCTCCATTAAGCTGAAGTCACGCTCTGTGTAGAGGAATAATGGTATTTTTAGTGACTGTTTTACATCAGGAAATGCCACTTTGACAGGTCTGAAAACATTCAAGATGGCTGTTCTCGAGAATGCTTTGTTTTGACAAGATAAAAATACTTTTTAAACTGACCTCTTAAATGTTTTAACCCACAATTCTAGTTACATGGAGCCTTCCAAAGGTTTTGGGCCTTTTAGCCAGCTCTTGGGACAAAACAGTTCTTTTCTCATGTGATGGAAGACGTTTCCTTGTCTACATTGCCCAGGTTTGGCCTGTCTGGGTGGTGGCTGCTGGATGCCCTATGTGATACCTCATTTGGGGGCATTTTTTAGTTTGTCCATTAACATTATGAATACTAACACATATCTTGGTGCCTTTAATATTTAAAATCAAACTATGTGTCCCCTTCTCCCATAGCTTCACTGGACACCCTGTTGTCCCTGCCTGTGTGTTGGCCTAAGAGAAACCAACCTTTAAATCAGCACGGAAGCAACCACTTACTAGAGCTATTCTCCTGAGACTGAGTTTCTTTCCAGCAGGCTGTCAGGCTGGGGCTAGAGCTCAAGACCCAGAAACTAGTGGGGTTGAGACTTGATGGAGACCAGTGTGTTTGCACCAGCTCCACGCTGTGGTACCTTCAGTGAGTTAACCCCAGCAATTGTGTACTCGTTTGTTCCAGCAAGCGAGAGAACTGCAAGCTGAAGGACTCCACCGGCCTGCACCTCACTGTTGAGTTCTGCAACTACCCTGACAACATGTCCCGTTACATCGACTATCGCCACTGCTCTCTGGAAGAAGAAAGCCACAACGTGGGAGGGGGAAATAAGGTGCCTGTCTGTGAGAAATTTTCGGTAAGTAACATGAATCCCTGCTTCCCTCCTGCCTCCATGGAAAGAGCCACATGTGGCCAGAGCAGCAGGAGAAGGTAGGAAAGCACCTGGGAACGTCCCCTTGCTTGCTTCAAAGCACAGGAAGATTTTCAAGCTTCTGGTGGCTTCATGATAGAAAGGGCAATAGCATGCTCTGTTCAGAGGCGGTGAATTTCACAAGCTACATTAGACATGACAGTTCAGAAATATGTGGCCCTAAATAATGGGATGGTATGAGTTACAGTACCCATCGTCGTCTTGGGAGGGCTACAAGTTCTAAATTAGTTTGGCTTGTTCTCTGAGCAAGAAATGCCACCTCCTTCCTCTCCAATATCTTGATTAGATATAAAAAACATATTACCTGTCTGGAGCTTCTGGTACTGTAGCACAGTATGATCCGCAACATCTCAAGTCCTGGTGCTGCTACAGTAGTAAACAAAGAGCCCATCTGATCAGATCAGAACTCTTTTCAGATGCTTCAGGGAGAAAAGGAGCTCTTCCAGATGTTGCACGTTACTGTCTCAGAACAATACAGGTTGGACAAAGCACTGGAAGTTTCTCATCCAGCCACACGCTCGATATTGCTTGGGGCCTTGTTTGTCTGTTAACCACTTCACCTTTCTCTGTGCTCCCCTCAGGAGAGTTTAGCTCAATCTTCTCTAACCTCTGCTTTAGGTAGCTGCAGACAGCAGCTAGATATCCCCATCCCCTTAGCCTTGTCTTCTCCAGGTGGAACAAACCCACCTTCCTTGGCCTCTCCTCCTACCCTGTGTGCTGCATCTTGACAGCTCCCAGCCACACTCGCTGCAGTTTGTCAATGCCTTTCTTGTGTGCTTTCTTGTGTGTAGCGGGGCTGTAACTGGACACAGCCTCACAAGCCCTCATTAGAGGGAATAATTAACTCTGCTCCCTGTTACGGTGATAGGCTGCTCTAACCAGGAGGCTGGTGGCTACAGACTTCTCTCTCTCTCTCTCTCCCTAGGCCTATGGCTGGTGTCCAAAAGGGGTGAAGTGTCCACAGTCTCATAACATTGACCTCATAATTGATGAGGATGACAAGCTTTGGGAAGAGAAGCGGAAGAAACGGAAGCACAGATGGAAGCGTCAGAAGAACACAGAACAGCCTGCAAAAGTGTTTGAACAGGAAAGCTCAGGGAAAGAAATGGAGCTAGCTCAGAATGGGGAGGAGGGACCACCACGAAAACAGAGCTGCTATGAGCCTGCAGCTGCTACAGAGCTGGCAGAGGTCACACCCAACAGTGAGGATAGGCCACTGGAGGATAACTCCACAGACATGGAACCAGAGGTCAGCTCAGACACCAGCACACAACAGGAAGAGGATGGGGGGAGCACTGAAGGAACTGCTGCCCAGGTAGCAGCTGCTGTGAGCCCTTCTGCCAGGGGAAGTGCCTCTGACAGTGACCAAGTGGAGGGGAAGTCAGAGGTTCCTACTGGGGTGGGCTCAGTCAATCACCCAGACATCCCCAAGACTAAAGCAGCATGTGCTGCAGAAAAGGAAAAGGAAACCCATGGCCCACCTTCACAGGGGGGCACACACCGAGCTGGCTTTGATGCATTCATGACTGGCTACATCATGGCTTATGTCTGGATGCTTAAGAAAGGAAAAAACAAGGATGCTGGTGCAGGGCCCTGGGTGCCAGACTGCCACAATAAACTGTACCTCAGTGGGAAATCGGTGCCACTTCAAATAGTGAAGAGCTTGTTTTCTAAATCTTCTAAAGCTCACAGCCAGAAGATGAAGCTGGCCTGGGCCAGTGGATAGAGCTAGAGGACTCGTCACTGAACTAGGCTTCTTTTCCCCTCAAGTTGTGAAGTTCTTTATTGCATCAAGAACTGACCAGAAGGGGAACAAGTTTCTTACTCTTGTTTTTGTTTTAACTTCCACCTGATTAAATTGCTGTCAATTGGAGTTCCCCCTGTTGTTCCTTAGCAGCATGCTGGACTGTGAAGGCAGGGGTAAGGTTGGAGAAGAGGGAGGAAAAGTGCATCTCTCCAACTGCACCCAGGGCTGCAAGTTTCAGTTGAGTGCTCTGCACTCAGTGGGTTTTGAAAAAACAACCTAGGGTTGCCTTTCTGGAAAGACCATATGCTAGCTACTTCAGCATGGGCTTTACTTCTTGCAGAAGATGAAGAGGGTAATCACTTGAGAGCAAGAGGAGACTGAGGCCAGAGCTTCCCACTTATACTTCTTCACATGTTAGGACCCCAGCCTCTTGCCAGATCTTGCCTTTATCCTTACTGCACCTACAGCCTTACTACATGCTGCCACTTAACCTAGTTGTTTAGGGTGGGATTGATCTTTTCAAAAGGAGCATGTGCTAAAGGTCAAAGTCTGTGAAAACACATCTGAAAGCTCCAAGCTGTTGACCCATAGAACCAGCTTGATAAGAAATGCTATAAACAGTCAGTGGAGGAAGATGTGATGTTTCTGCCAGGCACCAGATGAAAGCAGGCTTGCATACATTTTTATGAATGTTCAGTCAAGTGTTACTGCTTTCAGTCACTGCTGGTAGGGTAACTCCTCTAATTATTTCCCGTCTTTCTACAGAAGTCAATAAGGGAAGAAGTGTTGTCTTTTAAAAAAAACAAAACAAAACACTGACCATGATTGGTTTAGAACATGCAGCTGGGAGAACGATCCTGCTTCATAGTTGTACTTCACCTTAGTCTTGGTTACAGCATACATAGACAAGACCTTTGCTCCTACAGGAGAGAGGGGGGGAAAGGAGAAAGCTCCTCCCAAATGGGACAGCTGATCCTAGTGCATGCAGAATCAAGCCACAGCAGGTCTGCAAACTTCTTCTAAGTAAGGGGAGATGCAGTGGGACTCAAAGCCAGCTGTGGTCCTCTTAAACTGCACTGCTTCCTGTGCTGCTGAAGCTATTCTGTAGGGCTAGAACAGGGCAGCCACAATGGCAAGCTCCCTGCAGGCTGAGTGCTATCAAAAGCCATCTTGTCTTGTAGGTCTCAAGCTACTGCCTACCCTTCAGAGTGCTACAAGGCAGAGTAGAAAAAAAAAGTCCCTTGAGTCTCATGGATTTAATAGTGTAACACTTCAGTAAGATGCAGGAGAGAAATAACACTGAATAAGGATGACAGTTCTCCCTGTTCATAACTCAGCACCAAGTAACAGTGAATACCATCTCAAGCCAGGTATTAATATAATCCATAGCTTAAGTAAGCATTTGAGCCAACTTTTTTAACCTACAGTTGCCCTCTTAATCACAAGACTCAGGCCTTGATTTTATTTTTATTTTGAAAGCAAGTTGGGAAAGTTTACAAAACCTGACCAAGAAAAAAATTATGAAAATATTTAACTGGATTCATCTTTGGTTACTTCTTATTGCAGTTTCAGTAAAACATACACCATTTCTATAGTTCAAAAAAAGTCAGAAGGTCAATCAACATAAAAATAAGACGTGCTTTCTTTACATATTCATAAATATCCACAATATTAGAAAAGTTGTTTTGCAAAGATTTTTTTTCTGGCAGTGTTAACTTACTATTATACACAGGCTACAAACTTCTTCCTAAGCCTTTAATTACAAGTTGAGCTATTTACAGACTGCAAAATATTAAGACGTAAAACTCCTTCATAAATACGAAAATAGATCATCTCGCAAAGATCTTTATACTTAATCAAATATCTGGCTGCCCCTCTCCCAAAAAAAGGTTACTTGTTTTGCATAGAAATGTAGTGACATGCAATATAAACAATAGCATTAAGTGCAAACAGGAATTTTTCAAGTGTCTTTAGTTGTACTGGCAAAAAATACCAATGTTCTGTTACACATAATACATCAATGCCTCTCCAACAAGTGTAAGTCTACTATAGCCCCTTGTCTGCACTGCTTGTGAGGGGCAGCAATTCACATGCATTCTCTTAGTTGCATTTTATCAACCTGCAACCACAACAAAAATAGCTTATAACAGACATTTAAATGAATTCAACATAGAAAGATTTAAAGTGAATTAAAAACATCTTTGATCTCTTCAGGGAACCTAGCAATGTGTAGAAAGTGTTTTAAAAGAGCAAGAACTGCTCCCGTAAGAAAGTCAAAAATCATGATAAAACCCCATCACAATAAAACTTTGTCACATCACTATAAAACAAGGAGTTTGCTGACCACATCTTCGTATCCATGTTCATCAGTAGCTGTCAGAAAATGGCCCCCAGTAGAAAAGCACCCTCAGGTAGGCAGAAAACCTAGGAGTAGTTATTAGGTGCAACCTTGATTCAGCTTTCCACACCAAAGGGATGAGATGCAGTGAGTACCAACTGCATCCAGACTCTTGGAAACACTAGGTTTTAGCAAGCACTTAGCTGTTTGTTTTTTTTTTTACTCCAGTTTCATGCACATGCCTCTTCCCACGCAGAGCAAGAATCCAGGAAAGGCCTGAGCCGCTATTCCTTGGCATTTCTCTTTCTGACATCTCCACCTCAGTAAAAAGAGCTAGGAAAGTTGAGAGATGTGCCCTGTGCACGTCGGCCGGCTGTGCTTAGAGTGGACATTTAACAAAACAAAATTTTAGCCATGCTGCTTTTTAAGAGAGCTATTTAGGGCAGGGAAACATTTTAAGAGACAGTGGTGTAAGAAAACAGAGGAGGTCACTGTGATGGGTGCTACAGAGGTACCCCAAGCCTGACTGCACAAGCTTTGCAGTCAGTGTCCGAGAGGGCAACAGGCTTCATGATGAGGTGTCAGCGCTGACAATCGGGGCTAATGCAGGCCACAGAGCAGCCAGAGGCGTGCGTGTGCTCTCCAATGAGGCTGCAGGCAGTTGTAGGATGCTGGACAGCTTCCTCACAGCCTGGTGATCCAGAAGTAAACTATTCCTTATTATTGCTTGTTTGTCTGAAGTCACACACCTAAATGCATCTTGTGACAACAGAAGCTGGTGCTGATGGTTTCCCTCCTGAAAGATTACAATTGTATAAAAGATAAAAAGATTTAAAAAAAAAAAAAAAGCAGGCACCAGGCAGGCAACTAGCTGGCAACTGAGTTCTACAGACTGCTTTCCTGTCCTCAAAGGAAATTACACACAGTGCCAGCCGTACAAGCTGCTCTGCGCTCTGCAGACACCAGCCCTGCAGACAGGATACACAAGACAGACTACTCTACAGATCAGCACCTTCAAGAAGCAGAGAGGTGTGGGCCAAAAAGGGTGATCTTGGTAAGCACAGGCATTTTCTCTTTCAAATTGCTAACAGCTGCCTAATCTGGCATGGGCTGTGCCAAGTAACTCGGCAACACTGGGTTTCTCATTTAATTCTTAGCAGCCGCTGCAAAGGAATAACTGCTGCTCAGGTTAACACATACTTCACAAGAGGAAGTCATAATTGTAATTCACAGAATAGTTACCCACACCTCTGGCAAAATAAGCATCTCAGCCAAGAACAAACTAAGGCTTTCTCCTTCATCCTTTCTTTGAGATAGGAAAAGAACAGGAATAGCCTTGCTTCCATCAGAGACTAGCTTACATTTTCTATCCTTACAAGAGAGCAGGAAGAGAGTGTAAGAGGCTACCTGGGTGAAATTCTGGACAGCACTGCATTACCATCTGCTCAGCAGGCATGCAATGCATACCTCAGTTAGGAATGATAATGTAGGTTAAAAAAAAATAATTTTAAAATCCCATGTTGTTGGGACAATGACAGTGGAAAAGGGCCCGATGTTGCACAAATGTCATCACAGAACAAGCTTTCCCATACATTGCATGCCAGAGTGGGGATCTCTGATGCTGGCTCCAGCAAGCAGCATTAAAGCTTATGCTGCTGCTTCTTTCACTTGTACCTGCTGGTGGAAGGAAGAGAAAAAAGAAAAAAAGGAAAAGATCATCCTATTCAGTGACAGGAGAAGCCAATGAAGACAAAAGCTTCTTTCTGTAAAAGAAAAAAAAGTTAATTTGGGACAAGCTAATTTTCTTCAGTTTGACAATTCAAAGCCCTTCTGTGAGTCTACTGTCTATCCTCTTCAAGAGCACTTGTGTGGCTGCAACACTGCTGGCAACTTCCCCTGAGCAGGGGACTCCTATCCTCTCTCAAGCAGTCTGGTTTTAAATAAGGAGCCATCATTACTGCAGTGATATCATTGAGATGGGATGTTGTACCCGAAAAGGAGGTGACTGTGACTCTTCTAACTTCATGGTAATAGTCAACTGTAATGTAGATATTGTATTTAACTAGCTATTTTGCAGAAACAGATCATGATGTCCATTCGGCTCTTCAGAGATAAGAGCCCACACCCCCCAAAAGCGCAGTACAACTGGTACTTTCACTGGCATTTTCTCCAGAAGCCCAGAAATTACAACACCTGGAATATGGCTCTCCTCTTGTGCCCTGGGCAAATCTTCCTCCACATTCAGGTTGAGGTACATGAAGAGCTGTGCAAGGAAGAGAGCAGTGCTTGCTGCATCCTGCTTCCCTGCACTAATGTATTACACATCATTACCAAATTCCAAGGGAAAATGAAACACCGGGGAACAGATTCTTCTTGTTAATCGCAAAGTACTCGTCATGTGACTCAGCCTGCAGATTGCGACCAGCATAAGGGGTTTTGGTTTTGCTGCTTTTGAAAGAAGAGCTTGTTTAATGCTGCAACAGCATTCACAGCAGCCCTGGGACCAGAGAGCATTCCTATCTCCTCGAGACAGCTCTGAAAGATCTCTGTGCCTGTTTCTAAAGCAGAGGCTCTGACTCACATGCACTGCTGCAGAATGTTAATGCAAAATCTGCAGTGGTTTAGAGCAGCTGTTCAGTCAGAAGGAGAGGGAAAACCTAAGGGTCACTCTTTCTACCCAACATGGAGCTTAAGGCCTTGAAATGTTCCATGCTGGAATCCAGGTCAAACTGTTTACACGGTGCCTGCTCTGGCTGCTGCCTTTTGGAAGGACTGTGGGGCCCACATGGCCATTCTGGCTGGAGTAGTTCCCCTTCCTAATGCAAATCAGGGAAGGGAATAAGCACAGTTTGAAATAAAGTTAAAATAATCAGTCTCTCCAGACGCTGTCTTGCAGCTATCTGTTTGACAGCCAGTTTTTACCATCTGCTGTGACTCTTTCGAATGTGAAGCCCAGCACTATAGAAGAATATTTTAAGCGACTGGGAACAACTGTTGCCTTAAGGACACATTCAGTTTGAGCCCCCTCTTCATATGTCACAAGTTGACTGCGTGCTGCCACTTGCTGAGATGTTGGAGGAGGTCTGAGACAATGGGGCAGGGCCGTCCCCATCCTGCTCCCTGAAGGGCCATGCCTCTCTCTTCAGCTCGGTGGAAGGACTAACACTGAACAGAGGCTTTGTAGACTCTAGTGGAGTATTTTTCAGTAGGTCATCTTCCACCTCCATCTCTTCAGAAGGGAGACAACCTGCACACACTTGTGAGGGGCCATGTCCCTCAGAGTTCACTGAATTCTCAACTGGGAACTTTTTGTAAGATAGCGGCTCAGACTGGGCCAGCACTAATGGTTGATTACATGCTGGATCTCCACATGTGTTCTCAACAGGGCAAAACCCATTTTCTTCCTGGGCCACTGGCACATCTGAACAGTCCATATCCTCTTCTTGTCCTGGTACAGGAAGAAATTCTGGCCTGTGAGGCTTCGCTTGAAAGGGGGGAATCTCTGACACACCATATTTACTGCTACTCAAGAGCTTTTGCCGAACCTCTGCACCTAGCTGGGTTGGGTCACATCTGCTGACTGTTGAAGACAGTCCTCCAAACAGGCCATATTCCTTGTGCGGCAGTTCAGGAGAGAGCGGAAGTGATCTGCATCTCCTCCCAGGAAGAAGGGAAAATTCTTGCCAGTCTGTGCTATACGCCTGACGGAACTGGGACTGGCTGGCTTTCAGGCCTCCACCTGCCTCTGGAGAATGCAAGTCAAACACAAGAGAAATCACAGACTTGCTTGGCATGTCAAAGAATTTGATCTTCCCCCCCTTTAGGTCCTCCCGGGCACTGAAGGGATTAACTTTCCGGCCTAAGCCTTTGTTTGGCGTATAGTAGGGGTCCTGCACATTTATCTTCCTGGAAGGCTTGCGGGAGAAGATATCCGACTGGCTGCGTGACAACCAGATATTCCGACGTGGACGGGGTGACTTGGGTGGGATCTTATCATCCAGGGAACTCAAACGTTTTACTCCTGGTCCTTTTTCCATTGACCCTGAGTAGAAGAAGAGAAATACTCTTAGCTTAAAGGAGCTATATACCTGCATGTCTGCTCACTCACAGGGCCTTCATGACAACTGCAAAGAAAAAGCTGCATTTCTGATGTTCCAGAGTACCTTCCATAAGCACATGTCTGCTCGTTCTTTTAAGTTCCTGCACAAACACAAGCACACCCTTCTCTTCTCCTCAGTGTATTATTGGTTTCAAACGTGGAGATTTGGCAGCCCTGTCCACAGGACCTTTTAAATGTAAGGCAGTCAAAACTACATTTAAAATATTCTCTCTTTACTCATGCCTCAGGCTAATTAAAAGTCACCTTGAAGATGTGAGGAAATGCAAATTCAGTTAATGCCATCTTACTTCCCTAGGCACTGAAATCGGTCTGCTTCTTTATCATTTTATGATCAAATTTACCACCCACATTATGATGGATGCTAATTTGGCAAGATAATATTGTCTCCAGACAAAACAAAGGAAAAGAAACTGTACAAAAATTTGGTAGGAATGAGGAAGTCTTTCCCTCTTCTATCCAAACCCTGTATTTTAGGGCCCCTTCAAACCTCTTTACTGCCAGTATGCTGACACAGCAGAGATGGCACAGGGTGGTCTTGGAGAAGAACAATTTGCATTCTTCTAGATTTATCATCCTGGCTTCCAGCAGAGGTTGCCCAAGATCTGTTGATGATACTGACCATAAAAGAGAACAAGTACAAAACACAGTTGCCAAAGGAATTGGGACTTTCTCACCTGATGGGAAAAGTCTAAGACCAAAATAAATGCCCCTCCTGATACCATGAAGAGTTTAAATCATTCCATCCCAGCCTTCATTCAGTACATTATCCAATATAGAAACTAGGGATATATGAGAGTTTGACCCTAATGAATAGGAGTTTAAAAGTTGTACATATGCGTGTGTGTGTGTATTTATTTGCACACATGTGCACACACACACATATTTATACAAATAAAAGCTGTATCACTAGAACAGTATGAGAAAATTATAGTTGTTTAGGAAAAGATGCTCACTCCTTGAGAGTTTGGAACATGCATCTGCCACTGGCTCTCAGGGTGCCTCTGAAGAGCTGTGGTAGAGCAATAACAGAGGGACATAAAGAAGTGATATCTCCTTTTGATTACCATTTCCAGAATAAGCACATACAGATTTCCACTCTTCCCTTTAAATACTGCCACAGTTTAGACTATAGTCACTCCCCATAGGAAAGACTATGCAAGTCAAAGAACAGCATATAACATTTCTCCAAGAAGATGCAAATCTGACATGTACTCCAACAGGAGAATGTCAGGAAAATGGAAAGAAAAAAGAAGAAAAAACAAACAAAACCAAACCCCATCAAGCGAACAAACAATTTTCCTTTTTAACTCACACTTCTTTTAGATGCTTCCCAGGTGTGGTAGAACTACCACATGCATGCACTCCAGGTGGTTTGAAATACAGAACTTATTTCAATCTACAACCATATTACAGAGGGGTCGATATGTCTATATATTGTGTATTTATAGATACAAGAAACTGTTTTTACTGTACTCTAAGTTGCCAATGCCAGAAGTCTACTAACATAAAAGATAATTAAGTCAGAATATGCCCCAGCCTACAAGAACTACTTGCAGTTTGCCCCCACACACCAGGTGGCACTAGACAGCTTTAGAGAAAGCCCTTCAAGGCCAGCATTCCCAAGCAGATCTGGGATTTATCTTTTCCCCAGTCTTTCAGAGTACTCTTGCATCTTCTCTGCTCTTCCTCCTGAAGGAATTTAAGAAGCTTCTAAGTGTTACATGTAACATACACCAAAGAAATTACATGTATGGACTAAGTATCGCGGGGCAAAGCAAAAGTTGATGGATTTTCATATACTATTAGCAACTTACAAAATCCCAAATAAACTCTAAATTTCCTCTCAGGAGCTTGTGGGCAGAATCTTTTAAGGCACTTCAATAAACAGTTAGCTGTTTTTTCCCAAAGGACACTCTGCAGTACAAAGTATACAGCATTGTTCCAGAATCATTTTCAGGCTTTGAGTAAAAATCATTCATAAGCTGTAAATAACACCATATATAGTGAAATCCCAGTCTTTGAAATATGAAGCATTGTATCCTCTCGCTATTAGCCTGCAGCAATGTTTATACAATACAGACACTTACCTTTGGGTTTTCTTTCACTGTTGTCAAGGTTCAAAAACTTTCTCTCAGAGTCCTCATTTCTCAGGCGGTTTAAAATCTCCTCCAGTGTTTTGACAATATCAGCAAATGAAGGACGCAACTTTGGATCCATCTATGAACGCACACAAATGAAGTAAGTTCATATGGGTTTGTCCATGCTATTCTACTTACACATGGACAGAGGGACAATCTGAAGGTACTGAGGAAATTCAAGACCGTTTTAAGTGTGTTGTCATTGCAAAAAACCTAAGTAAAGAAGGAGAAAAGTAGTATTCTGTCCTAGTTTATGTCTATTATACCTCTCACATTGAATTATCAAGTTGTAAACATTCTATGAAGAGGACGCATTTTAAATTGAAAAGGTGGGAAGCTGTTAGATTCAGGGCTTGCAAGGGGAGGCTGCTTGCTTGCTTGTTTTAAACAGCTTTCATAGTTAAAGGATTTCTTTCTAGACTCCAATTATCACTCAAAGATTATATATCAATGTTATTTCAAAATGTGCCTGAAGCAATAAGGATTACACAGAGCAATTTGGCTATGTCTTTCTCTAAAAATTTGTAATTCTTCCATCATCTCCTTGTGGCTTTAATTAAAACCCAACTAAATTGCATTGCTGATTTTAAAGTTTAAAATGTTGTATCTTTCCATCTGTTAATTAGCTTTACTACTTGGTGTACTGGTCTGTCTTGTGATGAAGCAAGATTTGTTATATAATTTGACAAAGTAATACAATAGAAAAAATCCATCTTTGCCCAAGTAGAATATCCTCCCCCTCCAGTCAGTATGTATTCAGTTTGTATGTATCATTATGTATTTATTTATAGTAGAAATGGATCTCTAAAAGTCCAACACTAAAATTGTACTACAGGGCAAGCAGCTTAATTTAAGTAGTAATTTAAAAGGTATTTCATCATTTTGAATATTGACCCTGTATATATGTTACAGGTTTAACTTCTGTAAGTAGCAATGTCTAATTCAGTAGCTGAAAGTTAACCTCATTACACTATCAAAAAAGATTCCGCTTGACCTGATTCCTGTTTCTAGCCCTCTAAAGGCTTTTTCAGAGCAGACAAGCTCAGACAGATCTCACCTCCAGTACAAAGGCAACAGTGGTGCTTTGTGCACAACAAACCCCAAAGACCTCCCTGATACTGCCTTGCAGGTCCTATGAGATGGATCTTTCTGAAGCGATCTAGTATGATCAGCAACACAAGCTAAAGGGCTAAAAATTCATACATACTGTAATAAAAAACAAACAAACAAATCACACGTGAAGAGCTCAAGAGCAGCAAGAAAGTTGTTCTCATGCAGGAGCTAGAATTTCCTGGCATAGGAAGACATCTTTTTCTGCTTTCCCTGTTTCACTGAAAAAACAGGGCAGGGGCAACACCAAAGCACACACTCTGTACTCTGACAGATTTACTAATTTGGGAAGCTTAGGAAGCTGCTGCAAGCTATAGGAAGTAACAAGAGCCCTCTGGCTATTTTAATTTGTGCTAGGTAAGATCCAGGACAAGAGCAGCAATGGAAAAGTGATTCAGAGCAACATTTGCCTCTTCCATCCCTGAGCAGTCAGATTCTGTTCAAATGGAATAGAAGGTTCTTCCTCAAGGCAGCAGTTGCCCACAGCTCAGCTCTTGCTGCTAAGCTTTCTGCATGACCATATATGCTTACGTTTCTAAGTATTTGCACAAGTAGGCTTACAGTTGTTGGGGAGCCTTGAGTTTTAAGCTTCCTTGCATGTACTTATTTAAAAAAAAAAAAACAACACATTATAACAGCAAATTAAAGACATTTTAATCCACTACTCATACATGTGTCCTGGTTTCAACAGGGACAGAGTTAATTGTTTTCCTAGTAGCTGGTACAGCGCTGTGTTTTGGGTTTAGTATGAGAAGAATGTTGATAACACCCTGATGTTTTCAGCT
>JAVKLA010000090.1:11551138-11568051 GCA_034782735.1 Sagittarius serpentarius | reverse complement strand
ACCCAAACTGGCCAAAGGGGTATTCCATACCATGGGATGTCATGCCCAGTATATAAACTGGGGGGAGTTGGCCTGGGCGAGGAGCGCTGCTTAGGAACTAACTGGGCATCAGTTGGCAAGTGGTGAGCAACTGCACTGTGCATCGCTTGTTTTGTATATTTCAATCCTTTTATTATTATTGTCACTTTATTGCTGTTATTATTGTCATTGTTAGTTTCTTCCTTTTTGTTCTATTAAACTGTTCTTATCTCAACCCATGAGTTTTACTTTTTTTCTGATTCTCTCCCCCATCCCACTGGGTGAGGGGGGGAAGTGAGTGAGCGGCTGCGTGGTGCTTAGTTGCTGGCTGGGGTTAAACCACGACAACATGTCAGTTTTCCCTGGTTTTCTTAGGTTGCCCTAAAACACATTCCCTGGCTGTAGAAAACTCCAGCAGTTTGCACATTAGTTCAGCTAATCAGCTGAGCTATACAGTTTACACTGTTGACCTATTAAATAATAAAAAGCTATATAAACATCCATGTCTAAGAGCAAATTATCACACAGATCACCTATTACTGAAGAACAGCATGCTTTGGAAGATATAAGAAAGCCTTACCTGTTCATGACCTTTTTCCTTCTACTAGGTAAGTGGTAAGTGAATTACAGCATGCCCCACACTGAAATCGGCATATGAATGGCTTGATCGCAAGACAGTAATTTCCACTTTGAATTCAGGGAAGGGATGTTTATTATACAGGAAACAGCATTTGATGAATCACTAGGAGAAAACCCTTTTTCTCCGAACACAGCAAATTCTTACATAAGAATATAAGATCAGTCACTTCCCCTTCCTTCATGAGTAGTTTTACTTTGAATTCACCTGTGCTGAAAAATTGCTTTGAATCATGCACCATGTGTTTGGATGCAGTATGCTTTTTGGAGTCTACAGGTGGGAGCTGAGATTTCCAAAGTCAAATCCTACCTCTAGCCAAACCCTTTAGTGCTTACGTAGTCAAAACACTTCATAAACATGACTCAGATGTACCACTGTCCTGGTGAAGCAAGCTCCACTGCAGTATGGTGAAATCAGAGGAGTGAAGTAGCTTGTCCAGAGTAGGTTCCACAAACATCTTTAGAATTAAATTAGGCTATCTTCTGTCAAGAGCGGCAGTCACCCCCACCTTTACACCGCTCTCCCTTTGAGCACGTGCATTTGTACTAATATGAAGTAAAGAGAGAGCTTGGGACAAAAATAAGCATCACGAGCATGGAGTGATGAGACTTTTCTTACATACACTCACTTGGACACAGTGCTTGTATTGGCTCCAGCTCGCCCTGGCTGGGGAGTCCCGGGCAAAGTTTTGTGCAACAAAATTTTTAGAAGTTGCCTCAACTTAAGTTGTGTAAACTGGACATTCCCAACTTCAGCTGAATCTGGTGGAAGCTCAGGTTCTCTTACTTCATATAAACCAGTTTACTATACAAAGGCACTAGCAACCTCTGTTATGGGATAACCCACAAGAGATCTACTTCCTTGGAATTTTCACACTGAGGAGCCATGAAGGTATCCAGCACTATCAATATTTCACTTGAGGCAGAAAATTTACTCCATACAGCACATTGTCTATAGCCTTACTGATGTTAAATCATCTGGGTCCAAGTTTGGTTTTTTGGAACACAGGCTAGGGATTTGGAGCTTCATCCCACTTTCCAAAAGGCAGCATATAGAAAGTTTAGAGTAGTTTAGTGCCTCCTCTTGATTTGTTTGCCCCCTCTGTGAGAACTCAGAATTCTTTCTTCACAGCTCAGTAGGTCTGTACACAGTAACAGCTGGATTTTGTCAGCCCGAGGGCCAGCCAGTGTCAATAGCTTACAACTGGTTATGATCAGCCTGAGCAGCCTGCAAGATGCTGTTCAGTGTGCCAGACCTGTTTGTTTGGCATGACGGAACACAGAATTGCAAAAACACAGGATAGACCTTTTTGCAAAGGGAAGGGAAGGATTATAAAAATGGCAAGGGACTTTCTGGGTTATCAGAATGTATGCTTCTTTTATAGGTAGGCTCTGCAAGTCTCTTCTGTAAATGCTTTAAGCTCTATCTTCAAAAGTCAGAGGTATTTAGAGAACTCCAGTTTAGGCCTCTCCCCTTCAAGTAAGATACTCACATTACAGCAGTTGAAGGCCAGCTGGAGGAAGTCAGGGGGACAGTCTCCCACCATGTGCTGGAAGGCATCATAATCTAACCCAAAATTCTGTATGAAAAAAAACACAGCATAGAGATATAAATGAGGTCTGCTATCTGGCCCAAAGCTTCTTCTTTTCAGGGGGTCCCTACATGGAGCTATCAGGAATAACCATGAACACCATCTCTCAGCAGCCACATACAGAGGATTTTGAAAAAACTTCATGTACACTCCAAACTGCAGCATTCCCCATGGGGATTACTTGATACAAGATACCTGTAAGAGAATGAGCTAACTTCAAAGCCCATCCTTCTTCCTGGGCTCAACTGCACTCCACTGCACTTGAAATGTTGCCCGTGTGGATCTGGAAGCAGTATCTTATACTATGATGTTTCACCATGGTGACTTTCACAGTGTAAATTAACAGCCTGCTATAAAACCAGAGGCTTCGCTATAATGAAAATTTATCAATTAAAATGGTTAATTTTTTGCTGGATAGTAGACTGATAATACAAATTATCCAGTTCCTTAAGTGAATTTCTATAAAATCTGAAGGCCAGTTTCTTACTGCAGTTGAAGACCTAAGCAATTTTGCATTTTCAGAACTGGAAGGGGAAGACTATTTGGCAGACCCCCCCACAGAGGGCCAAAAGCTGCCCTGCAGTTGCGACTCAACCAAAAGGCAACCTGAAGACAGAAAGAAGTATCTTGTTTGGTTAGTTGATTCTAGATCAGATCCACAGTGATTAGCACAGTGTATGCAAAAATAAGGGTGAGCTTATTTTAGCTGCTGCTAGCATAGCTCCTGCCCCTTTCACAAGGAGGAGCTGCTTAGTGGATGCAGTGTGCCAAAAGTGCTGTGTTCTGAATCTGGCAAGAAGTCTACATGAGCTATCACTCTACAAAAGGAAGGTCACTGCAATGCTCTCAATGTTCTGCCAGCTAGGGGCAGACAGGATTTCCCATGAGGACTGCAGCTGGACAAAGTCTCTGTGAAAGTGTCTTCAATGGAGCTTCTTACAGTAACAGCACAGAAGAACAAAACCCTTTTACAGGCTATTTTTAATGTAACACTTATTCATCCTATCTTTGGCAGCAGTGCCAGAAGTTCTAAAGGCCAGCCATTATCATGGCATACTTACTGCCTCCCACCAATGTTATAAACGTAACCACTCACCTCTGTGCGAGGGAGATAGTCTGGATCTGCCTGTATTCTTGCTATAATCTCACACAGAATTATACCATAGGAGAACACATCCGCCTAAGAGAGAAAAAAATAAATAGCCACATGGTTCAGCTATGAATACTCAGTGTTCTTATCTGCCACTGAGTTTCTGCTTACCCCAAATGGTTATCGTGAAACAACTAAACCAACACCACAGCCTTACATTAAGCAACTGCATTACATCTAACATTTTCCATGTGAAGAAACACATGCTTACAGTACAGCATTCTTCATGCACAAATAGCAGTGATAACTTTAAAACTCTTAAGAAAAAAAAGAAAAAAACCCCCACTTTTAATTCAGCAGTGTAAAAAAATTAAAAAAAAAAAAAAAAATCCTTTCTTGCATTAAGAATGGTGAAGTTTGATGTCTTACAGATGAGAGTAATTAAAAACACAGCCAAAAACATAACATGCCTATATATCACTGTGGTTAGAAAGATGGGTTTAGAATACACATGATCACAGCTTATCCAGATCATTAGTGCAGTTTTTAAGAAAAATTACATTTTTCTTTTCCCACAGTTCAGTACCTCTAGAGAAAACAGCATCTTTCCCCAAACTTGAGGTATCTAGTAACACTGTATACCAGCCTCAATTTCCATTTAAATTTCCATGATGCTTAGTAATCACTTATCTGACTACCCCTGGAGCTGCACCGTTCCTCTGATTTCCACCCACCTGAATTTAACATGTTAAGAAAATTTAGGAAAACATGGAATACAAGTCTATAGAGCAGAAGCCTTCATCCCTCATCCCTTACATATCAGGCAGGCTTGTATGTCACCTTTTGTGCTGATGAGGTATAAGACCTTCTTCCTCTTTAGTCCTCCATGCCCTAGGGTTAGTGAAGAATGTAGCACCATAGATTTGGGTACTTTATTATTAATTTAGGTCAATTGGAACTCTTAAAAAAAGCTTTGAAATGGTAATTATTACATTCATTACTGAGGTAGCTACTGCTTTCCTGCAAGTTAAAAGTACCACCAATTAAACAGATTATTGACTACTAGTTATAAAAAGGTAGAGGATGTGGGCTTTATCACAGAAAAGCTGCACTTGCAGGGCTGAAGTAGACTATCTTACACATGGGAAAGAAAATCCTGTGTGAGGAAGAGCTCGATTGAAAATACTGTTTCTAAAATCCAGTGTGATCTGATCCTCCTCTGAAAGAAACATTTCCCAGTGCCACAAACAGGAAAACTTAGAAATACCTTTGGAGAACATTTTTATCCAGGTATCTTACCTTGAGAAATGCTGATTTTTAATTTTTTTTTTTTTTTTAATTAAAATAATTGTACAAGTTTACATACAGACCTTTTACTTCAACCGAGAATTCACTAACGTATGGTCAGGGAAGCAACCTCACTACATTTCTCATGAGACTTGGTTAAATTAAGTTCTGTTAGGTCAACAAGCCATTACCATATTTCTGCATTTGGGTTGTTTCAGAATGGAAATAGCATAACAGTGAATTATGCTAAAGGTAATTGTATTTCTGCATAAGAATCCACACCATGAATTAAAAGTATTAGCTATTCAAATCACACACTCCCTTAGTCTGAATGACCTACTGAGTACAGAAATGTCACAAATGAAAATAATAATTTTAATATTGTGGAAATTCTAAATCTTGTCTACAGCTATTGAAGAGAAACATCTGACAACTAAAGTCCATTTATATTATGTACCTACCTTTTCATTGTAAGGTTCATCTCTGAGAACTTCTGGGGCCATCCAGAAGGGTGAACCCACCACAGGTAACTTCTCACTATATAGATATGGGATAGATGGGGAGGGAAGGGGAGATGAGGGTGGGGGAAGAGAGAGAAGAACTATTAATTAAATGCTCAGGCATTGCTGCTAACTTTCCATAACTCCAAGTATCTGCAGAAGCTTTCACCAGGGGAAGTCAATACAAATGGGTTCCATAACATACTGTATTTTACACTGGTTTCCTACTGGAGTCACTGGAACATTCAATAGCAGGAGGAGAAGGTGAAGGAAAAAGAAAGCTTCAATTTATTATTAATATTTTATTTCCAGTTCCTAAGTACCTGGCCACTTTAAAAAAAAAAAAAGAATTATTTTCTTTTAAGGTCACGGCTGTTCAATAGCTTTAGTTTCCAAGCTCTTGGCAGAGCTGGCTCTTTCATCTATACATAGGAAGGTTTGTGGACATCAGTTTTGGGCTAAATGTCAAGTTCTCCATTCATGCGTGTCCTGGTTTCAGCTGCGATAGAGTTAATGTTCTTCCTAGTAGCTGCTATAATGTCGTGTTTTGGATTTAGTACAAGAAGAATGTCGATAACACCCTGATGTTTTAGTTGTTGCTAAGTCGTGTTTAGACTAAGTCAGGGATTTTTCAGCTTCTCATGCCCAGCCAGCAAGAAGGCTGGAGGGACACAAGAAAGTGGGAGGGGACACAGCCAGGACAGCTGACCCAAACGGGTATCCCATACCATGGGACATCATGCCCAGTATATAAACTGAGGGGAGTTGGCTGGGGGGGCATGGAGCGCTGCTTGGGCATCGGTTGGCAAGTGGTGAGCAACTGCATCACGCATCACTTGTTTTGTATATTCCAATTCTATTATTATTGTTGTTATTCTTATTATCATTGTTAGTTTCTTCCTTTCTGTCCTATTAAACTGCCTTTATCTCAACCCACGAGTTTTACTTTTTTTCTGATTCTCTCCCCCATCCAACTGAAGTAAGCGAGCGGCTGCGTGGTGCTTAGTCGCTGGCTGGGTTTAAATCACGACAATGCATCAAGACATGCAGGTATCCGTCCCTACATGTAGACCGATAAGCAGCTCTGAAAGTATTCAGCACAGCCTGCTCACAAACTGTATTTTTTAAAAAAAAGTCAAGATTGACCAGATTAATCCTTTAATAGGGAAAAATTAACAGTAATCAGAATAAAGCTGATTTGAAAGATACACAATGTTTCCACATGGTTGAATGCTGGGGCCTTAAGAAAGGCCTCCAGCTTGCCACCCAGCTGACCTTGAAGGAATACCTATTAATAAAAAAAAAAAAACCAGCCCTCTGAAGGCCTCAAAATAGCATGGCTTGCTGGTCAGCAAACTGGAAACAACAAAACTGTGTTTGAAAATGGAGGTAAGACTAGATCAAACCAAAATGGTGGCTAATGTAACAATTTTATTATGTTGTTTGTTTTAGTATCAAGCTACCTTAACTTTAGCTATTACTGTACTCTCAGTTTTCAGGGCATCTCAAAACTGGGTATTAAGAACACCTTAAGGCACCTGTGATGCCTTCCTGATTTTGTGACGGGTTCACAGGAATACAGCTGAAGCTTTCAGCACCTTAAAGGGCAGAGATACCACAGGAGCGTACAAGATACGCACTGGGTGTTAGTAGTTTGGAAATTAAGATTTTCACTTTGTTAAGCTTTTAGATCAATATTTCATCAACTTTAATGCAAGCCTTCAGACCTCCCAAGATACAGTTTTAGGATACGTGCAATGTGAAAGCAGTGCATAGCTGAGATCAACTTTTATTGTTTTCTTTGCAGTCAAAAGAGCTGGAAGGCTTTTATTTATTTTATGCAGAAGCACACACTGGAGAGAATCTGACAGCACATTTCAGTCAGAATACTCTGAAATAGACAAGTCAATATACAGAGAGAACAATGAAATCCTTGTCCTTGATCTCCCTAACAGAGGGATGACAAAAGGACTATTTCCAATTGTGACAATAGCTTGTGACAGTCACCTGTGCATTCCTCAAATGAGTCAAGATTATAATTTCATTCTAGGGAGAGCAAAATGGTGAGCTACTGTTAGACAGTAATTTTAATCTCTCTTTGTTATAAACCTGGATCTTAACAGCTAACCCAGAGGTTAAAGAGACTAACACTGGAATGCCACTGAATATTGTTTATGAAAATGGAAAGAAGCTAATTAAGGTTATTTGAATCAACAGAGGACATTTATTACAAAATCATCCCAATCCAGAATGCTGGACAGTATTTTTGTGTTTGCTTTGTTGTGGTTTTTTTAAAACCAAAAGTCCCAAGTACCTGCTTAGATCTACTGAAAAGCTTAAGTAAATCCTCTACTCACTGGAGCATTTTTGAAGAATAAATGTCAGCACTAAATCTATCAAAATGGACAGTAATTAAGGCCGGAACATTTTGGTCATCCAACGTGCAGTTCTAGACTGAACACTGAGGATATTTTTTGCAAATTTTGTATCAGAATACAATAATGGCCTCAGGAATCTGGCTCATTAGAGCTTCTGACCTGCAACCGCACTGCAACTCTCGCTGTATTTTGATTAGTTCACGTACCTGTGATCAGGAATTTTCTCTGCTAAACCAAAGTCTCCCACTATTGCTGAGTATCCGTTCTCATCATGTTTTATTAAGCAGTTCTGGGAAAAAAACCAAAACCAGAAGAGTTACTGTCTGGGCATGAAACCCATATACCATTTGTTTTATTTATTTTTTATCTGGAACAAGACTACAAGATATTGTTTGTAAGACATTAATCTATGAGAACCTTTTGTCTGAAAGCAACCACCCTTTCCCCCTACGCTCCCCCTTGCACAATCACATGTCTGTCAAACTTAAGATGCTGCAAACAGCCTTACACTTAGTTAATAATCCACTTAAAGACTTGCTGAGAAAGCAGGCAGCCACAGGCAGCACGTACCCAGCTAGGTTCTAGCAAGAATTAAGATGATTTAGCTCCCTTACTGCTCAAGTATGCAATACATGCTGTTCACTGTAACACCTTACATTTTCTCTTCACAATTTGCCTGTACCTGACCAGAATACAAGATCAGGGCAGACTCTACATGCCTTTGTGTATTTTGCTAGATTAGCCACTGAAAAGGAACTCGCTGCTTTGCAGTAGATTTTCATCAGAAAATACAAGATATGGCAAAGTTATATGTGCTTTTAAAGTCTCAAATAAAATTCTTTATTCTACAGTACATCATAAAACATGATTTAAGGGAAAAGCCTAATAGGGAAAAGCTGTCAATCTTTTCCTTTCACATGTGCCCTCCAGTGTCAGGAGGGAGGGCAATTTAGGGACACACACAGATAATTCTGGTCTGGCAGCACCACATCACATGCAGGGTGCTATTGATTTATTTTTGTTATTTATTTACAACTTTTGAGAAATATGCTTTGACCATTCTAGTACCACATCTTTTCCCTTCTCACTAAATGAATTGATGACTGACTTCCCTATGGTTTTTTTCTGTCCTGTAATAGGTGGAGCAAGACAGAGAATTCATTCCCTTACCACTTGCCTTGCTCTGTATCCTTCTGCAGGCAGTACAATAGCAATGACAGGCAGCAAAACCACTGCCGACTCCTGCAGAGTGGTACCCTGCATTAATTAGCTAAACAGCAGGAAACACTTTCTAGCTTTATTGTACTTGGATGTACAAAAGCCCCTCGCTGACCCCAGAGCATTAGCGTGTCTGTATAATGCAGCTACCAAGAAAAGTGAGTCCCTTGTCTAAAAGATCAAGTTCAGGTCATCACTGTTTACATTATTCAGAGATGATTGTGGCTCAGGCCATGAAGTGAGTTTTCTTCCTGCCAATTAAAAGGTTAAGCAAGCCACTCCTGCGACTGTGTAAAGAAAATGCATGCCAGCCTCTTGAAACACATGCCGGGCTCCTGAGATGCAAAGTTTCATTTGTTTAGCATGACTCAAGCATAATAACTACAGTTAGTTTGTGGATTTGTAAACATGTACCAAGTTAAATCAACCATGCTTGCCCAAAGAGCAGCAAAGCTTCTCAGTTACGGGCTTTGTTATCTTTTATCAAAGAGCACATTCATTCAGCTTGCCTCTGTTTAAACATTTGGTCACCGTAAGTGGACTTTAAAACTGAGAAGGATAAAACTTTTCTGAAAAATCTTACTCAAATAATTCAGACAAGTGGAATTTGTGTACTGCACAGAAACAAGCCCACGAAGACACCAGAGATTTTGCAGTGTACAAGAATGCTGATACTATTTTATGCAGCAAAATATCAGATTATTTTCTGCCATAGATTTCTCAGCAATTAAAGATGATTCGTAATTCAACATTTAAAAAAAAAATTCTATGATTTATAAAAGAACTAGTTTAAATCTAGATTTCCTTCTTCCATTACCTTTGACTATTTACATTTTGTTCATTTTGAGTAGCAAGACCGCAGTAGTTCATTCTACCTTCTGGGTTTTGTGGATTAGGGTTATTCTCCAATAACCCCTGGTCTCCAAAATTTCAGGGCAACATTTAAATCCAGACAAAGAACTATTTTCAACATAACTAAAAATCTGTAGAAACATTTCTACTGACCTTAAGATCTGCAACAATTTACAGGGCTGCTTTGATACCAAGAGAAGGCTTAAATGCAATGTCATCCTGACAGCAAATTTTTCTTCAGCTTCTTACCAGTATACAAGCGCATCTCATTAGACAGCAATACATCACCAACTGAAGATGAACAATTTTACCCCCCACCAAGCCCCAGGAAGTCTCAGCTCTCAGGTACAGCACTGAACTGTTATACAAGTAGATTATTCCTAGATAAATCATAAATTAAACCAATAGCGCATCCAATCTAGCTGCCAAGTAATGCTACCTGACAGCTCTGAGCTGCTTCCCAGATGAGCAGGAGCTGCCTGCAGCAAAGCTAGGCTCCCTTTCAGAGCAGGCCTTTCAAGAAATCAAACAGAGCAGACACCCCACCGCTGTGGGGTCCAGAGGTCCTGAAGGAGAGGCCAGTACACCATGACAAGGCAATGGGGGAAAGCCTAGGGCAACATTTCTGCTACAAAGTACTGATCAATTTTTCTGCTGTAGTGGGCTGCACAATGTTAAATGACATAAAGAAGGAAGCTGAGCTATTCCCTCTCATTAGTGGAAGCTTGTCTTTTGTCTGCATAAGAAGAAGCGCTGAGTGTGAATTTAAATTCATTAGGATATGTATTCCAGCACAAAAGTGAGTTTTTTATTCACACTTAAATCAGCCATGGGCAGGTGACATGCACCAGACAAAAAAAAATGCCAGAGTCACTAAAAACGCTCACTGTAGTGAAACTAAACTGATTTAATTCAACTGGTGCAAATCTTTATGTACCTAAGCACCAGTTTCTTGGAACCTAGAAAGGATGGAAGCCTATTCCTACCAAAACCAGTAGTAAACCCCTTCTATGGATAATAGCATGGTCAGATGTCACCTTTCAAGCCTGTACTGCTCATTCAGGATAAAGTTTTGCAGATGGTAATGCTTCATTCTGTGCTGAGATTCTCCAAGTGTTCAAGGCCAACCCTCAGCACCACCATACTCCTTCTGCACCCTTCCCACCCTAGTAAAGCCATTACACAATACTGCACCAAATCCACAGCACAGAATTTAGTTACCAGGTTTAAGATGCAATTTATAAAAAGGTGACTTAAGACAGCCCACAGTAACTGGTAGTTCACGTGCACTCAATGAAAGACGTTTCTACGCATTCTACTGCTGAGATAAATCAGAATCAAAAAAGGGACAAAGCTTCATTAGAGACTAAAAGGTTGAAAAGAGCTTTTCAATTTAAGCTAGAGGTGGTATCTTAGTAGGAAAAGCACAATAGAGCATATTGTACTGTTTCTTCTGACAAAGTGATACACATTTATTTTTTGTAGAAACTACGAAGTATCAGCTTGGTATGAAGAAGTGTCATTAATGGATTTTGGCACAGAGATACAAGAGTTCAAACCCCTCTCTAGTGGAAAGAGCCTCTCAAGAACTGCCTATGAGATGAAATGCTAAGCAGTTTTACAACATGGGCATTAAGAAAACACTTTCAACTTACTATTGTACTATTTGTATAAGCTGCAAGGCAATAAAACATGATGACCTTCCCAAGCTTTCTCTTTGGACCTCTACCGACAGGGATGTTCTTTGGCAGCTCACACAGTCAAAGAGGGCAGTATTTGACTTCAGTTGGGTTCTCGAGGTTTTTTTTTCCCCCCTGAGTTTCAGGGACCCCATCAGTCCTCCCTAAGGCAGTCTCTAATAGAAGCAAGGAACTCTCTACATGAGCCCTAAAGAGTTAACAGAGCTGTTTATGCAGCGACAGATGTGAAAGAACATAAAGACCCCTTTGTGTGTTACACTAGCTTAACATCTGCTTTGCACAGCATAATCCTACTAGGACTAATGCAATATTCTACTCCCCCTTTTACATAAACAAAAATGAAAATAGACTCAAGAGTTTCAGAGCTAAAAATAAATTGCTCAGATGAAGAAACTCCGTCATTTTATTTTACAATATGACATACAAGCTAAACTCCTCAGAGATTTTATTGCACTCCAGAAAAGACAGGAATGCTACTGCAGTGTCATTTGCAACCCTCTGATGACTGTAACTGAATTAAAACACTTAAAGGCCAATTGAGATGTATCAGCTGTTTTTAAAGTGCTATCCCCTAGGAGAAACACCACTGAAAATTAAATGTACAACAGGAAGTTTACAATACTAGATACACTTTCAAAACAAAACCCATTATGTTTAAGGGACAGGCTCTGTTTGGGTCCCAAAGCATCAGTGAAAATTTAGTACCGTAACTATCATTAGAAATAATCATCTGTAACAGCTAATTTTTTCAGTGCGAGCCCTCCCCTGCAGTGCAAAATATCCAGGCGAGAGCTTACTCTAGCACAAAGGGGACCTTACAACTGTAGCAGCAAGTATGAGACTCATCAGACAAAGGTTCTGTTCATTGCTTGGGCTTTATTTTGTGTTAAACAAGCAAACAGCATACAAGGTAGGAAGTCAGGGTATGTCACTTTCAAGCCCAAAGGCAGTGAATTTATGTTACATCAGATAATCCACAGTAATTGCTTACATGCATGATTCTGTACTGTAGTAACTGAGACTACTCCTCTCTCAATGAAAGAAGGGTGAGCCATTACACATTTACTGTGAAGTGAAAGCAGATGTTGGCAGGAATACACACACATATGCGTGTGTGTGTGTGTATATATATATATGACTAGAGACTACAATTTCTTCATAGGTTTTATCATTAATGGAGCTCACAATGTTCCCTAAAACTGCTCACAACCTACTATTGATTATAAGACCTCATTTTCAATTGTACATAATTCTGCAAAACTAAAAGGCATTTGTTTGGGGGCTTGCCTGTTTGTTTTTAATCAAGAACATTGGTAGTATGTTTTTTGGGAAGGGGTGTTCAGCTAAGACAGCTCAGCTGCTTGGGAGAACACTCAGAATATGTGTTGCAAGCAAATTTTGAAATAATGAAAATAAAAAATCCTAAAAAATATTAGCCTATGGTATCATACCAGATTTGGCATGTTCTCAGCTTGAAACATGATGAGACCTCTGTGTAAGATGCACCTTTTGCCACCCCTGCAAAAAGTAGACTGGGACAGGACATAGGCTGTGTGAGGAATTTGAAAGAGTGAATAAGGTGACGAGACAGAGCAGACGTCCAAGCTAGGGGTTGGCAGGGACCAAAACCAGGGTCTTGAGCTAGGTTCCTGAGACAGGCAAAAACCCCAAAGACTGTTATGAGGATGTAAGAACTGCAGACATAGCAAACAGGTGGGGCTGGGGGGGAAACAGAGCTAACCTGGAGCAGCAGAACAGGGGGGCAGAGCTAGAAATGGCTAAACATACTAAAGATCAGAAAGCAAAAGGATAGCTTGGATAAAGCATCAAGCAGAAGCAATAGGAAGAGGGTAACTGCAATCAGCCAGACAAGGAGATTGAACAATAATGTTGGAGAGCAGGAACTTTGAGCAAAAAGAAGAGGAAAAGCCTTTGAACAAGGATAAAAAGCCTGACCGGAGGCTGGCATTGTACACTAGCAGAAAGGATTGGATAGTCACACAGTAGATAAGATCGGTCTTGGAAAAATGGGCAGACTCCTAAATGTTTGCTTCTCACTGCCAAGGAGTCTCTCTTGCTCCTTTTCTCTATTCCTGCTCCATAGCAAAAACACACAATGTGTATTAGTAATACTAATTAACAGTAGCAATAAATACTAATTAAAAATACTTCATGTATGGGCTGCTTTATTAACTAAAGCAGCAGACACCTCTGCCATGAATTTCAAGCTCCTAACCCTGTAAATGAAGCGCTTAATGGCATTGGTTTTTTCCAGGTTTTTTTTTTTTAAATTGAGAGTAAGTTGCACACAACATACACTACATCTAAAAATTAATACTGCACAAAAGATGGGATGTAAAACTTCCTGTAAGAACTTTCGTTCTTCCCCTTACACATACACATTAAGGCAAAGTCCTTAATTACATGATCACACAGACATTTTTCCACCTGGCACCTATGTCTTTTAGTGCACACAATGGATTCACACTGACAGTGAATTGGGGCTGTACATAAAACACTCAGACCACTATTTTCAGGATGCTGGCCACTCTTGTCATAGAAAAAGCAGGGTGAAAGAAAGCCTGGGCTGGAAATGAAGGTGGTCTGTCTTGTGGTTAAGACTATTGCAATGTTGCCCAGGATCTGGGTTCTGGCCTTCCTCAGCATCACAGGAGGATTCTGTGACAAGGGAGCTAGTTTAACAAAGTATTTCAGAGATTGTTGCTGATTTTGTGCTTTCTCTGCCTCCAGCGGTCAAACCTGACTATTCGATAAGCACTGTAATACTTCCAACCTGCATCTGAGGTCAGTGAGCATATTGCCTTGAACTTAAACATGTGTAAAATGCCAAATACTCCAAACACAGTCTTCAAACACATACCCAATATTCACCAGTATTTTTGCTTTTAATCTGTTCTGATAAGGCTGAGTTTATTCATCTCCCTCATCTTAGAGATACTGTAAGAATAAATTTACTGATATTAGGGCAGTCACTGGTATAAGCTGCCACGGAAATCAACAGTGCTTCCAGAGCAGGGTTTGAATGCAATGCAAATACAGTGTAAATAAGGTGCTGAACAACTTGCTGTGTAGTAGTAAGATACATGTTTTGAGAGGTGGAGTACAAAAGGATTTTGCTATATTCTTTTGGCAAGCTGGATACTTCTTCCCTGTGCCTTCCCAAACACTGTTATTTTAATTGCAGGTAACAACAGAATGCTGCAAAAACAAGTCAGATTAAGAAAAACCTTATCACAATCCACTGGCTCCTATTAAAACACTTCTCATGTTTCACATTATGATTTCTGTTTTAATGACTGCATCTTCTATGACTAAGACTTTTGGAGTTCTTAACAAGACCTCCTTGAGAATTACTGAAAGACAAAGAAAATCCTCATGATTCCAGGATGCAAATCTTCCTTGTGCACATTACAATGAGCCCCAAATAAAAAATGATTCACAGGGCTTGCAGTAATACGGACAGGTGACAGGGAATGAGCCAACAAGGCTGGTTGTCATAACCCATCTATGGCTTAACCTCTGCATAAATCTCTTTATGACAAGTCTAAAGTGAGGACACCGCATTTATTGGCTTACAAAATGTAAAAGTCATGCTGCCCACACTGCAGGCTGGAAACAGCCAATCTGACCACTCTTACCTTCTGACAGATTCAAGTTAGGCTGCTGCTGTTGATCAGGGCAGATCAGCCTGATCAGCTACAGCAGCCCAAGACCAGAGCCCAAGGACCAAGCTGCTCATGACATGGGTTAAGCACTGCCTGTCTGGGCAGCCCACTCTCTTCTAACAAACAGTGCCTCTCTCTGACAGAAGGGCAGCGGGAAGGGCACCACTGGGATGTCGGGGCTGACATCCCCTCTGGGCTGCCACATCGACTGTAATGACCTACATCTACTCCTCTCTACCCTTTTTCCCTCTGGCTTTCTGCAGTATCAATGCTGTTCTGCTACTCTCCACACAGTGCAATTAGGAAGAGAGATCACCCTGCTGTATACTAATTGTCAAAATCACTGATTTTTCAATCTTAGATTGGCAGGGGACAGGAACTTTTCCTTCTTTAAATTTTTATGCATCCAGTACATAGATACATATAATGCAACTGTCAGAGCAAGACAACCCTGCTGCTGTAACTGACAGAATAAAGTTTATATATTCACGTCACCCGCTCCAGGAAGCTGCAGGAATTGGTTTGCCAGAAGCAGAAGAAAGGCAGAATTATAGGCCTAAATTAATCCCAAATAATTTTTATAGTAAAATTCGTATTAGAGGGATAATTTGCGGTGGGCTATTGTGTTAAGTGTAACATGTAAAGCATGGAGACATTCCTGCACAGAAAATCTCAGTTTTATTCTGTTCATAGTTCAGTCAAGGGCAGCACGTTTCCTAGAAAAATACCTCACTCTCCCATCCTGCAAACTTAGTGTCTGTTCTGACTTTTGCACACATTAAATCCTTGTCTTTGCCTTCATTTGATTAATAAAGCCATCACATCAATTACTGAAGTTTACCAAAGAAAGAAGGACAATACAGAACAGTATTGAATGTGCCCTTGTTCAATCCAGATCACAAGTTCTCTCCCAAGGAAAGAGCCCATCACATCTTCCTTCAGCTTGCTCACACATTGAATATTTACTAGTAAGAATGAAGATGACTCATCCCACCACCAGTACAAACCTGGTAAAATGCAAGGCATCTCCTCAAGCGGTAGCCAAAAGCCACAATCTAAGAGTTGAAAATTCTTCTGACAGGTTTTTGCTATTGTTATCTTCATTTTTTTGCTTTGGAACAAAGTGGCTTCTTTAAAACTTAGCCAGCCAGCAGGGCAAACATTTGCTCAAAACGAGAGTCATTTGCTCAACAGATTTAATTTTAAAGTATATTTCATCAACAGAATAATACACTAATAAAATTCACAAGTACACAGGCGTTTAAGGCTAGGTGTTTCATCTATTTCCCTTCCCAAACAGAACAAGCAAGTGCATGCATCACCTTAAAAAATTCAAAAAATTAAATAAAACAAACCCCAAACAAACAAAACAAACCAAACAACGCCCCACCCCCCCAAAAAAACCAAACCCAAGAAACTGGAAAATACAGAATATAGCTGATGACTTAAACTTTTATCCTGGCAGCTTCCAACATGACCCACACAGATATTACACCTTTAGTGCCATGAACTGTCCAAGTAGAGCACAACTGCTAGGAAATTCTTAGGGTTTGGTTTCATTTGTTGTTTGTTTGTTTTTAAATAACCCTTACTACTTCCTGTGGCCACTGATGAGTTTGCTATTGCAGTGAAATCATGCACTCCTCCCAGCAGGTGTCTTTTCTAAACAACTGACATTGAACAACAGATAACATTAAAAGCATTGGTAGGGCAGCTCCTGAGAACAACATACAATTATGTAAAGCTTTGAACAAAGGCATTCACGGAGGTCACAGGAAATGGATTTTCATATGACTAGCCATCACAGTACATGTTATGACAAATGCTGCAGGCACAGAGTTTTCCTTAGTTACTTCGGTTCCTTGCAGTAACTCTACTTCCCCATTCTTAAATGTACTAAAATGCACCCTGAACTGAAGAAAAAAAAAAAAGGGGGGGGGGGGGAAAACCAAGTTA
>JAVKLA010000090.1:11504230-11545754 GCA_034782735.1 Sagittarius serpentarius | reverse complement strand
ATACCACACTGAAAACACAGCACTGTACCAGCTACTAGGAAGACAATTAACTCTATCCCAGCCGAAACCAGGACAATAGGACACAGCATACATGAGCTGCAAGAGCAAGAATCAAACCTGACTCTAGCACATATACAAAACCCACTAGGGCTCCTCTCAAACTGCCACCTGCCAAGTGCTCAGACCTAATTTATTAGAGATGGGAGTTCTGGTTTTGGCTCTCTTTTCTAGTGTACTTCTATGAAGCACAGCAGGCTAATCATCAAGTGAACAACTGAACTAAGATTTTCCTATAGACATCTTTAAGACTCCAGTTGACCTCAGATTTTAGCTGGCCAGCAGGTAATATTTGCATGCAGAATCCTGAATTGTCCCTAAGGCAAGCACCACACAGAGTTCAGTGCTCCCTCAGTGTCACTTAAGTAATTCAATTCTTCCCATCCTTCAGGCTGATAATGCAAACAGCCAGCCTGATGGCCTATTTTTTTTTTTCAGAGTCCTTCAACAATGCCTTTTTGGAATAGACGCAAAATGATGTACATTATTTCCTAACTGCCGATCCAACTGAAAGAAAAATACTTGTTCTCAATCTCTTAATAGCACAAACCAACTCTGTGTGGTAAGGATATCCTAAAGGATAGTAAGTGCACCTCTCCCAAAGAGAATACTGGATTCTATTTTGCCCCTGAAACATTTCAGTGCTGGTACAGTAAGGCTACAGCACACACACCATCTCAAAGCATTATTCTCCTACAACAACAACAGCCATTGCGTAAGCATACAAGCAATTGGGGCAGAGATCTGATCAGGTTACGACAATGAAAGCAAAGGACACTACATTTCATACAGAAACCTCACAGCTAAATGGAGCAGCGTTCAAACCTTTTCAAACGTCCTATCATCAGGTTACAGTGAAACAGCTACCCATTATTCCTACTGCTAGCTTCTTGTCATATAACAGGACACCAACAGTCAGTTTATCTGGTTGCCAGAGTCTAAAAGTAACTGCTTTAGGTTGTTTATTTTTGCGTTTGCTACAACTTAACACAGCAAATTGAACACTGGTTTAAAAGATCATTTTAGCTCATAAAAATATTCTTTTCCTACAAATTTATCCACGGTAGGAGCTCATACTTTTGTTGCTAGAATGAAAACTGTATTTGTTACACCTCTCCTGAACCTGATGAGGAAAGAGGGCAGTAGCTTCTTTGACGGGTAAGTTACCCAGAAGCTCAGCCAAGTACAGGTGCTTTCTGGATCAAAGAGTACTGAGGAGGCTTCTGATGTTATAGCTTAATGCTATGAAATCCAAAAGCAGCAGAATATAACCTTTTCCCACACAACAGTCATGGCATAGGGAAACATGCTATTTTAACTTAAGAATAGGATAATAGGACTGCGTTCTTGCAAGATACTTGCAGTCACATTATCAGCCTCAAGCATATGAAATGAGGAATGGAAAGAAATTCAGCGTATAATGGTACTTACACAGAGCATTACATGCTCAATTTCAAGGGACTAATACTGAACTTCAGCTGTCAGATTTGAGCCTTCAAAATCAAAAATAAAAGGTTTGAACATACTAATATGAGAACTAGAAGCTTTTAAAGAAAAGGCACATTGGATTCACATGATTCCGGCAGTTATTGCTCAAAAACAAAGACTCCAAATATCACCAAGTCTGAGGGGTAAGACTGAAGGGAACTGCAAAGAGTTTTCAATGCTACTTTGAAAACCAATGCTGTTTCAATATGTATGTCTAATATAAATAAGCCACCAGATACTGCACAGGAAAGCCAGAAAAAAGTTGGCCTGCTATTTACTCAGCTTTAAATGTCACTGCTTGCCATTTAAAAAGCAACAAATAAACACAAGACACCCCTATACAGTAGCCCAAATGTTGCCAAAGACAATGCATTAAGTGGTTAAGAAAAGTAAGTGTGGAGAGTGCATTTAAGATGACAGACCAAATGAGGCAAGTAAAGAGTAAGAGCTTCGGGGACCCAGAACACTACAAGACAAACACTGAGATGGCAACAAATTAATATACTGGAGAAGCTGAATGAAAAAAAAAAAAAAAAACAGGAAGAGAAGCAGCAGGAAAGAGAAACTAGAATGATGGCTGCAGCACCTTCAGTGTGGAAAAGTAAGAGAGATGTCAGAGCAAAAGCCAGACTACGCAGTCGGACTCTAAAGAGAAACCTGGAAAGCAAAATATTAACATTGCAGACATTGGTGACAAATGCATCGAAGCAGTGTCGAAAGAGGTAGTATTTGTATCATTTCTAATGCTGGAAGTAAGAAAGTAACTCTTGTGCCTAATAAAACAAAGTTGAGGTCTTGTCACTCACTCAGCTTTCTGCAGAAGTTCAAAAAAAGTTCTGTACCACCTATTTCAAGGAGGACACAATCCAATCTTCAGTTCTCCTGTGTTTTAACAGTCATCTGTCACACCCAGTACTCTCTAGGTGGCTACTTTGAAGGCTTCTGGCTGCAAGACAACAAGCCAATGTACCCTTCTGCCACAATTGGTATAATTAGCTACAGTGGGAGGACTGGAAATTTCCTTGTTTCCCCCAACTGTTTTCATTACCTTCAACTGTGCAGAACTGAGAAAGAAAGACAGTATCAGTATGTTCAAAACTACAAGATGAGATACTACAGGTTGATACACTGAGATTGACTATCAAGTTAAGCTGACTTTTTTTCTTAAAGTTAGTTCATAGACCTCCACTTGTTAAACAAACAAACAGTTTAAAAATCTACAAAACCACCTCACCCAAGTACCTCTGAGCAGTAACTCTCCATTAAATATCTAACACATTGATTGCACCAAACAAAATAAATTAAACATTAAACCAGAACAAGTTGGATGTTTAATTTGGGCTGTACCAGTATACTTTTGGACAGCAGGTGAAATAATGCTGCCAGGGTGAAAACCGCAAGTACTGCAAGAGTCAGAACATGCAGGTGAAGCAAGCACACTTCAGAACAAAGCTCAAACTTTTTCATGAGAGACCAGAAGGGCTCAAGTGGCTAGGAAAAATAGCCTGACTGAAAAGACAGAAGAAAAGCCAAAAGTCTTCCTCTAAAGGCCACTTTTGTTTCCTGCTCCTGAGTTGCTGAAAACCAAAAGAAAAGAAGTCTGTAACCCAAAGTCAATTTATCTTCTGCTTTTTAACCAATACAAACAATTCCATTCTTTAATAAAAAATGATGTATTTTCTTTGAAGGTGTTAACCATTACAGGATTAAAATAATCTTGCTTTAAAAAGTGTCAGCTATTCATAGGGGAGAGGCCAAGGTTCCTCATGCCTCGTTACTCATCGGAACTCAGAACCAAAAGCCAAGAAATGCAACAGATGTACCTCCATTTCTTCTTCCGTGTCAGTTGTGGCATTGATTGATTCACTGGCTCCTCCTTCTAAAAAGGCATGTACAGGCATGGCTTATAAAATAAGGGCAAACAAGAATTAACATGCACTAACTCAGGAAGGAGCTGTAATGAAAACCATTTGTTGCATTCCAAACATTTAAGTGCTGTCATGGAAAAGAATATGGCAAGATTTGTCTTCCTTTAATTCTCTACATCCAACAGCTCTTATGCTCAGCGTGCTGAATTTATCCCTTTCCTGTCATTCCGTTCAATCAAAATTTAATGTTCACTTGCTTACCTGCTGCTAGAAACAGATTACTGTAAGTAAGGCTTCAACTGCAGGCACATAGCAACAATGCACTATTGCAACCCATACGTATGAAGGCTTTGAAATACTTCAGGATAAGCTTATTTTGTTAGAACCGGAAAACACTCCCAGTGTATCTATACAAACTGACTTTGATAACCATTTTTCCTGCAATTATATTGGTAGAAAAAACAGAAAGCAAAGAAGGCCTAATAAAAAACCCTGCATTTATAATCTGAAGTCACAACCATTTCGATTCTAAGTAGAGCCTAGTTTCAGTGCAGATAAGAATCTGGACTATGGCAAGCTAGCAATGGCATAGATTAGCACACAGGCACAGAAGAGAAAGTACCTTGTTGCTGACACAGGCAACAGAAACAGCATCTCTACAATAACACTTCTGTTAACAGCAGAAGGCTCTATCCATAATGACAGCATTTTGAACATTCTCTACACTCAGTTCTGCCTAGAAGCAAGCTGCAGTCCCTGACAAGGAGCGTCTTATTTAAATAAGGTCTTTCTCACCTTCCCCACAAAGATACCAGCAGTAGCAGCCCACAGATTATATGCCTGCAAGATTCCAGATAAATAACCCACTTGCTTCATTTTTTGAAGTCTGTAAAACAGCTACAAGGATCTATGGAGTGCAAAGTTATAGCGCACAAACGCCTCTTGTAGTACAAACTTTGTTTAAATTCTGCACAAGGAGTGCTTTTTTTGAGCTGTTCCAGAGTGCGTTTCCAAGCCTCAACACTCCAGCCATGCCGCAATGTCCATTTACATTTGAGGGTGCTCAAACACTTGATTGGCAATTACAGAATGCACCAGGATCCCTTATTAATAGTGGTGTGCAAAAGCAAAGATTAAAGGCATTTTCTTGTACAACTCAGTTTCTGAATTGTTTGGATGGCTGATAAGTAAAGTGAAATGAGGAAGTGAAACTACAAAACACTTGTTAATTCAAGAGTATGTTTCCTGGAGTCCAGGGTGAAGCGGGATGGGGGAGGAAAAGAAAGCACTACAAACTGAATTTAGTGGAAAATATATAAGAACAAAATCCCAGACAAAAATTTAAAGGTCCAGCATCACAGTATCTATTTGGACTGCATCTCTTCATACACACAAGTAACAGGAAAAGCTAGTCCTCACAGCAGTATTCAGTTCTCCTCCCCTCTCTCTCCCACATACCATAACAGTTGAGAAGCTTGCATCTTCTCACTCTTACTAACCTAGGCGTACTTCCAGGACATCAGAAAGAAACAATAAAAGAATTGCAGGGGTTGCAGTTCAAGAACGTTTTTCTTTTTTGCTTGAGACAATGGCAAATGGTCCAGTAGCCTTACAATGAGTGTCAAAACACTGATACTAAAAATCCCTCCCCCCACCAAAAACCCACACAACACACACACACCCCCCACCCGCATGTGTGTGCCACACACAGGCAGGGAAGGGAGAGAAGGAATGAGACAATGGAGTTTGGTGTTTGCAGTTCAACATTTATCTGCCTCTTATCTTACTTTCTTCTATCCTTGAGACATTCTAAGGAGGAAGAGGTTACCTCCAGCAAGATATTTAGCAAGCCTTAGAACACAACATATTTAGATACATCTATCTCAATTAAAATAATAAAAAAAGTTCCTTGTGCACTATTACAGGTTCTCAAAGTGATGAAACAAGTCAATCATCCTCCTACAAGGAGGGAAAAAAAGAATTAAGCCCAACATCTAGCCTGTGTAGCCAAGATTTAAAAAAAAAAAAAAAAGGGGGGGGGGGGGAAGGAAGTTTAACCACGAGCTATTAAGCTCATATAGACATTTAAGAAAAAGACTAGAATTCAAAAGCTTGCACATCCAGAAGTTCTCACTGAAATAACTGGTTGCTCATCACTTCTGATCTAGCACCTGTGTGCACAAACACAGACCATGGGCCTGAAGTTAGACTCATATTTTCAAAGTCTTGGCCTCTGTCTTTATATGAGGATTTCTTTAGTGTCTCTGATTATAGTACTTTTTACATCTGAACTTACTTCACTGTGAGAACCCACCCTCCTCTCCTAACCACACACTGCAAATGCATCTAGCAGTTTCCCTGTGCCTTCAGCACAATGCAGTGCTTACACAATTTCCATTGCTCGTCTGCTTTTGGTAAAAGGAGATACTTTCTCTGCAGAGTTGTCCCCAATGTGTTTAATTTACCTGGTCACCACCAATCCACAGTAGGTTTTTCCTTTAACGGATCTGCCAACACTTCCCTCCTGACAGAGGGCCTCTAAGGCCAGCTTGCATCCTCCATAAGCCAGTATTTTTGTCAGCTTTCTGTTTCCCACAACTGAGCTTTTTACTGCAGCTTTTTGAGAATCAATTCCACTTTCCTGTAAAGCAAGGACCCACTTACACCTCTGTTACTTATTATTCTAATTCTGCACATGTACACGATAGGAAATCACTCTCTTTAAAAAGATGCATTTTGGGGGAACTGGTCAAATCATATCAGGCATACAGCCACAGGAAAACACACACAAATTCAGTAATTAAAGGTTCCTCTTGTCCTCAGAACAAATGTTGCAACCAGGTACAGCAGCATTTAACTTCCTATCAAACTGAAGCTATGCCAGAGGCCCCTGCGTTCTGTGGGGCTAACTTAGCATACCCAACCTAAAATCTAAGTTAAAAAAAAAAAAAAAAAAAATCCTCTGTTTAGTGTTTTTCTGGAAACCCTAGGTCTTTGATCACTGCAATCAGACAAGACAGTTAGCTTTCCTTCATGAAAAAGTAAATAGCCATCAGATGTAGGAAAAAAAATGGAAAGATCACCTAACTTAAATAAGGTCCTTTATACGCTTTCCAAGAACTTGACTTTTGATATTTAAGCACTAAAAATTGCAAAGCTACAAATCAGACAGACTTAGCTGAAACTCCTGTGGAGGCCTGTATCATTTTTGCTGGAGGAAGAACTAAAGGGTCAAGCACACCACATATGCCACAACATCAGGCTGCAAGAGTATGAACTGAAGATGGAATTTCAGCTAGAACACTGAATTTCCTGCCTCCTGTCATTGAAAGCCAGGCCCCCTTGTGTGATTTTAAATGGACTTTTTTTGGTATGTGCAGCACATCAAGCTGTGTTTGGGACTGAAGTCTTTTTTCCTTTTAGCTAATTCATAAAATATTTGGTTCCTAAGGAAAATAGTATAAACAAAGTAAAGAATATGTACTTTGTCTTAACTTCTGTGAAATAACTTCACTTAGACACACTGCTTTTCTGTGTTACAAAATAATTCATGAAGCCTTAAAGTTATAACATAAGCCTTAAACAGTGTGACATTTTCCAAATACCAACACTACCCTCCCTTTTCTACAAGTTTTTTAAACTCTACTTACTTTGAACAGTCTAATTTACTTATTACATGTACCATGTTTAGATTTAATTTTGCATCTACTGGTGCACACAGATGAGTCAAGCTTACTTCTACCTTTAATCAACCTAATTAAAATCCCACATACAAGGTACAGTGATGGGTACCAGGGTCTGCAACTCCTAGGCTGTTGGAATAACCAATCATCTAGGCTCAGTACAAATGCCTACAGCAGTATTTCAACAAAAATTAGACATCTTTAGCTGATAAAACAGCATGATGATGCTCACGTCCTTCTAACCCTCACTCAGTCTTCCTAGAGTTGATAATCTAGACTGAATCATTACTGAAAATGGGATATTTTTTTCCTTTTTTTCATGCACCCTTTCAATTAATATAAGTTAGGGCAGAAAAACCTCCTCCCAAACCGATACAGGTGGTTAGTCTAGCATTCTCCAGTTAATATTGCATCAGGGCATGGTTGCTTCTAGAGCTACCCATGCTTCTTGGCAAGGATCAATGGCACAGGAATGGGTCTCTTCAATTCTGCAAGCTGGGAAGTGTCAGATGTATTAAGCCTTTCATATGTGGATCTCTCAAGGTGAAGAGAGACATGCTGTACTCCTCTAAAGAGAATGAATTATCGGGGAAAAAAGGACACCGCTTTGAACATGAAACAATATGATGCCTTGTATAGCACAGAGAAAGGATGAGGTAGAGCTGGTCATCAAGCATCAATCTACATTTGCTGAGAGTGCATTCAGCCACTTTTTGTAAATTAAACTGAGAACCTATGTGAACTGTTACAGCAAAACTGAAACTGACACTCCATATGCTGTGAAGAGTGCAAAACTAAGACGAAATACGGCTCAAGTGTTGACAAGTATTTTCAAAATTCTATTCAATCAAGAGATGAAAGGAAGTGTCTGCACTGAACAAAGTTTATTAAAAAAAAAAGTTCAGCTGCCTTTTGAAAATGATCAAAGATGTACTAGGAATCATTTTGCAAGCTACACAGGAACAAGAAAAATCACAAGGTCTACATGTAGTCCTGGACAAAGCTATTAAAATAACTTGTTTCAGATACATACACACGTCTGTTTCCTGATAGCTGCTGTATGCAACAACAAAGATGATACTTTCAGTTCTTCCTAATTTAGCCCTGGCATTCATGCGCAGTGAAGTAGAAAGTGCAGGCAATAGACTTCTTTCTGTACACATTCAGTTGGTTGTTTTTTCTAACCCAGAAAGACTGAGCTGATATTCACCTGTTCCAGTAAGCAGGCACACGGTAACAGAGATTTTTGCATCTTGGAGGTTCACTTTAACTCTATTCCCCAAAGAAGTAAAAGACTCCACACTTTTATGTATTTTAAAAAAGGATGATAGAATTAACTGGATATTTCAAAGCATCTATTAGCTTGCAACAATTTTTTGTGGTGAGATTATAAGTGCTTTTTCTCAAGAACAGAAACATAAAACACTATGCAGATAGCGAACAGTCTTAACAGACATTTTATGTGATGCAATCATTCACACTATTTTAGTGCTGGAAAAAAAAGTTGCAATGAAATGGAATGATTTCTCACCTTCTACATTACAGACTAGCCTAGTCTTCCTAACACCAGAGTTATTTCCCACTCTGTTTTAAACCCTACTTCTGCTTCCATGACCCTTACTCTTCTCCTCAGGTCCTACAGTCACACAGTCCTCAGTCATTAAGGGGGAATGCAACTACTGCTGCATCAGACAAGGTTTGCATCAGACAAGGTTACCATTACTCTTCTTTAGAGGTCAAATCCCGGGGATCCACATGAATGGTTCTCTCTTGACCCTGAAGCAAGTATATGCAAGGCCTGACTCTTAATGACTCCTGTAAGGGAAAAGCTAATGAACCCAAACAACCAAATTAACAGAGGAAGTAACACAGCTGCGTGCTGGCTAGACTTCCAGTCCTACAACAAAAGCAGCAAAAGGGGTAAGCAAATAATAGCAATAGGTACTCTAGTTTTACACCACATAACCATTCTTGTGATCAAAGCATACCTTCCTGGAATTAAATATATTATTTCTAATACCCAAGTCCATACCAGGAGGGGTACAAAGCAACCACAGTTTAACAGAGGACCTGTGCCTCTGACATACTTTCGGTACAGCTAAACTTACACTTTTGGTACTTCGGTTTTATACCTGCAAAGGCCCAGATTGCCTCTACACATTACACTTTCCAGCACTGGCACCAGTACAGCACTACTGAAAGAACTCCTTCCTGTTCCCAGGGAAGTATATAAAATGAAGCTGTAGCTCTAACAAATGCTATGAAAAATATCTGAACTAAGGACAAAAAGAATAAAGCATGCAAGCAGAGATTTATTACAGTATTAATCCACAGGTCATGCTATTCATTGGCTGAGAGATCATAAGGATCAATTTAATCTGCAGAATTTTACACATACTTGGAGTTCTTACAAAATTTAAACGGCAGTCCTTCTGCAGCATCCTACAGCCAGGAGGCATTTCAAAATGCCAGCTGTTGGCTGCTGAAAGTCATCTGAAAGATATCCTTTGTCATGATAGCATGCTAATCTTTTTTTAAAGTTACTTCAAAGTAAATTCCATCTTTTTCACTATTCTGTATCAAGACATTCCTCTAAACCAAACACATTTAGAATTAACAGCTATATCCTCAGAGCTGTCAACAAAAACATCCAAGAGAAAGTTTGCACAGTTGCTCACTCCATTCCTCCAGAAAGTCACAGCAGTTGCCTGTTCCACAAGATCATAAAGTAAATAACTTGATGTACTACCTGAGACCTCTAACACACTGGAGGAAGATGCTTTATGTATGCAGATGAGATCAAATTGGACCAGAGTTAGGGACTGAATCTGAGGAGAGAAAAAGGACCAAAACATCTCTAGAGTTTCCCCACCCCTCTGCTTTTTTGCTCCTCCTCTTGAGTTTTCTGTTTTCAATATTACAGTCCGAAAGACTATATAAAGTGCCTAAGGAAAATTTCAATAAGCAAGAGTAGCTAATGAAAAGCACAAGATATTAAGGTATACAAACTGATCTGGAAGCCTCTAATCAGTATGGCTTGACTGTACACATTAGGTAATACCTAAACCTTTAATCTTACATGAAGTAAAAGGCTTCCCTAATAATTCTCTAAATTGTTTTTTTGCTAGAATTTGGACGGCAGTGTCCAGCAGATGAGTAACATTTTCTAACAGGATGAAGTTAAGAGTCCCTTCTTTTTTTTTAATTTTCTACTTGGTGACAGCTTTAACACAACTTTCATCTTCTCTTCAGTTGTCTCCAAGCTCAGGCTAATCAACTTAGCACTGCAGCTATTCTCTTTTTTGAGGGACAACCACCAGAGCCATCTTAGCCAGGAACTAAACCTGAGCTGGTAAACAGGTAATACCTAAAGTGGGAACAATTCCTTTGCTGCATGGAATATTTGCAGAATGACCAATAATAGGAACGACAGTTCTAAATACACTAAATTCTCTAGGGTTGACAGGCTAGCCTATTGTGATCACCAAGGCCAATTTAAATATTTGCAGTGCTACACTACTAAAACTAGAGTTATTCAAACGATATGAATCACACTGGTGGAACAACAGTAGGGATTAGCAAGTGTTACAGGAGATGGGGGGAGGAGGGAGCAGGGAAAGAATGGTGTTCCAGGGCTTTTTGAAACTCTCAAAAGTGTGCAGTTGCCATCTAGAAGGCAATGTATGCCTACAATTTTCGCTGTACCATAAAGGTTTAGGAGACCTAAGTGATGTCTGTCTGGTTTTCTCCATTCCCCAGGGTCAAAGGCTCTCCATGGAAAGGTGCCTAAGAACTGAGGGTAGGAAAAATGAAATAAGGAAAATTAAATATTTTTAATGACAGATTCTGCTTGTGAAAGCTGTGTACTGGAAGGACCTTCTTGCTTGAAGAACTTACTTTCCCTTCCTTGTAAAAGGATAATTCAGCACAATTGTAACAATTCTGACAATTTTAAGCTTTTAATATTTTTTCTTTCCAATCCATGCCATCTCCAAAAGTAAAAAAAAAACCCACACTAAAAAAAAAGAAAGGTCTCCAAAGGCCTGAAACTCCACTAATTGCATTTATCGTTTACTTAAATTATTGCTGATAGCAGGAAAAACAAAGAAGGAAAGTTTTCAGTTATCACAGAGGAACTTAAAAAAAAAACCCTCTCTCTTCAAAAGCCACAGGCTCTTTCATTAACATGAGCATTAGGAGTACAAAAGGGATACACTGTCAAGGAAGAAAAAAAAAAAAAAGTATTTTCCAAACCACTACATAACAGCATTCTTGTCTCAAAACAATGAATTGTGGCTGATGGTAAAAACAGCAGCGTCAAATTCAATAAGCTATTATGGTGCAACACATCAAAATTGTCCAACAGCAATTATCTTGTCCAAGATGAAAATTACCATGTCTGGAAGGATTTCAGTAGTAAATTTTTTCCTGGGGTTTATGACACAGCAATAAAAAATTTAATTGAAGCAAAAATGTGCACGAATTCAAAGAATTCTGTGGATTCTCTGAAAAACAAAAAAAGTTAAAGCAGCAGCAGTCAAGATTTTTCTTACAGCACTTTTTGCCACATTAAACTGTGTTGTCTGTATTATACATTGCCATTATATGCATTATTGCCATGCATTATTGCAGACACCACCACTCTGAGCATCCAGGAAACATTTTAGACTTCAAGGCGCTCACATGCACCCCTGCACACAGCACCTGTGAGGTGCAGTATGTGAGGCAGCTGATAAGGAGAACTCACTGAATGGGATACACAGGAGTTGCCAGGTGCACAGAAAGGCTGGCTCATCCCTTACAGTTATCTCACCATTGTTCCAATGCCCCGTACCCGGCACCCTAAAACCAAAGCTGCCTAAATATACTCTCAGACCCATGAAAAAATCTAATACCACTCCAGATACTTGGGATGGAATCAGAAGGGCTAACTAGGTAGTACACCAGCAAGAAGAAAGACTGAAAGACTGCAGGAGAGACATGTCAGGCAGACAGCAGATCCAGCTGCTGGCTGACAATACTTTCCACTCCTCCATCACAGATCATGTGTTCCTATCACACTGCCACAGCCCTGCTCCCTGCCTCAGAAAGCTCCAATGCATGTCAGATCCTGCACTGAGCAAGTAAAGCTACAACTTCACATTGTGGCAGCAGAGCATTTGTGCACTTTTTTACTATCATCCAGTATGAATTACTAGCCATAAAACTTCTGTTGTAACAATTAGCTATTGTTTGTGAAGCACTTCAATTTCAAGATATCCCAATCAACACATAATAACTCTCCCTTCCTCATCTTCTATACACACAGCTGTCATGGCTTTCATTTCCTTCGAGAAGGAATTATCAAGCTCTATGACTCATTCTGTGCATATATATATACACATCAAATTGTACCAAGATTTTAAACTGACCTCTCAGAAATTCAGATAAACCTGCTTAACGGAGTTCAATAAATAATTTAAGATCCACAAAAAAGTATTAAGTGGCTTTTATATGCTAGACTGTATGCTATGTTATCTGTTTCAGTGTAACAGCACAGGCCTATAGAACCTGCAAAGTGCAAATAAATTTGTTTGCCACCCATCTAAAATGGGTGCTTGCTCATGCATCCATTCCGTGGTAAATGTGTAGGGGATAAGATCGTACGCTATTGCGATTAAGTCATGGCTGCTCCACACTAGCTGGCTCACAGCTTCATGTCCCCTGGAGTATATGCTCTCTGCTAACATCCTGGCAGTGGCTCAGATCTGGTCTGAATGCTCAGCAGCATCTCATGCTGACACCAGAGCCTGTATTACTATGCAAGTTTCTCCAAGTCTGAGGATGCTGTGTGCCAGGAAATTAAGAAATGGAAGCAAGCAGAGAGAGTTGTCAGATTAGGAAGGTGGCCGGAAAACAGACAGGCTTGAAGGAAAGGCTGAAATTAGGTTGGAGAGGCATGCAAGTACAGCAGGAAGCCCTGCAGATTCTTGTAGCTACAGAAACAAATCACTAGCTACAGATTAGAGCTGAATACTGAGAAAGGAATGCCCAGTTCCTGATTTTGCAGAAAATGAGCACAGCAAATCTATGCCCATCAGCTCAAAATTAGTGAGGAAGTCTAATGCCTGCCAACTCATCTGAGTGGAACACCTATTAAAGCATCTACTTCACTTTCCTTAAATGTTTCTTAACTATGTGCTTGCAAGGATGAAGGTCCCTGCCAGCCTAAACCATTCTGTGACTCTAAGGATAGATACTGAACTACTTCAGAAGAGGCATATGCCATAGTTTCTGGCTTGAGTAGAACTTTGAAAACAATACTGGATTTTCAAAACTGATAAGACTGTGGATTCAGACCAAGGCCAAAGTCCTAGTGCAGTCTATAATTACACAATTCCATTCTTATTTTGAAAAAACCAAACCAAAACAAACAGAAACTTCTTCTTGCCCAACAGTTTTAAAAACAAAAGCCACTTGAGAGGACAATTAAAACAATGTAAAATGTTGCCAAAAGGGAAAAACCCAAGGCCTACATATGATCAACACCTTCCACAAGCAAAAAACCTGCTCTACATGATCCACTGTCTTTAGCCTCCCATGTGTTTACACATGCAAGAAATCTGTAACACTTCAGAATCCGCCTTCCAATAACAAAGTGCTGTATATTACTAATACAGCCCCTTAACAGGCTTATAAAATCCTTAAGGCTCCTCTAACACCATTTGTGGTTGTTGCCCTGCCTGTTAATAGCTCAGGAGGCTATTAAGCACAAGTCATCTAAACCCATGCACTGAACATTTGCCACAAGTTCTCAACTTCTTCTGTCATGTAAGCATATATACACAAATAAACATGATTCCCCATCGCACCCTCAGACATAAGCTCTAAGTGATGCTGTATGTCTTGAACTTGGGCTTATCATCAACTGTACTCTCAAAACACAAGGGATAATTAAGCTCCTTACAGAACAGGTCCAGCATAGGCTAGTGTGAGAGAGGATTCTCCTTGCAGTGACTCAGACGCCTATTGAGCAATGGGCCTCTAAATCAATAGTTCCATCTCCAAAGAAGTGAAACCCTGGCAGAAGTTCTCCGAGTGCTAGTAGTGTCAGGCTAGTATCAATTATGTTGAGCACTAAGCTAGCAGACCACCTTTTTGGACCACAAGCTGAAAAAAGCCATGAGATGAGGCTGATTTGTTTATCCTCTTGGGCTATATTTGAACTGGTGATTCACCATGTCCGTGTTATTATTAATTCCTTCAGCTAGCCATTTCAGCCCCTTCTCTAACCTCCAGAAGTCTTTGGAACTCAACTATTACTCTACATACACTTCAAGATGAAAAATGCCACTACTGTTGCCAGAAAACACAACTAATTCCACCACTTGAAACATACACAGCTCTTAACTTTCAAAAGCTCCGTACAACCAAAGAACAACTACCATATTGGACAAAATTGTGTGTGGATTCCCTACAATATCAACTTATGATGGCCTTTGGTCCTGTTTTTTCATATTAAAGGCATTAAATATCCACCTTGGTCCACATAAGAAAAGCAGTGATCACTACATGTACTTTTGTAATATGTCACTAACGCTATTCTGTTTCTCAAAATCTTGCAGCAACCTTCTTCAGTCTAAAACTTTCCCTCTTTGGTCTCAAGATGTTTCAGGAATCTCTTCTGTTGTTCTGAATTATAACTATAAAAAGTTATTCTTTGAAGTCTTTCTTAGATTTATTTGCTTGCCAAGAACTCAAAAATAGCTGAACAAAGCAAGCAGCTACAAAGTTAGCTCTCCATGAGGAAGCATCTGTGCTGGTTTCATTTTCCTGGCTTTCTGGGTGGGGAGGGACATTTAAATGGCAAGCAACTGGGATGAAGTGGGGAGGGGAAACAAACAAACAAAAAAACCAAAAAAGCACACTAAGGAAGATCTGCCAAGATTTCGTTCTGCCAGAATGAAGCGTTATGAAGCTCTGTCTCTTCTAGGACGTGTTTAGTGAGTGGAAGGGCCTGAAACCTCCCTGTTTTAACTGATCAGAGGTCCAAAAGAAATTGGCAATAATGTTAGCAAAGCCTGCCTGAAGGACTTGATCAGCCATCTAATGCCAAATCTTAGAAACATTTCCTTTACTGAGCACAGGGAAAGAAAAGGAAAAAAAAAAAAAAAAAAAAAGGAAAAGATCAAATAAACTGTCCCTTTCATATCAAAGGACCCCTCACGTACTGTATCTTGAAATTTCTGAACATGTCTTTACCTTTGCTCTAACACTAGAAATATGGCCACTGTGAACTAGTGTGCATCACTCTAATAGTAGCTAGAACTAGAAATGCAGAATTGTCACCCCAGAAGGTGAAGAAATTCACTGCCCACATATGTGCGTCTTTGCCTCGGTTACATATGGAAGTTACAGAAAGCGATGGCCACACGTATCCTGACAATTGGCATGCAGCTATCCAGTCTTCTCATTTTACAGTAGTTCTTGGCAAGCATACCAGGAACCTGTTTTAACTGCTAATAACATACTTGTCTTTGTGGGGGGGGGGGTGGGTAGGAAAGGTTTAATTTTTTAATCGAGTAGTTTCTACAAAATAGAAGTAAATAAGAAACATTAACTTTAAAAAACACGTTTCCCCTCAATCTCTACTCAAACTAAAACAGCAGCAAAAATGTTTTATTGATTTTGAATAAAAACAGGCAATGCTATTCCTAACAAGAGAATACTCCCTTCTTGTTTTTCCTGAGCAGTTCAGGAGGATTAAACATACAACCCAGTAAAACTTGGTGGAAAGACTCACATGAACGGAAACATCAGTTTCTCATTTGATACCTAGATCTTGGTGACGATATATGGGCAACAGAATAATTCCTTTTTATGGGACCCAGATTAAGCTGTAATCTTGATGTTATTTCAAATAAGAAAGTGGTAGGGACTGAATACACTAGTATCACCCAGCTGAAACATCCCTGATTCACCTGTGAAAGGTACACACAACTGGAGTATAAATAAGACTTAAATACAATGCAATGTCCCTGAAACAAATAATATTTAGGGACAGCTCAACGGTAATCCACATATCTCATTTAGAATATTATCAGTGAAATTTTATGTTCCTACTGTGATTTTTTTCATCCTAATAAGCGCTTCTGATGAGAAAAGATATAAAACGGCTATGAGCCAAGTACAGTTCTGAGGCCTGATTCTGCAGTCTTCCCACTGCATAGCAAGTAGCATGTCATTAATTCGCTAGTCACCATAAAAGAAACTCAAGGTGAACAACAGTTGCAGAATCTAGCCTGAGAACTGTTTCATACTGACTATGTATATCATGAAATAGTCTTACCTCAGTAAGTGCGTGCAGCTGTCCTTCATGCACACAGACACCCATAAACCTACAAGAAACAAGAAAACAAAAGTGGTTTGGGCTTTTTTCCCCCCCCCTTTTTTTTTTTCTTTAAAGAAATTAAGATAATAGGAAGTACTGGATATGCCAAGAAAGAAGGAAAAAGTAAAAGAAAAAATTCAGACTCACAGATACTGCATACCTCAAGGTTGATTATTTAAACATCTCAGCACAAAACAAAATCATGTGTCTACACTACAGTATAATTTGAATTAGCAGTTCTAAAAGAGCACAGGAGACAGCTCAACCTCAAGATGGAAAGTTACTAATTTGACTATAAGCAAAGGCCAGCATACAATGTTTTATGCAGAAAGGAACAGTCTCAGAGTTCTGTTTTAAGGAAGTTTAAGCCAAGTAATCCACTGTTGGTCTGCATAAATAGAAAATTACTTCCCTTTGCATTTTGCTGCTTAAGCATAAAGTTGTTTCTTCCTACCCCATTCCTAACCTCTCAGGAATATAAGGGCACATACGTGTAGTATACTTCCTCTTCCCAACCCCCTATTTCCAACACTTGGATTGCAGCAAGTTTCGACAGTATCCAGTATACACACATTCCACAAAAGTTACCCACACTGCACAAGGTTCAGGCTCCTCCTGTTAATAGTAATGACTGTCACCCTTGATTTTTCTGGAAAGCAATAGAGAATGTGCCATACATTTAACATACAAGGAACAACTGAAAGCTTATTTTTACCACCATATAAGCTGAATTTAAAGTGGCAAAATGCAAATATTAATAGTAAACATCTCCCATGAGTAAGTTGAGTAAAACTTAAATTGTATGCACTTCAAGAGCCCTCCCTGCACAGTTAAAGTATTGTTTTTAGATTAACTCATTTTCAGTTTTATCATTCAGATTTTGGTCTCAACACACACATTGTCTGTCATTTCCACAATGTTCAGAAACCTCCACTTTGCAAGCAAGGAGCAGAAATGCATGATTTCATTAAATGTGACAGGGGAATCTTGTGGAGAACAATTTGAAGGAAAAAGACCTTTTATATCCTCAAACACTTCCGAATTTAAAAACAAAATGATGCAAGACACATGTAGTACTAGTTCAGCTAAGCTGCTTTGGAGAAATGAATGATCCTCACTGTTCTCTTGTCTAACAGCTGACTGGTAAATTACAAGCAGCCAAAGAAAAATAATATAGGTAAGGTCCTTTGCATAAACTGAGCTGTGGAAATCTGTTTTTATAACCAAAGAAGAAGCAGGACTTGTACTTGAACATCTATTGCCTGCTCGCACCTTAAATAATATTCCCTGAATTAAATATGCAAATTTTAATTTGAGAGACAGTGAAAATCCAATTTCTCTTGTTTAATGAGAAGCAATATGGCATGATCAGGTATTCAGGGAAAAGGAAGAAGGGTTCTTTTAGATATTCCATCTACTCAAAACATTACTGTTTCTGAGTTTCACTTCATGCAGCAATTGTATATGAACAATTTTGTGAACAAAGTTGACAAATTAAGCTTCCTGAGACCAAGAAATCCAGACTCCTCCAGAGCAGAAATCTGTTTCTTCCTTAATGCATTCTGAAAGTCTCCAGACCTATCAGGCATGGTGTTAATAGCTTTATTCACAAGCAGAAATGGGAAAAAAAAAATCCAAGATACGAGTTCTGCTATTAGACAACTTTTGAAAGTATTATTTTCTCTTTTTATGAAACATGCTAATAACACAAGGTTAACCCAGTACTGCAGTATTTTCATTCAACAAACACCAAGGCTAAGTAATTAAAAATAATAATGTTTTCCTCTGTATATGAACTCTTCCTTTGTGACATTACTTTCAAATCAGAAATTCATTGTATTTGACTTAATTCTAAAATATGAATGCAATAAAGAATTTATCAAAATTTGGGCAAAATTAAATTTCTCGTCTCATCTTTACCAAGCAGGAAACACATCACTGTCACCCACAGACTGGTAGAACTTAACTTTTTCTGCCAACCTGTTTTGGACAAGGGAAGTCTTAATGGAAACATATTCATTACCTTTGTGAACCTACGCCTAAGGCAGAAAAGACACACTGGTTCAAGTTACAAAGAGTAAGAGTTCAAAAATTCTTAAACGTTTAGGGTTTCTACTGGGAAACAGACATACAGTTCTAACTTTAAATCAGAAATTAAAAACAAAGCTCAATATCATGATCTCATGGAAAAAAGCTGGACATAAAGACACATTTATAAACCCCACATATTTAGAAGTTATTACCCAGGAAAAGAGAAACCAGATACACTGATAAAGAGAGAGTTAATGAGTTTACAAGCAACATACTGAAACCATTTAAACTTTGTGTCAAGAATCTCAGTTTTCAGACTCTGGAAAACAGATTGATAGAACAGACCACTAGTGATCCAAATTCCTGGAAAACTTCTTAGCTGCTGTATCAAGCCATAATAAGCCTCTTGGTCAAGCCAAGTACTGCTACAAAACACTGTTGGAAAGCATTTTTACTAAAAGATAATACATGCAGCTGCTACCAGGAAATAAAATTACCAAGCACGACTTAACATAAGATTTCAATTTCTGAGATTGCCCCAGATGAGATCCCAAATTCTGTGGATAGGAAGCTGACATGCTGGTCCAGTACAGCTGAGATTACTCTAGTTGGCTAGACGCACTGTCTCCGGAGCCAAAATGTGCTTGTAGGTGAACTTCAGCAGAATGTCTTGTCAGCCAAAGGTTACACTTCCTATAAGCATTTCTAGTTGGAAGAAGCTTCAATGATCCAGTCATCCAAAAAACAGGAGACCATTTGCAGTTGAAGGAAGTTTGTTTTCAAGACAGTATTGGCCGTATCAGGAAAGCTGAAGCACATCCAAAATCCTAACTAGTGGTTGAAAAAGTTTCCCCAGAAGCTGCAAATATGAAGGATGCTATTTAAGTCCACCCTACTAAATACAGCACAGCACATTTCCACCACAAAATGCTTTCTAACAAATGTCAGCAATGTTCAGATGTTAGAATTCTCTTTCCATAAACCAGGTTATTCCTCAAAAGATCTGGAATACCTGCCCTCCTAGACAAGAGCAAGAGAAGGTACTCCGGATATTTCTTAGTCGGTTACAGCAGTCACCCAAACTGCTCTCAGGTCAGACTGCGAAGGAGAAAATTGCGGACAGGAAAGGGGAGACTAAAAACTGTAACCTCAGTCTGCAATTTTTGCCTCCTTGATAAATCAAGGAAAACTAATATCCAGATTATACAGCCACTGTGGACATCCAGACACTGAACACATGTTTCCCATTAAAAGAACTTCACTGGGACATGTTCCTGTTCCGTGGATAAACCTAGGGCAGCTACGGTCCAACATAATAAATTGAAGCCTTCTGAAATCTGCTGCTTGTATGAGAAAATTCAGCAGTTTGATGATAACATTAAACCTAAGAAACAAACCAAACACACCAATGCAAAAGTCTCCCATATGAGCTCAGTAACACAAAGAGAAACAAGGTCAAAAGACACGTGCTTATTTCATTGTACTGACTGTTGGAGAAGGAAGAGAGTGAGTAAGAATATTAAGTCTGCTTTAAGACCCTCCTTAATGTTTTAGGCACCATGCTAGGTTAAAAATGTATTTTAAGTTTTCTACACTTGCATTTTGATTCCAGACATAAAAGTAAGGCATTTAATCTATCCTTTCTGTAACATATTATAAACAATGCATACAGCATCACTTCTGCTGTCTTGTGCACAGCATTTCTAAAATACTCCCTTTTTGATGACCACACTACACAGAAGTAAACATACCTTTTTTTTCTGTTAAAGCACTGTTCAATACAAGACAAAGGATGTTAAAAGACAAAAGCCATCCTTCTGCGTATTGCAACAAAGTCCATCACAAGCAATTCCACAAAAAGGAAGCTTTGAGAGGAGAAAACTGCACACAAAAAAACCCTGGTATTGTGTTCCCAGGGTGCTAGATTTGTCTGAAAGGAGATGAAATAAAATTCTTCTTGAAAGATGTTCATGTAATATGCACACTACTTGCTTTTTTGTGTGTGTGCATGCACACACAAGAAGGTGGATTTAATCAATGAGTCAATCTGCCTGCACGCTCACTGCCAAACGCAGCAATACCTCCAAGCGCTCCCATGAGAGCACTTAAGACATGAGCTAAGGCTTTCTGTGTACAGAATGTTTTAAATGAAGTCCCCAAGGTACAGATCAAATAAAGAAATACTTTTTCATGCAAACAGTAGTGATATTAAAGACTGAAATTCTATCTCAAAATTGAAGATACACTAATTTGAGACAGAACACGAGATGGGTGAATCTGTGTTAGCACACCACTTCATTTGCGGAAAATGAGAAAAACACACCTGTAAGACATTACCAGAATGAAAAGGTATCAGGTCTCTCAGGTTGCAGCCCTAAGGCTCCCAGACTAGGACATGAGGACAGAAATTTCTTGAGTCCTTTCCAGCCCTATTTTCTTACTTTGATTTGGGTAAAAGCTCATGACTATGGCAGCACACCAGCATTGAGAGAAGCAGCAAAGTGGTTAAAAAAACATTTACAAGCATACACTAGACCTTTCACAACCCTTGAGTCTAACCCAAGCCTTGAACAGCACTGCGCCTTAAATGGGACACAAGGTAATAAGGAAGTGAAGAAATGCTCCAAACCTATGCTTTCCCTAACCCCAGCAATTACAGTCTTGCCATATATCAGCCAACCTGTATTAAAGTAGTTATAAGTAAACATCACATGGTGCAAACCAGAACTCCAGCTCACTTTTCGACTCCTGCTCTCACCATCTGTTTTGAGGGAAGATGTGATAAAGCCAGCACATCCCACACCCAGGGCAGGGAGAAGTGTAGATGAGAGGCAGAAAAGCATTTTAGTTCTCCACGTTTAGCTTGCATGCAGGAGTGAGGCAGAGACAGGAGAGGTTGATGGTAGAAACAGAGCAGAACACTCCATGAATACCATTAGTCTGCTTTTCTCTGTCCACTCCTAAAATGTCCCTGAGCTGGTCCCTGGGTCAAAAAAAGCAAAACAAAACCAAGCAGCTCTTTCATACATAGTTTCTTATAATCACCGGACAGTGACTGAACAAAAAGTTACTACATTACAGTCAACATCTACTCTGTCTCTAGAGTCACATTGTTAACTGAAATAGGAAGCAAGAAGGGAGACAAACAAAAAAAACTCTAAATCCCTTTACTTTTTACCATCATGCCAATGTAGCTGCAAAAGCCAGTCTTCTATTCCAAAATATCCTTTACAGACTGGCAAAGAGGTTCCATTTTTACCAAAATAAGCCCACTAATAGAGGGCAGTTTCTCATTTTCTTGATGGAAAATACATTAGAAAATGTTTCTTTACATATATGTATATATTTGACCACTAGAATCTTTATGATGCTGCCATGGGGATGGTATACTTACTGGGGACTTGGTAAGTGAGAACTAAGCTCTTGACTTACCTCAATCTTCTGATCAAAATGGATCTACATAGCTGGCCAAGAGCAGAATTTGAACACAGAAATACTGAAATGAGTGGGGATATTTAAAGTTAGCCTTTCACTCCATGCCCAGAAACACAACTTATTTTTAAAGCCTAAATAACCAGATTGATACTTTACCAAGTATTAGAAGCAGGGAAACTGAAATATCTTGACACAACTCACATCTCCTGAAGCAGTACAAATGCGTGACTAAGATAAAAACACAGAACTGCTTCTAGGTAATCTCTACCAAGCTAAGGAATGGAAGAAAGTCAGCAACTACTGACAAACTCACACTCCAGAATGGTGATTGCAGGCTAGGATAAAAACATCAACAGGTATCTGTAACTGTGAAAATGAGTTGATATGGACAGCACAGAAACAAAAGCAGTTTCTAATAGTCAGCAATATTTATCATTCACATCAATGCAATCAATGGCAAAACCACAAGAATCTTTGCAGTAACATATTGAAGTTAACTGTGGGCACATTGGAATTGATAGCTTGTAAAATGTGTTTTAGAGCACTGACAAAGGGATGGGTTTGTTAATCACCCAAAGGATAATAATGATCTTTGGCTACCATATACACTACTAGGAAGAAGAATCTCTTCTCTCTTCCATATGACTTTGTTCATATAAACTAGGGAAGAGTTCTAGGACAAAAACACTGATTCAATTACAAATTTTAGGTACCAAAGCATCAGGATGTTAAAAATCATAACCATGCACCCAGACTAAGGAAGATTTTAGTATGCTAAAATAAACGCATGATTGCTGAATCTGACATTCACTTTCTGAAACATTAACTGACTGAACTGCAAATATTTAAATAGGCTGAGAGCAGATTTTGAATGCCATAAAGCCAGTATCTATCCAGTTTCATAATTTCACAAGCCATTTGATATCAGAGCACCTCGCAGCCCTCTACCTGCTACAATCAACCACTGCACAACATGATGTCAACATTTCAGCTTAAGAATCCACTAGTATCTCTACTGGCAAACAACAGATCAGCACTAAGGAAAGTAACTTGTTTACAGCGTAAGTTAACAGTAGGCAGTCCTAGAGCTTACAGAAGATGAAGCAGCTCAGATGTATTTATTACATAAAATCAAAGTACACCTTCAAGGCATATGGATGAGATCCAGTGACTAATCAATAAATAATTACACTTGATGCTACTGACAAAACAGCTTACTCAGTAATATAGAGGAAGAACTTCAAAGGACAGAAATTAAGTGAAGAAAATAACATTTAACAGCAAACTGCGGTAGCTCATAGTCCCTGAAAAGGGGAAGTTATACATTAGAACTTCTTGGAAGAAGATCATTCATTTTAAATAGTAATACAAGCTTAAAATTTCCAAAACCAATCCCAGAAAATGTTTCAGCAGGAACATGTTGTAGAACATTTCTCTAGTGACCTCTCAGTAATACTACTCCAGCTGCTGTTACTTGAATACATGATGTTTTCATGCCACTTTACTATAAAAGCAAATTATTATCAAATATTATTTTTAATGTGTTTCTAAAGTGGGAAATAGGTCCTAAACTAATTTTTACAACACTAGTAGAAGCACCAATGATTTCTGGGTTTCTGAAACATAGATGTTTGCATGCGTGTGTGTGTATATACAGGTATATATACACAAATAGGCAGGTAACATTTAAAAAGGGCAAAATCTTCTCCCAGATATAAAGGGACTAGAAACCAGTAAGTCATTTTCAACCAAAAAGAAAATGACACATAACTAACACACAAAACCACCAAGTTATCTGCTACAGAAAGAAAAATAAGTTGTTACTGATTATTATTATTTGATAAAAGAATGAACTAAAACTAAATACAGTTTTCTCATTTGCATTTTCTGTAGGAATGTCCTTGCTCCCTGCAGCAAGGGTACTTACCTAACACATAAGAAAAAGGCAGTACTTTTTACCAGAGAACCAACTCTCTGAAAAAGCCTCAAATCAAACAAGTGTAGTTTATTTTTCAAAACAATTATGCAAAGATAAACCATTTCTATTTAAGTAATTTATTTCTTATGTATTCACTCATAACTGCTTAGTTAAGCACACAGAAGAAAAGATTTCTCTATCAATCCTGTGTAATAACTGGGAGACCAAATGAAATTCCTTTTCTGCATAAATCAATACATTATTGTTCTTTCTTCAGGACCATCTGTGCAACACCACTGATGTCAAATTATTCATAGGCTATGAGGCCAGAGGGGACGGTATATCATCGGTATGATCTCTTAGACATTGTAAGACATTTAAATTTCAGCAATTACTCAGAACTAAGCACAATAACTTTTGTTCTCAGCAACACCTGTGTAACTCCATTCAAGGGGGGGCAGGATTACATTAAGCTGCAACTGAATGCTTTTTGCCTGTGAAACTATCCCTTTCCTACTTTCCCTCACCCCAGCCGAAATTAAATACTTTATTTTGAACAGATCTGTAAAGCTAGACATTTTTTAAAATAAGATTTACAAACCACACAAAGTTGATAAAGAAACCGATGAAGTGTACTGACTTCATGATTCTAACAATGTCAACCCTATGAAGTTATTCTTTCTACAAATCTTACTAAAAAAGCAGCTGTATCAGTCCACAGGATCATATGCTGCTTATCTAAGGATTCTGAAGGAAAGGAAGTGGTGGACAGATATAAGAAACAATTAATGATCCCGAAAGATAAAAAGCCAGATATCTGACATCATTAAAAAAACAAAAACAAAAAAAACAAAAAACAAAACCCCACACCACCATACAAACAAACAGAAGTGCCAGGAGTTGCTGGGAACTCACCTCACGTTGGATCGGAGAAAACAGACTAAGAATTCTAATTAGGGACAGATTACTACAACACTTGAATAAAGATACTGTGATAAAACCAATACAGTTTACTATGAGTAAAAATTCTCTAAGTTCACAGGGGTTTGGGTTTTTAAGAAAAAAAATAATGGAAAATAGGCATGAATTAATGGAATGTTCTCAAATGCTTCTGATATGTCTCCTCATAAACACTGAAGAAAACAAACAAGATAATATTGTTACACATCAGTTGATGAAGGCTGAGCCAGGATTTCAAGGATCAGAAAAGCTGGTTATAAAGGATTTTAGGAGTCAGTACTATGTCTGCACTATTTAACAGTCCTGTGAAGAAAATGAAATTAAGTTCACTGTGTCTCCAAACTTTTCAGAAAGAGCCATACTGCTCGAGACTATCCAAATGGATCCCGGCTGTGCAACAGCAGTTTAGGAGAACTGGTTATTTGGTGCACCGTCATCACACCTTTAAACTTCTTAATGTTATGGCTTCAGCTAATTATCTTAATTGCTTGTCACATCATCATAAAAGAGTAACCAAGACTGAAAAGATTCAAGGAATAACAAGATACACATTGAAACATTCTGGATTTGCATCCAATAATCTCTTGCAAAACAAGAACTACCTTTTTCCTTTCAAGAGCAGATAAATCAGACTAGTTCAACTCTAGCATCTTTTCTTCAGTCCCTCTTATCCCACCTTGCAATACTACAATAAGAAAATGCTAAAAACTAGAAAACAGACCTAAAAATGTAAGGAAGTTATGGCACTTTGCATTGTTAATCTGTGAGGTTAATAACCATGGATTATTTGAATAGTGTTAAATTTGCAGTAATTTAAATTCATGAGAGAAGCCAAATTTCACTCTTCATATAATTTTACTGATTCATCAGAAATTTATAATGTGAGAACTTGGTTTTCTCTGAAATAAGTTACTCATTACTGGTAAACTCCAGATACCAAAACCATGTGGATTTTCCATCTGCTTAAGTTTTTAATTCCTCCTCCCCTTCTTCCATTAAATTAAAAGCTGATCCCAACACATTCACAACAGATATAGCTATAATAAAAAGAAAAAAAAAATTGGAAATAGGAAAGCTTTACTAAAGACAACCTATCTCTATACAATTCAGAAAAAAGCCAGTATACCTTAAGATGTTTGGATGTGAGAGTCTATTCATAAGTTGAACCTCTTTCAGCATGTTTGCTCTGTTGCTGTTCAGTGTGTTCATCTTCAAAGCCATGACCTGGTCTGAAGTTCTGTGCCTTACCTATAGGATACAAGCAAAAAATGGGTCAGGATATGAAATGCAACACTGAAACACCAGTAACGTTGTAGTACAACTTAGAGATCCTTCAGGACTTGACCTATACTCTGATTTCTGCAGTCTTTCTCACACAGATCACTTTCTATAAGCACAGATGTGCTTATAGATCCAAATGTGAAAAGGCATTTTGCTCTTCTCTTGCAACTGGTGATGACAGAAAGCTTGAGAAGTTGAAAAAAAAAAATTATCAGCTTCTTAGTACAAGTGAAGGAAGCCACTTATTTGTCCAGGGAGAGAAAGTTTCCTACTCCAAGACCTATGAAACTCACCTTCGTTCTACCCATATCCCTCTTTTTTTCCCACTGCAGTGGTTGGTGTCACTGTTCCACAGAACGTGTTATGAGGGGACCTGCTGGTTACAGCTACAGGGGAGATTTCAGAGGTATTCAATATTTACTTTTGAACCACGACCATGAACCAGACTACACATTCAGCGGACAGAAAACATTCATACCAACCCCTGCTGCAAAGCAGAGAGGTTACTGGACACGGTATCAGCTAATCTGCAATGTTAGCAGTGGCTGCAGAGCGTCAGCATGAAAAAGAGGATTTCTCTAGCAACTGCGCAGAACTAGCACACCATTCAGAGTTACCCTCCCCAGTCAGAAATGCATGATTGTGGTCATTTCTAACTTGATACTCTCAAACTAGCCCATTTGTCATCAGCAAACAGACCAATGTTATATAGATGTGTGCTACTATCAGAAAGGAGTTGTCACGATAATGCAAGACTTGCCAAGCCTTAGAATTTCCTTGCAGTTGAGCACTTCCATGCGCATATCAACAGTATTCATGGAAATTGTGTTCCTTTTATTTTCTTCCTACATCGGTACCTGCAGCTCATAAAAAGAAAATATGTACTTAAAGCACTGAACTACCACCATGGCAAATTCATTCACATTTCTTGAGATCAGAAAAAGTTTAGAAAAGTCTGTGATGGAAGAAATTTAAGACTCTTGTCAGCTTTCTAATTTAAAAGAGAACTCTACATTATGATGTAGGTATATCCAAACTGCCTATATTTTAAAGAATCGCAGCCTGCCTCCTTTTATTCCGGGAGACTCTGCTCATCTTGTCCAATAAAAGGCTTCTTTAGCTGTGATATGAGAGTTAGAGAAAGAACAGCTGAACTCATGATAAGCAGATGCAAGAAGAAAGCTGGGTATGTTTTTTGGAGGTGAGGCTCGCTGGTAGGTCTGAGGCAGCAAGTGATACCCATTTTCAAGTTTTATTTGCACACCGTATCTTCAAGAACAAGAGGCATATTTCAGCTAAGCATTCTCACCTAGACACAAAGCACCATGAATTCAGCACAGGGATGTACTCGGAAGAAAGGGTGTCATGTTTCTGATGTGTGCCTGGCTTAATGCTTCTGAGTTGCCTATTCCTGTCCTAGGTCCTAGTGTGAAGTATAGGGTAGCACTGGAAACATGGCAGTTAAGTGGTAAAACATCGAAGGACTGCGTAAGTAAAAAAAAAGCCCACAGATGCTTTTTCTCCTGCTTCCCCCTGCCCATGCACATGAGCTCCTCAGATACCCCAGCCACAGTCACCCAGTAATCCCAGTGCAAGAAGGATCAGAGAAAGGAGGTGGAGGACACAGAAACCAGCACTGAGAGCAGAAATGAACAGCAACTTCATAAGCATGGGACGACTCCTTTCTGTGGCAATACTGGGTTTAAAATAAAACTGGTTGGACTACAGCTTTAGAGCATTATAACAAGATAATCTAGAATCCTTCTGCATACAACCCGTCTTGCCTGTTTGGCATGCTTATTGGTTTTAAGCGGGATGATTGCATATTAAGTTGATGAGGTTTATTGTTACTTGTCAGGTATCTTGTGTCTATTGTGTGCTTTCATTAATTTTTAATTTTATGCAGCTTTTGCATACCCAGCCAATTTGAATGAATGAGCTAAGCTGGACAGGTCAATGTCTATATACAGACTTTTAAAACATATTTTGGTTATACATTAGTTTTATTAGCAGTAATGCTCTGGCTGAGGCATAAAAAAATTTTAAAAATGCTTTCATAGACTTAAGAAAGGATGATTTGTTCCAACAACACAAATTTAAATTAAAAAAAAAAAGGACAATTTAAAAGCTTTGAATCTATACACAGCAGCTAAATCAGCAGACTTCCTCTGCAAGGAGGGTTAGGAATCTTGGGTGTTGTGGTGGCGTAATTTGGGGTTTGCAGGGAATAGGAAAGAATTTGAAGGAACTTAACTCTCACAGGCAGAGAGATGCTCTCAACAGAACTTTCTCAGAAACCAGCTTTCCACTAACACAGAAACTTCAAGGTCTGCCAACAGGGAATGAATAGAGGCAGAAGGTGAGTAGGAACTCAGATGAAGTGTGGTCTTAAACAGTATTTGCCTTTTCATTAACTCTGCTAGCTACCTCTTAATTTCCTGCCCATTTCTAAAATTCACTCAGTTCTGTGCCAAAATTTTAAGTCCTTTTGCCTCTACTCTGAAGTAAAGGTAGAATCCATCATAGGACCTTCTTCCTTGTTCTTTGCCTTTTCCGTGTTCTGACTGCTCTTCTTGAGCTAGGGAAGCCTCAGAAGAGGTTGGGTAAGTTTTTTGGGCACTGTCCCCCTGCATGCTTCCTGGATTCTTAGGTCTGATATGCAAGAGGAAGTGGTTAGCAACTGCTTCTCAAAGGCCTGACTGTCCACAGTACTAACTCCACATCCAGAGAAAATTGAGCCACTTTTGCAATGACAAAATTTTTCATCCTCCATTTCAGAAAGATATTCTGCAGGCTTTTCAGTCTTGATAGACTGAACAAGGTTCTGTGGTGAGACCTGGGGGGTTTCATTCATTTGCTTTATAAAACCATTTTCCCCATGCTTGGAAATAGCTCAGATTTCTAGCATATATAGCATATTCTGTCCCTATAACTGATCTCTAAACAGCACCCAACACTGTGTTGTGCTTTGTCTCACTTAAAGAGACACTGTAAGGTAATGTCAGCAATTTTATTTGAACTTCCGTACACTGTTCTGATGTCGGAGGATGTATTCCTGCCAAATCTGACAGAACAGCAAATTACCTAATCAAACCAAAGGAGAGGTGGGAAAACAAGGACACTCTCTCTCTTGCTAGCTACCCTTTAAGCAAGGAGAAAGAAGAAGAACTGGAGGTGGGAGGGCATCTTCGCAAGAGGACAATAGCCAATATTATGAATAAAATCAAATACCAGTTTATGTATTATGGAACACAATGCTAATCACTTGGAACATACATAAGGCTAATTGTGTTCTCTCCTCTGAAGCACTGCTGGCAAACAGTGTTTCTGTGGCAAGAACAGACTGCCAACAGGGAACAGACAGGTCCTATCTTTAAGGTCTCAGTCAAGCCCCGGATCATCTACATAGAAGGAGCTATCAGTTACACTACCCTCTGTGCCCACTTACCTGTCAGTCATATCCCAGACAAAATCTGGGTCTATTTTGGCGTTCCTTGCCAAAACCCTGCCAAATTGTTTAGTTTTAATCCTTCATCTCCTTTCAGGCTATCTCTGTGCAATAAAAGCATAGACATGATGTTTCAACCACCTGACCGCTCCAGAAGGAAAACTAGTAAATATTTCGGAAATATTGCTGATCCAATTTAACTTTTGTTTACAAGGCAGTTTGCCTCAGCCATAGGCCTGTATACTCAACATAACCAGGGATTCACTCATGCAATTCAAACCTTTCACTGATGCAACTTGCAGATTGCTGTAAAGCTTTTAAAGCTGTTGACATTATTATTAATTAGGGTTCCTTGCATATCACAGCAAGTAACCTTTCAGCGATGTCTGGATGATCATGTCTCTGCTTAGAAATATTCTGACAATCCTACAGCTGCTTTCCCATGCTGCTTTGCACACACTTCTGACTTCTCAGTCTGCTTACCTATGTGTCTCCATCTCTGAGGTCACAGTAACCAGATATTGCCTCCCTGTTTTATTGCTGGCAGGCAGTTAAACTGTCCTTTTGCACTCTGATTCTTCTAGGATCAAAGTACTTTGTCAGTACTTTGACCTGGCTATGGCTAGCTGCATGGTCTGCCTGCTCACTGTGTCTCCAAACCATGTTCTGATCTTGGACCTTACCCCTTCCTTTAGAAGAAAGTGAGAAGTAGAGGAAGTCATGGATCCAGGTACACAAAGAGTAATATACTTGAAGAAAATCTCGTAATAGTGATTGAGCAGGGCTTACATTCAAAAGAACTAGTTGCTATATAAACACTGTACTGAGTTCACACGAGGAATATCCTGCAAAAATCAGTGGTTTTAATTTTCAGCTTGCTGCTTAGCTACAAAGTTCTTTATTATTAAAAACACCCTAAATATCATTTAGATAATTATTAAGTCATATAGATATGTCAGGGCTTTCTGAAAATCCAAACATTCGTATTACTTCCACTTTTTCCCTGGACTGAAGAGGAAAAGCATTTAAGCAATAGGTGAAATCTAGCCTGATTTCTTCTCTCACAAGGCCTTTTTGATCCATATTAACTGTACCTTTCCAGGTGGCCTTGGAACAAGCATCTGAAGAACATTTCCTAATACTGATGTCATAAATCTGCCAATACAGCTTTCAGCTTTGCCCCTAGTTTCTCACTGCATTTTCATTATTTTCCAAATCATCATTATATGGCTGGAGGTATTTTGTCACTATTCTCTTCCAAAACTGCATTTAATTGCTTTCCAGTTTTTTCTTACCTTCCCCTGTTCTGTTATCCAGCCTCGCTGCTTAATTACATACAGATCTTTACTTACACAGTCTACTACATAAAATCACGTTGCCCCTCTGGCTCTATCACCCACACAAATTCTTTCTTCATTCTTTTACACACCTCAGTCTTCATCTGGCCATTTCACCTTCACCTTTCCTGCCAAAGTACCATTTTAAAAGCAGCCCTCTCTAGTCCAAATATATGACCTTTCCTGAGTTTGCTTCCTGTTTCTGAGCTCACTGTATCATCCACAAAAATGCTGCACATATTATTTTTACTTATACTGGCTCACCAACCTCACACTCACCAATTCAAGTATTTCCTCTGCATTCAGCCTGCAGCCTTCATGTTAGTGACATATACAGCAAAGTCAAACAGCTTTTTACTTACCTATGCCACCTTCTAACAATCTCTTTTCTGTAACAATCTGTGTCTTCATCCGATTTGTGAGTATTTTCTCTTGCGATGACAAGAGATGAAGACATTACCTTAGTTACCTTTCTAGGCTGTTTGCACTAACTATGCTATATAGTATAACTTTGCTTGACTGAGTCCACAGTAAAGCTAGTGAGACACACAAGTTAATAAAAATAATGATTATTAAAGAGAAAAGGCTACACCATAGGACTCCCTACTAAATGACAGAGTAACAGTCCTCCAGCAGACCAGCATTTGGCTCTGATGCAAGACCTCTCTCAAAAACAGCCTACTTCCTTGCTGTGACAGCAGAACAAATGTTAAAAAAAAAAAGTTAGGGTCAGCTGCATTTTATTCAAGTCTCACAGTCAAGCCATCAAGTCATCACACTCATACAGACATATAGTCATGTCTCGAGGATGAATGTATTAAAAGAATGCCTAAACTCTATGTTTGATTGAAGAAAGCTCCCTTTAATTGAGAAGACAAACGTGTTCTTCAGCTCAGATCACACTGTCTGTAAAACTGGAATCTCAAATGTTTTTCTTAACATTAAAATGTACCCACAGTCAGATACACGTATTCATAGTAGTGATGCCTATATCAAGTAAAAAAAAAAATCTTATGTCATTAGGAAAATCTGCCGTGACAAATAGAAGCTTAAAGAAATACATCAGTCCAGATAATACTAAGATGCCATGTTGATGCTAGGGACTCAAGATTGGGTCGTGGTTGTTTTCAGAGTAGTAGTATATAATGTCACTATACTCTAACTTCTTGCAGCAAGAGACAAACCTGCCAAGTGTAACAAAACTTTGCCAAACAAAACTAGTCAGCATGTGTTACAAGAACTTTAGCACAGCTTCAGAAGATGTATAGAAACTAGGCACAAAACAAAACCCAAAATGTTTTCAAAGCCTGACAGTAATTGACTCCGCTAATTTCTAATATTAAAAACAGTTGGCAGAAATACACAGAAAAAGTTGGACCCTTTACCAGTACAAAGGGTTGGTATTGGTCAAAGATCCTACTTCGATAACTTTAGTAACTTCTAGCATTACCAGTTCAGCAAAGTAACAAGTTCAATTACTATAGCATATTCCATACTTGCAGTCAAACAAGTTCTCCAATTTTTTTGCCAAACTAAAGTGAATTTATAATTAGTGAGACAGCAGTACCACTGATACTTTGTAAATCCATTTGTGTGTGCCAAAAAACCCCTCAATTTTTCTTTTTTATTTTGTTTTTCTTCATTGCCCGCTGTAATGTAGAACCAAGGCCCAAAATACAGCATTCATTTATTTTAAACAAACCATTTATTGATAGGAATCTGTGCATATCTCTCTGCTGTTAACTTGATCTCAATCAAATCATAAAGGCAAAGAGACTACAGTCTTATTTTGAGAGAAAGCACAAATTAATCAGAGGACTATTGTTCCACAGTTTGAGATGAGATATAAACAGGCACAGCCCTGCTGGGGAAGTTAACAGATTTTGTAGCCGGTTCAGCAGAATGTAACCATATAAATTTCCCTTTGCAATCCGGGAGAAGGAACATGGACCCACCTCTTAAGTACCAGGCAAGAAAATGCAGAAGAGCATTGTTACACCACAACCTCAGTATCTAGCTCAACTATGTACTTTATAGCTGAGTCTAATGCCATAATCAGGAAAGAAAAAGAAATACTGAGTTTCAAGTACAGAACTGGGAGCTTCTTCTTTTTTTAATGTTAGCTATCATCATGAGCTATCATCAACTCACTGAACAGCACTGGGCACGCTACTTCACTTACTTCCATTCCCTCTTTAACTGCATCTATAAAATGGAGGTGATATTGCCATCTGCCTGCCAGGGAAACTGGAAGTTTGACATCTGCAAATTACTATTGTAACATCCAAAGATAATACATAATCAGATACTGTATCTGTGTCCTTATTTTCCTATTTAATTTTTAATACTTACAGTTAAATATTTCCCATGTTACTACAGGTTTATCCTGTATGAAAGATGATCGTATTTACATAACCTGCACATGCTTTTGAAGCAAAAAAACACTTCAGGCTGAGTTTTCCTGACATATAATTGTACCTTCAGTCTTTTACAGGATATTAAGAATTTGGTACTGAGCATGCAGTCCCCCCCATTGTACCAGTGATGTCATCATTGCTATTCATCAAACTCATTTGTTGGGTTTGTTTTCAAAATCTGTATGGGAACCTTGAGAGAAAGTTTTATTTTGGGCAGAAATAATTTCCTTGCATTTCCTTTATAAATCTTTCAAATAAATGTTACCACGCATGAATAAGGAAGTCAATCTCACATTTCGGAACAGAGCCCGCTGGCATACAACTATTGCTACTACAATCACAGTTACAGCACCAGGACTTGACCACAACCACAAATAAGAAGAGACCAGAGAGTATGAAGGAGCTACATTTTGCTTACTTCAGTTTTTATAAATTGCTACATTTAATAACTCTCAGGCTAAAGCCAAAAATAAAAGTTCTAAGCAGTCTCTTGTTATTTAAGCCTTCATGGAACCACTATTCTTGCAAATTAAGTTCTCCTAGCAAAAAAGTAGCTAATTAAATATACCATACAATTTCTTATGTGTCTCATCATTGCCAGTAAAGGCCAGGAAGCACAAGAATTGGATTTGCAGAACTTAATTGCAGGCAGCTGACATGAAAGTTACAAACTGTCATTAGTGACTCAGTGTTAGACACATTGTCAGCTATGGATTAGTTACCAAAGCAATGCTGTCTCAGTATCGATTTCTCCAGGGGATTTTTCACAGCTCTGTCTTCTCCTTAACCCCTAATCCAACAAGGCCATCAAACAGAAGGCCCCACCCATGCAGAGCAGGGCCTGCTGCTGCTGCCCAGCACGAAGGGCCATGCAGCTGCCCCAAAGTGCTCTCAGGCCGTGGCAAGCACAGCTGAGGTCAGGTCAGCAGCCACGGTGACTCCCAGACACAGGGAGCTCACTTGGACAGGAGAAGGGAGTCCCTGTAATTTGGATAGGGCCTCAGCAGCTACTGGGAACAGGATGTTTTGGATGACTTGCATACAGAATTCCCAACAACTGGAGCAGTAAAGACTAACTGAAGCCGTATCATACAGGTTTTGGAGTTCCTTTCTCTAATCATTACCAATGGCTATTAAGGGGCTATAAGGAAGCATTCCCTATGGATCTGAGACTGTAAACAACACCTCTTTTCTGTTACTGCCATCAATAATAATTTGCCCTGCTCATTTTTAGATTTCATATTAGTCAGTAACACACGCGTGTATTAATGTCAAACACACATTCTCCAGACACAGGTAGTGAAATCCATCACTGAAATACATTTAACTTCCCCCCTCCCCCTAATACCAGTAAATAAATGTTCGGAGAGGCATGTCACAATGATCTTAAGTGATGCACTCTTGTTCTCTAGGCACAGTCACGTTAATACTGGACATATGCCAGCACAGTTATTTGAAGAACAGTAAATCAGCACCTGTCTCTCAGTATCAGCCATGAATGAGCTTATACAAATGTGCACGTTTGCCAGCTGGCAAAACACAGAAAATCCCAGAGCTGCCAACCCAGCACATCTCCATCCAGGACAGAAAACTAAACAGATCATTTAACTGTGCTTGAGAAATTATTATGGAAAATAAGACAAAAAAACACAAAAACGTTTCTGTGCCAAGGGAATCTTGCCACCTGCTTTTCCCCTGGGAAAGTGCACAATGATACTCTGATTGGCACAACTTTTCCTTCCTGAAGAAAATCAAAGGCCCAAAGGACTCTGAACTCCAGAAGTCACTGTACTAAACACAAAATCCAATCAGGGGGTTATCGTTTATTGCAAGGTCCCACTTGTTGTAGTATCAGAGTGCCTTTCTTATTGTTGACAGAATTTGTGAGCATTCTCTCTAGTTGGGAGGAGAACAAAGACTTACCTTGGACATTCAACGTACCAGCTGATCAACAAGAGTTAGAAGAGGCCAAGCTTCCAAACAGGTGATAAGTACATTTCAAAATGGACAGTTTTACATCAGTTTTTTTGACTAAGTATTCTTTTAGCATCAAGTTTGTTTCAGTGATTTTTGTTCTGGCTTTTTACTACAAAAAAAATCCTTCACTTCCAGTGTATAACGATAGTTCTGCCATATTTTCAAAAGATTTCTTTCTTCAGCAGAGAAGCTGGCTAACCAAACCAGAGAAAGTGAAACGTGATGTAAGCAAAACTCTCTTTCCCCTGTTTTTTAATTTGCTTCGCTCAGTATAGTTTTTAAACTTGACTTGTAGTAATGCCAAGTAGGACTGTAGGAAAAAGTATTACAGAAATATGATTTTGAAAATTTTCTTCAAATTTTTCAACACCACTGCAAAAGGCAAGGCTTTCATTAGATCTGCTAGCTGGTGACAGCTTTTGAGTCATTCCCAGTGTTTTCTCAGCAGATGTTATAACATGCATATCTTAAGACTTCTAACCAGAAAATAAATAAGAGTCAGGACTTATTTCAGATAACAAATGTGAACTAGCCCTCAATTCGACTTTGTATTTCAAAGCATTCTCAGTTCTGCTAAACTGAGAGTGCCCTGAGTGCCCTTGGCACTTGAGTGCCCTGCAAGTCAGACAGGTAATTCTGAATTTTAATGATACTCACACATGAGTGGGGATGAAGTGAGTATTTTGCCCTGATTGTGCAATCCATAAAGAATAATAACGCAGATGAGGTTTTTAATTCCTGTATTAATGATCCGTTGGAGTAAGGCCTATTTATTACTACTTCTCCCCACAGCCTATGCCCTATAAAAGCATTGGCTAATTAAGTGACAAGGACTAGGATGACAGCGACTTGGCACCTCAATAACCAAAAAATCATTAGCAAGAGGAAGACAACTGTCTGGTTTAGTGGTTACCATACAAATCATCTTAGCACTCAGTAGAAGGGTTCCAAAAGGCTGATACTTCACACATCAGTGTGAGACAAACCAAACTTACAAGACTTCTACTTCATCTAAGAAAGCACCAGCATCCTCAGGATTTATGCCTCATCTCCATTCCAGAATGGTGCTTCTTCCTACTCCTGACAAGTATCAGGGTAGAAAGAGACTGATTAGAACCACCTAGCTGATATAACTCAGGAGTTTGAAATGAAGTTTCAAAGTTATTCTAGCCTTCTTGGCCAGTTTATACAACACACGGAGTGACTGTGTTCCCAAGTAAACAATTTGTGGCATGTTTTAACACTGTAAATTCACATAAGAGACCTTAAGCCTCAAATACCTTGCTTCTGTCATCTTGAACGAGGTGAAAGAGTTTCCTCCACCAGTTAAAAGGGGAACATTTTCAGCCTAAAATTGAATCCCATTGAATATGAGACCAAAAGGCACGTGGACAAGATTTGTTGTCTGTCTTTCCAACAGGCATCACATCACACAGGGAGGGCAGTGACAAGTGCAATAGCTCTATCCCACTGCGACAGAATGAAAGAAGAAATTTAGAAGAGGAAATTTAGAACTCACCACACCTGGGTGAGGGAAGACATGCACTGCTCAAATGGATGTCACTTCTCAGTCACAAGGTATATTCCCCATGCCTACAAGACCAAATATTAGATCCTCATAACAAATATGTAGAATAATCCACTTACTCATTCCCTACTCATTTTCCAACCTACAAGGACCTCTTCTGCCACTACATGTCATAAGCAGAGCCTGAAGTATCTCATTTTGCCTGACGTAGCAACACCAATCTCAAGGAGAAAAAACCCAAACATTTCAGTTAAAAAAAAATCCAAATGTCTAGACCATTAGTTTCCAAAATTGGTGGCCTTAAACTGTTGGTAGCTGTAAGTTTCTCAACACCTTGCCAAGCTTAATCAAGAACATTCTAAAAAAACCAGGTTGGCTACAAATATCACCAATGAACCAACAGGAGAAAGAAGACAATTTCTGGTTGATGAGGCTGTTCCCACAGCCATTTGATTTTTAAAAATAAGCACAATTCTTATTACAGCTTCTAGCCATCGGGCTTTATTATGCCTTTTTTTCACTATACTGAAGAGTACCTTCAAACAACTGTTTTCTCACTGTAACACTGTTTATGCACTGTAATGACATCATTTTTATAAAGCAAACGTGTTAAGACTGAAGTAATTCACTGATCACTTTTCTAGTTACAAAACTAATTTTTATTGTTTATTTTTCCCCATGTGTTGACACCAAGTGTTAAAGTTCTCCAGCTTTAGAAAAGTCAAATATCCAATGTTGAAAACACATTTAATACATAAAACTAGACAGTTTCCTACAAATAATTCATAGGGTAACTAAAGTAAAATACCTTTTAAGCCTATCAAACAGTCCCACAAATTTCAACGATACTGTATGATCTCACATCTACTGTTTACAAAGTTTTTGAAGAACACTTACATTTGTTCAGGCTCCTGATAAGGCTGCTAATTCCGCAGGCAATCAAAGAGGATCCTTTGCTAGTACAAACCTTATGCTAAATGTTCAAAACAACACATTAGAAAAATGAGACAACTTTGAAACAGAAGCAGTAGGGACAAAGAAAAAGCGTGAGATAAATTTGAGGTTTCCTGTGAAATTTCACGTTATCAGCTGGCTTCTACTTCAGTGCTGCCTTCAGAATATTTTTAACCTGAATAGCAGAAATACTTCCTTATGAGTCATGCAGAAAGATATTTTTGTTGTACTTCAAATTTCTAAATCAACAGTGTTACTACTTTGTTCCTTAAGACAAAATGACAATCACTATAAATACAGAAGGTATGAGGAAAGCATATATAGATGACGGAAAGCAAATCTTCCAGACGCTTTCTTGCTTCCTTGGTAGGTTTTCACCACCCCTCTGCCAAGAGCTTCTGCCCTCCCAGCTCAACCAGATGAAGGGGCTGTTAATGCACGTCATCTTCACAGGAAGTCAAAGTAGCCTAATCTACTGCTCAAGGTTTTTCAGTCCACTGTGGCTTATGATGCAACCACTCCTCTCTTGCTCAATAAAATTGATTCTTCAGGGATACCTGGAAGTTATCTTCCATTTCAGTAGTCTCTACTATCAGCTTTAAAGACTAAGTTAAGGAGATGCCCATGAAGAACGACAGATAAAGTTGCTTTTGCCCTGGGACAAAAGGGTGAAGAGCAAGATGACGTGAAGTCTTTTCCAACCCTATGCTTTTGACTCCACAAATCTATAAAGCAAAGAAAAACATATAAAGACGTACAGTGTGGTAGGAAGGCCTAAACAGTAATAAAAATGCCAAAGCTTGGTGTAAGCAAAATCTGCAGAAAGCAAGTATGCCTACTGGGCAAGAATTAGTTTCCAGGAAAAAAATAAGTGCAATTATCTCCAGTACACTACTAATGACAAGACAAAGACTCTTGTTACTGCACTGTAAGTCTGGGGACATGATACAAGTTCACACACGCACTATGTTAACCAAGCTATGGTTCCAGCAACACTAAATCTCACACATAGCACCTACCATAAAGAAAAACACCTACACACAATTAGTCTTCCTATCTTCCTCTACATAAAAGCCACACAAGCATTCTGCCATATTAAGTGATTTTATGGAGATATTGATGTAACCTTGAAGAATGTAATGTTGGCCTAAAGTCTGGTGACAAAGCAATTAAACTGTTCAGAAGCAAAAGCCAGAGTTGTACTAAGAGCCAAATTAATCTCTTAGTTTGGCATTAACAAAGAAACAAACTTTATCCTGTTGTCAGTGTTTATGCTGAGAGTTTTGAAATAATAATCAAAAGGGTATGTTAGGATTAAGAAAAGTTTGTCTTCAGTTGGCATGCCCAGAATCAACTTGATTTCTGCTGACATTTAACCCCTTCCTCCTTCAAAGAATTCAGGGGGGAAGGTACTGGTTTGACTGTCCTGAAGACTGACATCCCATTTATGCGGCAAACAGGTACACACAGAGGAGACACTGAGAACTTGCTTGTAGAGTCCTTGGAGTGTGCTGGGGCCTTGTCCTGCAGGAGTAAGCTCCATACCAGTTCTATTCTTGGCGATCCTGCAAAGACTGGCAATAATGCACAGACTCACATTTAGATTTAACACACATTGACAGTTCAAATATTGCAGTGCCTGCTTATCTGTCAAAACCCAAGTTAATAAAGATCTCAGTTCTGGAAAGTGCTGTCTGCAAACTCTGAGCCACCGGTTTCCAACACCTTCTCCAGTGGGGTTTTGCTAAGCATGGGCTGAAAACCAAGCAGTAGCTCCCTTGCCTTGAATTCAGATTCTCTTGCCCTTTTTTCTGCACCTTTCCATGTCCTTTTTGCAGTCATCCTCTCCTTTTAATCTGAATTGGCATTCCCTTCTCTGCATGCTCATTTATAAAACTACTCAAATATCTCCTTCCCTCCTTCCACACACTCACAAGACATTTTGCTCTTGGAAGAAGGCCTCCGTCGACATGATATATCACCAAATGCCACAGGAAAACTGAACCCTCTGTCAGTAATGAGTTGCTAGTAGAGTCAATAAGCAAACAGACAGGACCAGCTGTAGAAACAACTCAAACTGGGAAGTTCTAGCTATAAAAGGATAGCTAAAAAAAATAGTAATAGTAAAACATGGCCTGGATACACCAAAGGAGGTTCTAGAATCTTCTATAATGGAAGTTTAAAGGACAGGCCTAAAATAGCTGCCAAGAAGAGATCACATGTACTTAAGCCTGGCTCAGCTAAGGATACTGTAGTAGTTCTCACAACATCCCTTCCTAGCTTTACATTAATTGTAAAATTACATTATAAGATTTACTAAGCTAATTGTATACATGTTTTACAATAGCAATATACATACATGAACACAGACTTCTGGAAGACATGTGACTTCATGCCACAACCCACTACAACTAGATTAAAAACTGGCTAATGATAGCTCAAGATACATTTGTATGTGACAAAGCAGCGTAAGATAGGGAAGTCTTTTACTGAGCTTCCAGAGGAACCGAGCTGACCTCCTGTTACTCGACATTCTGCGTTCACTTCCAGCTCACTTATGGAAGTTGCCACTCAGAAAAATGTGAAATTTCTAAATTTGTAGCATTATACTGTTCGCGTTATTTCACTAGAGTAGTGAAGGCCACTTCATATCTTAGGTCCAACTGATCAAAAATTAACATACCCAAATGAAAAACTTCACTACAAACAAGGACTGAAGGCTACAGGAGACCCATACCCATTAAACATAAGGTACTAATGTGCTATGATAACAAGTGGTGTGCATTATAAAAGAGTGTGACACAAAGCAAAAGGACAGTTTTTACATGTCATTGTTAAGAACAAAACTAGGGCATTCTGAGTTAGAATGTCCACCTTAAAAAGAGAAAGATGTTGGAGGAGATGTTGGAAAGACTTAAACCTATATTGCAAGAACTAGGTCATTCCCAGAGTGGGGGTGGGACAGGAAAGAGTCAGAAATTCAGACTACTTAACACACCGAAAGGGTCAAAACTTAACTTGATAATGTACATCAAGTTTTATAGGGAGGAAAGAAGAGGTACTAAAAAGACACTGGCCCAGCCAAAACAATACAAAGGATAACTGGGTGGACTAGCAGGTCCAGAGACTTCAAGTTAGGTACAAATTTACAACAGTGGGATCACACACTGAGCACTGGAATCCATGCTACTGCCTTTGAGGTCTTCAGTTCAGAACTGAATTAAAGAACCAACAACTGGGGGTGGGGAGAGGGGAAACGTATACCTGTGTTCTATGTGGTGTCAATATATGCTGTAGGCAAAATACCAGTTACTGGTAAAATATAATGTGGCAGTGTGTGTGTGTATGACCTAATAACTCTTCCAAGCCTTAACTGTTTGAGAAATCCATAATGCCTTTATTTTTAAACATATAGTTTAACCATGAGACGTAATGGGCAAAGTATAACATGAAAATAGATATTCATGCCAACCAAGACAGACACTTTTTTTTTTCTTTTTTAATCAAGTGACCTGTCTATTCTCATAACTTTTGTGTCTGAAGTCCTGTGAGTTAGTCCCTCACTCTACTGTACAGTTGCTTACTCTCTACTGTTTATTCTAGTTAGCAAGTTCTGTCAAACCTAGGTCAGAGGCCAAAAGAAGAAAGCAACATCAAACATTTCTGCACTGGACTCCTCAAGGCCTGCAAAATTATAAACACACACACAGAGAGATGTTAATCAAGTAGAATGGTAATAAAGTCATAAAGAAAAAAAAAAAAAAAAAAAGCT
>JAVKLA010000090.1:11472945-11504220 GCA_034782735.1 Sagittarius serpentarius | reverse complement strand
TATTGTTTTTTTGTTTTTCTTAAAAGTATCATAAACACAAAAACAAAAAAAAAAAAAAAAAAAGCTCTCAATGAGTCACTTTGGGAAAGCCAGATCAGTAGTATCTCTCAGATCTACCACAGTCAGATGTTCCAGAGAATAAGCCCACCAGCATGACGATGTGCCTGGGAGATATAGTATCATAAACAATACAAAATATAAATGATACTAGATAGCGTACATTAGAGGTAATAGAACTACCAGTTTTATCCTAAGTACGTTATAAGTACTTGACAAAAAAAAGAATTATGTATGTATTCTTCACACTACCCCTAAGCATAGCTCCACATCAGCCCTGTTTCTCCTTTCACATTAGACAGCTGGATGCTGCTTATGTTTAAGGCACCTCGAAGACATGAAATAAATATGAGAAATAGGATCCTAGCCTCAGGCACAAGGTATGTATTTAGACAGGTGCACCATCCCTGATCAGTCAGCACTTTTGAAACTCAGAGCACATAAATTTGACCATACAAAATAAAAACTCACAACTAATTGATGAATTAGGGTATCCAGGGTATTCAAATAAGAGGCCTTACCGCATAAACACATACAGCACGAATATCCTGGGGATACTGACCCATTTGCACCCACCACCCCTCTTGTTAAGTCAACCAAAAGTACACTGCCCTCTCTTTGTATTCAGACTTGGCCTTGCAGCTGGACAGTGCTAGTTTCATGGGCTATGAGTCCATACATTACAGAATAGCACTGACATATTTCCTGCATTTGTTTCTCATGGGTATCCAAGTCATATCAGTACTAAGATTCATCATATCTTGTTTTACATATGGCTTAGACCCATCTTACACAACATTTTCATAAACAGGCCAGACAAATGTGATCTAGAAGGAAATACTATAAAGTAGCAATGTAAAACCATAATCAAAGGAGTAGCTAGTGCTTCACAGGTAAACTGGTAAGATTATCAAGTAGGACTCTGGAGGCATCTGCCTGAAGTCAAACCAGGGAGTGAAGGAGGGCCAAGCACTTCTGAGACACGATTAGAATTCAAAGTGATCTTGAAAAATTAAGAAATGCCTGAAGGGAGCCACACACACACACACACACACACAAAAAAAAAACCCAACCACAACAACAACAAAAAAATAAACCAAAAACCAAGAACAGCAGGAAAAAAACCAAACCAAACCAAAAAACATTATTTAACCCAGTAGGGTTTATTAGGTAAAATCTACTGCACAAGTACAAAAAAAGGAAAACTGTGTGGCCAGCAGTTCTGCAGAAAGGATCTCTGGTTATAGGGGATCATAAACCGAGTGCTTAGCGCTTGGTGCTGTCAGTAAGTATGCTGAAATGGGAGGGCTGATTTCCATCTCAAAATTTTTCACTGGAGGCACCCCGTGCTCAGCCATTATTATTTCGGCTCTAAAAGGCAGTTTATTTTGCATTATGTCTTATACATCTTATACTCATAGGCTTGTCTTTGCCCATGAACCATTAAACAAGTATTTCATTAACGGATTTTATTTTTTTTAAGGTATGCACCTTTTTCACTGCTCATATGAATAACCTTCCCATGTGTATGCTTAAGATACAAACTGTACTGACATACTGCTTAGAGTATTTCATAAAATTGATTTTTTTTTTTCTCTGATCACTAATTTTGAATAGTAAATCTCTTGACTTCTACAAGGTTAAAAGCACAATTTGAGGTGGTCAAGACTGTGGCCTTGTGGACTTGAGTTCTATCTTCAAATTTGATCCCTGCCTGTCACAAAGATAATCTTTGGAAGGCTGCACTAGCTTTAGCAGTTTTGTCAGAGCATGTTCCCTGACAAATAGGAGTTATTTTTCTCCCTGTTACACATATGTTGACTCTGTAGCTATTGGGGAGGGGGGAGCTTTCAATGGTTAAGCCCAACATTACAATAGCAGTGAGGTATCCCTGCACTACAGAACTAATCAGAGTGACGCAAACAAACTGTTTTCCTCCTCTTGAATTACTTTCTGATGGTACTGCAATTTAGATGGCTAGGCATATTTAAAAAAGCAGAAGAACTGTCTGCAGTGAAACAACTATTTCAGCATCCAGAATTGCCCAAGACAAAATGATTAATTCTTCCCTGAACGCCAAAAGACTTCCATCATTCCTCAACAGTCAAAACCCTCAAATTCCCCAGTGACCACACCTGTACAGCAACATGACCTTCCAACATGCAAACACACAGGACATTTGCACAATTCTATATTGGATCAATGGTCCCTGTTTTCATGTATACATGAATAATAAACTGCAAAAAGTCCATTTTTAACATTCAGCCAAAGTGTTGAAGTATTTCCAGTCTCTCTCAAAAGTTCAGCTACAGAATGCAGAGCCAACAAGAACACCCAAAGGAATTTTACAAAAACTTTAATATTTAGTACTGGCTTTGAACCTGAAGGTATATTTGAATAGAAAAAGATCCTGGATTTTAGTCTGACTGCTGTTCCAACACACACATTTTATAATGAATAGTATCCATTTCCTAGTAAGGTATTTAGTTTCAGTGTGATGCTTATCTCCCCCACAATTACTTATACCTCCATCAGCCCTTACTGGTCTGCCCAGCTGGGAATTTAAAGGTTTGGGATCATGGCTGGGCATTGTTCATTTACATAAACAGTCATTTGCCTACCTCAGTCTTAAAAACAAACCTCAGTGTGCTGCACTTGCCATTGAAAATTAGAACAGGCACTAGTCAGCTGCTTCAAACTAGATTGCTAATAGTTTGACAAAGTTCAGGTTTTCTAAACTAGTTTTTATAATACTCAGTATGCAGGTGAATGTGAATTTGAAGTGCTATAGTGATGGCTAACAAAATCAAAATGCTGGTTTAATACTTTATGCTTAATAAACCACAAAGTTTAATTTGTGTATGAATAAAGGTGCACTAGAAATACTAAAAGATCATTCATAGCATATATGACCGTTAATATATACATCAAAGCTATAATGTACCCCGGTTCCCAAGTTAAGAGAAGGCAAATTCTATCCACTATATTTAAAAAGGAGTTTCCACAGAAAAGGATGGAGGGGAAGAAACCATTGCAAACAATTGTCAGTTACATAGCAAAACAAAAATGCCAAACCCTCAAAACAGTCAAAGCGTTCTTTGCTAAATCACTTGAGTGAACCCAGTGTATAATACAAAACAATAGACAAATACATAGTTGAAAAAGCTCTGGTGACAAGAGGTTTTTTGAGACACCGTTGCTAGTTTAAAGGGAAGGCTTCATTGGTCTTGTAAAGTTACTTATGCAGTAAGTCTAGAACTATCCCGGATTTTTCTCGAGTTCAATCATTTAGCTGGGAGCCTGCAGACCAGACTGAACTGTATCAAACCATGAAACTCTCCTTCCTGGAAGCACATCAAGGTTCTTGCATGAAATCTGATCATCAGCACAGTAGGATTAATGACAGAAGTGGTCAGGCTGATAAACTAGCAGAACAGAAACCGGCTTAAATGAGTATGGAACTGTGTCTAAGATAAGGTCGTAATGCATTCTCACCCCTTTGTGCCAAAACTGAAGCGAGACCTTGTTTGAAACTGATGTGAAAGAAAAGACTTTATCACTCACTGGCTCCCTGCAGGAGGTCTGTGGTTGTTTCTGGGAAAACAGACACTAGATACTCAGACTACTACCATCGCTCTCTTAGACTAATGGCACTGATTGTAGACCAACACCGTGTGATGTCTAGTTTAGCTTACCGAAAGGGGGAATGGCAGGAGAGTTAGCAGACTTATTTATGCACAGGAAGGTAAACTGGATATCAGGGACTTCTCTCAATCAACATAAGTTCTCAAATAGCTGTTTGCCTCTGTACGCCACTACCTGACTAAACCAAGCGCTCTCTTAAAATAAGATATACTTAAATCAGTTACTGTGAACGTTGGAAATTTACCTTTACTTTTACCCATTTTTCCCCCATCCACTTTTCTTTCCTAATGATCAATAATATCATACCTTTCTGCTGGATATGCAAGCACCTTGCCTCACGGCACTTCCCCATGATGTTCCTCAACAAGGCATGGTAGAATATTATAGCTATTTCACCTGGTAAGTCTGTTCACAAAGTACGTAGCTGTTTGACTACAAAACTTTTTGAAGTCCCAACATAAATATGATAGGCAATACCACTATAGGATAAATTCATAACCTGAGCACTGGAAAATCCAAGTATTAAAGAGAGCTAAATCCTGAATTTGCAGAATGGGAAAAGACACAATGTCTACTCAGCAACACTGAGATAAACATAAGGCAAAACTACTCCAAAAGATGAATTCTGAAATTCACACAAACAAACCAAGGTCTGTTATTCCCCAGTTACTTAGCAATGACCCAAGTCTATTGGTATCCTTGTACACTTCAGAGCAGCTTCGCCATAAAAGCTGTAAAGATGAGTTCCAGTGGCACACAGTTCATTTCACATTAAGAAATGTCTGGATACAAAACCAGTTGCTACAAAATGCATTACAGAAAGTTTTCCAAACAGGAAAATAAGAAAAAACAAGCAAACAAAAACACCAAAAACAAAACCTTGTTTTCAGTTGGTATACAAGCTCACTTTATAGAGAGCTGAACTGTACCAAGTCTTTTACATACCCTAAATAAAATTCTTCATGTCTGCCCATTTGAAAGAATTAAAAGCTTGTGTCAGTGGAAATTAAATTTCATGTATCTAGCTAAACAAGAAAACTTCTGTGGAGTGATTTGCCTTTACACAAGAGGAGAGGTATATATGGAGATCTGAGTGCCTTTGGGTATTAAAGCAACACAAAAATAATTTTCATCTTCTAATTCACATACCTATTCACAGCAATAAAGCTGGAGAAGTGGTTTTTTGATTTAACTTCTTAAAGAAAAGACCACATGAAGGGTCATGGAACGGATGTAATTTATTGAGAGATAAATTTTTCTGGCATTTCACTGAAATAGAAATAATTTGGAGAATGACTTCGTTTAAAGTCAGGACCTAGGACAAGGAAACAAATTAGTTTTGCAATGCCTGAAAGCCTGGAAGTCAACGCAATGTCCTATTCCTCTACGATAAACCCTACCAGAACAGTCAGAACAGCAGAAATATCACCAGAACTATGAAACCATATAGACAACCCCAGTTTTACTAATTGCTTTACGAAGATCGTACCCACTTCCCAGCTTCACAGGAGCAAGTCACTGACAACATCAGATTTTCTCATTCATATTATTTACTTCAAACCAATCTCTGATTACTTGAGTTAGAGGCATAGCCTAACAAGCAGCAAAGGAAACGGAGAAGACCAGCTAATTCTTCAGTAACTTCAGTGCAATAAATTTTGTGGTTTCAAATTCAGTAATCACGTAGATTTCCTAACACATGCATCTAGTTTTGGGAGGCAAAGACTACCAAAGAAATTAGTATAATCCCACAAAACTAATAAACTAGTTAAATTAAACGCATTCACACTTACATATGACAGAACCAATAGCCATTGATGTTTAATACACTACACAAATGCAAAAATGCATGGCAAAGTCCAAAAGATAAATGAATTTTTTTTTCGCTTTTACTGTTTCTCCCAAATAGCCTCTGCACCTCCCCAAATAGATTACAAGTGACAAAACACAGCTGGAACAGTGACAGAGGAAATATTTGAAACCTGCAAGCTCTTCATCACTCACTCATCCTGAGTAAAGCAAATACAGGAACATACAGTTGACTTCAGTGAAAAGTACTTCTGCTGATACCCTTGCACATTCTCAGCACCAAACATGAAGCAAACAACATGAACAGTGGAAAGAACTAAACACACACCTTGAACACCTCAGAGAAGAAACCAGAGCCAATTTTCTCACATGTGAAGTCATCAAGACGAGTAAGTCTGGAAAAGGCACTTATCAGGGCTCTGTATGAAGAGGTACAAACTCTTCCTATCTGGGTTGCAGTCCCTTCTCCTCCAGCGCCACCATCAAAGTCTTCAGCACGCTCCAAGCGTGGTGGAAATCCTGCTATTGAATTCCGCTTACTTCGGTCCATTTTGAAAACAAGGTTTTATTTTGCTGAGGGAGGACTTCTCACATTTTAGGTAATTTGCTGTCTTCTCTACTCTTGGTGGATCCTAAAATACAAGAAATTGAGATTACCGTTTGATAGGACTAACACAGCTTACATCAGTTCAAGGGAATAAGAAAAAAAAGCAGAATATATCCAAGTGTGGGCATGAAAAAACAAAGAAAAAAAAAAAGCACCACAACCATCCACACACCATCATCGGTACAGACAGACAATCTAATGAACTTTTCCTTTAGATTCATGGAAATACCCTATGCTCTGGCTATTACGAGATGAATAGGTTTGGAACTCAAAATTTAACTGGTAACAAACAACTTTCATTCCCTCCTCCCCACCCCTTTCTTTTTTACTTAAGTTCTGGTTGCTAAAGCAAGCAACTAAGCAGGAGGAAACCCACAAACTGTAACGTTCTATTCTACTGCAGTAGCAGTTCGTGACCAATCTACTGCTATTGTAAGAAACCATTTCACATTAGGAAGTGAACAAAGGATCCCAAACTATAAAAAACAGATGAACTTTTGGTTGACATAAGGAAAATTATTAGCTGTCAATAACAGTAGCTGGAGCACCAAAGCCTTTGTTTTTAAAGCTTCCACCTATGACCATTCCGAGACTAATTCCTTAACGGGTAGGAACACAAGTTTATAGCCACTAAAGATCTAGCCCCCAAATTATAAAGACATCAACAGTCCTGTTACAAAACCAAAGTATTTTTATAAGAAACTGCCAGAACAATTCTTCCCACAAACATGCTTTTTAAAGCTATATTAATTTCAATTCAACTGAAAACACAGGAAACAAGCTACATTTGCCAAGTAGGAGAAAAGAAGAAAAAAAAAAAAAAAAGGAGGGAAAACAACAACAGTAAGGGAATTTTTTTTTCTTTTCTTTTTAAGAGGATGATGAAGTAATCAGGATGACTCTGGGGCCCATCAAATTCAGCTTGGACTGGCAGACTTGACAGGTGGCCTGCTTTTTTTTTTTTCTTTAAACCTTAGACTCAGAAGGTTATTCATCTTTTCCACACTTCACTGTTCATTTACAGCAATTTGGTGAGCCTCTACAAAACCTGAACAAAGTGAGCAGTCACAAAGAGGATAGATTTCTCTCTCTCTTCTTTTTTTTTTTCCCCTGAGGGTGAACGAGAAAATGGAGGGAGGGGAAGGAAACAAAATTTAACCAAAAAAATGGTGGACAAAATAATCATGAAGCAGGGAGCAGGCCAGGCAATTATACTTCTGTTTACACAGATGTACAGAACCTGAACAATACACTAAATTTGAAGAGCATCTCAAAAACAGAGACACACCAGCTGTCCTCTGAATATATAGCACTGCTGATGTATACTGCACACAAAACATGGGTATCTTTCACACATACTCTGTGCCAACACATCAGAAAAACACATAGTCCCTCCCTGCCTTCAGAAGTAAGCTCTGTTGAACAGTGTAGAATTAATTTGAGGTTGTCCTCTACAAAAAGGGAAAAAAAAACCAAAACAACAACAAAAAAAACCCTCCATATTTTTCAAGGGTGTTTATTTCAAACATATTAACACTTACCTCTCTAAATGGGAGTCGGTGAGTATAAGAGAGTCTTACTGGGCCTGATTAAGAAAATTTAATCTCTATCAAATCCCACATCACGGTATTCCTACAGAATTTTATATGCAGACTCCCATATGCATGAGCTTACTGCACTTTTCAGACAACAGCACTACATAGTCTAATGTTATGGTGTAGCCAACTGGCATACAGAAGATCAGGATCCAATTTCTGACCTCATTCTTGCCCCATGAGCCTTGAGGGTCTGGAAATGGTACAGAAGCACCATGGGAAGATAAAGCCTGTTATATCTCCCCAGCTGAGAAAAATAGCCCAGAGAACCTCCTCAGCTATAGAGAAGAGGCCCAGGAATTTCCAAGGCACGCTTAAATAATTCCTTTTGATCTGAAAGGGACAAACTATCATTTGGTTACTTTTCAAGGAGATAAAGAAAGAACTGTCTATGGAAGGAAGAAAGACAGGAAACCATGGTGTTAACAATTCATTTTCTAGAACAGGAGATGCAAGTATCTTTGGAGACTGACCAGAAAACCTGCCATAATTGAAGAAACAATTTTTTAGAACTTATTTGCAGAGTAGTACCCACGTGCACTAGACACTTTCCAAGGAAGGCAGCAAGCATTTGCCCTAGAAATGCACAGTCTGACACTCCAGTATCACAGTAACACCGTATGAAGCGGACCCTGGAGTTCGTAGACATCCCTGCTAAATCTAGTGAAACAACACATCCGCACTGCAGCCCAGCAAACTAAAGCAACTTGTAAATCAGGACTGTAAGTTTAAGTTCTCAGGCAAAGCAAGATATACGCAAAAACAAAATAGGGAAGATTGCTGTTGTCTTAACTAGAGGAAGATACCAAGTTAGGTAAGTGATCTCAAATAGGAGGAAAAGCGTAACTTTGTCTTAAGTATCCAGATACCATTAACAAAAGATCAGCTCTCAACACAGTCTCTCAATTTATTTAACAAAAAAAAAAAAAAAACCACACCAAAAACCCAACCAACCTCCCTCACACATACACATCCTTTTGATTGAAATCACATGGTGAACTTTGCAAAACTCTATACAAATCCCACAATGAAAGAAGAGATTCAAAGTACTTCACAGAACATAAACCCCAAAAGGTTTTGCCATCTGGATTCCCAAGTAACCCATTCCTTCATTTTTGCCTCCTAGAGTTTGCCTTGTTTCCAGACAGCTACACGAAATCCTTGGAAATTATTAGGATAGAGCTCCATTTGTCTAGTATTCTGCCCAGGACTGCATACACAGAATTAGAGGAACATTTCAAGTGGGCACAATTCCAAGTGGGCCTCCTGTCATTTTGGCCAATTACACTAATGATCACATTCTCAATGAAATCAACCAAGGTTTAATTGACTGTCAAGTCAGTCTGAGGTACTTTAATTTACTACCTTGTATGGTTAATTAAAGTGCACTGAACAGAATCCAAGACTATCCTGCAAATCCTGCAACCAACTAAAAGGTTGTTGGGTGGGTTTTTTCATGTTAAAGTTCAGCTTAAAAACTCTGAAGATGTGCTCAACAGCCAGTTAAAAAAAAGACAATAAACACTCTAAAAAACATTTCCCAATAAATTCTAAGCTTTCAGACCAATCTGGCTGACATCCTTATAAAAGAAAAATGCACCCCACTCTGCCAAGACAAAAATAATTTAGAAACAGACCTCTCAAAATACATACCTGCTCTACTCATCCATTTATTATATTACTGAGAAGCACAATCTCAAAATGTTTCATGCCCTACCACATTTTAATTTCTTGGTTTAAAAAAAAAAAAAAAACCTTGAAGAAAAAAAATAATCCATGTTAATATTATATTAAGATCAGTTTCTCCACTGCATGAATGCATTATTTTTTAATTGTAGAAACTATAAATACAAATACTATCAGCATTTATTTGGTTAACTAGAAGTCTGGCTTTCAAAACCAATGCCTAAGCTTGCAAATATTTAAAGATGGAAACCCCACAATAGCACATCAAGTTATACCCCACACTTCAACGTAAAACTAACAGATGACACGTATTAGCCAGTACTTAATAGTTTATACTTCATAGACATAAAAATGGGTAAGGCTTCTCAACTTTAGCAGCATCCCTCTAATGCCTCAGGGTATAAAACAAGATCCTTCCAGAAAACACTGCAATTGATTACTAAGATGTTTTCTGTCCCCAGCATCTTTATAAATATGTGCATATTTGCACTCAAATGTCAAACTCGCAATTTCCTAAAAGATGGCCTTAACAACAACAACCATTTTTAGACACAGAAGACTGTCGCTAGGCATTCAGCCTGGAAAGCAATAAATCTGGTGGATGCATGTTATTAATTTGAAAAGGTTTTCTGAAGAACAAGATGCCAAAGCTTTGACATAAGTCATTTGCCAAGAGTTAACTATTTAAACTCATAGTCTGACATAGCTTCAAAACCCAGCACTACAAAACCGTGAAGGAATTATGCTGGCAAGTGTCACTCAACAAAATAATGTGGGGGAGGAAAAAAAAAGAAAAGAAAAGAATTCACTGTAGTAATGTGCAAATTTCGGAAAAGCTCCAAAAGAATGTAAAGAACAAAATCTTCCAAAGACTAAATTGACTTTGAGGTCATTAGCCTGGAGGGAAAAAAAAAAAAAAAAAAAAAAAAAAAAAAAGGGGAAAAAAAACATCTGGGAATGAAACACAAGAAATCAAACTAAACAGGTAAAGAGAACCAGGCATTGCACAATTTTGTTCTCAACTGCTGTCATTTGCTTTCCTAACAGAGGAAAGTTCCTTGGTTTGTCCATAACTTAGCTTCTTGTCTTGGGGAAAGGTAATACCAAATATTTACAGACAAGGCAGCTACAAGTACCAGAGCTTGCGCTATGTTTGGCCCAGCTCATCCTGAAGCTGAAGTCTTTTTGACTACTTTTACAGGATAAGTCTTAGGGTCCAGCTTACAGTCTTAGTTACAATACAGCACTCAAACATGAAAATCCCAACATTTCCTATTTTCATTTAGGTAACATTTTGCTTTAATTTCACCCCCCTGTAGGGGATAATTCCTAGCTTGAGCCAGTACTGTCATAGCACAAGCTTCCCACAACTGGGGCTGACATTCCTCGGAAGAGACCTGCATTAGCCCTACTACACCACTCCAGAAACTGGAAGTCTGCAAAACTGCATTGCATTGTGGTTTTATAATGCAAACAAACCTCCACAAGAGGCTAAGCTGAAACAAACAGTTCATTTATTTTGTGACTGTAGCCAAGTTTGAAACCAGTAAGAGAGACTAGCCATTAACTTACTGCAGAGCTCAGGATTCAGGGCCAGGGTTGTACATTTAAAAATATCTGCATCAAGCATAGGCATAAATTCTGGCACATACTTAGAAGGCAAATGTAACTGGGGAGGGGAGAATATTAAAAACCCACAAACAAACAGAAAACTACTTGATCTTTATGCCTATAGCGTAACTGCCAACAGTTTCTAGGGTCCAATTATAATACAAAACTAAACCTCTAGAGAAGGACCTTGCAAAAATCCCTTCCTCTCCTAGCCTGGTTTTAGTCGCTCTGATCCACAGTGCAGACAGACTCGAGCCTAGTTACAGAGCATCGTTAAATAATCACTCAAGTAGATCACGTACAATACATAGCTGCTGCTTCACATGGATAATTTTAATATATTAAAGTTTGCTTAACAAAACAGAGCTCAGTAAAGACACTGAGAAGCAGCTCATGCCTTCCAGGTGCCAGCAGGCTGACATTTGCTTAGCTCTTGAGAAAAAACAAGGGAATCAAAGCCTTCCAATACCAACAGGTATTGTAAAATCTCAGTAATCAAGGAATTTCCCCCTCAGCTTCTCCAGCAGGTTTATGACTAAGGACTGACAGCTCTATTGGCGCTGGGAGGGGTTCACAGGAGACAAGAAGCAACTTTCTACTGTTTTGATGCAGACAGTGAGGCAACCCAGCAGAGCAAAGGCAAGAAAAAGAGAACAGGAATGCTTGAAAGAGGGATGAAAATAAAGTAAGCAGGCTGAATTTCATACCTGACTGACCTCTCTTGGACACAATCTTACATTTATACATCATCTCACAAGGCAGTCAATATTTTTATTTTCCAGCTAAAAGTATCATCTCCACAAATATTTAAAACACATTCCGTAATCCACTGTTAAAATACAGCTGAAACACCAGTCCGTGTTACTGGTTTCATGTTTTGGTGAGACACTCAGTACCATGTTTACTTCAGGTACCAGCTGAACTAATGGAACAGTAACACAGTCTTGACTAATTTATTTACAAATTTTTGAAGTGAGAACAGGGCTTCCCAAATCTCTTGTTGTTAAGGTATGGCAGACATTGCAGTCTGCTGGTATTTACACCTCAATTTGAAGCACCCTGGGTACCAAGGGGAAACATGTAACTCACAGTCTGTGAGCCACAGACCTAGAGTGTACAAAGTCAGCCTTCAAAAGCAAAGTTAACTCAACTAACTCCACTCCTGGCTGCAAGAGCTATCACAGGCCTCCAGTGCAACCAGTGGCACAATCATATCAAAAAGTGGCTTAGCCACTACCAGAAATGTGTTCAAATTAAGAAAAAGTGACAGGACCATATGAAAAGAGGCTTACTATCTAAATCAGAAAGAGGACTTGGCAACAGACAACAGATGGAGACAGTGTGATACAGTTGCCGGTTATTACATGTACTTACTGATAAATACACAACTTCAAATGAGTATGTTAAGAAAATAATAAGCAGGAAAGAACTTAAAAAAATTACGAACATTGACCTTTTATGTTCTTGCCTAGAAGGGCACTTATTTTTGTGCCAGGCTGCAAGATACCATGCTGCAAAGACATAATAAAAAGTTTTGCCATTGTGCAAATGCATGGTTCTCAGCTACAGGAAGAATACAGAAAGGGAACCTATGATGCAAGTGAACCACAAGCTTCATTCTTTTCTGCAGCAGACACAGAGGCAACAGTCCCCTCCTTTAACCCTGCATTTCTTTCATGAATTTGTGAAGTCATTTGCATAAAGCATTACAATGGCAAAAGCAAATATATAGAATTGGAGGGTATAACTAGGTGACAGGAGGCCTATACCACCAGAATACCTAATTTGGAACAACTTTCTCCTTCCACAGTCACAAAAATATTAAGCACTGAAGCAAGGATTGCTCCATCCCTATCTCCTGCTCCACTCCCACTGCCAGCTGTTCATCCTAATGAAACAGCACAAAACAAATTCCAAGCAAAAAACACAGGAGAGCACACACTTGCCACCAGGTACAGGGAACACACCCCACTTTGCCTTCAGTTCAAGCTACTCATGTTTTGCATGCAAGTTTTACATGAAGACAAACCAAAATGGACAACGCAATTACACAGCCTTGTCTACAGCTGTACAGTATACTTCTGCAAGAGTCAGAAAATGACATTCTTATTGGCCTATCAGGATATGGTATGCAACAATAATTTCCAAAGATGATGACTAAATGGAAAGGTTTATGGCTAGTCCACTGGGCATATAAGAGTTTCTCATAAAAAAAAAAATCTTATCTTAGGTTGTAAATTCCACTGCCTAATTAAGTCCATAGAACTCTAAGTCTGTTGATTTTGCAGACAATAAAATATGCTAGAACTCTGATCTCTACTAAAAAAAGAAAATAATAATAATTTCAGTTGAAGCATAAAGGCTGCTCATAAATTAGCCTAAGTATTAGCTGTAAGTCTTTTTAGGGGGACAAACAGAAAGGTATAAACTTAAATAAAATTCAATTCAGTACTCTTGAAATTTTAGCTTTCACCTATCAAGGTACCACCTATCAGAATACCCAAGTGGAAAGCCCCCCATACTTAGAGCAAATACAGTTCTCACCCTCAAAGGAATGCAACATAAAGAGTGATCATCTACATTTATACAGCACCTTTCATCTGAAGGCCATAAAGCAAACATATATGCACATACACCTGAACAGTCAAGCCTGCCATTAAAACATGATTCATGTATTCTTACAGGGTAGCACTTAAAATAGCAAAGCCCGAGCCAAGCTTTCACACCCCTTGGCAAAGTGACCATTTTCAAGGCAATCCTCATGTGGCTGGGCAAAGATCCCAGCCGCGTTCAGGCAGCCCCTTGCCCTCCGATCAGGGCACGGGTTTCTGCAGCCGGCTTTCCCCGCAGCCGGCTTTCCCCGCAGCGCTTACGCGTCCTGCAGCGCCCGCTCCCACTCACACCTCGCCCCCGGGGCGCACGCAGCCCACCCCCACCCCACGCACCTGCTCATCGAAACGCATCACTCACCTCACCGAAACGCACTGCCGGGGGGAGCGGGGGGGGGCGGCGGGACCCCACTGGCTGCCCCTTGCCCGGAGCGGCTCCTCTCCTCCCTCGCCGCCCTCGGGGGGTGCCCCCCACCCGCAAGGGCCTTCCCTTTGCTGGTTACCCCGGAGAAACGCGCCCGCGCACCCGCGCCCCCGCCCCCCTCCGCCCCTCGCGCTCCTCCGCCCCCCGCGCTCCTCCGCCCCCCTCCGCCGCTGGTGCCCGGGGGCGAGGTGCTGGGCTGAGCCGCAGCGGGGACCGCAGGGTGGGCTCGGGGAGCAAGGTCCCTGCGGGGGGGGGAGAGGGGGGCCGGTGCTGCCCTGGGGCCACCTCCGGGAAGGGGCAAAACGCCGGTGGCTTCCCCGGGTGCGGCCGGGAGGAGAAGAAAAGAGGCCGAGGCTGGGGCTCAGCGGGTGTTGGGTGCAACCTCAGCGGGGTGACCCGGTCCCCGTGTCGTGTGTGTCCCCCCCCCCCGTCCGCTCGCAGCCACCAGCAGCCCTCTAGCCCCAAGGCAGAGAGCAGACAGTTCTGCAGGCGCAGATGGCGGGGCGCGCAGAGCCGGGCGCCGATGGGCAAGGCCGCGCGGGGAACCCGCCCGGCGCCAAAGGGAACACTCTGAAAACTTATTTTTCTCACCGTGAGCTTTGTTCCGGGATAATTGCCTGCACCTAAGTTCACGTCTCGGCGACCTTTTCCTCACCGTCACATCCATTAGATCCAACCTTCGGCAGCCCACATCCAAGAGGGCGGTGGTAGGGGCCTTCCTAATGGAGGCCTCCGATGACGTGGTGTGCAAAGAGAGAGCTTCACGTTTGCGCCCAGGGCCATTAGACAACCAGACCCCCAGTGGAGAGCAGCAATTTGCTGGAGGTGACGCACCCTGAGAACAGGCATGGCGGGAAGGGGGAGGAGGTGCAGGAACAGCGCTGACCGTTTCGCCGCCCTCTAGTCCGTGCTGGCACAAGGCACGTCTGCCGGCAAAGCTCATCCCGGGGGCACGGTGAGGCTGCACCTCCCTTGCCGGGCACAGCACTACAGCGTGGCTTCCCCAGAGAGGGTTGCTGCTTTTCGGGTGCGAGAGCGGCTCGCCCGCAGGGATGCCGCCTAGGGCCCTGCCTGCACGGCCGGAGCGCCACGGCCCGTCAGCTCCAGGGCACTTTGAGAGACTCCTCAGCCCCGCTCCAGCCCCCTTTGCAGCTCGCTCGCCTTCCCGCCCGGCCAGGAGCACGAAGCGGGAGGGAAGAGGGGAAGCGGGAGGGAAGAAAGGGGAAGCGGGAGGCTTCGCAGGGCACAGGGGCATCCCAGGGCACCCTGAGAGGATGCCAGCGGTGCCCCTGGGTTGAGGAGTTAGGGCTGCAGAGCTGGCAACAGAGACAGGAAAAGTACAGGCAGAGCGGGCTGGGCAGCGCCGGCGGCCGGCGCTGCGGGAGCAGTGCGGGGAGTACTGCTGATGCAGCAGAAGGCGTCTCGGCGGGCGGCTGCGATGGATATGGCTAGGTGATGGATACGGCTTGGTGAGCGGAGCCGCAGGCGCTGGCGACCAGGCAAGGAAGCGGCGTGCCGAGAGAGAGGAGGAGGAGCGCTGTATCTGCTGGAGCCTCGCTGATTGTGAGGGGGGTGGCACACCTCTGAGGAGCAGCTCGGCAGAGAGGTCCAAAGGGGTGGAGGGATGGAGGGATGCCTGTCATCCCTGCAAGGGCGTGTGATGGCTGCGAGGGCCACGGCCACGGGTGCTGAAGCGGGGGATAGGGGGGGCTGAGGCTGGACCCTCCAGCATCCGGTAAGCAGGACCACAGAGACGTGCAGCACTGGGGACCTGAAAGAGTAGCACCCGTACCCTGGTGCAGGGACAGGCCGTCACGTGTGGAGGACTCCTTCCCAGGATGCTCAGGTGTCTGCCAAGTTTGCTTCCAAAAAGGTGGGTAAAGTTGGGATGGGTTTGGCCAAACTGCCCTTGTGAATCCCCCCAGCAGAGCCCTAAATCGTTTCGAAAGCAGGGAGGTTGGGAATAGCAGCACCACCCAGCTGGGAGGGTCAGCCAGTAAAAACAAAAGGGCTCCTGCGGGCAGCGGCACAAACCGGGTTGCGCTGGGCAGGCGGGTACCCAGCTCCTTCCGCGGTGACGTGCCCCCGCGGCCACTGTCTCCCTGGCTGAGCATCTCTGCCGAGGCAGGGCTCCGCGTGCCCTGCCGGGGAGAGGCGGCAAGGCTGGTGCCGTGCTGCCCGCTCCCGCTGCACGCCCGCGGCCAGCCGTGCCCTCCTGGCCACGCGGCCCCAGGGCTCGGAGCGGGAAGCCGCCTGTCACAGGAGCCTGATGGAGCTGTCACACTTGGCAGCTCTGGCCCGTCTCCTCGGCCGACTGATCTCGTAAGACATCTACCGCTGCCGCGGGCCTGGGAAAGGCTCTGCTCTCCCGCAGCCTGGCCGTGGTGAGCGGTGTGTGCCACGGCCGGGAGAGGCACTCGCAGCAGCCGGCCCTGGGATTTTGGCATGATGCTGGGATGTCCGGCATGGGACCTGGGGACACTGCGGCGCAGCGGAAACTTGTTTTGCTGAGCCCAGCAAAAGGCTGCTGTGTCTGGTTTCAGGGAAGGCGAGCACCCTCTGCTCGGACACTGTCACCTCCCCGGGGGCACAGGAAGAAGGGCTCAGGGGTCCTGCCAGCTGGCTCGCAGCCTGCCGGGGGGCGGGGGGGGGGGCACGGTGGCTCCAGGCCCCTGTGTACCCCTGGCTCCCTCTCACCTTGCACTGCCGGAGCTGGGAGGGTTAAAATGCCAGGCTGCTCTCCGAGGAGGGCTCCTGCTTCCCTCCATGTGGGTACCGGGTAGGGCTGAGCAGAGCAGTTGGGCTGCAGCCTCCCAGCTTAACACAGCAGGCGCAGCGCCATCCCCGGCTGCCCTGGACCATCCTGCCGGCGACAGCCCCAGCCCCGCTGCCGGCAGCAAGGGGAGGACAGCCTCGGTCCCCTCCCAAACCTCCCCGAGCCAGGGGACGCTGGAATCCCGGACCAGGAGCAGGCAGAGCCCTCCTGCCGACGGAGGAGGTGGCGACGCTGGAGCAGAGCCTCCCAGCAGCACCTTATATTTACTGCAAGGTCCTCTGGCTGTGACCTTTAAAAGACAAGGCGGCCTGGCAGCCCGGGAGCTGGCAGCGAGCAGGAGGCGCTCGCAGCCATCGGGCACCGCAGGACCGTCCCGGCTGGGCCAGGCACGCCGGGCTGGGAGCGGAGCGAGAGGTCCCCGGGGACGCAGACTGCGGGTGAGTGCTTGGCTGCCTTTGTCGTTCTCAGCCCTCCCTCGCTGCAGCTCTCCCTCGGAGCAATGCTTTCCCCTCTCCCTGCCTCCTTCTCCCTGCCCAGAGCCGTCCTGCCCGCTGCCTCCTCGGCACCCGCTGGCAGAGCCGCCTGCCCTCCGGGGCTGGCAGGATCCTCGCCGCCTTTCACCGGCCCTTTCATACAAGCCGGGAAAGAGGAGCAGCGTCCCCAGGCAGCCACTGCAGAGGCGTCTGCAGGAAACACCGAGGCCACCGTCCTGTGTCCCAGGAGAAAGTTTCTTCCTGGCCCCGGGCCCAGCGGAGGCCACCTCTGCCGGACCCTCCCCAGCTCCGGCTCTCCAGAGCTGCCCTTCACACCCCTCAGCTCCCCGGAGTTCACTGCCCCAGGCTGTCCCCTTTTCCAGGTCCCCCCTCATTACTTCCCAGCCCCGCGAGCAGGGCGGCCAGGCTGCAGGCGGCGTCGCAGGGACAGCGGCTTCGGGCTCCCCCCGAGGCACCGAGCAGAGCTCCCCGCCGTCTCCCGACCTGCTCTCTTGCTCTTCAACACCTCGAATCCCACCCGCTCCGAGGAAATTTCCGTGGTCTGTGAAAGGGACTGCCCCCGGTTCTGGAGAATCTGTGAAGCCCCGGCGCTGGGGGGGCGGGGGGGGGAGTGTCGCAGCCGCTGCCCTCGGGCCCTCTCGGTGCTGAAAACTCACCTTCGTCGTGTCCCGCAGGGCTCTCCTCCGTGATCCCTCGGTGCCTGCCTTCCTCACGGGTTTCTTGCCAGCGAGTCTCCCAGAGGCGTCCCCAAACTGCCAACCTGTGGGTCCCCCGTCCCCTTTGCCTACGGCCGTATTCACCCCTCCGTCGGGCTGACTCCCCCTGAAGCCGGGTGGGTAGATAGCCGCAGTACCAACTGCAGCCTGGCTGGGCTGTACCCCCCAGCACCGGCCCAGCGTGGAGGGGCAGGGTTAACCCCGCGGGCACACGGGCGAGGTGTGCAGGGCGCGGCGCCCGGGCCAGGCCGTCAGGACGGGGAAGAGCTGGCGCTGCTCCCCGTCACCCTGCCGCAGTAGGCTGGGTGAGGTGCGGCCGCTGGGCAGTGGGTAAGGCAGGGCCGGCCGGCAGCGTCCGCCCAGGGAAGAGGTAGTCGGAGGTGCGTAGGGGCGGTGTGCTGCCCAGACCTCGCGTGCGCGCGGGCTTGGGACGCGCGGGTACGCGGCGGCCGGGGTTGAAGGGCAGCCGGGAGAGGCACGACCGAGGGCGGCTGTCAGAGCTCCCCTCAGCCTCGTGCCTCCCGCTCTTTGCAGGTGGGTAAATCGATGGATGTGCCTATTCGCCGTGGCCCGGTTGTGCCGCGCCGCGCTGGCGCGTCCCCGCGGCGTTGCTGGATCGCCAAATCGGACAGCAGCCTGGTTACGGGTGTCGATCACCCGGCGCATGCCCTGGGCTCCGCTGGAGCCTGCTGAGCCTTACCCGCCGTGCCCCAAGCAGCTGCCGTCCCCAGCTCTCTGCGGAGCAGAGGTGGGGGAGGCGGCCGGGCGCAGCTCCCTGCAGCACAGCTGGAGCCCCGCAGTGCCTGCGGAGCACCCCCGAAATCTCGGTGCGTGACGACTCGGGCAACGCCGGCCGCTCTCCCGCCCCCAGCCCTGCCCTGCCTGCACCTGGCTCTGCGGCAGCTCCCGGGGACTGAGCTGCGGAAGCGCAGGCTGCCCTGGGCTCCCTCGGCACCCAAAGCAAACCTGCTGCCACAGCAGGATTGAGCTGCGGGCACGCAGGAGCCTTCTCATCCCCCTGGACAGACACACAGGCAGAGCAGAGCCGCGGGACCCTGTCCTGCCCCTCCAGCAGGCAGCAGCACAAAAGCATCCAGTGCAAAGTTGCGTTTTGTCGTTCTTTTGTTTGTTTAACTGTACAAAGAGCAATAAAAACCTCCTACGCTCAGCAGAGTGTTTGGCGAAAGAAACCCATCAGAAGGCGCAAACCCAAAACTATAGTCACGACCGGTAACAGCGCCTCCTGTGTGTATAGATAGATATATTTGTAGAGATTCTCTCTGTTGTGTACAGCTATGTACATACAGATGCATTGGCGAGTTGCAATCCACGGGTAGTGCACGAAAGAAATGAAAGGCAGATGCAAGATTGCTCATGTGCAACAGTCAGAGGCCTTTGGCCGCGAAGTTGCCAGCTCAGTCCCGCGCGGAGCCACGCACAGCCCAGCTTCGAGCAGCAGCCGGTCCCAGGGAGCCGGCCTTGCAGCCGGCTCCCCACCGGCACGGTATGGGGAAAGCCATCCGGCGTGGGCGTGGGGGTACGCGGGGGGCAGGCAGCCTCAGCCCAGCCCTCCCCGGGCAGGAGAGCCGGCGGGAGAGGGGGAAGCCACACGGCAAGACACGGCGCATTCCTGCTGCAGGCAGAAGGAAGGGGAGCGGCGCAGAGCCCAGCAAGGTCGCGCGGGGCGGAGAGGGCACGCGGGGCCGGGGCGGAAAGCGATGGGGGCAGAGCAGGGAGCGCGCGGCCATCCCTTCATCCCCGGGGCCTGACGGCGTTGCCGGCGGCGCTACCAGGATGGCACCCGTGCAGGGAGGCGGCAGCGCGTGGCGTGGCGAAGGTCTCCCTTCTCCCCTGACAGTGCTGCTGGCGGGTGACAGGGGATCTCCGTCACCGGGCCCTAGGCGGTGTCCCCTGGGGCTCCGCGCGCTGCCCCTCTCCTGCCCCGCGTCCCACCTGCCGTGGGAGAAGAAAAGCTGGGGCACGGTGCGGCAGGGGACACTTCCCCGGGTCATTTTCCCCCTCTGACCCGCAAGAGGCCCCCGGGCGAGCTCCCTGCGCGCTCCCGCCAGCACAGCTCACCTGCCAGGAGGTCTGGCACAGGAGGCAAGGGGCTCGCCCAAGGCGGGCGGGACCGCCGGTACCCGACCCTGGGGCTCGCCGCATCCCCCCTGCACCGCAACGGGGTGGGACCAGCCGGGATCACCGCTCGCTCGCCCCCCGAGCTGCCCAGGCCGCTGCTCGTAACGAACTGCAGAGCAGGCGGGGCAGCTCCCGGGGCGCGCTGAGGTTGCTGCCGCAAGCAGGGCGGGCGCCGGACCACGGAGCGGGCCGAGGCAGGCGGCGGCCGGCGCTGCGGGGCCTGCGGCTGGCGGGGCGGCCTGGCAGTGCATTGCCGTGGCAGTTACGGATTGTGCAGCGCTCTGCAGGGAGGCTGGAGGAGGCAGTCTCAGCACCACAGGGTTGCTCGGGGGGGGGTGACAGTGCCGTCCTGCCTCTGGGCCCACGGTTGTGCCCAGTCCTTCCCAGGAAGCGCCCAAAAACTCCTCTTCCTCCCGGCAGCTCTTCGTCCCTAGCAGCCGCACCCCGCCGCTCCCCACCACCTCGGTTTGCCGCATCAGCGGAACATTTTCCGTTAGAATTACCCTCCCCAAGAAGGAAACGAGCACAAAAAAGTCAGCCCAGCACCTTTGGCTGAGATGCTCAGGCCCAAAAATAGCCCGAGAGGCAGAAGGGTACCGCCGTTACACACCAGGAACCGTTAGCAGCTCCCAAAACCAGCAAAGCTCAGAGACGGCGCGTGGCCTGATGGGCGTTACCCAGCCATCGGTTTCTGAGCAGGCTGGGACTGTCCCCGAGGAGCACGAGCGTCTTGTCGCAGCACCCGCAGCACTGGCACACAGGACTTGCAAGGAGGAGACGGGCAGCTGTCAGGGATCCCTTGGGGACAGGTACGCCGCTGCCCCTGCCCTGGGCGCAGCAGGAGCGCCTCGGGGGCGGGGGGGGGGAGACGCGGCCCCGAGGGCAGACGGCTGCTCGCCCCCGGCCCCTGCTCTCTTTTTCTAGTGGGACAGGGCGCAGACGTCTGGGCACGGGGCTGCCCGGCCCCCGCCTCTGCCCCTCCTGGCACCCCCTGCTCCAGCCCCTCCGTGCGCAGGGACAGCGCTCTTCCCCCCTCTCCCGCGCCACTCCGTCCCCAACGCCCCCCCCCCCGCCCCCCCCGCGGCCCCACGCAGTGCTCTGGCACTCAGAGCGTGCCCAGCGGGAGCAGGGGACAAAGCTCAGCCTCAGGGGCGGCCTCGGTGCGCTTCAGCCACCCTCCGCAGCCCTGCCCGCTGCGGCCAGGCTCCGGGGGCCACCTTCTCTCCGTGCCCTGCTCCAGGCTGGCTGGGGTAGTTAGATGGAAGGAGGGATGCTCTGGGGAGACCGAAATCCTTGCTCTGGGAAGCACATCAAGGGGGTCACGCTGTACAGGGGTGAAGAGGGAGGGGCGGGCGGGGCGGGGGGGGCGTTACTTGGTGCCCTCGTCGGGGTTGCCTTCGCCGTCTGTCTTCCCTTCCTCCTCTGTCTTCTGGTCGTCCGTGTTCAGCCTCTGCTGCTTTTTCCGGCGCACGCATTTCACCACCATCAGCACCAGGATCACCACGGCCAAGAAGCCACCTACAGAGGCGCCCACGATGACGGCCACTGTCGAGTCGTGCTTCGGGGGCTCTGGGGAGACGGGGCACGGGCTCAGGCACACAGCCCCCACCTGGGGCAGGCAGCGGGAGCAACAGGCAACAGGCAGGGCTTGCTCCCCCCGCCCCGCCGGGGAGCAAACCCTCCACGTGCAACGCAGGGTGAAGGCAGGGCACAGGGCGGAGCAGAGAGTCAGCCAGCACCCATGGGTGCCCGACAGCAGAGGGGACCGCTCTGCCACTTACCTTTGGTGAGCACCTTCAGGCTGATGCTGGCATGGCCCCGGTGCCGGTCGGGGGGGTTCAGGACGTAGCAATTGTAGGTGCCCTCGTCCTCCAGCTGCACGTTTTTGAGGGTGAAGGACACATCGTACTTGGTGGGGTTCCCGGTGAACTCCACCCGGTTCCCAAAGCGGTCCAGCTGCTTGTTCATGATCTTCATCCGGAACTGCAGGAACTGGGCAGCCCGCGTGGGAGAGGCCGTGAGACAGCGTTTGGCACCCCGCGCGCTCGCCCTCCCCGGCCGGGCACCCCCCTCCCCTGCACGTACCGCCCCGGGCGCGCGCCCACGCCGCACGCTCGCCCCCGAGCAGGGCAGCGCCCGCCCAGCTCCACGAGCAGTACGGTCCCCGCTCGGCTCCGGCCCCGCCAGTGGCCAGGGCCAGGGTCTCCTCGCAGCGCCTCTCCCCACTCACGCCTGCCTGTCCTGCCACACCAGTGCAGCTGCCCTGACCGCTGGTTCTTTACGCAGTCGGTTGCTGATTTTCCCTGTGGCGGAGGAGGGGCAGATAGCAGGAGCACACATAAGGAGAAGGCTCGGGACGCCAAGAAACGCGCACGGCTACTTCAAGCTGGTCCCAGGACCTCTCGGCAGATCCCCAGCCCCGGCGAGACTCACCAGCTCCTCAGAGCAGTTCCTGCACTCCTGGTACGTCCAGTTGAGGGAGAACTGCTTGTTCTCCACTTTGTAGCAGGAGTTGAAGGTGCAGGAGAGCTTCACCGAGGAGCCGTTCAAGGCATTGATGGTGGCGGGAGCCATGACCTCCATGCCCAGTCCCGTGGGTGCTGCCGCAAGCGCAGAGAGCAAGAGCAGAGATGCAGACGAGTTAGGAAGGGACACGAGCAGCCATCCTGCTGGCCGGGCCGGTCTCCCCATCCCACCCCGCACACCGGCCGGCTGTACGGAGCTCACTCTGGGGCCTGGGACTGCCTTTCAGGCACATCCACGCACAGACCAGGCTCTGGCCAGCCAGGACCGGGGTTCCCCTGCGCAGCAGTGACAGGGAACAAAGCGGGGAGCACCCCAGCCCTGGCACCATCCCTTGGCCCTGCTCTGCAAGGGCTGATGACCCCTCTCTGCCATGCCTGCCCTGATCGTGCCCGGTGCTAAATTCTGCTGAATCCAGGCAAGCCCTGCTCCTTGCCGCTGAAACGAGGCTTTCCTGCTGCAGAATCGATAACGCTCTGCAAAGGGCTGAATGCAGCATCAGCATGCAGGGCGCAGCGCCACATCCGCGGAGAAATTTATGGCTGCGCTCATCAGATTTCATTCCCAGCAGGACACACCACAGCGGCGAGGGCTGGGATCTGCCAGGGCCAGCCCCTGGGGGCTGCAGGGGGAATGCAGATGCTCCCCCCTTCCTCGTGGTGTTCATGAAAGGATCCTCTAGCTGGGAATGACTGGGTCAAGGTCTCGGTCGCTCCTGGGGGGACGAGGCCAGTCCCTGCACCCTAACCTTGCTGTGACAGAGAAACGGGGGGCATTACCCGGTGCAGCTCGCAGGGCAGGATGGCTCACCCGGGGCGTGGGCAGGGACGGGGTGTCTGTGCCCTGCTCCCCCTTCAACTCCTTTCCTGCAGCTCCCCTAGTCTGCTGGCTGCCCCAGCAGCACCCGAAACCCAGCGCCTGCATCTTCTCCCCAGCCTGCAAAGGGGAGGCTGTGCACGCCGAGACGGGCTCCCGTGCAGCCAGCTAGCTGCAAAGTCGAAGGCTAAGCCCCAAGAAGCACAGGGACGGAGAGCCCTGGAAGGACTGCTGGGAAGGAGGAGACTGTAAAGGGGGGCTGTGGCACCCCACGGGGCAGGGACAGAGACACTGGCAGCAGGTGCTTTTCCCGTCACCTCACCTCGCCCCTTTGGCTGCTGCTCTTTGCACTCAAACCTCCTTCCTGAGGCGCTCCTGAGTCCAGCCCCGTGGCCAAGCTGGGTGCACGTCAAGGCCGCTCCGCTGGCTAATCCGCTCCGTCTGCAAGCAGGGCAGGAAAGGGGCCAGGCTCTGCAGCCGGGGAAAAGAGCTTTTCCAAGTTGCCGATATGGCTCGCTCGAGCCACAGGTCTTGGCTGCGAGGTGCGGGCCAGCAGCTGGGAGGCAGGGATGGGGGAGAGCTGGCGCAGGGGGAACGAGTCGCAGCGTCCAAGGAAGCAAGGAGTCTCCAGGCCCGAGCCGGTCTCCCAGCCTTGCTGCCCCATCACAGCCCACCCCCTTAAGACGCTTTCGAGAAAGCCTCGCAGGGGCGGGAGAGAAGAGCCGGGAGCCTGCCTGTCCCCGGAGGCCCCTTCGCAGACCCAGCCCAGCAGGCCTGGCCGGAGGGGCCCCGGCACAGCGGCGCTGGCTCGAGTGCCCGGCGGCCCTCGCACTACGCCCTGCGTGCCTGCGGTTGGGTGGCGTGGCTTCCCGCTTGCGCCCTCGGGGCGCCCCAGGGCTCTGCAGGGGGCCGAGATGCCACCAGGAGCTCTCCCAGGCTCTGCGGTGACGGTGACGGGGCAGCCCCGGCCAGGGCTTCGCCCCGCCGCCCGGTACGGCAAGACCGTACGGCAGCCAGAGGGTCCTCGCAGGCAGCCAGCACGCGATAGGCACGTGCCCTGGGAGCACCCGTGTGCGCGGGTCCAAACTCTGCCGCTGCCCTGGGCGCCCGGCACCGGGGGGACAACAGAGGTGGGGAAAGAAACGGCTAAAATCCCTGGGACCGACCGTCCGGGCTGCGTCCTTCGGTGCTGCGCACGCTCCCAAACGCTCCGTCACACTACACCCTGCACCCAGGGCTCCGGAGGTAAAATTACAGACGCAGCCTCTAGAGCAGACCTTGCTGGGCTTTTCATCCTCCGTTTCCCAGCCTCTCTCCTAAAGCAAAGGCAGCCCACCAGGAGCTCCAGGACAGTGGGAACAGCACTTCAAAGAGGTGATGCGTTCCTGTTTCCAATCAATATAGACCCAAACCTGCTGACACACGCTGCTGGCTCCGGGGCAGGGCAGAAACGCAGAGACCACAGTTCCCCCCCCCGGACGCCGTGCAGCACCGTCAGCCCAGAGCCCGCCGCCCCGGCAGCTAGCCACAACCCAAGGGCAGTCGCAAGCCACCCGCAGCCCACCAGCCACCGCTTTCCCAGCCAGGCACAGCCAGAACTGCCCCCCCCCTCCCCACGGCAGCCCACACCCCTGCCTGGCATGCAAGCAGCCTTGCACTTAACCAAAACCTCCAGCAAGCAGGACGCACAGCTTCTTTTAAGAGAAGATGCAGTTGCAACATACCCCCCCCCCCCGTCCTGCCTGAAAGCAGGTCACCCTGGCTGGCGGATTTCAGCAAGGGTGCGTTTCGGACCACCTCCGGTCCCCGTCCCTGCGGCACAGCATCTCTCGCTGGCTCGCCGCTTCCCTGCCGACAGGAGGGGCTTCTCCGGGCAGGGATGTGGGGAGGGGGCTCCTGGCCAGAGAGGGTGTTTCTCCCCAGCCTGGGTGCTCTCCCCTGGCAGCCGTGTGCATGCAAGGGGTCAAGTCGACACTTACCCAGCGAGAGGAGCAAGCTGAGGCCAGTGAGGAACAAGGTGGGCTGCGGGAGCCAAGCTTCCGGGCTCATTTTGAAGGACTTTTGTGTGTGGAGAGGACTTGGTGTTGGTGTGGATTTTGGTGGTGGTGGTTTGCTTTTTGCGAACGCCCGGGTTATTTGCAGGTGACATATAACATTAGAGCTGCTTTATTTCCACAGCCCAATATGGCTGGCTGGAGTGGTGCTGGATCGAAGAATTCAGTAAATGCTATGGTTGGTGGATTTCAGCAGGGGAAGTGGGAGGGCAGAAAAATTTTCCCCTGAACAGACGGCGAACGCTCCTGGCGCTCAAACGCTCCTGCTCCGTGCTCTGAGGTCTGGTCATGGGCTTGTCGCAGAGCTTCTCCTGCCTGCAGCGTGCTGCGGTTCCTGCTGGGGTTCGCTCTGGCCGTGCAAACTTGCCGTGGGAGCAAGCAGCACTCGGGGCTCCTCTTCCCGCCCGGGGGGCCAGGAGCCGAGGGAGGGACTCGGCCAGTGCCCCAAAGTGCAGGTCTGACCCTGAGGGTTCCCGTGGCCCCTGCAGCCCCCTGATTTCAGTGGGAGCATGCAGATGTGTCACCTCTGCCCCGCTGGAGGCTGGCGGCCCAGCCTGGCTCACGCCGTTCACAGCAGCAGTTCCCGCTCTCGAAGGCCCAGGAACACCAGCAACGACCTCCCGAAGCCAGGCAGAGCGCAGAGGGAGCGATCTGGCCTGGGAAGGGCAGAGGGTCCCAAGGAGGCAGCCCGCACAGCAGCCCGGCCAGCGTGCTCAGGAGGAGGTACGACCGCAGGCCAGCAGCCGGCAGCGGGTAGGAGCGCTCCCGGTCCGCCTGCCTGCTCCCACGCTGACGCGAGGGCAGCCCCTTCGCTTCCCAGGGGTGCCAGGCTCTGCCGGCACCTTTCCCCTTCCCCAGCAGCATGCTACCCAGGGCAACGCCCTCTCTTCGTCCAGCCCTCGGGGTGGGGAGGCTCTGCCCCCGCAGTTAAGAGGGCTGGAGGTCTTTGGTCTCCTTCACGCCGTTGGTCAAGGAAGCCTTTGGGCCATGGGCTCCGAGCCTGGATTCAGGCTGCGGAGGCCGGTGCAGGACGGAGACGACACGTGACCTCATGGAGACCGGAAAGCGAGCGAGAGCAGCTGCTCAGCCACCTCGTTCCCGGGCTGCGCGACGCAGGATGGCGGGGTTTGCAGCGGCAGCATCAGCGAGGAGAAAGGCGAGGGGCGCCCTGGAGCTAGGGCGCAGCTCAGTTCCCGTGCACCAGAGCCCTGGGGAGGAAGGGATGGGGCAGGGGGGCGGCAGGAGGGACGCAGAGGCGCTCTGCTCCCCGACCAGCTCCAGGAGGGGAAACGGGGCGGCCGGGAGAGAAGGCATCAGAGGAGTGCCGGGGCGAACACAGGCAACCCGCTCAGCGAACACACTCGCTGCACACACAGCACCGTTTCCCAGTCATGCTGGGCAGGCAGAGCACGCTCCCGCAAAGGCAGCGGAGGTCATCTGTAACCCCCGGCACCCCAAAACCAGGGCTGGTTGTCGATTCCTCCCGTCATCCCATTACTTGGCTTCATCCAGGCAAAAAGAGAGTAGGGTGTCAACGTGAAACCAAGGACTGCAGCCTGCGCTGCAGTCTCCCATCCAGCAGAGCCGGGCGGGAGCTGGTCCCCAGCAGCTCCCAGCTCGGCACCTGGAGGTGTCAAACATCTATCTATAGCGCAGGAGAAGAGCCAGCCTGCGCCCAGACGCTGTGCACCCCCCCTCCACCGCCCCGCCGGAGGCCCGGGAGGGGTTGCCGGACTCCCCCCGGCCAGGCAGCGAGTCCCAGGTGTAGGGTGCACGGGGAGGCGCCCACCCACCGCAAGCGGCTGGTGCGTGGGGGACCCCGCTGCCCGTGGGGCCTGCCCCTCTCCCCTCCATCCCTGGCACAGCCAGGGCAGCGGGGGGGGTGGTGGTGGTGTGTCAGTACAGCCCAGGTGGGGGGGGGGGCCTTCCTGCTGCAAAGGGACCCCATTTGGCTTTTCTGCTCCCTGGAGCCAAGGGGGCAGGCACAGGTGCCGCGCGCGAGGCTGCACGTGGGTGCGGGGGCTCCCGGGTCCCGGGCCAGGCGGTTTTTGGCACTCTTGGACATCACACGCTTCAGCGGGAGGTCAAAGGAAGCCAGGAACAGGGAAGACTCCCTGAGTTTTATTAACTTCAGAAGATACCGCTGGCACGCCCGCACAGCTCCCGCTGCATCTCCCCCCTTCCTCCCCGCCCCAGGCTCTCTGTGGAGACAGTTAGTTCGGGACCTGGGGCCGCACGGACCAGGATCAAAGCTAGAGCGTGGAGGCCGTGCCCCCCTCCGGAGACCAGGAGACTGAGCCAGAGAGACATCTCTCCCCTGGTCCTCCAGCAGACAACCAGGGTGGGACGCGCCCAAGCAGTGGCTCTGGCACGGAGCACACAGCGAAGCGGCACCGCTTCTTGGAGGAAGGGCTGACAGCAGCAGAATGCTGGCGTGCCCGAAGGAACAAAGACGCCTTGCACACACCTGCTGGCTGAGGGGCTTACATCCCCCAGCACGGCTATTTCTGCCCCTCTGCAGCCCAGGGAAGCGCCATCTCTGGTCTGCTGTCGGGTTCCTCACTCTGTCCATCACCCTGTCTCCCCTCTCCCATCCATTCTGCCGGGATCACCCTCCTGGCCAGTTCCACGTAGACGCCGTTCTCCCGGAAGGGAGAGGGGTGCTGCGAGGAGCAAGGGACAGGGCGTGAGTCTCGCCGCAGGTATTGGGGCCCGTTTGGAGTGGGCAGGAGGCAAGGGATGCTGCTGGCATGGGGAGTGAGGGGTCGGGCCCTGGATGCCGTCACCCTGGGGAGAGGGCCGGTGACGCAGGGGAGCACACCAGCCCTACAGCTGCACGCCCTGCCCATGCCTGCCACAGCTCGGGGCAGCTGCTCGCCTCCTCACCATGGTTATGTAGGTCTCCTCGGCTCTCTTCTTCTTCCCTGCACCCTGTTCAGCCTTGGGTACCCCAGCTCCAGGGATTGAGGAGTAAAGTGCTTCCTACGGGGGGGAGATCAGGACACTCAGAACCGAGCAATCCCCAAATACACAAGGGCCACCTTAGCCCAGTCACAGGACTAGCGTGAAGAGCCACGGCCACGGCCGGCCAGTGAACAGCACCTCGTGCTTGGCCAGCGTGGGATCCCCTCCCTCAGTGTCCCCCGCCCTGTGCCCGTAACACCCCATGCCAGCGCTCTCTCCGTGTCCTGAGGACACGCAGCCTTAGCTAGTGACGAGACAGCAACCATCCTGCGTGAGGAGGACCCCGCCTTCAGCCCCGGGGGGAGGCGGTGGCCCAGGACCCCATCTCCCCCTGCCAAGCCTCTCGGCTCCCAGGCATTCGGCTGCTGCGGGAGCATTTGCTCCATCAGCGCCTCCTCTTTAACTGCAAGCCAAATGAAACGGCAGGACCTGGGGCTCGTTCCTACCACGACCCACGCACGCAGCCGGCGGCACAGCAAGGAGCCCGCAGCTCTCCTGCGTGCTCGCTGGGGGTGGCTCGGCCACGCGAGAGCCCGGCCAGGCCCGTGCACCGGCGTGGGCGCTCTGCACCCGCCCTGCGGCCCCGCGTGCCCCATCCCTCCCCTGCTCCCGCCTCTCCTCCCTCGCTCAGTTCCCGCGGGTTGTGGCCGCGTCCCAGGGCAGGGCAGGCACACGCTCCCCTCCACGCAGCGCAGCCTCAGCTCTCACCTCTGCTTTGCTCTTGCTGCTGCCATCTCCAGTCCTCTCCAGGGCCGTGTTCGCTGCAGACCTTCGGGAAGGCAATGGCGGCGTCACCTCCGACAAGAAGCATCGCCCACTCCTCTCGTGTCCCTGCCCTCCCTCTCCTGAGACACTGGGATCCCTTTGCACATGCCTCGGCCAGGCCATCCCTGCCGCGGGCACCCCGGGAGCCCAGGAGATTTGGGAGCAAAGGGGGGACCGGCCAGGGCAGCATGACACTAGAGGGCAGCAGGAATCTGCACCCCGCTTGCGGGCACCGGCGTTGCCCGGGATGATGAACCCTCGGGTTCTGGCAGCTCCAGCCCTGCTTGGCCAGGGCGAACAGTGCAGGAAGGCTGCAAGGAGATGCTTTGCTCGGCCCCGTAAACCCACAGCTGGCGTTGGTACCTCTTCCTCAGGCTGAGTCCGGCCAGGAACGCCAGCACAACGGCCACACAGCCACAGCCCACAGTCACGGGCCAAAACCCAGAGTCTCCCGAGGCCACAGAGTCATGGGTGCCTGCCGCTCCTCGTCCTGCTGCGGAGACACCAAGGCAAGGGATTGTACTCACAGGGACCCCGGCCCTACTCCAGAATAACCGTGGTGGCAGGTCTGAGAGCCTCCCGGAGCCTCTGCAGCCCCTCCGCGTGGGGCTGCACAGGGCGACGGGAGGGGGGAGCGGTCATAGGGCACGTACCTCTCTGTCCCCTGGGGCTGACGCGCAGCACCGTGTGGTTCTTGAAGATGCTGCTGCGCTGCAGCAGCCGGATCTCACAGACGTACGTGCCGCTGTCATTCACCTGGATGTTGTGCAGCTGGATAGAGCCATCCCAGCGGGAGAGGTCCCCTTGCCACTGCGCCCGGTCCCGGAAACGGCCCACAGGGATGCTACGGTTGCTGTAGTAATAAAACACCATCTCCTCCTGCCAGGGCACAGACAGCATCAGGTGAAAGGAGCCCAGCAGAAGGGCACCGCCCTGCGTGCCTTCCCCGCTCAAGAGCCCTCAGACCCGGGCGCTCTCCCTCTCCCTGCGGAGCGCTCCCCGAGCACGAGAGCCCAGCTCACTCCCACGCTCTCCTGGAAAGCCCCAGGACGCAGCACCCGGTGCTGTGGTTCCCCTGCGGTGCAGGGCCACGGGGAGCCGCGGAGGTGCCCCGCCACCGCACGGGGGAACTTTCCTCCTCTCGTGGCCCCGGGCCGGGCAGACAGGCTTCCCCCACAGCCTCCCGAGAGCAGCAAGGCTGCCTTGCTCGCCCTCCCCTGCCACCTGCCCCCGCGCACTGCTCCACCGCCCGCCCCCTGGTCCCGACCCACCTTCTGCATGCCGGCTCCTGCCAGGCGCAGCCAGTCCACCTTGGCCATCGTCCAGCCCTTGGCCACCGGGTCTAGGAAGAGGCAGTGCAGCAGGACAGAGTCCCCAGCGCTGGCTCGAAGCTGAGGCTCCGTGAACACCCAGCCAGCCGACCCGCGGCATCGCTCTGCCAGGGACAAGGACAGCAGGATGAGTCCAGGGAGGACGGCCCGATGCAGCCTGCCTGTCCCCATAGCTAGCTCCTGTCCAGCTAAGCCTGGGGCTAATGGCACTGACCAGTCCGGAGCGCAACGGGGAGGCCCTGCTCCCTGACCCCTGCTTTTGGCGTGCCTGGGATGCGGGGCAGCACATCCTCCCAGCCGCCAGACCAAGGGCTGCTGCGCTCGCTGAACAAGCCACGCAGAAGGGAAGTGGGGAAGCACAACCCCAGCCCTCTGCGTCTCCGAGCCAGAGCCTGCAGCTCCTGCCTGCAGCTCCTGCAGGGTTGTTCCACTGAGTCACTGGCTGGGAGAACCAGCGCCGCTCTCATCTACGCCAGGCCAGGGGCAATTCAACCGCCTCACGCGCATTTCAGTTCGTCTTGCACAACCTGCCCATTTGGCTTCCTTACCCCTTGCTCAGAGACTCCTGACCTGGGCTTAGCCTTGTCTGCCCACATAACTACTGCTTAGGGCTTCTAGAGAAGCCGGACCGGTTGGGGGGGGGGGGGGGGGGCC
>JAVKLA010000090.1:11428992-11460203 GCA_034782735.1 Sagittarius serpentarius | reverse complement strand
CCTCCAGCCTGATCGGGGCCAAAACAAAAAAGAAAAAAGAAAATAAAAGAAAAAAAAAATAAAGGGAGAAAACCCAAAGCGCTGGGGAGGAATTGCACTTTGGGAGGGAGGGGGGATATCGTGCCCTGCAGGGTGGGACAATAGTTTTGGCTTGCTCTGCTGGTAAAATGCGGCTCCTTCCCCGGCCGTCTGGCTCGGGGGAAAAGGAGAAAGGAGGGGGGGGGGGGGACGGACGCAAAAACGCAAAAAAAAAAGGAGGGGGGGGAAGGTGGGGGAGGAAAAGCGACGCACGAGATTAAAAACCACCACCACCAACAACAACAACAAAAAAACCCCCAACCAAACCCCAACCACGCATGGAGATGGAAAACATACGTACCTCGCTGTGCCCGGGAGCACGCCTAGCGTGCCCGTGGGGCTGGGGAGAGGTTTGGGGGAGCCTGGTATGTCTTCGCAGCGGGCAGGAAACGTGTGCGAGTTTCTGAAAACAAAGGGGAAACTTAAAAGGCTGTTAGGGGTTTGGGGAGGTCTGGCCGGAGCCAAGCGGAGGGGCTGCAGCCCCCCGGCTGCCCCGCGGCGGGGGCTTGGCCGGGCAGGGGCAGCCCCTTGCCCGCTGCGGAGCCCCCCCCCCCGCCCCCGGTACCGGCACCGGCAGCGGCACCTCCGGGCTCGGCAACCGCTGCCCGCTCGGGTTCGGGCGAGGACTGCCGTATTCTGATTTTTTTAATTTTATTTCGGTTTGGGCTGTTGTCATTTCTGTTAGTTTGCGGGGAGGCTGGTTGGTTTGCCTTTGGGTTTCCTTTTTTTTTTTTTTTGTCTTTTTTTTTTCCCCTTCCCCACCACCGGCTGCAACACAAAGACGCCGGAGCAGGCAAACCAGGTGAAGGAGAAGGTTTTATTCGGTACAGGCAGCGGGGGCAGGTAAAGGCAGGGCACAACCCAGCTGCCCTCCTACTGCGGGTGCGTGGGGCAGAGCACAACTTGTTTTATGGACGGAGCCCCAATTTTTTTGCCTCGGGAGGAGGGCATGAGGAGAGACCAGTTCCCAGGGAAATCACTCCGTCTTTTCAGGGGGTCTCCCAGCAGAGTTAGGAGAGAATTTTATGATTAATCATAACAATACTACTAATAAAAATTAAAACCACCGCTCCACGCTGCTTTTTCACGGGGAACGACGAGTCACGCCGCCGGAGAAGAGCCGGCCAAGCGGGGCTGCCGCAGCCGGGCACTGGGTGCCGGCGGGAGGGCAGCGCCGTGCCCCCCCCCCCCCTCCGCTGCCCGCCACCAGCGGCGGGGGGCACGGCGGGGCCGGGGCGGCCCGGGAGCCGTCGGGGCAGCGCCGTCGGGGCAGCGCCGGGGCCCGGGCTCCGCCGCCCGCCGGTGGGGCTGCGGGAGGAGGGTCTGGGGAGCCCCCCCCGGGGACGGAAACCTCCGGGGAGCAGCGCCCCGGGCCCGGCCCCGAAACTCGGGCGAAGTGCCCCCGGCCCCCGGGCGCCGTCGCCCCGGCGCCGCGCCGGTAAGGTCGCCCAGGGATGCTCGGGGCGGGGAGGGCCCGGGCGAGCCCCGCGCTCAAGGCAGCGGCGAGCCCGCCCGCCCCGGCCTTGCCCGTAGAAGGCAGCTGCAGGCAGCAGCCCTCGCCCGGCGGGCGCCGCTCCCCCGCCGGCGGGGCCGGGCCGGGTTCAGCTCCCCGGCCCAGCGGGGAAGCCGAGGGGATGCGCGGGGAGGGGACCAGCGCGCCCGGAGGGGTTCGCCCACCAGCATCCGGCCCTGCGAGCCCCCACACTCCCACCCTGCCGCTCTTGGGTGCCTACGAGCCGCCGCGGAGCTCCCCACCGAGGGGACCCCGGACAAAGCCCGAGCTCCGCCGCCTCCCTGCAGGCACAGGGCGGCCCGGCCCGTCGCGCTGCGGGAGGGGAGGCGATGCCGGTGTCCGGGACGGAGCAGGAGCCAGACCCCGGCCCCAGGCAGCCTCTCCCAGGCTGTATTTCGGCTCGGCTCCATGAGCAACATGTCCCCACGTGGGCAGGCGCAGTCTGCAGCGTGGCGCTGACAGCCCCGGCCACCGACACGCCGCCGAGCCCTGCCGCGTGGCCGGCAGCGTGCCCCGAGTCGGGGGGCTGCCGCCATCCGCCGGGACCCCGGCACTGGCGAAGCCCGAGCTGGCATTTAGGGGCTTGCCTGGAGCTCGGGAGGCAAACGTGTTTCCTCTTCTTTGCAGCTGAGAAAAAAAAAACCCTTGGCCAGACCCTGGTCGGGTCACAGCACGGTGACGGCAGCGATAGAGACCGAGGGGTGACACGCAGAAACTCAGTTTCTAGTAACTAATTGGGCTGGTAATAAAACCCTAGCGTAGGTGCCCGCGGGGCCGAGCCCCGGCAGCGAGAGCAGCGCTCAGGCTGAGGTTTTGGGCGCCGGATGCAGTTTGGCTGGGTTTGAGGCTGAGCATGGGGAAACAGCCTCAAACCAGCTGCCTTTACGCCGGCAAAGCCTTGGTTAACGCTGTGCTCCCCGTGCGAGGGTGGCTGCACTGTGTCGGGGTGCGGGGAGGTGACCAGCCACTGGCAGAGGAACGACTCGGGGTTTCCATCGCCGAGAGGAGGAGGAGCTCAGAGCTACCACTGGCTGTGTTGGCCCCGCGTCTCACAGTGTCTTCTGTCCCCGGCTCCCTGGGGTACCCCCCGGGACCCCCCTGCCCCAGCTGGCTCATAGGAGCCCTCTTGCTACAAAGTCCAAGATTCAAACTGCTGGAATGTGCCAGAATTAAGGTTTTTTTTTCCTGGGGTCTTTCGTGCTTAGTGTCCCAGTTGCAAAGTCCTTTCACAGCCTCAGGAAATGGCACCTATGCAGCTGGCCTGGCCCTTGTCCTGGTGGCTTTTGGATCTGCTAGCTAATCGCAGCCACAGATGAGAGAGCAAATGTTTTGTGAAAATAGACGGCGTGGAAGAGATGCCACCAATTAAAAAATGCCCCATGGCAAGCACAACCCTTAATGAGACACCAGAAAATCCCAGCAGGAAAGTGATGGGGGAAGGGAAAGGTTCACCTAGAGATTGCCCCCAAAGTCAGCAGTCCCTAGACAAACCCGTCCAAAACCGGGCTTGTCCCAGCTCTGTGAGCTGGTCTCTGCCCTGCTCCTGGCACAGATCCCCTTTGTCCCCCCTGTCCCCGGCAGCACCTGCTCCCGCTCCCCGGCCGGGTTTGCTGCGGGGAGGCAGAGGGGCTCAGGCCGCCGCGTCCCCCGTGCTCTGCCCACCCCAGCCTCTCAATGCAGCCTTTCTTCACTGCCTGCGGAAATCCACTTCCTCCAGCATCGTTAGCCTTACAAATAAAACCCCGGAGAAATTTTGGTCTGGGCATTTTGTTGCCTCCCCCTCCCACGCCGAGCTGCCTCGCAAGCGGAGGGGATAGCACAGGGCCGGGAGCGGCGCGAGCGCATAAAGCCCCGTCTGTCGACACCCAGGGCTGTGCACACAGGCGGGCAGTGTGTCCGCTCGCAGAGCCCCACAGCCGATTTGCCATGATTCTTTTTCCCCTTGGTTGTCCAGGGCGAGGGGAGCGCGTGGACCCAACCCCACCCTGGCTGGATGGCTCCAGCTTTCCTGCACCCAGAACTGAGCCACAGCTCGGTCCTGTCCTCAGGGTGGTACCTCCAGCTGTGTGGGGTAACCACCCACCCTGCAGCCCCTGCCGAGCCCCATCACGTCGTGCCATCGGTCTTCGATGCCATTTCTGCACATGTTCTTCCCTCAGCCCCAGGTGCAGGGTGGATCTTGGTTCCCTGCTGCCCTTCCAAGGCCTGACTCGGTGGGCAGGGGCAAAGCACTCGCCTCCTTCAGCTCCCTCGGCCTGATCCCTCCAGGCAAAAGGGAGCAGGGGCGGTCCAAAGTGCAGAGGCCTCTCTTCCTCCTCCCTTTCCACCGAGACACTGAGTGGGCAGAGATCTTGCTGCAGGGGTTTCCATGGGGCTGATTTGCAGTGATGCTGGCTGCCTTCGTCCCCACCACACTCTGTGGGGCAGCTCTCGTAAGGCTCAGCACCGCCCAGGTCTGGGGCCATGTCCCAAGCCCCGTAGGGCTGCTCAGGGCAGAGCCAGGGCACATGCTCGCCCTGCATAACCCAAACTGTGGCTGCTCAGGGCAGGGTGCATCCTCCATGGCCCATGAAACCAGCAGCCACACAGCTGGCAGGTCCTGGGGGCTGCGCAGGGCTGGGCAGATTTCCTGATGCCCAGACTCCCCCCAGCTCATGCCACACTGCACTGGAGACCAGGCTCCCTGCTGACATGGGGCTGCTATTAAGGCAACTGGCTAATTAATTTTCTCCTAATGACGTGCTTCCTCCACTGCAGCTGTGACTCCCAAGGTAAGCAGGGATAGGGCTGGCTGATGCCAGAGCTCCCTGCTGTTGCTCTACTATTGGGGTTACACAGCCCCAGAGAAGGGCAGGTTTGGGTGCCGTGCGTGTCCCCAGCAGCCTCTGGGCAAAGGGGTCTTCAGCACGACTCCGTTCCTCCACCGAGGAACAAAGCAAACAGCGTAGGAGCCTCCTGGGCGCCTTCTTGCCAAGCAGGGTGCTCCGTAGCTGCATGCGGCCAGTGGAAAATAACTGGCTGGTGTAACAGTGGTGACTGAGCAAGGCAGCCTGCTCTCCTCCTTTGCCCTGCCATAGGAATTCGGGATAAGCCCCCTCGCCTCTAAATGGGGCTTCATGCAAACCTGTGGGAAAGCAGTTTCTTGCATCTCTCCCCACCCCGGCTGGGTGGGGGAAGGGCTCACGTGGCAGGGCTAGGCAGAGCGTGCCACCCTGGGGTGCTGCATCTGGCAGGCAGGCGCTCGGGCTGGCACTGCCCCCCTCCCCGGCTCAGGCTCCGGCACCGCTGCGTGCTTTGGGCACGTCTGTGCTGCTTTATGGGGTTTCCTATTACTGAAGAACCGGTGCTCGGCATTATGGCACTGTTCCCAGGGCTGCTCATCTCTGCTCTCGCAACTCTTGCTCTGCCCAGCTCTGCTATGCCACCATCGGCTGGTTGTCCCCATCCCAAATGCAGTGCCACCTAAGAAGGCGGTAGCACTGGCACGCTCCTGGCTCCCCTTTTTGCTCCCCAGGCATTCAAGCCTGAGGCCGGGCATCTGCAGATGCCCCGGGGAAGCGTCCTCCTGCCTGCCCGGGCAGGTTGGGCGCTGGGCTGTCCCTCCCCAGCACTGTGCTCGCTTGGCACCCCATATCTAATCTGAGCCCCGTCTCGTGCTTAGCTCGTGGCCACCTGCCTATCAGGCTGGAAGGAGCTTCTCGGTCAGGAGACCCAGTTTCTATTCCTGTCCCTTACTGCAGCCCTTGCCTTGCAGCATGCCTGGCCTGGCAGTTTTCCAGGGCCAGGCCAGGCGCTCAGCACCCCCAGTTCAGCCCCCCTCAGTTTTGCTGCCTGTGCAACAGGGCACGGTTTAGCTCGCAGAGGCCGCATGGTGTGCGGTGAATTAACTTGCTGCCGCACAAGAGCTCCACTATGGTCCCCAAGCAGGCTGCAAGGTCCGATCTGTCCCTGCACCCCACGCTTGGACTCCTCACAGCAGGCTGAGCCGGCTCAGCCTCTCCCTGCTGGGATGGGGACGGGGACAGTCCCGGCACCAGCCTTGGCAGGGAGAGCGCTGGAGCCTGCAGCAAATGCAGCCCAGTGGCATCCTGCCTCCATCGAGGTCCTGCAAGGTGTCAAACTGGAGCTGAGTTTACAAAGCACTTGCCCTTCGTACCAGATCTGCATCTCTGAGCCTCCCTTCGCTGCGATGAGGATGTTGCTCTACAGCATCCCTGGGTGCACCTGGCACCTCCCTGAAGGGCTCTAGAAATCTCTTCTCTCACTCATGTTTTTTTTTTTATTCCAAGCTCTCAGTTAAGGAGAAGAGGTCAGGCTTGGCTGGTATCTAATCAGCAGCTACTCCAGTTCTGCTTTTAAATGAAATGAAGAGCCTTGGTTTTAAATCCCACTATATGGTTTTATTTGCATTTATACTCAAGCTCTTTTTCCTTGAAGAGGTTGTTTAATTACCGTTGGTTGGTAACCATAAAAATGTAATAACTGGCAACAAAAGATAATTTCTACACTTAATGGAGTACTTTGCTAAGCAATAGGATATAATATAATTGCTTAAATACATACAGGTTACAGCTTATGCCGTTACTTTTTAAACATTATATTAATTTTGCAGTTTACTAGGTTGTTTGCAACTTGAGCTGTTACGCTTAAATGGAAATTGAATACAGTTAGTGCACAAAAATAGCATTTTAGAAGGGTTTGGGTGCCTTTTCAATGAATCAGAGTAGTGGTTTGACATGCATTCTGTAGGAAGCTGATTTAAGTGAGGTGCTGCCCGCAGACCCTGACAGCCTGTGCAGGAGGATACATCCGCACCAGGGAGTCCTGCTCCCACGGGCACTTTTTCTGAAATCCTGGGTGGATCCTTTCTCGTCTTTGTGCTCAGCTCTCGCCTGGGCCTCTGTGCGCCTCTTCCAGCGGTGACTGCAGCCTGCACCCCACTGCCCGGCTCTCCCTCGAGCCCCGGCAGCCAGCCTGCCGCTGGCTTCCTTACCTTACGTGGCTCTCCTACATCTCACCCTAAGAGGGATTTTAGAAATGGTGGTAAATCCTATGGACTGGAGTGGGGTTTGCATTGACCCTTGGGGAGCTCAGGCTGCTGTTTCTGGCTGAGACAGGAAGGCGGGTGCAGAGGATGCTGCTGGGACTGGGGCAGGAGGGTTGTGGCAAGAGCTCGTCCGCAGGCTGGTCCAGCTGAGGTCCTGCTCTGTCTTGCTGCCTTGTTTTATTCCGAGAAACAAACAGACAGTGGGTTGGCTCCTGTGGCAGAGGATGGAGGAGACGTCCCCACTCTGCATGGCTGCCCTGACACAGCAGCAATGCTCCGCGTTGGTTGTGCAAACCTTCCTCAGCCCCTTGCTTGGCCCCAGCCCTGAAACTTGGGCAGGGAGCGCAAAGCAGGAACGGCCCCGGCTCCTGCAGAGCTGGCTTCCTTCACTCCTCTCCGTTATGGCATATTTATACCATGTCTGTTCTGGAGCTGGTGGGAGCTCGAGTTGATGCATGGAGGTCCCTCAGTGTCGTCATGCAGTGCTGGAGAGGGGCCGAAGCCGTGGGCCGATGCTCAGAACCCTCCTTTCCCTTGCGGAGCAGGGAGCATTTCCCACCCTTGTCCAAGGCAGGGGCTTCTCGGCTGGCTGCATCCCTCCTCCCTTGGGGCCGTTCTCTTCCTTCGCCCCTCTCATTTCCCAGACAGAGGTCACTGCAGTCAGCACTGTCTGATGGGAGCTGCCGCTCTAAATCCACCAGCCCTGCCCTAATGCGGTCTGAGATCGCTGGTTCTCACCATGCGCAGACTGAGCCTGGTGGTTAGCCCAGACACAGGGCAGGAGCGGGGCTGTAGCCAGGGGATCACCAGCCAGCTCTGCTTTAGCAGGCACTGCAGTGTAACCAAAGCAAACCCACCCTTGGTTCCCCATCAGGGAAACAGAGATGCTGTTATTATCAGAGCTCTTGCTTGTAGCTGCTCCTGCTTCTTCACTTGCAGCGTGGTTGTAGTTGCTTTATTATGGATCCAAGGGTGACTGCAGCTTCCCCAGCTGTCTTGGGGTGCTGCGACTGTCAGTCCTTGGAGAATCCCCCAGAGCAGGCGAATCCTCACTAACTCCTTCCCTTTCCACCTGAGACAAGAGGGGCATGGTTCCCTCTTCTCTGCAGGAGCTGATGAGGGCGATGCCTTAGGCAGTGCAGCCACAGCCTCGCTGGCATGTGGTGCAGGAAGCAGAGCTGCTCCAGGAAGACGCCAGAGTAACGAGCTCTGACCTGCATCTCTGTAAGTAACTGATAAACAGCTAAAAACATCATCGCTCAGCGACTGGAGCAGCAGCGACAGCTGGGGATTTTCCGACCTGTCAGGCACCCGGAATCCAGAGCAAACCGCAGTAGTTGGACCCTGGAGGGTCACAGCCGGCGTGGGGTTTGGTGGGTCTCATCCAGCACAGCCAGCCACAGCGGCTTCACAGCAGAGCCGCGCTCTCCCCCGCCGTACTGCAGGGTTTGCACCGGAGCTGGGTGGGAATGGGTTGCCTGTTTGGGTGATAAAACTGTGGGAAACAAAGTTGTGGCATTGCAGCAACGATGTAGCAAATCTTAATGCAAGACCCTGTGGGGGAGTATTATTATTTTAAAACAAAACTGAAGTAAAACTTATTAGTGCTTGCACTCTTAACACCCCCACGCTCACAAGCACCAAGTTGCACCTATTGGGTATTTCCCCAGGTGCTTTGCTTGGTGACTGCGTGCTGGCCTTGGATGTGCCCTTACCCCTTAGGAGCTGACAGATGGTGAGCTTTTGTCTGTTTGTCCCCAAGCGATCAGGATTTACTCACTGTCCTTTGTTTCCTTGTCCATCTTAAGGCTCTTGCCTTGTTCTCTGTCTTCCCACCATCATCTCTTAGTGGCTTGAGTCTTTGCATTAGCCTGGTTTAGGCTCTCCCTTTTTTCCAGGCTCTCCTTTGTTTCCTGAGCTGGGTGTGCTGTGATGCACTGGGCTGGATGACCCGCTAATCCAGGTGCCATCAACACCTGCCATGCTCAAAGGCCTCTGAGCCGGTGCCCTCCTGCCCCGGCGGTTCCCCTTCCTGCTCCATACCTGCCAATTTTAACATCTCTACTGCAATTCTCTACAAACCAGGTTTTACACACCACAGTGCCGTGTTACACCAGACCCAGGCTGGCTCCTGCTACAGCACAAGCCTTTCCGCAATGGTCCTGCTACGTTCCTGTGGGATGCAGAGCCGGAGCAGCCCATCCGCCCGGGCACCGCTTCCTCAGCTGTCATGGACACCGGGCAATTCTGCGGGAAGGAGCCGTGTGGCTACTTACGGAGAGAAGAGCTTAGGGAAATACTACTCCGGGTAGCTCTCCCTCTTGCAGACAGCAGGGAGCTGTGTGTGCAGCCCGTCCTTATCCGCAGGGTGGGGGGAGCTGCTTGTCCTCACAAACCTTCCTGCCCCACAGCACCTCCTGGCAGGGATGCCAGCTCCTGACACTGCGGGGAAGTGCCCAGGCACATAGGGCCCAGACTCATCTGCCTTCCCCCCAGCTTTCCTTTCCTTTCCTAGCCAGAAACTGGCGCAACCATTTCAGAGGTGCTCACGCCTTTCTGCAAGACAGCTCTCCCCAAATCTTTCCTCTGCGTGACCCCAATCACGGCTTGCCACCCCGTGGCACAGGCACAGGCCCAGGCACAGGCCAGCTATGCAAAGCAGCACGTAGCCAGGCTCGCTGCTGGCCGGGCACCTGGCCACCACCTTTCCTGTTTACTCCACGGTGACAGTGCAGCTCTGTGTGCGTCTCTTGCTATGCAGAAGCAGGTAGTCTGGTGTTTACAGAGAGAGCATCTGCCAGTGCCCAGCCAGGATCCTTCAGCGTTGCCCAGCACAGGCTCTGGAGCTGCTGGGATCTCACCCAGCAGGCAGCACGCTGAATAGCAATGCTGGGTTTAGGGCTGGAAATTGTTGCATGAAGAGCTGTGAGCTTTGGTGCCTGATCCCAGGAAACAGTGCTCAGTTCTTTTCCTTCCAGGTGTTACTGGTGTAAGCGTATCCTACGCCTTAGCTCCGTTTCAGAGAGCAGCTTGCTTTCTTCAGAGGCATGTTGTGGCCATGGGCAGCTGGATCCAGGCGAGGCCAAAGGGAGCATCACTTACGCCTTTGGTCTTCATGTTTAAGTTGCCCCAGCTGGGGCTCCCCTTGAGAGCTTGTTCTCCGAATGTTCCGAGTGGGGTTGTGCCGCCTGCTTGTGCATCCCCCACTGGAGCCCTCCTGGGACTGGGGCCCCGGGCCGGGGAAGCACAGCTCCGTCAGGCTGCTTCAGGGTTTTGAATTTTCCAGCTGGTTGGGGTACTGCAAAAGCCTCCTGAGGGAGATGTATTGTGTCTTTTTCTAGGGCCTGTTAAGTGCTGTAGCTGGAGAAGAGCTCTGATAACTGTGTCGGTTCTGAAGAGCTTTTAAAAACTGCTGAGATTTCCCCAAAGCCTTAGTACAAAAGAGGGCTGCTTTGGTGGAGGGTGAATGTTTCTTGGTTATGGCATCTGCCTCGGATGCTTCTCCACTGTGGAGAGAATGGGCATGAAGATGAATTTTCTTCAGTACCTTTATTTTTTTCTGTAGTTGGCTCATCACACCTCTATGGCTTGGATAGAAACTTGAACAGAAATCATCAAAATATTGACCATGCAATGGTTTTAAATTGTCTGGAGATTCCATCCTGATGTGGCTACACTTCCCTGTTTTCTTCCTGTTTACACCCTAAAAAAACCTCACAGAATCCATGTTTACAAACGGGCAGTGTAAGAGCCTTGTGGTTTTCCTCCTCCCACATGCTGTCACACCGTCTAGCGGCTGTGGGTCTGGGGGGGATCCTTGCTTGCTGCAGGTTCCTGCTAGGGAAGCTGGCCCTGTTTGCTGTAGTGGGAGCCTGAGTAGCTCCTCATTTCTATGACAACAGCCGCACTTTATGGCGATGATATGTTCATAAATAGCTCATGAAGGTGGCTCCCGAAGTACACCACCAGCCTTGTTAGCTGTAGCACTCTCTTGCTACCCATTTCACCTTTCTTTCTAGCAGCAAGCCCACACTACTACTAAGATGACTAGCAATGTATGCTTTACCCTTGCCAGCCACAGACTTTTTAAACATCACTTTTCTACACTTCATCGGGTCAGGGGAGCTAGAGGATCTACTTCTACTTTTTCCCCACTTGTATTTTTTCTGCACCACTTCTGACTCTTTCTCAATGAACCAAGGAAGACTTATCTTAAGTTTCTCACAGAATCAGGTCTCAGGTGGTACTTTTTAAAAAAATCCTCTAAAAAGTTTTAAGAGGTGCTCCAGGGTAGAGGGGTTAGTGTTGCTGATGCCACAGAACAGCAGCACAGAGCTTGAGAGGGAGGAGGATAAAGACAGGTCCCCTGGATCAGGACCCTATTCTGAGAGGCCAGGAGGACAGAGGAGCTGTTTGAACCCCTTCCCCATGTGGGAACCTGTGCTGGATTTGGAGTTAAGAGGATGGGGATGTTAAATTCCTGGCCTCCTCTGTTTCTCCTCTCAGTGTGGGTTCTCTGACAAACTTCTCAATGTTTCTTAACTCTGTTCCATAGGAGAGGGACAGAAGACAGCAGAGACCTTGGTGACACCATCACCTTTCCTTAGCACAGTGCTAACCTTACATCACCCAGGGGAAGCCTCTGACTTTAGTCCAGTGACTACTGCCATTCCCGAGACAAGCCTGGAGAAAAACTTGACTGCCGCAACACTCAATGCCACTGGAGCCCATGCTACGGAGATGGAGGATGCCTCCATCCCTACCACCCCCATGGTAGGCACCAAGGCAGAGACACTGCAGGCTTCCACCACTGCCAGCCCTGGGGATGTCACAGTTACACTGCGTGAGCACCACAACATGAGCTTGTCAGTCAACACCAGCACTGAAATGCCCTCCCCTACCCTGACTGCCAGCACTCTGGAAGAAAACCAGCCCAACCACGAAGTCACAGAGCCTTTCAGTACAACTGAAGAAATGGATGACGCCAGCAGTGCAACCCCCACGCTTCCTCCGAACAGTGTGCCGGGTGAGGTTTTGCCTTTACTGCCTGTGCAGAAAGTCCTGCCCCAAGGATGCACAACCTGGAAACTTCTGTGAACCCTCATGGGAACTGGAGAGAGGGAGAAAAGGGGAATGAGCCATTAAGCACGGCCAGTTCAGTGGGACTGACTCGCAGAGGTGCTGTTAGTTCAGCATCCTCTTTGCAAACCCCGTTAATTATGGTATTAATTGTGCTGCCTGCTTTCTGATGAGGACATTGATTGTGCGCAGGGAAGTCCTTTATATATCTCATCCGAAACAACATGCTTCACCAGTGCTGCCCAGCTGGGCTCTTCCTGCACCGGGCTGGGAGCTCAATAGGAGCTTTCCCTGCTGCCTGCAGAATGGGGCAGCACACCCCCCCGTAACACAAAGCATGGAGATGGGCAGGCACAAGCATCAGCCCATCCATCCCTGGGCAACCATGGGAACCCCTACCCTACCTTCAGATCCCTCTGGGAAACATGGCAACTGGCTATAGGGTCTGTGATCCCAGTCTCGCCCACCCTGGGGCCTGCCAGGCTGTCACACACCCCTGATGCAAGGCAGATATTGACTGACCATTGATTTGCATGGTGTTCATGCACAACCGCATCCTTCGCCCTGGCTTGTGTCACGGGGTCCTGCTGTTCTGTGACGCACAGACACAACCTCAGGGGATGCTGCTACCCAGTCCCTGGGCAGCCCCCTTTGTGCTCCCCATAAGAAGGGATGAGAGACCTTTCCCAGTCTCTTGCTCAGGGGTGATCTCCAGCTCTGTGCAGAGCTGTTTGAGGCTTCGCTGCTTCTTCTTTGTCCCCAGAGGACAGGGCTTATGGGCCCAGCTGAGGCTGGCTGACATTGCAGATTGGCACATATAAAAACCAAGAGGACTTTCTAAGCACTGTGGCTTATAGCGTGGCTCAGCTGTGGCTGCTCCATAGGACCTGCTTGTTTTACAAAGTGTTGTCAATAAGCTGCTTTTCCTATAGTCCCAGCAGTCTTCCTTACAGCCTTGCTTCCATCTCATCCAGTCCCACAGAAGGTGCGCTTGCACTTTATCCTTTGAAATAACTGCTTGTTCCTATTTTGCAGCGACAACTAACAGCTCTCAACTGGGGCCTTTTGATGGGCAGACCGTGGGGCCCACAGCAGCAAGGTCTGAAACCAGGCCAGGAACGAGCCCTGTGGGTGCCACAGGGGAGAGCACTGTGGAGCCCAGAACCTCCCCTGCTCCCATCTCCACCATAAGGAGCACACCCTCTGCTACCACCTCCAGTACTGTGACAGTGAGGCCCCTTGTGACCAGCTCCATGTCTACCAGCACAGCTGCCATCCCCACCAGCACCTCTACAGTGGAGCAGCCATTAGAGCCCATGCACGAGAAAGCTTCTGTGTTGGATGTTGGTGATGACGAAAATCCAGGTAAATGCTCTGCTTTTGTCCCTGCTCTCACAAAACATGGCAAAGGGTTGGGGCTACCTCAAATCGCTATTCGGTTATACTGAGCAGAACCAGAAAAGACAAGGCTTTGCTGCTCCAGCCCTTGAAGGCTCTCCTTTGGCCTCATTCCCTTGGTATTCTTGCAGAGCTACCCAGTTCTCCTTTGGCTGATACAACGAGGGCAGATCCCTTGGTAATCACTGTGATCTCCGTCTTCATTGTCATGGTGGGCATCCTAGGCCTGGTGGGCTTCTTGAGATACCGCCAGCACAACAGCCGCATGGAGTTCCGGCGCCTGCAGGACCTGCCCATGGTGAGTAATGCCTTCAGCCCAGCCTGACATGGTCTGGCTTGCTACTGGCTGCTTTGCAGTTCCCCTTCTACTACATTAGCAATGTTTTGGGTATTTGCAGCAGCAAGAATGCTGATCACAACTCCTGTTCCCTCTTAGGTCCCTCTCCTCCCATCCAGGGTTTGAATCAAGACAGCAAGTCTCAAGGTTGGCCACTAAAGAAGCTCTCTGCCTTCCCCTCACTCTGCAGGGGAATGCTAAGAGGTTAAACAGAGAGAGGAAGGGGAGCTCCATCCAAACGTCCCCTGAAATGACACCTTCCTAGCCTCTCCTCCTGTATTCTGATATATTTGCTTTGTGACTATGACAAAGCAGATTCTGTGCTCTGTTCCAGGGAGGTTGTGTGTCTGTCTGCATTTGACCCTTTAGGGATATAAAAAAGATATGAGGGTTTCAGAGGCTGGATGAGCTCTGGGGAAGCTGCAACTAACTCGCTGTGCTTTCTGGGACAGAGGAGTACCGATTGCCTTCTGCAGCTAGCAAGCAAGCAAGCTGATGCTGTTTCAAGCTGAGTGGAGTTTTCCACATCCCTGCAGGAAGCAGGCTCTTCCTGCATACACCTCTTCTCTCCAAAAGCTGCAGCAGGAGGGCAGAGTGACAGTCCAAAGATCCAGGGGCAGCATTTAGGTGGATTGCTGGGCAGATGGCCACACTGTGACAGTGTGGATGAGAAGGCTGTGCTGCCTGCGCAGCACTCTTCCAGGCTGGGACTGTATGCCATCGTGCAGACATCTCATTAAAGCACGCTCTTCTCTGCTTCTAGGATGACATGATGGAGGATACCCCTCTCTCGCTCTACAGCTACTAGGCAACCAGGCTGTCCTCTGCCTGGCTGGCTGAACTTCCCAGAGGAGAAGGCCTTGAGGACTTGGTCCCAGACGATCTGCTGAGGAATGAGGGGCTGTGATTTGCACACAACTGAAAGATCCTTTTCAGATGGCTTTTGGTTTTAGACATTTTAAATAGTTCAGTGTTGAAGTTTTTATGCTGGGAATCAGAGCCCAAGTCTGGCCCTTTCCTCCAGGCTCTCCTCGAATGCCCTGAAGAGGTGCCCCCTCCTTTTAGTGTGGTGACCAATTTGCTATCACGTTCTACATGGATCCCTTCTGTCCATCTTGGCAGCTGCTGCTTTCAAAGGAGGTGGGCAAGTGATCCATACAAGAGCTCTTAACACTGGTGGTGTCAGCACAGTGCTAGCAAAGGAGACTGCTGTTTTCTGAGGGAGACAAGGGTGTGGGAATCAGTCCTCTTGGGCTCCCTCTTGTTCTGTATTTTTAAGGTTGTTTGGTTTGGTTTTTTCCCTGCACTTTTTTTGTTCCTGTTTCAGCTTTAGTCCTGGGATTGGCACTGGCCATCCTGAAACACCTACCAGGAGGATGACAGACTGCTCTGCTTCCTTCCTACATGTGTATCTTTTCTCTTTAACCAGGGAAAACAGTTTTGTGGCCACTGGAGAAGTGCCCTTGCTACTTGATGTTGCTTTGAAATTGCTGGGAGGAAAATGAACATAATTTTAGCTTAACGAGGCTTGATAGGACTGTGTTGCCAATTAGACACACTAATTTGGTCTCATAAAAATTTGGAAAACGTGTCTCCTATACTTGATGCTTTCAGCATATGCGTAAACTCCTTGCCCAGGCTCAGTAAATGCTTTAGTCCATTTCCCTGCCTGGATTGACACATGCCTTTCCTCAGGTACCTCCCATTTTGCTGCTAGCATCTGGTTGCTGAAAGTTGTTGTACAAAACTAGTACTGCACTCTCCCTCTTCTGCTATGCAAGGTCAAAGCTCCTTTACCTTCTAATGTTGGTCTTTGAGCCAGTTGCTGTCCTGTCGTGAGGACAGATCCTGGATGTAGGTGCCTTCCTCCCCTTCCCCTTCTAGGTGTTAGGCTGATTAGATTCTGCACTTTTGCCTCAAAATATCACTGCTCTAGACTGCATACAAGGCTCTTGAGGCCCCTCAAGGAAACCCACGGACCAGAGCCTCTGAGTGTAAGTCTGAGGATCTTTTGGTGCCCTTGCCTCAGAAAGACCAGAGCGTGTGTGACATGAAAGTCTTCATGTAATTAACACCTGCTCCTGTTTTCTAATTCACATTTGACTGCAGGTAAAGAGAAACACATCCCTTCTCTAGAGTGTTTGATTTTTGACTAAACCAGTTGTTCCCTCAGGATACAGCAAGGGCTAGAGATTATCTACACATTGCTCTTACAAGCTTCAGTCTCTCCTCTCTTTTCAGTAGCAACACTCACTGACCCCACAAAGGACAGATACCAGGCCTCACTAGCAAAAGTACCTTTTTTTCCAGTGCTGTTATTGCTTGTCTTAGCAGGGAAAGGGGAATTTCCCCATCGGCAGGGCTCAAATTATCTGTGAAGCCCAAAGGTAGAGCAGAACCGGTCTGGGTCGAATAGACGAAGTAGGTAATACAGCAGTTCCTCCTTCCTGCATTACTACTTCCGAAGTGGCTGACAAATGGCTGCAGTGCAGTTTGGGTTCAGCTGCTGGCTTTGGCCTTGCATCTGTTTATTGTAAGGATGTAATGTAAGGGGTCGGTTCTCTCTTACTATTATTGCGTGAAAACTAAAGGGCAATTGTCACAAGTCCAAAGCTCTTGTATCAAGCATTGTCTCCACAGAGCAATCTCCCTAGCTACAGACTTGTTTCCTCTGCCGGAGGGCAGGGTGCTACTGGTTTTTGGCACAAAGAGAGGCAAGTTAGTGGTGGAAAACAGAACTCCATCCTGGCTGGAACTGGTGCAGGCTGGCATAGCTGCAAAGCGTCTCTGCACACAACCAAAAGGGTAGGGGCTGGTTGTTCTGGTTTCCCATGCATTGCTGTCCAGGGGAAAGGGGTGAGGAAAAAAACTTGCCCAACACCAAAGTGCAACTTTCTTTGTAAAATATGTTAATAGTGGATTTTTTTTCTGCAATAAAGTTACAAATGCCAAAGGTGTCCCAGTCCTCATATTTTCATTGCAAACATCTAACTGAAAAGCTTTTGTAGATCACAGTGAATCCTGTGATAGATAAACAGCAGCAGTTTGGGATAAGAAGACCCACAGAGCTGATACTAGTGAAAATGCCAGACAGCTCTAAACCGTAGCTCTGAGGGTTCAGAAGGACACTACCCCTTGCTTGTGTTGCTTCTTGTCAGGGTCATTCCCTGTCTGGGTTGGCTGAGATTAATTTCTGTAGGGTCAAATGAGATGAAATCTGCCTTAGAGAACCACACTAGACCAAATAATGTAACATACACCTTTAGACTCTCTGCCTTTGCCTCTGATTGAAGATATCCTTATTCTTGTCTGTCCACTGTAACCCCAAACTCTATTTACAGAAATACCCTGAAAGCCAGCCTAATCCAAACCTAAGTAGCATCATCGGTCATGCTTCTTTCTATAGTACAAAAGACAAAGCAAACTGAAAGGCACGTACTTCTTTTTGTTTAGCTTTATAGCAGTTTTGAACTCTTCCCTTTGGAGCTCAGACCCACAGGGAGGCAAGCACTCATGGTTTGTTTCAAAAGCCCAGCTCTTGCTACAGACCTGATAAGAGTCTCTCCTGAGTTAATAGCCTCTCCTAGCTGTTACAGTACTTGGGCAAAATCATCCAGCTCATGTCACAGACTGTTTGTGTTACAAGACTTTCTACTGCAAAAGCAAAATACGGTGAGTGAAAGTACTTGGTCACCTGGCATATGTTGTTTTTGAAAGAGTTCCCACAACGCATCTAGAAAACCAAATCCCTGGAAGATCTAGAGCAAGAGGAGAGCAAAGAAAGTCTTCTAAAGCCTAGCAAAGTGCTTGCTGAGTAATCTGAAGACGTGGGGGTGAACTCTAAACCCTGCAGAGATTTCAGTCCTGTCCCAACATACAACCATACAAAACAGAAGAACTAAGTAACAGAACAAACATGCTACAACTAAGCCAGTCTTCTCAGGTCTGAAGTCAGCATTACTCTGGTCGGAGTTTCCTCTGTTCTGCCTTTTTACCACCAACCCCACTCAGAGGTGATTCATTCTTTGCAGAACAAACTGCTGAGCTGCCTTGTTAAGAGAGGTAGCGCAGAGCAGATCTGCGTTAGCTGGAAAGGCAGCAGCAGGACAGGCTGGTGCAGGCAGCCACCCTCGGAAGGCACAAAGCAAACTGCCTTTGCCCAGCCAAGTTCTGACCTCCCAGCCAGGTGATGCAATCTCTGAGGTGGCCAGGTTTGGAGATGGACCATGGGCCAGTTGTGTGGTCTTCATCTTTCCCATGCAGCAAAGCAAACTGACAGAACCAGGAGACAACTGTTGCCAATTTCTGCACATCCCCTTGAACACAGCTCTCACTTTTGATGAGGCTTAGTTTTAATGCCTCTTAGGCTAATGTACAGTTATATTATTAATTAGCAAGGGGACAAGAATCAATCAAATCACTTACATTTAAATAGGAAGGAAAAAAACCCAGGTAAAAGAAAAGTGGAGTTTGAGACCCACCTGCCTTCTCTGCTCTCCCCTCCTCCTCTTTCCAGACTCATGTTTTGAAGGGAAGAGGATTTGAGCACCTGAAAAGCGACAGTGCTACAGCTGCTGTGCCAAGGCCAGCGCTACCTGCGCTACCTGCCAGTTCTCTGCCCACTCAGTTGTCCTTCATGGCTCAGTGCCTGTAGTTTAGCTTTGGCCACACTGCAAGTCTGTAAATAAGGCTACAGACAGTGTTCAGGGACAGAGGAACTGCCGTGAGGAGCACCGGAGCGGACAAGGCAGTGTGTGCTTCTCATAAGACCAACAACCCCATGAGGCTCCCCCATGGATAATAGTCCCCTGTGCTTGCTGCCACTTAAAGCAGAATGAAAAAGGCATTACACTGATCCAGGGAGCAGGAGTGCAGAAGCAAGCCAGGGAGGCAGAGCAGTAAACTTTCAGTAATGAAGGCTACAAAATGATGTATAACCTGGGAAGCTTTTAGTAGCCAGTGTTCTTCTCATACCTAGGGGAGAACAGAAAATGCCTACTGTCATTTCGCAGACACGTAAGAAGGAAACGGGAAGCTGCATGCCTCCGCATTTTTTATACTCAATTTTCTATGACTACATTCAATTCATTATAAATGTGGATTTGTCATGGAGGAAGGGGGAGAGTTTTTTTAAGTGTACCTCCTGAGCCTCTGCCACAGATGTGCCCATCTACTTGCTACCTCTGCTTCACTGCATAGCAGAAATGAGAGAGGGATCTTCTCGCCAATCCTCCTTTCCATCCCCCCAAAGAAAAAAGAAATCATGCAATTCCTGTCCATAACACAGCCGTATCTGTGGTCCTACTGGTACATAGCTAAGTGATAAGAAAAGCTGGAAGACCATGACTGCTAACATAAAAGTCTCCATCAGTATCAGGCCCCCAAAACTGTCTGTGGTTTGTTTTTCTTTAATCTCCTAGAACTTTGTAAGATAATGAAGGTCTTCAAACTTCCCCATCCAACCACATTTGAATGAAGACTCTTCCCACTCTAATGCTGCAGGGGACATGTTTCCTCACAGATCTGAGAAAAATCAACCTTCACCCAAAGCACAACTTCAAAACAGTCTCAGAAGATAAAGCACTCAGACCTGCCCAGAAGAGGACATTCTAATTGTGGCTGGTGATATATAGCTTGCAAATTAGATCCCCCACCATAGCTGATTCTGCAACAGTAGTAAGCTTTTATAAGAAATCATTAACTATTACATGAAGGAAGCATAGATAGGGTGCTAGACAGTGTCAAACTTGATAGATTTGTGCATTTTAAAGACAAAGGGATCGATGTATGCAGCTGCTTGACAGCCTGCACAGCCTTCCTTGTGCTTGTTCCCACTTCCTGTCTAATAAATATACTTGAAAGACATACTCAACACAGGTCTGCTTCACGTGCACCAGCAGTTTAAAAATGGTTAGCCTCAGTTCCTCTGTAATATTTTTTCTTTTGAAAGATCCATCAGCCAAATAACCCCCTGAACCACAAAGCCAGCTTGATCTTGATCAGACGGACAGTGGTCACAGCTGCAAGAAAATAAGTATGTGTTTGTTCCTACTGTTCAACTCCCTCTCTGTTTACAGGTAGACTCAATCCCCCACCCACAGTTCAAATAAAGAGCTAAGTAAGTTACCAGAAGTATCCTCCCAGTCATAAAACAGGTCTCCCTGTGATGAACTGCCCAGAATTAATATATCCCTGCAGCAGAACCCTTTTGCTAGAACTCTTTGAACTATAATGGAACATCTGCTGACAATCTCCCGCAGGGTAACTTCTCCCCTCCCCTGTTTTAATCCTCTCTCCTTCAGAAGTACTTTTGCTCTGAAATTAGACACATCAGTTACCACAGGATGACTCTCATAAGCGTTAGAGTGTTTCCTTTCACATTGCTCTTGGGAGCTGTAGGAAGAGGGGTGAGCAGTCAGCCCTGTTCAGTATTTTCTTAAAAATTTGCTGTTATGTCTGAATTCCAGAAACTTTCAATGCTAAATTACACGTTCTGCTTGGAACAAGACAAGGCTCATGGGTTATGGAACGTGCCTTTCAGCCAGATTTAGGCACTCATTTGATTCTCACTGAGAAGGGTTTTACCGGGGGCATCTGCAAAATTAGCAAAGTTTTCCTTTGTGCTAATCCTGGCTATGCCTTCTGATCACACAGGCAGATCAAGCCACTAACATGGTCATTGCTTCAATTTCCCTACTGATAAGCTTGGGGGCAGGATAAGAATTTTTGCCCACTTTTTTAAAAGGATCTCAATATTTGTAGGTGGAAGGCAATCGTGCACAATACTATTTGTGCCTGGCTAGCAGAAAGGGAACCCATTTACAAAAAGGGCCAAGAGAAGCACTGAGAAAACAGCTCCCTTTGTTTTACAGAGTCTAACCTGGTGGCCCACACTGAGTGATAGCGAATGGGTCACTTGCATCCTGCTCAGTCTGTTTCTTGGATGCATCAAGTCACTTTCCAGCTCAGCTTCAGTCAGATCCAAGCCACTCAAGCAGGCTTTCATATCCTGACCGTGATCTGCCAATGGCTGTTCACACATTCAGGTCCAGTCTAAGCAGCAGAGTTGAACTCTAGGAAGCAGCTGTTCATTGGAGAGGGAAATCTAACTGAGCGCAGCCTGATCTTCAAAGCAAAAGCCACGGTTCATGCAACTGAACGAGAAGAAGGTCACAGGAGCAGCCTCTGCCACTGTGTCCTGTCTTGATCTACGCTCAGGCCTCCACTTGATGACTCCTAGTGCTACTCTCAGCACCATCAGTCTCTAGCTGCTTTTTAAACCAGTCCTAACCAAGCTCTGCTGGGCCCCCTTTACAGCATCCCTGACTCTGTGCCACATCCCAAGGTCCTTTGTATTGACTGAGAAGTAGGCAGCAAAGAGAATGCGACACATCTATCTCCTGCACTATCCCATCTGCTAGACTACAAAGCCTTCACCATCAAATAGGCCATTGTTCTCTTTCCCTATACTCTTAAGGCTTTCTGAACTTAATGTTGTTCATTGACCTCTTCCCTTCTCCTTCACCAGCTAGCAATTCTAAAATTAAGTTCTCTCAGAGGAAAATGGAATAAAAAAATTCAAACCACATTAGGAAATTTCACAAGGCCCTTTTTTGCCACTATGGCACTTTATTCTCATAAAACAAACCCAGCAACCTCCCCTTTATAGTGGTCATGGAAGTTTCTGTTCAAAGAACAAGATTTCTTAGACTGTTTTGACCCACAGAAGAGGACGAAATTTACCAACACTTGTCAAGTCAGCTGCTCCATATTGGGTCTTGTCAGACAGGGTAAATCTATGGTCAGTCTATATCTGTTCTGTTCTTGCTATGTATAGTCTCCCTAAATGGCACAATCTAAGCCCAGCTATATATCCCAGAGCTTTAGCTAGCCAACAGTTTAAACAATAACCAACATAGCCCAAAACTTGCAGTATATTTGGGGAAAAAAAACATTTGAAGTCATTAGTAGAGACAACACACTAAATTCTCTCAATTTGTTCTGGTCCACCAAGTGAGAACTCAGAAGACAAGATCGTACATCCCATCCCAAGGGAGAGGGCTGAAGCAAAGGGCTGCAGCTAGGAATTCTCTGACTTTGAAGGAATCCCCGTGTTGCAGACAAGCACCACAGCATCTCTCCCTCTGCAAGCCGGCTGGCAACTGCAAAAGCTGACTGATGCACCACAAATCAGGCCCTCCATCAGTGTCTGTCACCTGGGGTGAAAGAAGAGAATACACAGCGCTGTGTTGTAAAAGTGTAAGGTGTAGGTCTAAGCAAGAGAGCATGAGATGACAGCCAACAGTTCAGGTCTCAGGTAGAGCCTGGGACTGGGCAGGTCCGTAAATGACTTATCAATATGTCTGTTTCCCTTCCTTGAGTTGCCTCCCTTGGGTCAGCCCCACACCTCATAGCTTCCAGTTCCGGTAAGTCCAGGTAACAAACAAGTCAAGAAGAAGAGTTTGCCCACCTAGGAAAGCCAATATCCTTTCTATCTTTTACTTGTTCCCTACAGTAAAGAGTGCCTCTTTTAGTTAACATTAAAGGTCATGCAGCTTTAGTTCAGGCAGGCTGTCAGGTCACTGCTGAGGTCATCCACTCCAGCTGTTTCTAGCCTCTTCTCCAGCACTGCTCTCCTCCAGCTCAAAATCCAGCGTGGAGATACCTTTAAAATCTACATCAACAGAACAAGGAATTAGCCTTCCCCAGACCCCCTACCCCATATGCCAGCCCTAAGAACAAATGGCAGCCTATGTCCAGCCCCTCCAGCACTGCTGGTTCAATGTGGACTGCAATCCATGTCAAACTCTAGTAAAAAACATGCTCATTCATCTTCTACTGAAACAGAGAAATACCAATAAGCATCCTCACAAGCTACGTAAGCTCAAATAAAAGTAGGTGCCCATGTAAGTGAATCATGGTTCCAAGTGTCCTAGCAAGCTGCCAACACAGCTACTGGGTGCCCCTACTGTAATACTGGCCAGGGTTTCTGATGCTACTATGATATAAATATTTACTACTAATACTAAGCAACAGGTAACTAGCTTCTTATTAAATGTGGGGTACTGCTTGAGCATTTGATCAGTAAAGCTCTATATAGGAGTCCCTCCCTGGCACGTGTCTCAGAATAAATGTTAAAGATAAAAACTTAACCCTTTCATGGGACATGAAGACTCCTAACAGCAACCTGACATGTTACGACTGCATCTACAAAGCCGTTAATTGTAGCAGGTTTACTATTAAAGGCTGAATCAGCAGGATTAGTAAATTGGAAAAACAGAACACAGGGCAGTTTAATATGCATTACAGCCTCCATTCACAAGAGTCTTAAGCATCTTACTAAAGTAGGGCATGATTTTTTTCTTTTAAAGGAACATTGGCCCTTTGTTCCTGATTTCCTTTAATGCTAAGTGTTAATGCAAACACAAGGGGGTTTTATATCCTAAAAGCAAGGCATAAATCCAAAAGGATAATGAGGCTGAGAGACAAACCTTCTTGAAGTGAGCAATTTTCACCTTCCTAATCTCACTGGCTGTGTGTCAGCACCAAAACAAAAATGGAGCCACATGAAAAAGTGGTATCTTGGCATTGTCAGAGGAAGTGATAAGTATCATAATTGGCCCTCACATGCAGCTTCACATTATCCTGACACTAGACCGGGAGGGAGGATGAAAGAACAGACAGGCACACACATGTTACCTCTGTCCTGGCATAGCAACAGGGCTCTCAGAGCAAAGTTTTAACTGTGGCCCAAGCACTAGGCCACTACTCCAAATTGTACTGCCTTCATGCCTTTAGGTGCCTAACACTCAGCTCTACCAGTTAAACTGGGCACAGCAAGCACCTCTCATCAATTACTAGCATAACCTCTGGAATGCCCTGAACAGTAGACATAAATAGGTTCTGCAAACCTCTGTCATCTGCATTACTGTGGAAAACCTCGCTACGTTCTTCAGATCCTGAGGGTGCAGGAACCAGCCACACTTACCTTCAGGCACCCTGATCTCTGCGGTGCTGGAAAGCTCATCAGAGCTGAAGTCTGAGATGGATACCTCACCCAAACACGGAGAAAAACGTTCTGCCTCTCTCTGCGAATTCTTGCTTCTCTCTAAAAGAAATGAAGCAAGCAGTAGATTAGGACAAAAGTTCAAGGATGAACTTGCTGAGCCTAAGCCTCCGCAGTCTACCTTTTGTGACACCTCTTATCACATGGAAAAACTGCTCCTGTTCTGATTTAATAGCATTTTACTTATTCTTGCATGGGTACAAGCAGTGGCACAAGGCAGCAGAAAACAGGTTCCATGATACACAAACCTAGGCAGGAAAACACATTGGCAAAATTGTTCAGGCACCGGATTCCATCTGTTTTTGATACCACTGGCTCCAAGCAACTCCAAATCATGCAGGTTTAAAACACAAAGAATAGGCCAGCTCATTTCTGCTCAAAGCCACAGTCACAATGCCAAACCCCTCCAGTACAGGGGTCAGTTTGTGTTGGAAAGGGACAACAGGACACCTGACTTGACCATGAGATCTCTAAACAAAAGGGAGGTTGGAATACCATGTCCCAGAGTGTTAGTAACATTGGAATAAGTAGGGAATAGTTCCTATGATCTATCTCTGTCTTTCCCTGCAGGCTCAGTGGATGGCACCTCCTTCAAGAACAGACTTTTCACTTGATCTTTCAGGTCACAGCCTGTAGATCTGATTGAAGCAAAAGGATAACACTGACAGTCCCTTAAGCTTAGGAATGCCTACTGGAACAATTATTGGGGGTGCGGATGGGGTGGGAACCACTTTGATGGGGTTTCTGACAAAGTCATGCCTCGCAGCAGCCGAAAGCAGTTCTGCTGAGCAATTCAGTTGTGTTTTCAGCAGATGAACAGTCTGGCAGCAGAACCTCTGCCTCCCCACCTAGCCCTGTTCACATTGTTATCTCAGTCGTGCCAGCACAATTTTTTCCTGCAGCAGCACTGTGAAGCACACCACTTTAGGGGAAAAAAAACCACAAAACAAAACAATGACGCACTTGTTAGAACCAGCTCGGCTCCCTGATCGGATTTACAGCATGCCGACAACTGCAGTGGCAGAAACTCAGGAGGCAATGTGCTGTGAGGCCAGTGCAGGAAAAATCAGAGGGGTGGGCACATTTTAAGCTGATGTTGACAGCAGAGACACATCTCATGAAATCACAGCTTGACAATAGGTGGGAGAGTGACATAATAAGGGAAGGCCTTAGGCTTTTATAGAAAGAAATAGGGAATCAATATTTAATTACAGGAGAGCTGCAATGAAGTTCCATTATTGAAAACATCTCACCAAGTTGATACAATATCCTTTATCAAAGAAAACCTAATAATAGAGCCACATTGACCTCCATACTCGGTGTCCACCAATACTTCTCCACTAATAAAGAAAGATAGACATTAACATGCTTATGGTCAAGAGGCAGAAAGGTCAGAAAAACAGACAAGGATTTAAGATATCTTTTAACACCATTTCAGTTACCAAATTGCCATGAGTCTTCAAACAATCTGTGTGACACTCTCTCTCAGATTCCTACCTAATGCAGAGCAATAGTGCTTTCGCAGGGTCAGAAAAAGGTTTCAAGAGCTGTGGATGGAAAGCAGAAGGAAAGTCCCTCACCTTATAAGCAGTACAACATTGTGTCCTGGTGATACTTATTTGCTGTTCCAGAGAACACAAAGAATGAAAGATCCTTTCTGTATGAATACTTTATGATGACATCAGATCATCCTGTAGCCCGTGTGACATCAGCATTAGCCTGAGGGAGATGAATGGGAGTGTTGTGTTTTTCCTAATAATAAAAAAAAACAACAAAAAAACCCATACCTGGGACAGAGACACCTCACAGAGACATTGCTGCCTTCCCCTAGAGGAGTGATGCATATTCTCTGGATGCTGTTTTACTGTAGCACAAAGCTGTATGGGGAAGCGAACGCTGGGAACAGTGACATGAATCCTCAGCTAAACCTGTGACAGTTAGGACATCTGGCAGCTGTCTGAGGGCAGCTGGGGTTGGACAGAGGATACAATTAAAAAGAGCCAGAAAGATCTAAGGATCCTCAACAAGGAAGCTCCGATGTCATCCATTTCTCTCCAGGGAGCAGGTCAGAGCCCTCGGGTAGGAGTCGGGGGAGAGCAAGGGCCAAGCTAGCAGAGGTCAGAGGCACAAGCAAAGCCAGTTCCCACCAGCTGAGCATGGTGAGAAAGGAAAGTGAGGGAGGCTGGAGAAACTGGGAAAGAATTAGAGCTTAGGCATTTCAAATAAGCACTTCTTCTTGCAGGCACCAAATATTATTTCCAGTCATTTCAGCAAAAAGCAAGTAAGGTACTGTCCAGCTAACAACCAGGAGAACATGTGGAGTCCACCACTGCCCTGACAGAAGGCTTGGGTAAGAGACAGCAACACTCCTGATTAAACAAGGCAGATGAGATGGTTCAGGGAAGCCGTGAGCTAACTCAGACCCTGCTGGCTCAGCTCCAAGGACAGCTGGGAAGGGACCAGCAGGTACCCATTCTCAACGCCCACATGGAAAAAGCTGATGGTGCTAACCCTCAGGATACAAATGTCTCAGTAACAGGCTGCCATGTCACCCCCTTCATTAGCTGTCTCAGAAGGACGGAACGCCTTGCCTGCACTTAGCCACAGGTCTTCTCCAGGAGAGGGCAGACACTTAAGCCATACCTGCTTCAAGCTTTACCAGTTCAGGATTTAAACAGAAGACCTCACCTCACAAAGCTGACAAATCTACTGCCTTCAGCATCAGTAAAGCCAGTATCATATTAGCCATGGAAATAAACTATGCTCCACAAGACAAATACTCTGTCCAGGCAGGTACAAAGGACAGCTGGCAAACAAGAATGGCAACATGAGGGATCCGTCCCCAGCATCATTGAGCTTGCCAGTCCAGCCCCTGTGAAAGTGCGCTGCAACAGCAAGAGCTGTCCCGCGGAGCTCTGAACAGCCACCAGCCTGCAGCACCCTCCTGTGACACGCTCCTGCAGCTCCCAGGCAGTTACTCCCCTTGAAACCCAAGAGCTGCACTTGTCCCTGCAGCAGCTCTCACGTGGCATGCACAGACCTGGGCATCCCCCAAATTCCCTGAAGGTGTATTCCCTCTACCTGATGTGGCCAAGCTTCTGTTGGGCACTCCACACTTCCATACTGAGTTTGTCTGAACTGTAAGATTGTGCTTTGTGGCTGCTCAGCAGATCTAGTACCTGAGGAAGAGGGGACAATCACTTCCAAGCATTTCCCAGAGGCAGCCTCTGATCCACCACACCACCATTAAGCCCTGAAGAAAAATCATGTCCAGATGAAGCCAGAACAACTGAGAAAAAATAAAGAGCAGGACACATGACACGCTATCACTGGTGAACAATTCATGTTCCCAGCACCAAAAGTAATGCTCAGTTTCTTTATATGCTTCTGGGTTCGGATCATGATGGCACCCTACCTGGCATCATCTGTAACCTCTTCTTCATGCTAGCCCTCCTCAGCAGGAATTAAAGTTTTGCTACAGGTAGAATAGCAGTGTTTTGCCCACAGTGATCACCTTACTCTACAGAGAAGTTGACAGCATGCTTCCACCTCCCCTTGGGAAGCAGACTACAAGCCCTGGATGTGCAAGTATCCTTCTGCATCAAGAGGTTTCCAGAAGAACGGTAACATGCTGCTTGGTGCAAAAGACACAGGCCAGTTACTAGCTCTGCTCTCATTTCAACCCTTACCCCCCAGCTCTGTCCATTCCCTATTCTTCTCCCATCAAGTCTTTTCTGATTCTCCCTTTTGCAAAGGTCATCTGCTTCTGCAAAAACTAAAAAAATTATCAATTTCATTCTGGCTGCAGTAGGACCTGTTATATCAGAATACATACACTCACTTATCTTTTCCCCCACTTACACATATTTGAAGATACCTTTCTAACTGCCCTCCCTCATTCAACACTGGAACAGGAAGGCTTCTTCTTGCAAGCCTGTGAAGCAGGAAAGGTGACTGCAGAGCACCTTGTACACTGGCTGTCTCAATCAAAGCCTTCTAGTGGTACTACAATATTTAATAAAAATACTTCCTCTGTTGCAGGCAGCACCAGCATTTTTCAGCCTGGCTACTATTCACAATAAACTCTTCATACATCAGTTTCAACACTCAGTTCTCCTCCACAGATCCCAGTAGCAAAGCTTGATCATTCTAACAGTAGGTCTGCCACGGGCCATCAGATCATCCAGTGCCAGATTTTGGATGGAAGAGGTATAACTATAAAGCAGCCCACCTTGCAGTGTCAACTTTGAGTTCCCTTAATTTAATCAGTTGCAGGCGTTTGGTTCAATAGTTCTTCCTCTTGTTGACCTGTGCGGTAAAGCAACCTGACCTTACACAGACCAAGAAAAAGGCCATGGCTAAACTACATTCTGCACCTGGTTTTCCATCCCTCCATTGCCAAGCAAAACCTTACAGAACAAGATCCACCCACACCTCTCCCAAGGCAAAGGGTGGATTCAGAGGCTGCAGGCAAGCCCCATGCATGTTCTCCTCCCACAGCTCTCCCAGAGCACAGCACGGAGTCACAGCTTGCCAGCCCTGGGTATTTTTTACTTCTCTTCCAGTGCTGCCTGTTCAACTGTGTTCCCTCATTTCATTTTCCTGAACAGAGATCCTCGACTATAACGAACATTACAGTGCTTCCCACCGGGCACTGGTTTTGCTAGACCACCCGGGCAGCAACAGGTTGTCCTGTTCAGAATCAGAGTTCAGACCATGCGAGGAAAAGAACACCACACTCACTGACTTTATGCTGCAGTTGCTCCAGCTCTTTCCTCACACATTCATCATTTTGTAACAGTAGTTTTTCACTGCTTAAAGAAAGTGGGAAAAGTTACATTTCCCTGCAATACCTCCCCTGCACCAACCCTGAATCTACAAAGGTCTTAGCACTGAGATCTCATTTATTTCTTGTGGACTGTTGGCAATGGGATACAAACGAGATGCACAGTCTCCATACCGCTGGTGAAGCGCTTGCTGTTGCTAGTTACGGCTTTCACCTCTCAAGTCCTCTGTCCTCCTTGGCAAGGCCTCCAAGCTGCTCTAAGTGCTGTTCTGCAATCACTGAGTATCCTCTGTGATAGCAAACAGGAAAGGCAGGAGGTGTTAAGGTCCCAGCCTAGCTTTTCAGTTGCTGGGACAGAAGGGATAAGAACAGGGTCAAGGAACACCCAGTAAGATGGTTTCAAGGTTCAGTCCCATACCAGTCCTTGACAGAGTACAGCAATAGCCCAAGAATTCCCCTCTGCCACTATGCTGTATGCTCAGCAGACCACAGAAACTCTGTCTTCCAGGACCACTATATTGAGACAGAAAAACAGGCAAGATGCACATTAAGAATTCAAATATTTGAACTAACCACCCTCAAAGGCAACTTGGCCAGCTGACTAAATACTGTGCGTCACAAGGGTTTCAGCAAAGGACTCCATGTGAGGATACCTGACTCTAGACCAAGCTTGGTCACAGCCCTCCAGGCAATCACTTCAACTTTGTTTTCCACTGTCTATTCCCTCTCTTGGGAAGCAAAGGTGCTTCTCAGGTTTTCAGATCACTAAAGAAAAGGCAAAGGAAGAAATGAAAGATTTAGAAACCCCTTTCTGCCTTGTATCCAACGCTTCGTCTGTGCTCGCTTGTTTAGCACAGGCATGGAGCTACATTGTGCCAGGCTATACTCACAGCCTGTTGTTTCTTCAGCAGGACTTCAGCAACCTAGATAAGAAGTGATCTGTGTAAGAGGCTCCTGTAACCATCAGTGCTTCAGTTGCAGTGTCTTTACCGTCACTACCTTGTAGCTTATTGATCTGCTCCTGCTGGAGCTCTTTCTTCTGCTTTAGTCAATTCATAGACCAAGTGAGCGATTCAATGATCTGAGCAGATTGGCAAAACCAGATTTTGTGTGAGAATAACTCAGTCCGGGAAAGAACACAGTTAGTAGGCTAGTCCAGTTTCAGAAGCTAGAAATACAGTGAGACCTGGAGAGAACAAATGTTAATTCTAAACAAGACTGATGGGATCTTTCTGCCCTACTCCTACAGAGGGCATGGATACAATAAGAAACAACTCTTGGGATTCTAGAAGACATGAGAACTCCACAAAGAAAGAAATTTGTGTATCAGAAGTAGTTTTGTCCCCAGAACTTGCATATCTGATGTCCTGACACTTCATAAGACTCAGGACTAATGGCTGGAGAATGCTGCACAGGAACTATAAAGATTATGTTAAGCTGCTATAAAGATTAGTGTAAGGAGATCCACATCTGAGGCTTGGTTTGCAACGTGGCAAAGTGTTGGTAGGGAATAGGGAAGCTGCAAAGAACACATACTTTCAGATGGGGAAGGAGAAAGGATTAACAGCACAGAGGCCTTGCGAACTATTTTAGTGAGCAGCGTCCACCCACACAGGAAGGTGGGGCTTTCGAACAGTGTGCGATGAAAGAAAAATATGCACAATACAGAGTGGTATAGCACAGATGGTCACACCGTGCAACTATGCTACGAAAACTTGCTCTTAACAGAGAGGTGATCTCATCAGAGCCCTCAAATCACCTTAGTTTGGGATGGCTGCTAGGTCCGCTGTTGCCCCGCTGCAGCGTGGGAGCCACACGCAGGAACGACACGGCTGCCGGGTGCCAGGCAGGCACTCCTCAGTCGCAGCATTCTCAGGGCCTAGTCCATCAAGCTGCAAACCCACCGCAGATCGAAAGCGGCAGACATTACCAGGGGCTGTGAAGGAAGGAGCCCGCCTGGGCCTGCCACATCCTTAAACTTGCCTCAGCTGGTGCCTCAGCCGGGAGCTCGGGAACCGGCCAGGGTGCGCGCCCAGGTACCCAAATTCTTCCCTTTCCCACTCGAACTACACAATCACACGCAGCCGTTGGAAACGGCAGGCCTCTGCCGAGATTATGAGCCCAAGCACCGATCCACCACGGGAGCGATGCGCTACGCGAGGACAGCAGGAGTTGACCGGCAGCTACCGGGCGACACAAGCAGAGCAACCACCGCTCCACAACACCCTGCCGGCGGAAGAGCCGCCGCTCCGCCGGCTTGTTGTGCAGCCGACCCCCCGGAGCCTCCCCCGCCCGCCCCGGGACTGGGGAAAGTACGGCTCGCTCCTTCGGGGCGGCGGCCGAGCCAGCCCCGCCGCCGGACGGCAGCGGGGGGCCGGCCCTCACGCCGGACGGGCCCCGGGCGGCGCTGCCCCCTGCCCTGCGCGCGGAGCCCGCTGGGACATGGAGTCCCCTCCGGGCGGGCTCTGCGCGGAGGGGGGGGTGGACTACAAATCCCAGCGTGCCTTGCGCGGCGGACGGTCTCCTAGGAGACGTGGCGATGTTTTTCGGAGAGGGGGGGTGGTGTCCCGCCGTACCTCCCATGGTGCCCCGCGCGCAGCCGCGCGCCCGAGGGCTGTCAAAACTACCCTTCCCGTGATGCCCCGCGTGCGAGTGGCATGGAGGGGCGCGTGGCGGAGCGGCTCCGCGGCGCCCTGGGCCCCTTCGGCTTCGAGGTGCACGCCTTCAAGGTAGCGACGTCACGCGGGGGCTCGCCGTGACGTCGCCCGCCGTGACGTCAGTTGGAGCGACGTCACTATTCCCGGGGTCGGAGGGAGCGCGGGACAGTGGCGGTGACCTCTGCGGCCGCGGAGGGGAGCGGTGCCGAGCCGAGGCGCGGGTTCTGTCGGCCGGTCCCCGCGGCGAGGG
>JAVKLA010000090.1:11375376-11425347 GCA_034782735.1 Sagittarius serpentarius | reverse complement strand
TTCTTAGTGTCATTGTTAGTTTCTTCCTTTCTGTTCTATTAAATTGGTCTTATCTCAACCCAAGAGTTTTACTTTTTTTCTGATTCTCTCCCCATCCACTGGGTCAGGGGGAAGTGAGTGAGCGGCTGCGTGGTGCTTAGTTGCTGGCTGGGGTTAAACCACAACACTAGAGACAAAGTGAGACATCCTAGATCCTTCTTCTTTTTTTTTTTTCCCAGAAGATCTATGGCGTATGTATCCATCCCAAGTATGGCGGTTGGTTTGCTATCCGGGGTCTCCTCCTGTTCCCAGATATTCAGGTGCTGTTCCTGGAACAGTCTGCCCCTGTTGACTGTGTGAGCACAGAGGAGAAAAGAATTGAGTTGCTGGAGCTATTCAATTTCCACTGGCAGGACGGCCGCTACAGGGACATAATTGAAGTGAAGGAAAGGTATTCGGAAGAGCAAAAAGCCTACTTTGCCACTCCTCCAGCGGAGAGATTCAGACTGTTAGGGCTGACACAAGAAGCCCAGAGAACCACATTTCACTGAGTAACGTGGCTCCATGAAGGGGCAGAGGGTGAGCAAAGTGCAACTCGTCAGCACCTTCTCTACCATGGTGCTGAGGAGGACGGCGTGCTGATACAGAGATGGCAAATCCAAGAGGCGTGTGCAGCATTTCAATCCAACTATCAGCTTCTCATTGTAAGAGGGAGCACTGCATCATAGCACTTGTGGTCTGGAGGAAGGTGTGAGCAGTCCGTTCTCTGCTGTTGATGATTTGGTGTGTCTTTTGGGGAGTCTGGTAAGATGCTGATTAGCCTTTGGTTGGGAGAAGTTCAGATACCCTGGTATATGGAAAATCTGTGCTGCTCATTAGGGAAGTCATTTTTGTTCTCAAGGATTTTCTTTCCAAATGTTTTGGTTTTATTCAGTGTAAGAGTAAAAAAAGCTACTTTTCAGTCATGGTACTCTGAAATTTTTTTTTTTTGTCTGAACTCAGGGCAGATACTTTTTTAGATGTATCCAGTATTTTATTACCCTGTGTCATAACTCTCCCTAGGGAATAAGTGTTCAGTCTTTTTAGTCTTGCCTTCCTCAGAAAGTTTGCCCTGTATTCGTTCACTTGCAGTGAAGCTAGCTTAATTTAATTAAGAAATCTTTTAATGTCTCCTTTCCTTAATATCCAAAAGAAAATTCTCCAGGGATTGTTTCACTGAGTGTTCTGGTCCTGTACATGAAGCAGGAGTGAGGAAAATGGAGCCAACAGCAGCCACCTGCTTCAGGGTAGTTGTGAAAGGGAAAGGGACAGTACAAAGGTCACAGCTCGAACCTGCTGTTTCCAGGGTCAGCTTCTCAGAACAAGGTGACGTCTTTAGGTCAATTTTAAGCATTTATTCATTGCATAGAGCAGCCACCTAAAATCTTCGGAAAGATGCTGAATGATGTCTGTGTGAGTGGAGTTTTTACTCATGTTAAGATAACTGACTGAAAAAGAGAATTCTCATGACCTTTTTCTAAGGTAGATGAAGTTTGCATTTAAAGTATTTTTAAGTGCTGTGTCAGCACAGGCCACACACCCTGCAGTCTTACTACCGTAGTTTCCTGTTGTATTTTCTATACGGGGAAGATCATAAACCTGCATGCACATAAAAAGCATTGCATGAAGCATTGTCACACACACAGGCAAACAAGCAGAGAAAACAGAGAGAAAATACTCATTATGTTCATGTTAGTGACATTGCTGGATAAAACATCTTCAGATAGAAACATAACATTTTTTTTAGATGACTTTGCCCTGTTAGATTTGTTCAGAGATTACAGTGGCATTGGAAATCAGGAATTAATTTATCTTCGAGTACTTTGAGGCTCAGGCCTCATTAAAATAATATAATAAAATAATATTTTGTGAGAGCTTTGTTACTTGACTGCACTGCAATGCTGCAAATCGCTAAGCACTTTTTGCCTTTCCATGATATCAACATGATGATGCAAAAACACTGACTTTACAGAACTGAGCCCTTTATTTTATGTTGCGATTCTTCATACCTTTTGGAGACTCAAACACTAAGGTTGCCTTCACGATAAGTCACTGCTTGATACGGTTTTTCATAGTCTATATACTAACTAAACAAAATCAAAATTCAGCATAACAGATTTGTTTTCCTGTAAATGGAGTAGTGACCATGTGATAGCTGGGTTTTGTTCAGTGTATTTGCTGTTACAAAAAAGTCTTTGTTGCTTTCCATGCTTTGTTCACCACATCTGACTAAGGCAGACACCGGACTTACTGTGCAGTAGTGGTACTGTGATTTTTAATTTAAGCAAAATAATTACATTTGTTTAAATTCTGTTCTTTTGTTATAGAATTACTTCTGGTTGAAATGTTGGTTGACCTTCCAGAACTTTCCACCTGAACTGTAATTTAACAGGGACTTGAGTTAATGGTTCAGATTAGTAATATATACAAAATACTGATTCTCTTAGAAGGATAAATACAGAATGGAATCAGATTTATCTTTTTACATTACACTTTGAAGGCAAATATTTTGCTATTTTGGGGTTGATTTCTTACAAATACTTATTAGTCTTAGTTAATTTATTAAACAAATTACCATAGCCACTTCAATTTTTGTAATTTATTTCTTTTCACATGGTATTTTGGTTAATAAAATACACAAAGTTGTAAGTAACCCTCAGTACTGAGTATTTTGATTTAAGCAATGCAACAATTAACCTGTGGAGAGCTGAAGATGTTAAAGTGAGAATCAATCACTGTGTTTTTAACATACTGAAAATAGTGAGCTACCTAAGACATACAAAATCCAGTATCTGAAAACAAAAGATGAAGTTAGCTATCTTAGTAGAAGTCAGTATGGCAGGCTCATCTGGGATATAAAAAAATAAAATGTACAGCACATTATGAATAAGTCTAATAAATGTTTATCTTTCCCAGGTCATTTCAGCAAGATCATTTAATAGCAAGCACATGACAATGCACTTTAATTTTTTCCTCTGTTCTTGCAGTAAGAAAAGCTTAAGGTGCCCAGTGATACATAACTGATATTTGAGGGATTTTCCCTCTGTAACTTAAAAGTAATACCTGCAAGTACTGGAATTCTTTTTTGTTAAAACATATTAGTGAATACTGAGTCACAATAAGGGCAAATCTGTGCTCTTTGTGCTTCTGGCAATACAGTTGTCAGGCAGAACAGAGTACAAATATTTAATAACATATCCATTCCTACTACAGTAATTTTGGAGTGAATTGGATTAGTTCTTACTGGATTTCTCTTAGCCAGGTCACTGAGATCCACAGCTGTAGCCAGTAATTTTCTTTCCTTGCTGGCTGGAGTATAATGGTCTTTGTCTTACAAAACTGAAGTTTGAGAACCTGTTTGACTTATCTCTTGGGACAAGACTAGACATGGTAAGGAAAGGATCATTCTTGGATCCTGAGACATTGTGAAGACATTCTTATTTTTGGTACTTGCAAATGTCAAACAAATAATTGCAAGTACTTGGATAGATTTACTAGTTCAAGTATCCCATTTTACATTTTTAGACAAGTAAGTTTTTCTCTAAATCCTAATTTTGAAACATTTATTAAGGTATCTTTTTTCCTCAATATAACCAGTAGGGTGAGTATTCAAAAACTGAACAGTAAAAAAGAAAATAATTAAAAGCTACTTGAATTTGAATTCAGTTTTAGCAACAAGATATTTGGTCTGTTTCAAGCTAATAAAATATTCTGACGTGTGGAAAATGGACTCCACAATCTGTAAGATTGTAAAGTTGGTATGTTTATTCAGGGGTGGGCAGCACGGGGAGGGGTAGTCCCACCAAAGTTGTGCGCACCTGACTCGGCAGTTCGCTTTAAATTTATACAGTCAAGTGTTACATATACATAGAGTTTCACAATATGCCTATACATATGCATGACCTATCCCCGCTTCGTATTAAAATTAGCTCCAAGAAGTCATTTCCATAGTCCCTTCCCAACTGCGCTTGCGCATTGGCTCCTTATGGTGGTCGTCTGGTGGTCGCAGAGATGAAGATAGACGACTCCTCTTCGTCGCCGCTAGTAACCTCTTTTCCTGCGCAGGCTCAGTGGTTTCTTGGCATTCACCCAAACCAGTCTTGGCTGGTTCTTGGGGCCAGTTCCTGCTTCTCATCAAGAACTGTCTCTGCCCCAGCTAATTTCAACAATGTAAGCGTTAAACATCATCTTTCATGCCCTTGAGCTATGTCTACTCCTATTGAAATTCCTTTAACTTCATCAAAAGCTAGATAATCATTAAACAGTTCCTATCTACATCCATATCTACTATAGCTACCAAGATTCTTTTGACTCCCCTCCTCTTAATTCTGTGGAGAATTAACAAATTTGTAATGTTTTCATGCACATAACATTTATAATTCTTCTTCTTCAGTTAGTATTTCCTTTTTTTTACTTCATTAACTTTAAAATAACTGAGATTCTTATTACGATCAAAAATTTGGCAGAAAATATCCATTAAATGCAAAGCACAATCTCATCTGGTGACAAGCAGCCATCAGGATTATTGTTCAGAAAGGGAAACACTTGAGTAAACACTGTTGGTTTGGATTTTTTTTTTTAACAGTTAAATCAGTTACATCTCAGTGGTGCAAAAATAAGCACTAATGTTTCTTCGGGGTATGAAGCAGAATTTGGCAAACTTAATTTCTGATACTGCCTTATTTCCTTCTCCTGTAAAAAGGGTGGCATGTAACAATCCTGTCTTCCTCTAAACTATGGAAGACTAAAGATGGTTCACTGTGTAAGTCACTCAGTGCTGGCATGTCAGACAAAAATAACCAGCCTTATGAGAGCAGTGCACCCTTCTGATTTTGACGTTTTGTTGAGGGTTTTTAAGCCTTTTTTTTTTTAGGGCTAGATTGCCCTCCTCTGGGTCAGAAGCATGATTCTACTCATTTGGCACAATATATGTGGTCTTTTATTCATTTGTGACCAAAATTATTGATGGTGTAGCTACTATTTAACACGGGTTGAACCACTGAAAATGCACAGTAACTTGAATTTGGCTAAAAAAGAAAAATCTGAGTAAAGATTTCTGTATTTCTAAAAACAAGAAGTGGCAGGTACTGGTCAGCCCCACTGTGGTTATCAACACTGTTTGTTCAGCCCCATGCTGAAGTACATTTAAAAATTAGCTTTGAATACTGCTTTAAGCGGCAACAGTTCCTAAGTTCTTCCTCAAAGGGGAAGTGGGTTTGCCGTTTACTGCAGTGGAGAGCCAGCTGTACCACTGCAACCTTAACTTTCACAAATTCATCTACCAAAACAGACAGATGTATTCATGAGACTTTGCTGCTGCTAAGTTGGCTTCCTGTCATATCATATATCCTGTGACAGATCATCCATCACGTTTGCTTCAGAAAGTGAACAGAGCACTTCCCTTCTAGGTTTTCAAGGAGGAACGAGAGAACCAAGGAACACAAACATGCTTTTCTCTCTGCGACTGAAAAAACAGATGTTCACATTCCTTAGAAAAACAGTACTTTAGATGAAAAAATGGGGTGATATTTTTTTTTCCAATAACTGAAACAAAATAATGGGAAGTATGGTGGGAAACTTAAAAAAATGAAATACTTTATCATAGAATGAGCAATAAGATATTTTAGTGGAATGTTTAAAATCTCTCCAATAATATACCACAACCTGCAAAATGTGATATATATGTATAAAAGTATTTGAAATGGCTACTTCCTGAAAAAATAGATTACATAACTATCATTCATTAATATATCTATAATACATTTCTCATTTTATGTTATTTTTGTTGGTGCTTGTACATAATTCAGTGAGCAAGAAATTTTACTTTTAATAACTGCGTATGTTTTATTTCCTCAAAACGTTTCCTAAAGGAAATTTTGAAAGAGAATTCAATTTTTTTCTGTCTTCAAAGTTTCTGGAAAACTTACACCTTTACACTAAGTTGCTCTGTTTTTGTTTTTTTTTCTCATTTAAAACGAAGTATGGGATAGGAGAATTCCTGTAAGTAAATTAAACACAGGAAGGGGTAGGGAGATTTTCTGGGTTGAAAAATACCCCACAGAATCTTAAATTTATGCAGAATAATTTTTCTATGAATGCATAAAACCTCTTATTCCTTTAAAGGAATTAGCTAGTTTTAGGTTTTAATTTCATGTCATAACCCTTTTTCCAGTATTATTCTAGTCTTCCTGAATCATTCACAGTTGCTTCAGTCTTTTTTTAACAGGCTCTTCTTCCAAAATATTAAAAACTACAGCAATATAAATGAAAAAGAAATTCACATTATTTTTGTGAAAAGTGAATTTAATGAAAGACATTAATTTTAAATTACATGAAGTTGTATTAAGTGTAGATTAAAGACTTTTTTGTCTCTTGACAAAGGATATTAATCTTATTTGTCAGTGCAGATACTTCAAAATTATGTTGCTGTAGAATACAGAACATAAACCTACTGGGATTGCAGTTTCAGAGGACAGTGCAATCTTAGTGACTTCACATATATTCATGTACCTATGGTCAAATAGTATCTTGCACAGGAACATTCTAAATTCAGACACGTGTCCCATAATATGTACAATGATTTAAGTTTCAGGTGAAAGAGCCAAGTTTCACATTGAAGTCCAAACCTATCATCACTAGGTGTGGCGAGAAGAGCTTACTGCAGGCACATCTTATTCAGGAACAGTGGGAACAATTCACAGCATGATGGCAACCTGTTTTCCTGCAGCCATGTGAGCGTGTGCAGCAGCACAGATGAGCTGATTTTGCAGACTCATTTGATTTGCACAGGCTTTGGCCTGTAAAGCCATTCTGTAATACCATACTCCTATATTCTGTGAGCTGCTTAAATTAGACCAGTGTTATAGGTGAAGACACTGACTAGTGACCTGATAGAAACACAGACGTGTGGACAGCCAAAGTAAAATCAGTTCTGACTGTACATTTAAGGCAAATTCATCTGTTTTTTCTCTTCTAGTAATAAAAATAGAAGCTAATATAATCATGGCCAAAAAGATACCTGCTATTTCTTTGATTTCTTAATTCAGTGTTCTTTTTGCATGTACCATTAATTTGTATTAAAAAAAAGGATAGTGACAGCTTTAACACACTTTTTGAATTGATGTCCAAGTATGCTGCATTCCTACTAGTTCACGCTGGACAGAGCTAACTACCGTATGGCTTCACACCATTGTGCACTTCCCTCATTTCATGCTTTGCAAAGTAGAACCAGAACGTTTCTGGTTTAAGTCCTCTATGCTTTATCTGTCTAGCAAGATACTTCAGAATATATATTTACACAGTCATTTAATACTGAGTATCAGACCCACTGAAAATTTCAGAGGATATATATAATATTTTTAAACTATTAATATGATAAACCCCATTATTTTAACATAATCTTTACATGGCTGTTGTTTTGATTTATAACATTACTAAAAAGTACAGTCATGGGGCTTTTGTAAACATACTTTCCTAATCAAAGTGCATAATTTTGCAATACCTGCAAGACGTAAACTACTTGCTTTTGTCCTTTGAACTGTATTGATTTGTTGGTCAATCCAATAAACCTATTCATCAAAGGCCTGATAAAAAGGCTGGAGCGCTTGTTGAGAAAATAGTACTTTTTAAATTTAGTAACATTTTAGATTATTTTTCAAAACCAGTGAGAAACTCATTTTGTAGCAAAGTGCTAATTCTTTAAACATTACTAAGCAATTTTTTTCTTATAAACATCTAAAAATAAACACACAATTGTTAATTTTTAAATAACATACTCATAAAAACATGTACAAAATCTAGTAAATGTTAAGTTCTGTATGTCAAATACCAAAAGTCACATTCTATGTGTTCTATGATAAACATATAACGTATAGAATTTGTCTGATGCACCGTTTTATATTACACATACCAAAAAAATCCTGTTGCTCTTATACAAATGCCTTTCTCTGAAAACTTAATTACAGATTTCTATCACAAAAATAAGGGACTAAATGTTCTTAATTTTAGATAATATATGAAGAACACAATGTGTACATACTGGGTTTGCGTGGCAAGGTTTTGGTAGCAGGGAAGCCTACAGGAATGGCTTCCGTGAGGAGCTGCTAGAAGCTTCCCCTACGTCCGACAGAGCCAATGTCAGCCAGCTCCAAGACGGACCTGCCGCTGGCCAAGGCCGAGCCCATCAGCGATGGTGGTAGTGCCTCTGGGGTAACAGATTTAAGAAGGGGTGGGGGGGAAACTGCGCAACAGAAACTGCAGCCGGAGAAAGCAGTGAGTGTGTGAGAGAAACAACTCTGCAAACACCCAGGGCAGTGAAGAAGGAGGGGAAGGGAGGAGGTGTTCCAGGCGCCAGAGCAGAGATGACCCTGCAGCCTGTGGGGAGGACCGTGGTGAAGCCGGCTTGTGCCCCTGCAGCCCATGGACGTCCACGTTGGAGCAGATCTCCACCTGCAGCCTGTGGAGGACTCCACACCAGAGCAGGTGGATGCCCAAAGGAGGCTGTGACCCCACGGGAAGCCCGCACTGGAGCAGGTTTGCTGTCAGAACTTGTGACCCCATGGGGGACCCACACTGGAACATTCTGTTCCTGAAGGACTGCACCCTATGGAAGGGACCCACACTGGAGCAGTTCATGGAAAACTGCAGCCCATAGGAAGGACTCATGCTGAAGAAGTTCACTGAGAACTGTCTCCTGTGGGAGAGCAGGGGAAGAGCATGAGCAGTCCTCCCCCTGAGGAGGAAGCAGCAGCAGAAACAATGTGTGATGAACTGACCTCAACCCCCATTCCCCATCCCCCTGCACTGCTGGGGGGAGGAGGTAGAGAAAATTAGGAGTGGAGTCAAGCCTGGAAGGAAGGCAAGGGTAGGGGGAAGGTGCTTTTAAGATTTGGTTTTATTTCTTATTATCCTACTCTAATTTGATTGGTAATAAATTTAATTCCTCCAAGTCAAGTCTGTTTTGCCTGTGACTGTAATTACTGAGTGATCTCTCCCTGTTCTTATCTTGACCCATGAGTCTTTCACTGTGTTTTCCCTCCCCTGTCCAGTTGAGGAGGGGAAGTGATAGAGCAGCTTTGGTGGGCACTTGGTTTCCAGCCAGGGCCAACTCACCACAGCATAGATTAATTTCCTTCCACTTCTACTCAGTCTTCAATAAGATCAGACAAATCAGTACCTAAAGCCATTGTCTTTAAAACGGCAGTGAACAGTATCTTTGCCATTTATTTTGAGGGCAGGCTCACACCACCTGAAAGGTGACATCAGGGCTATTTCACCACAGCTGTTAAAAGTTCAGCTTCAAAGTCTGACAAGAGTTTGCTCGTTAGCTACTGTTGCATATAATTTTGAAATACTATTTAATTGCACACAGTTTTAACAGTTTTACAGATCTCAAACAGATGAAATCCCATATATATTTATATAATTACATCTACTATAGCTGCTTACCAGTGTAAGCACCTGGTGCTGTGTAGTTCAGCCCTCAAAAACAAGATAAATACATTAAAATATAACCAATTTCATTATCATATTGTCAGTAGATGACTGCTAGTATATCTGTTTCCATTGGCACTCTGCTTTTGAGAGGAATGCGGTATCACAAATTTCTGTAAAAATCTGTAAAAGTTACATACAGGTATTTAAACTGATCCAAATAATTTTTCAGGGATTATCTTAAGACTGAAACTTCATATGCTTGTAAAATGTTCTTTTGCAAAGTAGCAAGCTGGTTATATAAACCTCCAGGAATCATAGCATATCAGCTACAAACAAAGAGAAATGGGAAACAGACACAGTAAGATGTATTTCACTTTCCCTTCATCTGACTATTCTAAGTTATTTTAAAGAAATTAATGAATACAAGGTTATTTTTATAAGCACCCAAACTAGAAAAAAAGATGTGCAGTCACTCACACATTAAAAAAACAAACCCAAAACAAAAAAACCAAACTCGGCCAAAGCCACCCCACCACACTGAAGATACGTGTCCTTTCTAAATAGCATCTGCTGTATGCATCTTCAGGAAAAAACTCACTAAGCAGTACACGATACTGCAACAGCTATCAGTCTCATCACCAAACTAAGAACTGCTGATGTGTTTTTACTTCACTTGGAAATATGGCACCCATTCATCATGAAAGCAAAACCAGTTCACAACTGTCATGAAAATACAATATGCATCTTGGTACATGAAAAAACATTTCTCAATAAATGAGGATTATAGTTATTTGAATGTCAAAAATTACACCAGTTTAAGATGTCACAATACTAGGAGTGAGGAGTAAACCCCAGAACACTTCATGGAAATTCTAAGCTACATCTGAATCAATACTAAGTTTAAGCAAAGAAATAAATTCAGACTCTTCTTGATTTGAAGAAGCTTTGTGCATTAGCCATTTTGTGTGTTATACTCCTGGAAACAGTAAAATGACAGCCATGGCAAACGCTACCACAAATGCCTCACGTGGCTGAAGAATAAAAAAAAACCAACAAACTTATTACATTAATTTCCACAATCGTTTGGTGCAAACAGGTAATACAGTTCTTAACCCACAGGTATTTTGTTTCTTGGCTGTTTTTAGTTTCCACATTGTCATCATTCACCCACCAGTGACTACGATGTTCAAATACAGTCGGTATTGTCTCAGCATACCAACTCCAAGTGGACAGCAGCAGACCAGTTAGAACTGAAATGTTTCTCAGTCACAGCGTTTTTTCTAAATTAATAGCTACTTCAGTAGCTATCAAGATTTTCAAAATTAACACATGAACACAACTAATACTATGAGGCATTTAAAAGGCGGGAGATACTAAAAATATGTTGTAGATATCACTGGAAGCAGAGGTGACCATAACTGTTTTAGCAGCGAGGGTGAGTATCAACAGCTAATAAAACCTTCCTGTCAGAACTTGAGTCTCCACGCAACCAGTACGCAAAGGAAGTGAGGTATCAAACGAAACACATTACGTGAGAGGAGCGGGTTAAATAGATGAAGACAGTAGGTATTTTTAGGGGACATTCCTACACCCAGATCTCCCATCAGGGCAACTCTAACTTATTTTCCCCGCAGCAGCCGCGACGCGAAGGCCGCACTCCGAGGGACTCCGGCGCCGCTTCCCGCCGCAGGGCGCCCCGCAGGAAGGCGGGGCACCGCCCGCGCGCCCCCGACGGCAGCCAATCCCCGGCCTCCGCGCGCGCCGGCGGGGGCGAGTACAGCGGCGGCCGTTGGAAAAGCGCGGGCAGCGCGGCGCCGCCGGTGAGGTGAGGCCGAGCCTGCTCCCCTGAGGAGAGGCAGGCTGCCGGGGTCAGGGCCTCCTCCTGACCCAGGAGGAACAGCCCTAAGGAGCTGGGGGCTCCGCCGCCGTCAGACCCTCTCCTTCCTCCAAGCGCCTGATGACTCCCTCTGCCTTTTGGGAGGGAGCTCCAAGATCAGAATGCAAGAGAACACCTTTATCCCCTACGACAAGGGGTAGGCAAGAGAGCAGCTAGTAAGTCTGTTCCTTTTAAATGTTTTAAAATTGAACAGTGACTACACTTGAAGGATATGAGAAAGGCCGTTTATAGCACGGTGAGGGGTCATTAATGTAAAGGCCCTCAGTCTGGGCACAGAAGAGGCTTATTTGCCATGCTATCAAGAGTTAACAGGACTTCATATAGCATTGTATGATGGAATGGCCCAGTCAAAACAGGTGCAATTTTACTTCTGAGTAAGAGCAGATGTCACTCTGGTCACATCAGAGTAAAGATCCCCATTCCACAGGGCTAGACCACACTAATACTGTACCCTCCAAAGAACTGCTGTCATCATTTATAACATTTCAAGGCTAATATAGTTAGATGCAACCAAGGTAAGTTTTATATTAGATTAGCCCTGACTTTACTCCTTTTTATTTGCTAGGAAAGGAAGTTTGATAGACAAAGATTAACTGTGTGCTCTGCCATACTGATTAGTATTCATTCACTTACCTTGAACCATATCCTATACATACAGAAATGCTCACTCTTACTTCTCAATGCCATGCTAGGATGTTAGCCTCATTTGTTATCTTGAGAATAATAATTGGAGTTTTAAATACTAAGCAAAAATGATCCAACAAAGCATCACTTTCACCTATCTTCAGGAAGATTTGTGGCACTTAAGCAAGACCCAGGGAATTAGTTATTTTAGTATTTATTACAATATTTGGTAGAACGGCTTCTGCAGTATTTTTTTCCAACTGCACAAGTTTACTACTCCAGGTATGCAACTTTCACTTCTGACTCATGTAAGTAGCCCTGGGCCTCAACTTTGTTATTGCTCACTTTAAGCAGGGCACAACAGAACTTGTTCACTACTTGAGGAGCTGAAGTTAGATTCAAGGTCTTGGCCTTTAAGAGTTTAATCCTTACAGGTACATAAAGATCACAGGGCTCTACCTTACTTACATTGCTAGGCAATAGCTCCTTACCCACATCATCAGCTCTGAAGTTCAGGACTTCATTACAAGCCACCTTTAACCATGAAGCTACACAGCAGATGCAGCTTTAGTGTAACTTAAGGCCACAGTCATGTGCTTTGAGTTTTACAGTATGCACATAATCATTTGGAATACAAAGATTAAAGGCAAGTCTGAGCACATCCGAGTACCAGATTTTATAGTACCACCCTTCTTTTGATCTTAATCATGTGACTACAAGCTAATGGGTAACTGGCATTCTCACTCCCATTCCATGTACTGGGAGAGCATAGGGGATGAATATTGTATATCCAAGGAAGTTTGCTTTCCAGAAAGCCCAGTCTTCCACTCCTGTACAGACAGTGCTCAAACTGCATGTTGGATCCCCAGAAATTTAGTATGAACAGTCATAGTTTTGACCAAAGTGGATGCAGTAATGAGTAAGGTGAAACTGTACGTTACAATATGCCCAGCTTTTGTCAGTTACATCTATGCTTCATGCTCTGGGCACTGTAGTATCACTTAAGTCTGACAGACTACTATCTAACTATGTTCCTCTACATAGCAGCAAAGTCATGAAGAGCGTAAAGAGTACTTTACTACTGCAACATGAAAAGTGTTACTATCTCCATTCTAATGAAGCTGTGAAAGGCCTTCAGGAATTGAGACATCTACAGACAGCTCAGTAGACAGAGCTTTCGGAAGTGCAGCCTGCATTGCTTTCAGGTCTCCTGATGACTATACATAAGAACAGTAGACAGTATGCTCTTTCCACAAGTTTAATAGAGTTACAAAAGGATACCACTGCTCTATATGCAACACATGGCTAACCACATACACTGCATTGTCACTAAAGTCAACAGGGCTTGATGTACAGATATTGATCACTTAAGATTTTCTATGAAGGTACTGTCAACAGGACAAACTTGCCTTCAAGTAAAAAAGTTACTGTTTATACCTACAGCATGATCCCTTGACTCAGATGCAATGACTTAGTCAAAGTTCAGTAACTGATGCTTGCTCTTTACATAAGGCATACTAGTTTCCACTCAGACTGAAAGTTTATTTCTGCTTGGAGAAATACTCTTTACTTTTCTGAACATCAGGCTTGATTGTGTCACTGCCAGGCTTCCAGCCAGCTGGGCACACTGAAATGATAAGAATGTTTAAGTCTTACCAGCTGCTCCTGCAGAACATGTTTTACACAACATTAACACAAACTAGCAACTCAAAACATATGTATACATCTTTGCAACATAGAGGAGGTGCATTATTCAGTGTGGCATTATGTTCAGTTTATCCTACTCGTTTCCATTTATTCACTGGCTAGTAGCACCCAAGGAACCAGGCGTTTGCCCATGGAACAGTAGGCCCTTTACACATGCACCCCTCCCCACCCCTTGACAGCAAGGTAACACCAACTCCAGCAGCCTGGGTCAGAAAGGCTTTACAACGATTACAGTACACTTCTCTCCTTGCATCCCGTCAAGTCTATATTCTCCTTATCTTTAATCATCCCTAGTCCCATTCTCCAGTTTAATGTGGAAGGGGAAGAAGAGTTAAACTGTCTCTAGTTCCCCTATAAGGCTTATCAAAAGGCCACCAAGATGCAGAGGTTGCATAGCCTCAAAATCACAGTGACTCCTGAGGAACATTTTTTGGATACAGTCTTCCTTGTATACAGCCATGCCTGCTCCACAGAAGACTGGCAATTTTAGCTACAGTATTCTCAGCTTCTGAGTGTTGCTACACACCTTATTCTGGTCTACCTTGGTTTAGATGAAATTGCAGTCTTAGTTCTGAAGGAAAAGCTTTTGCCAGGTTTTGACTACTTCAGGGCATAGTAAACCCCAAAAGGCTTCACTTGCATGACATATGACTGCTCCATCATCAAGTATTAGGGATGTCTCCTCAGCTGACAGAGTATGGCATAGAAATTCAGAAACACTGACTCTCTTCAGGCTATAGCATAGCCACAATAGCAGCTTGTTTTAATAAGATCTGCCATTGATTTACCAATTCTGAAGCAAGTTAAGTATGACCAGCAGCAACACATCATTAGTTAATAACAGCTGAAGACTACTAATCCCTACATAGCAATTTTGAGTTTCCATAACCTGGTTCAACCCTTTCATCTGCAGTGCTTTTTTTTTTTTTCAATTCCTGCAGAAAAGCTACCAACCTCAAGCACCTTATTACTCTTGAGCTATGGGCACAAAGTCTCTCATCCATTTTCCCCTCACTACACATGGACACAAAGATCAGCAGGCTTTCTGGGAATTTAAATGCTTTGTGTAACAGACTGGATAAAACATTGCATTAGTACTGATGGTCTCAACCTTACAAATCTGAGAGCAGAGTCTAAATTACACTTACCCTTGCAGGCTAAGTTATTACATGTTCTTCATTTCTGTCTCAAGTATTTTGTGTGACTAATTGAAAGAGACAACTGCTATGTGCTTGACAAGACATCCAGCACCAAATTGATTTAAGTGATGTTTCAACATTAGCAAGTAAGTACTCAATGGACAATTAACTGGAATAGGATAAATGTAGTACTATGGTATCCTTCAGTAAGTAGCTTTACAGCATTTCCAGAGGCACTATTGCTGTGCACAGATCAATACGTGTACTTAGTAACTTTCAGTAAACCTTGATTTAACCTGCCTAGTTAGTACTGTTCTCTAGGAAAAAAAAAAAAAAATTAAGATTAGAAAAAGGAAGAAGTCTTACCTTCTCCATGTTTATCTGTGAACTGGAAGGCCTGGACAAGCCTGAGGGTTTCATCAACTGAACGGCCAACAGGAAGATCATTGATTGTTATCTGCCTCAGGATCCCCTTCTCATCAATTATGAAGAGACCCCTAAAAAAAAGAAAAAAAAAAACAAAAAAAGCCCTAAAGTTAAACACAGCTTTTGAAAGACTGATTAGACTGAAGTGAGTTTCAAAGACTTAAGTTCAGTATTCTATTATAGCAGTAAGTTGTGTCATCTAGTATTACTGACATCTTCCTAAAACTAATACCTTCGGTGTATGCATAGTACTGAAACATTAGCAGTTGAAAGCTAACATTCAACAGGAACTAGGAGGGACAGGAGTTAAGTCTTATGCAGGAAGGCAACTCTTCCTATTTAGGAAGATGATAGTGTAAAAACAAAATTAAGAGAAACCCAAGGAAAGGTGGATTGGAAGACAAGCATTCTTATATTCAAAGAATAACTACACACACTGTTCTCAAAAAACCCAACCCAGCAATGGCTCATCAGTTAGTCCTTCAAAGTCATGTTAAGATTTAGCAGAAGTCCAGCTCCCTCAGCAACTTCAACTGAACAGTCAACTAAAAGCTAAGGCTTGGGTTTTAATTAAAACTGTACTTTAATCACTAAATACATGTAATCACTTCCATGACTATGTAGGTCTTGCATTAACAATTTGCAGAAGCTCACCTGCAGGAGACTCCTGCACTATGCAGAGAGGTAATCAAACGGAAGGAAGCAGCAGGCATTTATCTAGCTTACCAAAATCATGAAAAGTCTAAACACTAAGAAGAATCAGGTAACATTTTCCCTTGTAGGAGTGCTTGATAGCCTGAAGCAGTTTACATCTAGAATAGCTAATAGCTTCAGCTTGCTGCAGGTGTTCAAGTATATGCAAGCTCTGTGTTCATTTGACACGCTCCTTGTGTTACAACATAAGACTTCAACAGCAAGTTTACATTCTTGCTTATTACCTGTATGCAATACCTTCATCCTCTTTAAGTACACCATATTCTTTGGCAATGGCACGTTTTGTGTCAGAAATCAATGGGATTTTCATAGTACCCAAGCCACCTTGTTTCTTAGGAGTGTTGATCCTGAAAGAAGGAAGTTTAAATGTTAAAAATAGGGACAATTCAGAATAAAGTATAAGGGACAACAGAAACTGATCCTTTCTCTAATATCATACTTCACCTGCCACGAGGCAACTGAACAGCACGCTCAGTTCTGTTCAGAAGTACTGACACTACCAATACTTCTCAAGTGCCTTTGATACTTGAATAAGCAATTTTGAATACACTCAGGATGCAGTTCCTGCAAGAACTGAGACCAGATGGAACACTCCATTAGGTTAAAAGGCTGATTCTTACCAGGCAAGGTGACAAAAGTGAGAGTCAACAGAAGCTCCAATTACTTCACAGTTAATTTTCTTGAATTCATCAGCTCTGTCACTGTATGCAATAATCTCAGTTGGGCAGACAAAAGTGAAGTCCAGAGGGTAGAAGAAGAACACAACATATTTTCCTAGAACAGTATAACCAGTTAATCTCTTACCTGTATAAGAGCTGTCATATTCAATATCAACCATTCAAATACTGATAGAGGAGAAAGGGCTTGACACAACACTACCTTTGCAGATTAAATGGCAAACTACAGATGCCTCTATTTTAAGACTTGCTATATAGATGGCAAGCCCATAAAGCACCTAGGGGATTTACACTTCAGTCAAATACCATTTACAACACTCTTCAAGGCCACTCTACAGCTAATAACACAGAACCCCAGCCACCTGAAGTCTCCAAAACCAGACTGTCAAATTTGACAGGGAATGCCTGTCTCCTGGGTCTACTCCCACAGGCCTGCCCAGAGTACCCCTAGTACCCACACTAGAAGACCCTATGGTTGAATACTAACAGAGTACAGAAATGCCACAGGTCTAGAAGGCTACAAGCCAAGGAGACATTAATTGAGTGGGTGACGAGTCTATACCTACTCACTGCCTTCACAAAACCTGAGGGCCACAGCTTAGTTAAGAAATGTCTTTCTAAAACCATCCACATTAGTACTTTAATACTTCAGGCTTTCCCTTTGATTTTAGTAAGCTTTTTTCTGAACGGCAAACATTTTGCCAGCACTCCACAGAAAGGAACTTCATTGGTTAGAGGAAAGAATCTATTTTCCATTGTCAGAAAGTCTCCAACAGAAGATTTTGCTGCACCACATAGTTTGGAGGTGTTACATCAGTCTCACAGTACAACAGAGAGAACAAATAAGCCTGATCCAAGATTACAGTTTAGAGGACTTTTATGCTAATTAGCAACAATTATCATAGCTGGGACATTCAGCCATGCTGCTGACAGCTTCCCAAGCATATTCCAGCCATCACCGAGAACCACTGCACAAGTTGTGCACGTCAGTCTACTGCCAAGTGGTCACTATTACTTTGAAACCAAATCAAGATGTATCCTTAGATCTACTCCACTCCTGCATATGGCCAGATTCTATCTGTGTAATGAGAGAAGCACATAAGCTTACCTTTGTAGTCAGAGAGTTTGATGTCTTTGAATTGTCCATCTGGCATTACAGCCGTGGCAGTAAAGTCAGGGGCTGGTTTTCCAATGAAAGCCTTTCCTGAAGACATCTTGATTTTATCTGGACAGGAGTTAATAACAATACAGTTTAGATAATAGTATATTTGCACCTGGAAGCAAGCATTTATTCAAAGCATCTTATTAATTTAGATTGAACAGCAAAGACAGTTTACCAGCACTTGGTCTTACAACACAAGGCTTGAGAGTGAAATTAGTTTTACCTTTGTCACCTGGGTAGCCCACACTAACTTTTGTCCTAAAGCAGCAGTACAGTAAGATGCAGTTCAATAATCACAGCCTAGATATCCAGACCAAGACACTACATAGATTACTAGCACTTCAAGATCTACAGTTTATTAGCCTCCTAATGATACAGTAAATTATCTTTGACCAATAACAGCTCAGAGTCTGGGAAAGGACTAGCCTAGAGTTTTAGCAGTATTCAGTAAGTCTTCCTGTTCCACTTGGTGGATGAGTTACAAAGTCTGGTTTTTAGAACTTTTGATGAGGAGACCCTTGTTCAATTTTACAAGGGAATTTAAGACCTCAAACTTTATGTTCCTATTGATTCCAGAAGAAAAGAACTTTTGTTAATCCCCAGAGAACAGTGCTCTGCAGAACTACACTTCAGCCTTCCAAACAATTAAGCCTTGTATTATTTGCAACTAGAAAGACTCATGGTATACATGAAAATCGCTTTCTGTATTAACAATTAAAATTTTGCCAAGTCTTAAGTCAGTACAACCAGGTTGCTTCCCCCCCCACGAGCCTACTGAAAAGAAGTAAGAGAGTACACAAGGACAAGAGAACTCTACTTCTGGCTGTCTGCCCTAAAAGCTAGTAATTTGTAATATGCCCTGTACAGTATTTTTGCTCAGTCTGGGAATGCAGTATATCACTTTAGAACTCCAGTTACTTCCAGAGCATAATCTTTCAAATAGGTAACTTTATGAACCTTATTTCTTCAACTCACAAAGTCTTCTTAAAAGTGATTTCACTTAAGTCATTCTATACACTGCTACAAGCACTAGCTGCCTTGGAGATAAAAAAAACCTCGAAAGGTTAGCATGAGTCTCATGTTGCTAAGGAAAGCCGAGATTCACAGATTCTTCTAAGTCCTGCCTGCAAGGCACTAAGTCCATTCTAAAAAAGGTTGAGAGCACATCATTTCTTGGCTCCTTCCCCCTTTTCCCCCTTGCCAGCCACATTCTTCCTGAAGAACTAGCCCACAAGTCATAAGCATTTAGCTTTCAATCAAAGTTTAGTCTTTTTAGTAATAGCTTTAGCTTTAAAAGTTTCTCTTACATACCCTGACAGCATACAGACAGTCACCATCTACCTCTCAATTTTCATTTTGATACATGCCAACATGTTCAGCGTTTCTAACTGCCTTTTGCAACAAAGCTCAATATCCCCATGTTCATCCAAGGGTTCAGTCTTCAACTGCAGCAGACTGGGAGCAGGTCTTATGAATGAAGGTGGCCAGAACTACAGAGTATGCATAGGATTGTACTGAAGCAGTCTAGCAGGAAGACATCAATAATCCCTCTGCCAAGCATCACATGTAACCATGAACGCAGGTGCAATTCTGAAACTGCAGTTCTGCAAGAGGGATGGGGGGACAGCCATTGCACAATATTTATTTGAGGTGCCTCTAACTAGAGAGTTTTATCTTATAAGCAAGAGCTGTTTTGTCTGGAGTGCATGACTCCTGATTTTGTCACCAAATTACATTCTTTTCCATTACTCAAGCTCAAGGTCATCCTTGCTCAGTACTATGCCAGTCCTCCTATATTCCACTGGCAGTCCCCTGCAGTATTTTATTAGGTATTCAATGGCAAATAAAAGCTGTCTAACTGTTCTTTGATACTTCCCCTTTCTAAACTAGAAGTTATTGCCCCCTTTTTAGGTAACGTGAAAGTCTTAATATTGTTAGGAGATTTCAGGAGATTGCCTTGTACTGCAAAAGAACCATCTGCTTTCTTCAGAGACCTGCCAACACTTCTGCTTTTCCGTGTGGGGTTAGCATGTGTTCTCAGATGTTCTGCTTAGATTTTTAGCCACAGCATTTCCTAACCCACAAAGAAGCAGACCAGACTCAACGTTACTCCCTTTCAATCTAAAGGAAAGGAGAAGGGACACTGCAAATCAAGTACACTTGAATCAACTCAGAATATCCTTCTGTTGCTCACAGCTGCACACGGCCTCAATTATCTTCAAACTGCAATCATAATAAGCCAGGCCTGCACTCCTAACTAGCAATTCATACCTTTAGGATATCTTGAACAAAAGTGAAAGGCCATTTCAAAACACACCATCAGCCTTCCACTTTGCTACCTTCAGACTGTCACAAAAATGCGGTTAAGCTACTGAGCTGCGGTCAGAAAAGAGCGATATCGCCATAAATCTCCTCGGTTCGAGCATGCCGCAGCCAGCTACACGCAGACCACGAAACGCGTTTCGCTGAAAAAGCTCTGAAGCGAGATCGAAGCCTTCACCTGCGCAAAAAGCCACCACATTGCTCAGTGACAGGGGACACCTGACCTCTTGCACGCCCCCACCAAGCTGAATCCAGCGCTTTTTTTTTTTTAAAAGACTTTAGAAGCGAGATGCCGACAGGCTCGCCCACCGTTGAGCCGAAGCCTCCAGCCCAGCCAGGCGGGGGGCGGCCGCGCTGCGAAGCCGCTCCGCTGCCGGCAGCCGCGCTGCAGCCTGCCTGCGCGCCCGCCCGCCACCTCCCGCCGCAGATCAACCCCTGCGGCTCCTCCCCGTGCAGCGCAACGGGGACAACTGATAAAGGACGCGCGTAAGAAAGAGTTATCTGCCCCCCTCAAAGAGAAAAGGTGGCGGGAAGGAACTAAACCAGGGAAGAAAGCAGCAGCCCCCGCAGAGCGCTCCTTAGGGGGCGAGACGCAGAGAGCAAGAGCTCGCTCTGCACGCTTCCCTCAGGAGCCCATCCGCGCAGAGGGGGAGGGGAAACCAAACCAAACGAAAAAAAAAAAAAACTAAAAAGAATGGGGGGAGAAAAACGCACTATGCAAACCCCCAAACGAACGCCAGCCCGGCCACCGCCCGACTGCAAGCACGCCCCCGCGCCCCGCCGCCGCCCCCCGCACTTACACAAAGAGCCGACCCACTCGCAGCAAGCGGACACCCCAAACTGCGGCAGCCCCCGCCGCACCGCCCCCTTTATACCCGCCCCGATCTCGCGAGGAGACGGGCGCCCGCGGCCCCGCCGCCGCCGCCGCCCCTCCTCCCCCTCCTCCCCTCCCGCCGCGGACCAGGCGGTCCCTCGCAAGGGCAGCATGACTTGGCAGTTCTGCGCCGATCCCCGGCGGCTTGCGCGATAGCGGGCTTTCAGCAGCTTATCTAAACGGGGACACTGCCGCGGGCTGCTGGAAGCTGCAAAAGAACTTGAATAAATGGAGATAATTCTCTGGCTAGTGTCCTGGGAGGTGCTGTGAAAATGCTCAGTGTAATGGTTGCAAACAATGGGAAGATGATTCAGATGGCTTACTGCAAGAAGAAATTACTTTTTAATGCCTTAATTTAACCAAGCTGTAATTATTAGAAGTCATCAAAGAGGCAGAGGATACATAGGATTTTGAGGAAGAGTAAGAGATGACTGGCATGTCGTTTAGGTGAACGGGAGTTGGGCATTGACTTCAATAAAATCAGACCTTCTATTAACAAAGCAGTATCTGTGCACAGTGTTATATAGGCATGGGGTCAAATCTTCATCCTCGCGCTTTGCTTTACCAGCTGGCTCCTCAACCTGATACTAATTCCGAAGGCTTTTGTCAGTTCTTCTCCATCAATGGGAAGACTGATCCAAGTCATGCAAGTCTGTGAAAAAGCTGAAAACTAAATTAAGTCAAACCTCTGAGCTTCCGGGGTAGGATGGAAACTCTTGGAAGATTTACTTCAGGGAGTTTTGCACCATTCCCAGCATGAAGCAACTCTGAGGGACATTTAGCCTCAGTGAATCCTTAATAAGCATTGTGTTTAGATCCAAGACTGAACTGAAGCAGTGTGGTACTTTTTGAGGACCAAACCCTGAATTTAAATATAAAAGCTTTATTAGGTAATGAATACTAAAGGCCATTAAGGACGTATCAATGACAAAACTGCTTGCTTTAGTCAAAACTGATAAACATGTTTACCAACTGATTTTTACTCCTCTGTTTGGAGCTGCATTTCTTATACTTGTTAAAACTTGATTAGAAATTGTAACAAGGATAAAACCACAAAGGATTAACAAACTTTAAATGTTTGTAATCGGCATCACTGTGTAGTGTTGCTAGGTGACCATACCCATGTGGTGATTCACACAAGGGATGACTAGTTTCGGTCCCAAATGAAATTACTCCTCAAATACTAAAATCAAAATAACATGTACATGTATACTTGGGAAGGAATCCGCACTCACCTTAATGCAAATAATTTAACTACTGCTGTTTCTATTGTTACAGCATGCTTAATCTTTTACAGAAAAGCATTTGTTACTTTCTTAACATCAATGCTGTGATGATAATTGAAGTCTATAAATTGAGACATGTACATACCTACCTATCAACTCAGACCATGAACCTGTGAACAGATTAACCTCTGAAAGGTAAGGCAGTCCTAACTAAAACCTCTAGAACAGTGTAGTCTTAATGCAACTCTGGCATGTTTACCAACAGACAAAGCAGTAATGGCTTTCTCATGGTTTCAGACTCCTTTAATGCTCGTTATGCTTACTTCTCACACTTTCAGATGCATAATATAACCATTTTACATGCAGTTTGTTCTGGGTTTCTGCCTTAAGCATTGCATTTCCATTCACATGTCCATGGCCTCATTATTTTTCATCCATTTCTGGAAGTTTTGGAGTGATAAATTTTCAGGGCCACTCCTTGTTCAGTGAGCGGATGGATTTCTTTAGCCTTTTTCAATCCTTAGATGCAAGACGCTACTTAGATAAAAAAAGTTAAGTCCTCCAAGAAAGAAAGGGCATGTCTACCCAAGCAGGTGCTGGAAGGACAGGGTTGTCTCCATACCTTACTTCTCCATGCTCTGTTCTTCACACAATGGATTATCCACGGTGTAGTGTTCTGCTAAAACAGCTGCCAGGCAGGATCAGCTTGTACCTGACTAGCACGGAGCATCAGGCGCTCCAGTGTTGCCCTCTTTGCACCCACCCGTACAGACACGGCCACAAGTAGTTAATGCACAAAAAGGAGCTGGCTGGCCCTGCAGTGCCAGAGCACTGAAACTGCCCAAAGATTTCCAAATTGGTAGCCATGCCAGATATTACATGTATCATTTTGATCACAGTATCTCCCATATATCTTGGCTGGGAATGGGTCCCTGATGTGAAAAACAAAACCCCCGCTGTGTGTAAAAACAAAGGCAAAGAAATGGGTCCTGTTTCAGAACACTACTACACATTTGGGTTTCCATGCATTTTGTCAGAAGAGAATTTGAGGATTTTATGTAAGTGTATCCAGGACTTCTAAAGCCAGCACATGAGGACATCATCACGTGTGTTCTGTACAGCTGATCTCTGCACGTGCAGAAAGCCCACTGAATCCTGAACATCCTTAACCATCAGGGGCACAGTAAGAGTAAAATCCTGGCCACATGGGGACATTTTAATATAATATATGCAAAAAGTCAACTGAAAAGTCAACAACTGACATATTCCCAAGCTGCGGGGCATTTATGCACAACCAGCTGGTGCACAATAGTTTTAATGAAAACAATTACATATCATTAAATATACAATGCACATATTTGCTTTCCTTGTTTTGCTCAAGTGAAGACTGTATTTCTGGGTCAAAATGCCTTGCGTTACCTGTTTCTTCTCTACATATATGTATTTTTTTAAATTAATAAACTTCATTACTGTGTGTTTGGATTATCACTGCCTTTTGAAGACAAAATGTTTTAATCTTCCTTACCTTTTCTCTTTTACTCCCTATTACATTATTGGAGGCTGAGGTTTGTTAAAGTTTTCATATGTGATATTAATATAATTCAAGCATCTTCTATTGCATTAAGACTGTGGATTTTCAAATGGATTTGTGATTGGCATGGTCTCTACAAAAATAAATCAAACCCGGCAGCAGTTCCTCCCCCTTTATCCTTTTCTCAGATTTCTACTTCCTGTTATTTTTAATTGTCTTGTCCTTGCACTCTTTCCACTTTTTGTCGAAAAAGGCTGCGCAACAGAAAAGTCTGGTCATGTGAATGCCCAAGAGATTAATTAACCTTTGTGCCTTTAAGCTTCCTGAGCAGTTCAAGTCAGAACAGCAAAGAAAAAATCTGCAGCAGAACTATCTTTCTGGAAATAAATAACAGCCTCTTCAAAGCCCTGTTGGATATATTTTTTGCCTTAGTTCTGATCTACTCTTACTATTTTCAAATTCTGAATGTTTATAAATTACTTATAAAAACGAAAGCCTGGAGTAAAAGTCAAAACTGGTTATATTTTTTAGTTGTGTTTAAGATTAGGTGTATAGTCTTCTCTTAGTTACAGGCCAAAGTCTGCTCCTGTTGAAGGTCGTATCTTAGACGACAATAGCAAGATTGTACCCACCCAGAAGTACACTCTGCTAAAATCAGCCTGCTTTAATCTTACTTTCGATCTTGCACAAATAAGGAAACGCATTCTTCTGCACCTGCAACAAAAGGAGCCGTAGTCCTCTCAGGAAGTGCCATTTCTTTCTCTTTATGCACCTTTTAGCCCAAAAGCTGAAGCAAAACGAGTGTGATGGGCTGTGGACTTTCCCTGGGTTCCTGTTACCTAGAGCTGCAAATAAAAGCGGGGAAATTCTGTCTTCCTGCCAGTAAAAAAAGCTCCAAGAGGCCAAGACAAATAGCAGACGAGGAGACTTTTCTGTAAATGCACGCACTACAGGTAGTCTTCATCTGTTAGGTTTGCATGTTGGGGCTTCCCTCTCTGTGCTGCAGCCCATCGGATGTATCATGAGCGCTCGGCTGTGAAGGGGAGAACCCGGGCTGTCTGCATTTCCTGATGGGAACCGAACCGAGAGGAAAAGAAAGACAAACGGGGCGAACCCGATGAGCTACCCGGGGGCAAGTCGGTGCGGCGGCCGCACCCCGCTACGGCAGCGCGGCCGGCAGGACCCCCTGCACCCCCAGCCGGAAGCGGAAGCGCCGGGCCAGGCGGCAGCAGCGGCGGCGGCAGCGGGAGCAGCGGGAGCAGCAGCATAAGCGGGGAGTGGCTGATGCTTGGCGGCCTGCGGGTGAGTGCGGCGGGGGGCTGCACTGGGCTGGCGGGGCGTCCTTATCGCCTCCTGCCGTGGGGCGGACCTCCCCCTGGGCCGCCCTGATAAGGGGGAGATGGGCGTGCTGCTGTGCTGGGGCACGTTTGGTGCTTCCGGGGCAGCCGAAATACGGAGGGTTAGCCCCCATTTGTGGGGCAATAAGCGATTTAGTAGTAGGGCCTTCCGTATTTTCAAGATATATCTATTTGCATATCTATATGTATTAATTTAATGCATATTTATGTGTGATTTACTGATGGAGGACTCCCTGCTTTGGGTTAAAAATGGTTTGTAACTGCGGGTTGATGCACAGGTGTAGTTTACACTTCTCTGGTTATTAATGCATCCTCCTAGCCAGGCTACTTATATTGCTTTTGAATTACTCTGAGCTTTAACTCTTTTATGCGAATGTGACCCTAGGTGGGTATTGTTAAGCCAAAACCACACCTTACTCTTCCAGAATTAGTTTGTTTCTGTGTTTGTTTTTGCCTTTGCCTTTCTAAAAAGAGGCTTCCAGCTTTTTAAGGAACCAAATAATGATGGCTAGCAGACACTGTAGTTCCCTTGCATCCCCTTGTTAGGGGAAGAATCTGAGTGGAAAGTATTAATTAGTGTGTTTTCTTCCATTATTTCCAATTCTGGCATGTTTCCATTCTTCCAGAGGCTGTAGTTCTGCTTCCTCTGCAATGTTAATATACAACAGTGTTACATGAAGCAAGATGTTTCTTAGAAAATGTGCTGATGCTAGTTATTGATTAAATGTGTACCTTGTCTTCTGGGCTGAGGTGTTACATTTAAGATGATTGTGTAACATGGTTGTGTAAAGCCTATGGTTGTGTCATATTTGTGTTATAGACCAATGTGAATCAAAAAGCCTTAAGTCTTTAGTTGTATTGCCTGGTGTAAGAAGATACCTTTATTCAGGCAACTAAGTTCAGGTAAAAAGCACCCACTTGCATGTAGCTGACTATGAAATTGCTATGCAAATTCAGAATAGAAGAGAATAGTGTCATCATCGTCATTCTTCCCTCTCTGACTCCTTGTCCCTAAAAAATAAATGTACAGCCACAGTTTGGTTCACCGATGATTGTCTTCAGCACCAACATCTGAACTTAATGCATCTTAGTGCAGATTCAGAGCATTAGTTTGTGTTTAACTGCTGTTTTGCACCAGGAGGTGCTGGTCTGTTACAATCCTGGTAAGAAAGGCACTCAGACCCTGTAAAGTATCATCTCAAATGCTGTTTGTTAGAGCTAACCCTATAAAGAAAGTGGATAGTGTTGGTAATCTTATATCCCTTCAGGTGCTGGGAACCCAGAGTTGTGCTGCATTGAACAGACCTCCTCCGATTCACGCGCAGCATGTTGTGCAGACCCTCCCCATAGAAGAGGTTACCCTGTTTTGGTCGCTTGAGCTGATAGGGATTCTTTTACAAGAAAACAACTCTGTTCATTGCTTCTACTGTCAAACAGAAAGGATGCTCGCATGAGAACTGCCTGCTTTTTTAGATAAAGGCAGGGACATGTAGGTGGTGTAGCTGCAGGTACCGAGTGGGAGCTGCATGCAGACTCCCCTGTTAGAACTAGCTGTGGAGCTTATCTTGCAGCCATAGGCTGTGCGTCCCACGGCACAGGCCTGAAGGCCGTGCTGTACGCGATGCACAGCACAAGACAGGCCTGGACCTACTCAGGTTAACTGTTACGTGGATCACCAGCTCCTTGGAGTACAACGGCCTTCAGGTCAGGATCACTCAAACTATTATGTCTCTGTAAAACAAGTGTGCTGTTTGGTGTCTGCTGTAAATCTACAAAAATATGGCTTGGAGCAAGAAATTGAAAATATAAACTTTCTGTGTGAACGCATCCATCAGCTGAGGCTTAATTATCTGAGGAAAATAACAACATGGAGAAGGCAGAGTTATTTTGGGATAGTATGCTGTGTGAATGCTCTGCTTTGCAAACATCCATTCCTCCGATGTAGTCAGCCATTCAGCCAACATTGCATCCTTCCACTCTTGGTTTTGTTTGGTTTTTTTTAAACAAATAACATTAATGAGGTTGGACACAGCTGAGCTTGGGAAGTAACTTCCTCAGCTTCTGCTGAGATCAGCTAGCCAGCTTTGGAGTTCATCCTGAATGTGGTTTCTTTTTAACAGTTTGACCAGAAATATAGACTGTGAGGATTTAGGGAGACACTGTAAAACCTTCCTTTTTGATAAAAAGCTTTGCCACTGTGAGCAGATTGCTGTTTGCAGCAGCTATAAAGCCAGCAACAGGTAACAGAAGATCCTGCTGGACCTTTGTTATGTTGAATTTCACAGGGAAAATGCTTGGATATCACAGTGCTAATCAAAAGAGAGAAGCCCAGGCTCAAAATGACAACTGACTTTGCGTAATCTTTTTTCATTCTCCCTTTAGTAACAGAAGAACGTTACTCCTCTGTGAATTTGTGCTAAATCAGGTGCGTGACACTTTCTATAATAGCAGTGCTAGCTACTGCATTCTGTTTGTACTTGAAATGCATCTTATGCAAGAGTTGAGCTCTTCGTCTTGAATTTCCCTCAGAGTCCAATGTAGATTTTAGCAGTATGGGAACAAGGAATCTTTCAGCTTTTTAAAAGATAGTGTCCTTTTCTGAATAAGCAGGGAGACAGAAGAGAGCAGGAAGACAAAGTTATTTTGGGATTCAAAACACATAAATATGTAAGAACCTACTGCATTTTAGCTCACTTTGCACATAGCTATTTCTCATTCTATGTCAGAATGATTTAAAAAGAAAATTATATATGCACCAGTTTTATGTGATATGTGTACTGGTGTTATTTCCTAGTGTCCATCTTTGAAAGTTCTTCCATTTTGTCCTCTCTGCTAGCCCCATCATCACATCAGAGAAGGGTTTTTTAGTGTTTAAAAAAAAAAATAGTCTCACTTGGTAGTATTTGGCTGTTGCAGATATATAACAATTCATAAACAATTATGCTTGTTGCAAAGGAAGCCAGAATGTTTCTGGCTTTCTTCACAATGCCAGATAGCTTTGATGATGAGCTGTAGTTCAGCTCTGAGTTGGTGAAAATTGGGATACAAGGGTGACAAAGCACATATCTGGCATAAAAAGATGGGACTGATCCTCCAGCAGTGATGTTCTTCAGAGCATTTTTTTATTTTTTGTTTTTCTGGGCCATGCCTTCATAAATGCCTTTACCATTCACTCCTAATCAAAACCCTGCCTGTATAAGGTCTTCAAACCTTAACCTGCACCAGCGGTTTCTGGCAAAATGTATTTATCCCCAACTGCAGTGGTAATTAGAGCTTGGTTCCTGAGCCAGCTGGTAGTGAGTTGGGAAAAGAGAAAGACTTAGTGGTGGAAGATCTGTGGAATTACTGTACACTAAGGAAGGCAGACAAACATCTCTTGCTCCCTTCTGTCTCATCAATGCTTACTGCTGATTTAAAAAAAAAAAAAAGGGCATGTTTTCACCTGAGCTTCTCTAATAAAGGTATGTTATTTCAGAATGCTTCTTTTTGTACTTCTCAACTCTGAGAAATCTTAAACCTGTGCATTGTAAAGGAGAAAAGAGAATAAGAAGGGAGAGGAGAAAAGGGGCTCCTTTTTTAGTCTCTCCCAGGTAGCTACTCATCTCCTTTATACCGGTAAAACCTGTAAAGAACCTACTTCATCTTTATTCTGGCATAATGAGGACCTCTATGATTTTATTTATTTTTGCATAGAAAAGGTAAATTGTTGCAACTTACTGAATCACTCAAACTTGGCTTGTTCTTGTTCTTCTTCAGGCAAAAATGTCTGCAGCATGCGACTTTGTTGCACTCCACACTGGGCAGAAGATGCCTCTCGTAGGACTGGGAACTTGGAAGAGTGATCGTGGCCAAGTAAGCAGAGAACAATACAATATTGTGGTCTCGACTAGTATTTGTGTTTCGTACACCTTTTTTGAAGATCTTAGACCTGAGGCCTGGATCTTTCGCTTGAGTGGTTTTAGTCTTAGGTACATTGAAGTCAGTGGAATGTATGTATGTATTTGCATGACTAAGGCCTTAAGGCACAAAAGCAGCAGTGGAAGATCCCTTAAGACTTGTTAACCCAGGCCTCAGGCAGCGGTGCTGTGGGAGACAACTCCAATGAGTGGGGTGAGACAGGGAAAATGCTGTAGCTATAATATGGTGCCTGACTCTTCCACTGGTAAATCGTCAGGCTGCCGGTTTGACCAGACATCCCTCTGGCTTGGGCTGGTAACTCAGCTGAAAGCGTTGTTTTGAGAGGCAAGAACTCTAGTTGTTCTTGTAACAAGTCCTGTTCCAGTGGTCAGTCTATGTTTAGTAGAAAAACAAAGAACTGGCTTGGGCCATCCTGCCTTTAGAGTAAGATGACTAATTTGTCATTAGACATTTACTCTGCTTCTAAATGCAATGAATTGGCAAACGCCACGCTTGGAAACAATTCTGTGTGTTACTACAAACTGTCTGTGGGAATGTTTGCATGCTATGGACTGTCCCTCCTATTGTAATACTTGTCTTCCATGTCTGTCTTTTCCTTTCCGTTTCATTTAGCTGAAAGATAAATTCTTAGGGGAAGAGATTGCACACACTTGCTGTGAAAGGCAATGCCCATTGCTTGGTGGAATTCGTAGCTGGTATTGTTGTTTATAATGCCTTTTGGATTATGTGTACCATTGCACATCTGTGCAGTAAATGTATATCTTGCTGCTACTCTTGCTTTGGCTTCATGGTAGTTTTTGGAGTACGTCGGATGACATTGTGCTTGTGACTGAAAGGGAAAGTTAAAACCCTTCTCAAGATGTGGTGCTGTTCTCTCATGCCAGCTAGAGGAAAAGGTGGGAAACAAGCTATAAAAATTAAATCTATTCAGAGCCATTTTATTGTTGGTCTTCCTGTCCAAACAACTGTCAGGACAGTGGATCTGTTGAGAAGAGAAGCTGTGCTAATGTGGAAGCTGAGTTGGTGTGAGAGCTCGATCAACCTCTTAAATGAGGAGAAGGGTGAACATTCAGTTCTGTCACTTAAAACGTCAACTGACAGCTGAATTAAGTTTATTAACATGCAGGAACTTAATGGATGAATTTTTGTGCACCCAAAGCACTTAAATGTGCATTGTCTAAAACAAATGCCTGAAACTAAACAAACAAAATAAGAATGTGCTGTTTATTTTGTGCATTAACTGTTCTGAGGAAAGTGTGGTCTTAAAAAAGAATAGGAAAAGATCCTGCTTGTGTACAATTTAAATCTAATTCAGATGGATTTTGCCATAGTAAGCAGTGCTTCTAGCAGCTGTACCCCACATGGGATCCAGCCATCTTCTCTGGGGTCCCATGGAAGTCATTGGGAGTCACTTCTTTGGAATATCTACTATCTTCAAAGACTTATTCCTAGAATGTAGTGAAGGCAAAATCTAGGAAGTGCAGTGAAAATGGCCAGAGGTACAGAAGCTGCTGCTCTTCCTATGGAATAAATAAATTCCTGTTTATCACTCTTGGAAATTCAGAAGCATGCAGCAATTTGGCAGAACATCCAAATGATTTACCCTTAAAAGGACATGATGTAGTTCAGGGAGAATAATTGTAATTATGAATTAAAGACTAAGGGCCAAAAACCTAGAGAAGCAGAAGAATTATAATTGGTTATATTTAATCTAGCTGTTTCCCAAGTAGAACCTATTTGTCAAAAGCTCTTTTGTGCAAGGGCTGCATTAGAAGCAAGAGTTGAAGTGGATGGCTTTTAAATTATTTCAGGTAAATATTTTGCAGATTGTAATTATTTTCCTTGTCAAGCTGCTTTTCAGTCTTGATCTTACTCTCTTGAGTAATTTCTTTATTATTGCTGTTACTATTCCTGATCCTAAACAAGCCTTGACCTTGTAGCCAGATGTTAGCAGTCCAGTACAAAGGGGTCATTGCAGCCCTATTTTCCTTAGACGATAAGAATGGGGGTGGGGGGTGGGGTGGAAATCATTGAATCTAAATCCACGTTGGAAAATGATAGGACTTTATAGGATTTAGATCCTATAAAATAATAGGATGTTTTCTGTCTTACATGATCAAATGCTAGAAATTTGTTTTACATGTTACCATAGGAACATGATGGAGGGCTATTGAATGGAAGGGAACACAGTACAGAAGCTTATGAACTGCCATCATGACTGAGTACAAAGAGAAGTCCATTCAGACAGGAGCACCAAGAATATCAGTAGCATGCTTCTTTTAATATTGGATCTTGGTTAGCTGTAATCCTTTAAGGCTTTGTTCTCTTCTTTCAAGTGGGCCATACTTTCAACCTGGAGGATTGATCCCCACCTGATGAACAGTCTAACCTGCTGTGGCAGAGGCTGGGTCTGTGGGGCAGACAGACAGGCGGCTTAGGGAAGTTGTATTTCTGTATGAAACTTCAGGAAAGCTGAAGAGGAAATGCGTACCTCGGAAAACCAGTCAGACTGGGTGTCTTGTGACAGGATTGCAGCTGTAGAGGAGACTGTTTAGTTCTTGGAAAAGTTTGTTAGACAATATAGAGAATCCTGGTTACGTGCACAAAAATTTGCTACTGCTGGTATGTATTAAGGGAGGGACTTAAATTCAACATCTCAAGGGTAGGGGGCATAACTCTTTATTTCAGGGAATATCAGCTCTTATGTTGGCATTACTTATGTGGCAGTCTGTGTTCCTTTTCAGCAAATTTTAGTACAGTATATACAAACTGTGATATAGCAACACTTATGTTCTGGTCATATTGCATCTCAATACCATGTGGACTGATCTGTTTTCTTTCCTATTTCCTGTCAGCAAATGTACTTGGACTGCTAAAACATGACAACTTTGCCGGAAGCAGGGGAGGCTATCAGAGCCTTTCCTTTCCAAGTATTATTGACTGGAATTGTTAGAGTGAAAGCCTCTTCATAACGGCTTGGCGCTGTGCAGAAGAGGCTCCCTAGTCACTTGAACACTGTGTTGCTTGGAAGTATAAAGATGGCTTGTTAGTTTTTCACCTTGTGATGGGCAAACTGAAGAACTGGAAATCTAGTAATGGATATTATAATGAATTTGGTCTTGCAGATTCTGTTTCTGCCACTGATTGTTAGCAATATCATGTTCCTCCATTTTCAGAAACAAAAGAGGGTGGATGGGAAGGCCAAGTCCCTTGCTAGGATGTATAAATGGAAGTGTAGTTCCTAGGACTTTGCTATACAGTGAAGGAGAGTAAGGCTTCAGCTGCAACACCGTGTCTGTTTTGGGGCAAATCACTTCAAGAGAAGCATGAACCAGCTGATGGGACAGCAGCAACAGTGATGCAAGGTCTGGGAAAAGTGAGTTGTGATGAAAGATGGAAGCGCCTACAGTTACATGGTCAAGAGACGTTTGAGAGGAGGCATGCTGGCGCTTTCCGTATTTGCAAAAAGCCCTCACCAAGGGGGAGCTATGGATCTCACGTCTGTGAGGACTAGGATAGGGTATCGGGGCCATCTTGGTTAGACATCTAAAAGGCTTCGAACATAAACATGTCTAAGCATTGGAATAGACTGCCTGTCGCTTACGAGAATGGTTTTGACAAATGTGTGTAGGAGTCATTTAGACTTAGTTGGCTCTGCTGTGGGGCATGAGGATAGACCAGACGATGTCTCAAGACCCTTTCAGACTACTTTCTGTAGTTATATGATGTTAGGTTGGTGAGTCACACTTAACCTGTGTGACTCAACTTGCCTGATGCAAAATGAACTCAGTAATTGCTCCTTCCATAGCAGTATTGACAGGCTAAACTAAAGAATATGTGGAAAGTTTGAAGGATGCTTTGGCTATTGTTATTTCACAACACCAAATATCCAGGGGCATATGAACCTTCAACTGCTTCTGTTGTCTTTTTTTTTTTTTTTTTCCTCCCCTGCCTCACAGGAAATGCATGTGCCTGTCTGAACATAAGCTCAAAAATACAAAACTTTCTGTTGAAACAAAGTACTCTTCTTAAACTTACCTCTATCTGTTATTGGGGTTTTTTTTCCCCCCTCCAGAAATGCTTTTTCTTTTTTTTTTTCTCCACATTTTCTCTTGATTGTTTGCTTTTGCATGGAACAGGAACTCTCAGTTCACATTGGAATGTCTCAGTGGCCTGAGGGTAGTTTACAGAAACACAGATTTTGCCCAAATCCAAACCTTATTTAAATGACCAGTCCCAGGTTTTCAGTGCTAGAAATTTATCAAAACATGCTGATACAGAAATATGGCTTCCTGTTTATCGCTTCGCAGAGACATGTTTGGAGTGCCTTATGCCTAGTTTTCTGTGAGTGGTGCCTTCTTTCATTTTACGGCAAATTTTGTGTCTGTTTGGATTAAAAAAAATGCTATCCTGATAGAGGAAATGGGGGATTAGTACAGACAAAGAACACCGCTGTTTTTCCTTTCCTTTCTGCTTCAGCTCCACAAGTTTCACCTTTTTGGAGGGTGAATATTGAGTCTTAAAAGCATTTAATATGTCTCAATTGATTTCAGAATTACCACGACCTTGACTTTGTAGTGACCTTCTGAGGAATGTCTTTGTCAAAGTGAAACAAGGAGTGTAAATACCATACTGCTACAGAAAGGAAGAGCTTACTTCACTGCTGTAACAGAAGTGCTTTGTCATTCTGGCTAAGGGAAACTAAAGGAAATTCCAGTTTTCCTCTCAAAATGCCAAAGAGTGCAGTCAGAATATCCTGTGTCTACCCTTACTGCAGTTCTTGACAAGAAAAGCAAATGAAATCAATCAGTAGAAGAGATCTTTTTTACATTTGATTCCTCATTCTCTTTCTGTAGCACCTGAAAGCAGGACTGCACGTCTTTAATTGGTGTTAATCACTTTGCCAGCTTTAAAATTGAAAATGCTGGTACTTTGATTAAGTTGAAAGAAATCAATCTCTCTCTAGCCTTTGTGGACACATTTTTTAATCTCTTGAAGAGAGACATAATCCCTATAAATACATTAGGGCCCTATTGCATCAAGCCTTATACACAGAGTAATTTACAATCTCTCACAGTCTCAAGAGACAACTCAGTGAAAAGTAATGTATAGAAATCCCTGTACAGATAAGATGTACTCTTATGGTAGCGCTTCAGATGGACAGATGTAAAAGAGAATGTGTGCTTACCGTCCACTGGAAGTTAAATGAAATAGATTTTACTTAATGCTTATCAACCTAACGGGAGATGATGATGACACTGAAATCTGTAGTAATTCTTCGTTCTTGCAAGGGAGCTGTTGCTGTTGGCAACATCTTCATTGTCAGCAATGTGGAAAGCAAAATGCAAAGTTGCGAGCATCATTAGGAGATCCCCTGCAGGCCATGGGTTAATATTCAGCAGTATAGTGACTTCTGTTGTTGTGCAATCAGCAAGAGTGAGGCCTGAAGGAAAAATGTGCCATAGAATAGCATTATCTTAGAAATTAAGTGTTAGCAGTTGAACCAAACCCAAACTCTGGCAATTCTCAAATTAGAAACCAGGCTCTTCCTTTACTGGGAGAGAGGAGAGAGATCTTCCAGGCTTGACTGACATTGATCGATTGGTCTGTTGGTTCCAGAAAGTTTGTCTTCCTAAGCTATGATTTATTTGAAAAGTGCTTCTTAAACCTCATTTTATATTTAAGAAAAGTGTGACAACTATAGTTAAGAATGAATCCCTATTCTATTTGGTGAGTTCTTGTGTGCATGGTCTGTTTCTTGTTACTCTTGGAGTGTGAACTAGCAATTAGCTCTTTACTCCTAAAGGCTGTGCCAAAGAGCGCTGTATCCTACTCTGTTTGAGTCTTATGACCTTATATAGATCTGTGGTTTGGGGGTGTTCCTCACTAAGGTCCTAACTTTTTTTTTCCCCAGTCATGTGACCCTTTTCACTGATTGCATTGGATAATCTGTTTCTGATTACAGGTGAAAGAAGCAGTGAAATATGCCCTAAGTGTGGGTTATCGCCACATTGATTGCGCAGCAGCTTACAGCAACGAAGCAGAGATTGGTGAGGCTTTCCAGGAATGCCTTGGGCCCAACAAGGTAAAAACACAAGAACCACCATGCTGACTGTGTTGTATCAAAATTTACAACTGTGACCTGACGGTAGACTGTAAAGTTAACATTTGTGGCTTTTTGTCCTAGTCTATCCCAGCTGTTTGTTATTAATCAGGAGCAGGCATGAAAGAGGGCTTTCTCTCCTCTTATAACCATCCTGGCTGTTCAGGAGGAAAAAAGATTGTCAGGAATATTTGCATGGAAGCTACAGAAAATGCCTTTTTTTTTTTTTTTTTTTTTTTTAAATTTCCCTGCCCACCCCTTTGCCCTTTGCAAACTATCCCAATTTGGGTGTTCAAAAACTGGAGGTTCCCAGAATCAGTAGTTATAATGTAAAATATTTGCTGTGATTTATATGAAAAGTTACTCTCGCTTGCCAGTCTAGAATGGCATGCAGCAAATTTGGTGACTGGGTTTTTTGGTTATAGATAAAATATGAGTGAGTAAATATGTACTTTTTTCTTTTTAAACAGTGGTTGCTTTTGAAGGTTTGATAACTGTAACTCTAGGGCCTGTACCTGAGAGTCCATGGCCTAAATATAATGGAATGTGGCAGGCGTTCATATGGATAACCTGAGGTGGAATCTTAAATTCATCCCCTTGCTCTTGTTGGCTTGAGGGGCCAGAAGGATTACCTGTACAGCCTCAGAGCCCATAGAAAGAAAGGTCTTGTGTTCCTGCTTCCCTGCTGCTCTTGCCTTGGCTTTAGGGCAATCTCTTTGTTATGTGATTAGCTTCAAAGAGGCTGTTTTCTGCTTGCTTCAGGGATTCCTTCCTACTTGATACGGTAACTAATACAGGGAAGCCAAGGACTCTCTTATTCAGTTCGTATTAGCTAGCTAACTTAAAACTAGAATTTTTAAAAAATTCTTTCTTTTTGAACACAACAGCCATATGTGAAACACAGAAATAACTGAGTGGTTGGAGGAGAGAAACTAAGGAATTAATCATTCCAGCTTCTACAAAGTATAGACTTGAGTGGAAGTTGGTTATATATAAGGTTATATATATATATATGTGAGAAGTGACCTCTGATGGTGTTCTGTGCTTCAGCTTGCCGAATATGATCTCCCTTTTGCATTTTATACTTCCTAGTTAATCAACTCTCTATTTGTTTAATTTCTGGGTCTTACCCTTCCAAGACAAGGTATGGGGTGCTCAGTTCTTACTGCGTTCCTTCCAGAACCTAGAAACTCAAGTGCAGAGGTTTGGGGACACTTCTTCTGTTTATTTTCCCACGCTCTTTCCATGAGAAGCGTTCTTGGTTTGTAACATGTGATGAGTATAGCAAGTTAGCTAGTTGTGCCTAGAATATGTGAATTGTTAAACAGAAAATACAAAATTTACATATGAATAAACTGAATAATCTTTCTTTTGGCTACATCACACTTAGTAGCGGCTTTAACCCTTGAATTGGAAAGTTTGCAGAAGAGTGCGTGTGTGTAGAGGATTGTTTTGTTTTTCAGAACTTCTGATAAATTGCGAAGTGTTTGATAAACTTTAGGACTTGCCAACATGTGTATTTCTCTCACTCCATCCAGTATATTTTTGAAAGCTTTAATTTGTAGGTTCCATGTGTTACCTTTTTCTTTTTTTTTTTTTTTTTTTTTTTTTAAAAAACAACTTAAAAAGTTATATTTTTTTTAAAAATAGTTGGATAATTTCTAAAATTATTTCTGAACTTTTTCCAGTAAATTATGCTCTCCTCCCTTTCTTAAAGGTTATTAAAAGGGAGGACCTGTTTGTAACATCAAAGCTTTGGAATACCAAGCACCACCCAGAAGACGTAGAGCCGGCGCTAAGGAAAACACTTGGAGACTTGAAACTGGATTACCTGGACCTGTACCTCATGCACTGGCCTCACGCCTTTGAGTAAGTTCTACCTGGAAAGGGCACAGAATGCAGAAACCCAGTTTTGCGTAAGTGGCTGGTGTTATATCCTAAGGACCTTCTTTCTGAGCTGTGAATTTCTTCCTGTATATACTGCCTGCAAGATGTTTTTCAGTGTGTCTAATAGCGTAGTCCTACAGACTGTCATATAGACACTCTTTTCTACCCATAACCTGTACACTCACTCATATTTGGTCCATTCATTCACAGAAACAATTGTTCATATTTCATTCTTCTTTGAATTTCAGTTGGGTGGGAATTTGTTTACTGTTAGATTTGTAGCATGTCTGTAAACATACACTAGAGGAGACAAAACTTTTGTTCTTGTCTAGAAGTATTTTAAATAGAAAAGGGATCATTGTTCTCATTACGTACCAATGATGAGGCTGGAAAAATGAGTATTAAGTCTTCATTTAACATCTTTAAGCAATTACTTGAAATTTTTAATAGGGAGAACAACTAGGTAATGAAATTGATCACTAAACTTCTGACAGTTTGGCATGGGTCCCAAAGTTAGGTAACTGAAAGTAGTCTAACTGTGAAAAAGTAATAAATCTTTATGGGACAGGTTTCTATACTGAATTTTGCCATCTTATACTAGGTGAAAATTTGACTTGCTGTGAGGTAAAAACTTTGAGTTTAAAATTTATTAGAAGCTTAAAATAGTCTAGTGTCTTCATCTAGGCATTGGGGAAGTATGGCAGCTATTCTTGGTTCTGCCATTGACCTACATGGTAACCTTGAGGAAATACTGAAACTGCTTTGTGCCTTAGTTTTACTTATCTGTAAAATGAGAATTAAGTGCTTTGTAAAGAAGACAACACTTTTCACTAATAGTTATTAACTGTGCTGGAGTGGCCATATGCAGTATCATGGTGGTATCTGTATGAGGAGGAAATGAAAATTACTTCTAATGACACTTCAGTTGCAGTAATTCTACGATTTGAGGAAATATGGGATGAGAAAGCCTTCCAGTTAAGTGCTCAATGCTCTTGTCCTACAGCCCCGTCAGAAGCAGAGTTCCTTGCTTTATTTTCTTGTAGATGTGGAAGCAGTCCGTCCGTCCCGTCCCCCCCCCCCCCATCAGTAAAAAGCGGGGGTGAGTGGTGGGGATAAATCTCCTGACCAGATGTTTGCATGGAGACTTCACTCAACAGAAGAAACCCTGTGAGTTTAAGGGGCTTCTGTCTGTTCTGCAAATTTGAGAAGGATTTTTTTTCCCCCTTCTAATCATATGAACTGAGTTTTGCAAAGCATACAACACTAACGATAAGAGGAAAGTTGCTCAAAGTATAAATATATTCCTCAGCATAACAGAATGAGGAAGTGTTTTCAACTAGAGCTGGTTTGGAGGAAGAGCTGTTAAAAATTCCCCCTGTTGTCAAACAGGTTTGTTTTCCAGTGGGTTGAAAAAAAACATTAAACATTGCTTTGATAATAACACGACACAAATAATGATGTATATTTAGATATTACTAATGCTTAAATGTGTTTGATATTGTGGAAACTGTTGACAACACTGATGTTCTAATAAAGCAGTTTCTCATGGGAAACTGTTCACTCTACAGTTTTCTATTAGCTCTACTTCCAACTGTTTTAATGTATAGTTATCTATAATGCCTATTGTATTGGGAAGCTAAGCAAAAGAATGTTACTTACACAGAAATTAAAATAGACTTGCGGATGAAAATCACAGTGCCTCTAGGTCTTGAAAATTAATCTCTCATATAATCTCTCATACTCTTGACGTATGAGACTGCTTTTCTGAGTTGGGAGCTCATCAGGTTTTCAGAGTTATTTTTGGTTCCAGATCTATCAATGACATGAACAAGAACCATCTCCCCTTGTCCCCAGCTGCTGCCATTTCTCACACCGTTCACAGCTTAGCTAGAGCCATGTAAGACAGTCTCTGAGATCTGAGTTAGGAGAGTCCTGCAGTGGTTATGAAGCAGCGTTCTTCCAGTGGGATTGCTGGCACCCTTTCAAGCATGGACTGGTCAGAGACCAGTAATAGCCCTTTGGCAGTGTGATGACGTCACCTGGTGTAACCAGGTTCTTTGTATTATGCTGTGTTTGTTTTTAATTTTTTTTTTTCAAATGTGTCGGTATGACTAACTGGAAACACACCCAACCTACAGTCAACATGTACATGTTAAGACCTCTGTGAGAATCTGCGCTTGTATCGAGCGCTGATACTGCTACAGAATCCAGAGGGAGTGGGAAAGCCAGCGTACTCTGAATGCAGCCTTTCCTAGATAGCCCTTAAACCAAGATCCCTTTGGTAGCAGCTCCAAACAGACCATGAAGAGTATTAGTCCTCCCTCAAAAACAAATTGAGAAACTAAAGCCGCCCTCTGAGTTGCTGCTTTCTAAATCAGCTGCTTTGCTAGGATCAAAGTGTGCAAAGAGCTGCTGCTGTGTATACGGTGGCTTACCAGTTCTGTGTAGTCAGGTAAGTAGTTCAAAGTACTGTATAACAAGTTTACATAGGAAAGGCTGTAGGTGATATAATTCCTTATAGGTTAAGTCAGCATAATGGAATTCAACAGACAAATTCGCTCAGTTTGTACTCTACCCTCCAAACTGTGTATAAGCTTTTGAGACTGCTTTGAGGAAAGTTGCTTTTAGTGAAGAACTAACATAATTAAATAATGTGGTATATGTACTTACACTTTACCTTTGATGCTATAGACGAGGGGACAATCTCTTCCCAAAGAATCCTGATAGCACGATGCGTTATGATTACACTGATTATAAGGATACCTGGAAGGCTATGGAGAAGCTGGTAGAAAAAGGTCTTGTGAAAGCAATTGGGCTGTCAAACTTCAACAGTCGTCAGATTGATGATGTACTAAGTGTGGCTACTGTCAAACCAGCTGTGCTCCAGGTAAGATAAATAAAGGAGAGAAAGAATACCTTTCCCATGTGTCCATAGGAGTGAAGAATTTGCAAACCAATGCTGTGTGTTTAGCACAACGGTTGCAGCTTCTGACGTAAAGGGAGGAATATAGCCAGCTCTGCAGGAGCAGGCACACAGGCAAATTAATTTGTTGGGGAGGAGGCCTGTATACATGTTTTGTGGCCATTTATACCTGCTTAGTTGAAGAGGTCAGTGGGAGAGTTTGTCTTCCCTGTGAGGATCATTTTACTCTATAAGAAAAAGACTGTGAGGTAGTAACTTGAATCCCTTCTATAGAGAGCTTCCTTGCTTATTGGATGGTCGGTTTGGTACATGAGGAAAATCTAGGACTCTAAACTTAAGCGGTCTATTCTCCTTTTCCTGTAACCTTAGCCTACCAGACACTTTTTCATTCTCCTTAACTTGAACTTTATTCTCATAAGGTTTTCCAGAATCTGGAATGACCTGTGATGTGTTTGGTTCTGCTGTGCTTTTAACTTCCTGTTTATTTAGTGTTTTGTGTTGATATTTGTTCTCTAGCCACTCATTGTGGGTCATTTTAATAGGTAGAATGCCATCCTTACCTGGCTCAGAATGAGCTGATAGCTCACTGCCAGAAACAAGGGCTGGTTGTCACTGCCTACAGTCCCCTTGGTTCTCCAGATCGCATGTGGAAACACCCTGATGAGCCTGTGCTTCTAGAAGAACCTGGGATCAAAAAACTGGCAGAAAAATACAGCAAGTCACCAGCACAGATCATCCTCAGGTACAGAACGGTTGTGAGAGAGGGTGGCATTTGGGACCTGGCCTTAAATAAAGCAAAACATGTAAGCTAGAAGGAATCTACTTAGTGTGTGTTCTTCCCCATTGGTGGGGAGTTAAAATCACAGAGTGCCAAAAGCAAACCCCACATGGTGCTTGTTTTACCGAGTTGATAGAGTTGGTCCTGCTTTAGAGCTGATGGATGGACTAGATCAACGGGGTCCTTTCAGGACCTGGGTCCATGCCTGGGACAGTTCACTACCTTTTCTGCTGTGGAATAGCAGTAGGACAATTAAGACAGCAGTTGCACCACATTTGAGTGCTGCCTGCTGAATTTGCACATGGTCAGTTGCTTGGACCCTTGAGCTCTCGCTACTGCATTCAAATGGGCTCCCAGGAAGAGGGGCTGAGGAAGGGACCTTCCTTCTTCGCACTGAAGAACCATTTGCTGTTCTGTTTTTATGTAGCAAAAGCCAGCTGCTGGATACTGGGAAACAAGATGATTGAGTGATATCGAGAGTATGATCAGCACCTTGTAAAGTAAAATTGGATTTCTATCCTCATTTTTTTGGCTGGCTCTGTACTAGTGATACTGATAGATACAGTCTTGGGCAGCAGCAAGTTACCCTGCCAGCTGAACACGTTCAAGATTTTGTGCTCAAACCACTAGACAGGCACTTCAGGCATCAGTGGTTGTCATGTTAGAACTCCTGTAAAATGCTTAGGTACGTTTTTTCTGTTTCCTGGGTTTTTGGCTTAAATCACCTGAAATTTGCTTGCTTGTTCAAAGGCATGAACATCTTCCTCTCATTCATTAGTCCAGTGGCTACTGTTGCGCTTGAGCTTGGACATACTAGGTCCTAATAGAATACAGTGCTGTGTCAGCCCTGGATATTTTCATTTCACATAGAAACATAAGTGGCATCTCTGCTGCTGCAGATTATTACTCAACCAAAATAAATATTGTGGTTCTTGGGCTGCATGCACAGAAAATGTCTCTCCTCCTCTTAACAGATGGCAAGTGCAGCGTAAAGTCGTTGCCATTCCCAAGAGTGTCACTCCTGCTCGCATTCAGCAGAATCTCCAGGTAAGTTTAAATGGAGGAAAGGAGTTTCAGCAATGCCCTTTCATGTGAGTAATGCACTGTCCTACTACTTACAGAGCAACAAGCTGAGGCACTTGGTTCATACTTGTTCATCAACGTATGCACATGCTTAGAAGGGCAGGTAAAGATTTTTGAAAAACAAACTTGGTATGTTTTAAGCAGCTAAGTGTGTGAGTGTGTGCATATGTGCGCATGCACAATCTTGTTATCAAAAGGCAAGGAATGTACTTTGTAGAAGTCTAAATGAAAAATCTTTGCTGAAATTTGAGATGCACGTTTATCGAACAAAGGAGTCTTCTAATGATGTTCAGTGGTTCTTGTGAATAATAGTTGCTCTACCCTGCAAGTGAGGGCCGGTAACTATTTCTGCAGCAAATTGCCATTCTAATGATGCAGAAGGAATAAGTGTGGTTCACTTCTGCTCTGATGTAGAGACACTTCACTTTAGAAATTATTTGAAAACTCTAACTTCAGATAATCTTGACGGAGGTCTCTGAATCACCTCCTGTGACCTTTTTGCAGCCCTTAATCATGCAGATTGGCTGGTTACATATTTGTTTTTAAGTTAGGAGTTGCTTCTGTAACTGTTTCTCCCATTAAACCAAATCCTGCCATGTAGTATGCTGCTAGAAATCTCAAGACAAGAAATTCCAGTAAACTCTGCAGTTACTGAAGGTTTAGATCTACATGTGTAACAAAATACTGATTGAATAGGCAACACTTACTTGGAGGAACAGTCCCATTGCTTTTTATCTTTGTGGAAGAGTGCTATGCAGTATCAGTATAGGCTTAGAGTTGGCAAGTGTATGAACACCTTGGACTTTAAGCCTTTGTTTTGGTGTTTGTTATAAAGTGAGTTTAATTGCAACTTTCTCTTTATAAATGGAAGACAAACTAATGATAACCTATGGTTGTTGAATAAAGCCTCTTGCTTTTGTTCTCAGGTGTTTGATTTCAGCCTCACAGAAGAGGAGATGAGCCACATTGGAAGCCTCAACAAAAACTGGCGTTACATTGTGCCAATGATTACGGTAAATTTCTCGTGTTTCTAATAGTTTTCATTATGTGCATGTGGCCACAACCTGGGGTTTTTGCAGATTTCTTTCTTTTACTGTCCCCATCAGAACTACTTACTCATACGAACACTACATCTTTTTAGGGTGTCTTAAGATGAAAGAATTTTTCAAAAGCTTGGTACGAAAAAGGTAGCTTTTTGAAAATTTTTCTCCTCTGTTTTGGCCACTGATGGTGCTCTCGAGTTCTTATTACTGACTTGTCCGTGGGCCTTTAAGCCAGAGTCCCATCTTACTTCAAATCTCACCAAACTCCTGCTGATTTGTTCTTCTTGAGTACAAGCAGGCTAAGGTCCATGGCGTTCCTCCGCAAGTACTCCTTGTTCCAACTGTCCCTGTCTACTCTATACTATAAACTTCTAAGATCAGTGAAGACTAAGGGTGCTGTTAGTTCTTCACATCCATCATGGAAGTCACATGGGGGAATTTGTCTACTCCCCTCCACTGGACGTCCCCGCTCTCAGAATCTGTTGTCATGACCTTCCTCCAGTGTAAGGAGTTTGGCTTAGGCTGTTGTATTTTTCTTCCCAAATCCATTAGCTGCAGCATCTTTTAGCATCAGTAGTTTACTCTGTCACATGAAACCTTACCTCGTGTGCTATCAGATGCCAGTCTGTTTTTAGAGAAGCCAATGACTTGTAAGTGTTGAAGTCCCCTTGGTCTTTCTTTTCTTATATTAAAGGACCTAACCTTGTTCCTTTCCCCTCACTGGGGGGGAAAAAAAAAAGTCAATGCCTTGTTGTCTCCTGTCTTTAAGGTGTTTCTCGTTTCTTATTGTCCTGCTTCTGACTATACAAGAGAGCTGTTGTCATTCCCTGGTGCGTCACTGACCAACATATGGCAACTGTGCTATAATGAGTCTGAAGTGATTTGTCCCTTCTCTGTCCTACAGAACACTGCATAGATACACTAGGTCTCTGCAAATTTGGAAGCTGTCAAGCATACCCTTGCCTCTTCAGCACTTTTTCTGCCTGTGTGGCTACTGGCTATAGGAATTCTTTGGGGAAAGCTTTTCTCTAGGATTTATCATTGAGTTTTTTTGAGTACTTGAGAGCATATCAGTGACTAGTCTGAGTTAGAAAAGAGCAGTTGTGAATGTGTGGTGAATGACTGTCTCCTATCAAGGCTAGATACTTGTAAGGCCCAGCATGACGAACAGTGAAAGCTGTAACAAGTGCTTCAAGGCCGTGCTTCAGTATGTTGGATAAATATAAACCCCCACATCTCTGCAACCAAAATTATCTTTGTGTTTATGGATCAGGAGTCTGTACACCAAACTGCAAGCTTAGCTGCTGATCTGTGTTAATGTGGTAGTGACAAGCACACCTGCTGCTGACAGTATGTTTCTTTCAAGTGTTTTGCTACTTGTGCTACAAACAAAGTTGTTTTGTTAATGAAACTGCAAAATACATGAGAAAGTAGCCTGGCTTGGATGAGCTGGGGATAATTCATGTGCTTTTGTTACCTGGGAGATCTGATCAGATCACAGTGATTCACAAAGGAGAGATGAAATACGGTTCAAAGTGCTAGCCCATCCAACTAGGAAAAGAGTGAATGTGGTGCAGCTGGGCTTCAAAGACATTGCCATATTGTCAGCTTACAAGACAGGAAGAAGCAAGATGAGGAGAATTAAAACACGACTCTGTAGCTGTGAGATCTCTAGTGGAACCTTTTGTCTCCTGCCCATCCCTTCTGGGCTTATTGGAAAGAATTTTCATAAACTGTGAATTAAAATTCCTGTTTAACCTTTCATGCCTATCTCCTCTATGAATCTAACTTATAGTGTCTGGATTTCAAAGTGTAATATGGCAGTGATATCAGAGCTCCTATCATAACTGACGAGACAGTTTTTCCTTGCTTTACTGATATATAACCACAAGTTCTCATAGCTGTGCCACAGTTCTCCACACTATATTTTGTTTAAAGCCTGAGGAGAGGCTATTACATTGCATGTAGACGATTTAAGTTGCTTTATACTTTAACAGTTCATTATCTGGATAGAGGTTGGAAATTACCTTGCACCACTCTGAAATCCAAACTTTTGGAAACACGTAATTGGCCAAGGAGTATACTTAAGTGAAACTTGAATGACTAGCAAGCCAGGAGAGGAGGAATGATGGTGTTGTACACATGATGATCTGTCTGGTTTTGATAGCTGGCTACTGTTGACTTTCTGTGTGTTCACTGCTGATTTACTCCCCCCCCACCTTCTCTCAAATTCCTGGGATAGACTGGAATCAGGTATGTGAAACATTGCTTCTGGCAGCTGCTGTCTTGGCATGCTGTGAACAGGAATGCTTACCTGAAGAGCTGTTCTGTGTAGCGAAATATGCAGGGGGAAGAAACTGGAGGGGAAAAAAATGAGGAATATGAACTCTAAGAACACAAAGTTGTTGGCTCTCAAGAGAGCATAAGGAAACCTGAAGATACTGTGATACTTCTGTCCACAGTTTTAAGGATTGCCTTCAATTGACAGCTTCATTTCAGCTTTATTTTATTTTAATCTGAGCATCAGTCAAATGCTAAACCTTAACATCTTCGTTTTCTGCTCTGTAGTGCCCCCAAGTGACTAATTTCACACTTCAGTAGTCACTGTAAACAGTTAATTACTAGGGATTCCCGTTGTTGCTTTGAAATGCAGGCTTTACAATGAAAGCTAATAGAGGCACTTGATAGTGGATACTTGATTTGAAAGTCCCTGTGATTCCCTCTGCCCCGTAACATTTTGAGTGATCTCTAACATCACATTTATATGTATAAAAATCAATTATTTCTCTAACGTAACTTTTATTCAGTCATTAGCAGCTTAATGTAAGTTTTAGCTGAATGACCCTATTCTATTACCCAGGGAGGTGCTTATCTCTTTGCCAATGCTGCACCTAAATTTCCCCAAACATTAGAGATGAGGAGCAGGGTTTTACCGCGGCTCCTTGGAAGTTGGGGGTGTTGCAATGGACTTAGGGCAACTAGAAATGCAACTGAATGCTTAGAGGTGGGATGTAGGAACTGAGACTTCTGCATGCCTGTGTCTGCTTTTGGGCCAGCTTGAGCCTCTGTTTCATTATCTGTGAACACTGCTTTCAGTATTCCCATTTTACAGTTGGAGAAGCTGGTCTTCCGTGGAAATGTTCTTAAGCAAAGAGTGCTATGAAGGAGTTCAGTGACACTATTAATGCTTCACTATGACCCTGAAGAAGTTATTCAATGTGTTTCATCTTACCCATCTGTAACATTGGCAGCCCAGCAACTTTCTATCATGGAAACATGGGCAAAAGTTCCAACTCCAGTAAAGTGTTTTGAAGTGTGCATGTTACAACACTTACTCAGTAACAGCTACAAGGCAAAAGGCTTTTAACTATTCTTAATCTAATTCTTCAAGCCTCAGCAGCTTGAAAGACTCTTGCTCTAGGCTACAGAAATCTATCTGCTTTTTTTAATTAATTTTGTTCTTTTTCTTTCAAGAAGTGCTAAGAGGACTCAGGAGTAGAGGGAACAGCTCTTGTTTAGGCTGAAAAAGATGTGCCCAGATGTTTGGGATGTGAAGATTTAGAAATCTAAACCATGCAGAGTTTGAAACTGAGAGTAAGAATGGATTTTTATCTTTCTGACTTGAGTCTGTCTGTTTACTTCACAGGTGAATGGAAAGCTAGTAGCAAGAGATGCTGGACACCCCCATTACCCCTTCAATGACCCCTATTAACTACTAGAAAATAAGGTGTTAGAGTAACGTGCTCCTCTGCACACCCTTCCACAAAATAATTGTTGCCACAATTTGTCAAAAAATCTGTCCACATAAAACCTTCTTCCTGAGTAGGTTTACTTACAAGGTACTGCTTCTAATTGACCTCCTTTCTGGAGATACTGTAGCTTCCATGTCAAAGTTTGTGGATTTACTATGATGACTGCAAGCTTGCTCTTGGAGGCACCAAATCTTTTGGGGATTAGATAAAGAGTAAGGGAGTCTAAATCAAGTTCCAAACATGTCATTATCAGGCTAGGCCGATACTTTCGGTTTACTGCCTGTGAAACAGTTTTGAAAGCTTTAGTTATTACCACGAGGGGAAAAAAAACAAAAGAGGGTGAAGCCATGAAAGCATTTTAAGAATAAAGAACTGCTCACCCATCAACTTTGATATCTTTGTTAATGTTTTTTTTTATACATGGAATGAAGTGAAATATGTTATGGTTGCACTACATCCATAAACCATTCATTAAAACCCAAGTAACCAGCTGTGCTCCGTGCTTTTTATCCACTTTAGAGTACTTTGTGGGACTTAAAATTCTCTATTTTCTTTTTCTTTAAATTTGCCTGTAGATTTGAGGAGAATAAATGCATACCCTGGAGCAGGCCTCCAGGGCAATCCTCTCTGTTGCTTGTCACATGGATAGGTTTCAGCTCTGGCAATATCTCTGATCGGCCTACCACAAAAGCCTCAAGAACTTTTTAGCAAGTCTTCTAGAAAAACATCCTGCTCTTCCTGTAAAGTTGCCCAGTGTCTCTTTACCAAAGATGTCCAGTTTGAGTTCTGGAAGGTCACACAGTTAGTTCCTGACCATACAGTAAGAGCAAAGACCTGTCAGAGGGCCCCTTCCATTTTAATGCCACATTTTTGACTGTTGCCTGGGTTGACGCTTGGGAGAGCTGGTCCTGTCTCCTGTTCTACCACTGACCTGCTGGTAACACCAGGCAAGCCATTTGCCTTTCCTGTGCCTTTGTTTTCCCACTTGCCCTGTCTCTGTTACTCCCTGGCAGGGACTAAGTTACTGAGTGCTGATACACTGTTAAGCAGGACTGGAAGTCTAGCTCTAACAACAGTTTTATTTTGTTTCAGTCTGTTAATTGTCTAGCCATCTGAGTACAAAGGGTGTACAAAGGTGTTAGTACCTACCAGTGCTCTGATGGTGATACCTTCTGTGGCCTTAGTAATGTTAGCACTTTATTTTGATTTTCTCCACCTGTAAAACAGGATTAATGTTCATTTGCCTTGGTGCAGACAGGGTAGCAGGGCAGTTTCTGAAGTCCTCTCAGATTCAAAACAAAGGAACTCTTTCAGATCTGTTGATACCATTTGGAGACAGTCATAGGCATGACTCCTCGTTCACTGCTGGATAAAGAAAGCTTAACTGACTGTAAGTGAAATAACACTTATTTTTCCTATAGCAATAACAAACATAGAAAAATAATCCTCTATTCAAATGGTTCAAAAAATAATTAGATTCTTTTAGTTTTGATAACCTCATTTACAGTAGGCCTATAGTAAAACTATATATTCATCTAAAGTGTCATGCCTCCTCAAGTATTTCCTGCCCTGGGCCTCACAGCGTGCAGCTGAACCGGAACAAACCTGTTTATTGCTTTTTTATAATCCTTACGTAAAATTTAAAGAACTTCTGTTCCTCAGTAAAGCGTTTCCTAATTCCTGCTGAATTTACCTCAGTGGAGAAAGCCATTACAGCTCAGTTAGGATTCTTTGCTAGACTGGACATTTTCTTACAAAATAAATGAAATAGCTGTTAGTTTTTTACTATTCTAATCAAACACTGGTGACTTTGAATACAGTTCTTAACTGCAAATCAGTAGGGAAGCAATTTTGCTTTGAAGGAGCTAGGTAGAATGTTAACAGCAGTCATCCTGCCAAGAAAAGTTGCTTTTGTTGCATGTATTTCCGCTCGCACGTTTGCATGTCTTAAATAAATACTGTGTATGACTCAGTGTATGACTTTGAGACTTTTTTTCCCACCCCTCTAATGTCAGGGCCCCAATTAACTTTTTCTAGTCACTTCTTTAATCAAAAGTAAGTGGGCAGGGAGAATTCTCAAGAAAAGCAGATTAATTCTGTCTCTCTGTTAAACCCACAAGTCTCAGCTCTGTTATTGCATGGCGTAACATAGCACAGTTGAAGCTGGTGAACTTTTGTCTTGAAGTAACATGGGGAAATGAGCCTCCAAGTTTCCACCAATGGCTTTGCTGCTGCTGTGCGAGTTTTCTGGAGGTCTCTGCTGTCACAGCTGCTGCAGCGATGTCTGCCTCGTCCGGCAGGTTACATGTGCTGTGGGAAAAGCAAAGCATCTGCATGAGCTGAGCCAGAGCTGTTGCTCACCTTGAATAGGCTGAGGTTGAATGTGGCGAGATTATGCCACGGCAAGGGTGCTAGTGCCTCCTGAAATGTCAGGCAGAGAAACACCAGCTCCTCAAAGAACGGGCTGGCGGCAGGGCTGTTGGCGTGGCTGGGTGTGCACCCCGCTGATGAACGCCCACCCTTCTGCTCTGGATCAGGCCGCGCTGTGTCGGCCAGCCGGAGGGGCAGGGTCTGCCTGCCCGCCCGCCCGGCGGTGCTGAGGAGGGGCCCCGCCTGCGAAGACCCGGCGTCCGTGAACGGGGAGCAAGGGCCTGGCTCGCCGTTCGTGTGCTCCGAGGTGCAAACCCTGCCCTCGCTGACTGCCCCGCCCTCGGGACAGGCCCTTCTCTCCGTGCCTCCCGGGCGGCTCCCTGCCTCCCCGTGGCGACCGCCCCCCCAACATGTCCACGTTCCCCCGGGGCGGCGGGGGGGAGGGCGGCGAGGCCCCGGCCCTCCCACCGCCCCGGGGACCGCTCAGCCGGCTCCCGGAGCCACGGCGGGAAGGCGGCACGCCACCGCCCCGCGGCGCGGACTACACTTCCCAGCATGCCGCGCGGCAGCCGCTTCCCGGCGGAACTCCGTTTCCCTGCGCGCCCCCGCCCCGCCTCACCCAGCACTACACTTCCCAGCGGGCCTCGCGGCCCCTCCGCGGCCTCTGCCTTCCGGGACTACACTTCCCAGCAAGCCCCGCGCGGCGGCGCCCCCGGGTGTCCCGCGGAGGGCGGGCGCGCGGCATGCCGGGAGCGGTAGTACCCCCGCGGCGTGCGCGCGCCGCGAGGCGGGCCGGGGCGTGTCCTCGGGGGTATATAGGCAGCCGGAGGGGTAGGGGTCTGCACTCTGCCGCCGCCGCCCCTGTCTCCAGCAGCTTCTATGCAATCTTCGGCCGTCCCCGCTCCCCCCTGCGTTGAGCCCGCGCCGGCCTCCCTGACTAGGTAGGGCCGCGCAGGCTGGCCCCGGTCACGGTGGGGGCGGGTTGCGGGGGGGGGGGGGTGGGG
>JAVKLA010000090.1:11322787-11360804 GCA_034782735.1 Sagittarius serpentarius | reverse complement strand
CCTGCCCCCCAACGTGCAGAGAGCCCACCCCAGGCTGTACAGTTGCAGCACACAACCCCTGCCACCCCCCCCCCCCAGGCAACTGGGTGCTGTGGGGTGCAGGTGGGGGTGGCCTCATTCCCTGGAACCTGTCACCTACCGGCATCGGCTCTCCTCTCCCTCCTGACCTTCAGCGCCAAGAGCTCATCTTCCAGCCGCTGGTTCTCCAGCTCCACGGCCAACAGCGCTGCATCCAGGCCCCGTGGGTCGGCGTCGGGGGGCTCTGCCAGCACAGCCAGGGGTACCGCACTTGCTGGCCATGGAGCCAGGGTCCCTGCTGGGGCTTGGGCCCGGGGCTGGGGCTTACCCATAGTCTTGCCCCCATGCAACCCCATGGGTCTTTTCTCCAGCGCCGTGGCCTCCACCTGGAGGTGGAGGAGCTGGGCCAGGATGGCTGGGTTGTGCCCTCCGGCGCGCAGGTAGGACAGTCGCAGTGCCCTGCCACAGCCCCAGTGTCAGCCACTGCTGGCGCTCAGCAGGACGCTCAGCTCGGCTCTGCCATCGCCCACAGACCCTCACCTGGCCTCGGCGGCAAGTGGCCCAGCGGCTGGCAGGAAGGTGTCAAGGCGGAGGGCAGCCCTGGGGAAGGAAACCAGCAAATGGCGGGGGATGGGGGGGTGAGGGGGGGTGTGGTGAGGGGCTGGATTGAGAGCACCCCACTCCCTGAGCGCTGCCCTGATGCAGAGCCCTGGCTCCCTGGCCGGGGCTCACCCTCCATGCGACAGCCGTCCGACATGGTCCTGTGGCACCTCCGGAATCCAGCTGAGCTCCAGTTCCCCCTGCTCAGGTCGGGGGGTTGCAGCTGCCCCTGCCCCCAGCGCTGCCAGCCGCCGGCACAGCCCTGCCAGGACGGTGAGAGGCCGCAGGGGCTCAGCACAGCCCCCACAGCCCCACTCCCCTGGGGGTTACTGTGTCACACAGGTGCCTCCCCATCACCCAAAAACCCGTGCCAGCACCTACCCTCTCTCTGCTGCTCCAGCTGCTGGGTCCTGGCCCGGATTTCAGCCACCTGGCGTTCGTGGGCCTCCAGCAGCTCCTGTGGCCGCTGCCCGTGTCCCCGCGGTGGGGCCGGCCGCTGGCTGGGCTCTCCCTGCTGCACAGGGGGTTGCAACAGGCAGGAGGGGCTGGACCCCACCGTCCATGGTGCTCGGGGTGTAAGGAGGTGTTGGGGTGTCGATGCCCACCCCAGGGGTGTGGGGTTTGCCGTACCTCTGCCGTCAGCCTCCTGGAAGCGGGGTCAGCCGTGCGGAGGAGGGCCCTCTCACGGGGGGTGAGCACGTCCCCCAGGGGAGCCCCCCGCACTCGCCCAGGCCCCTGCTGTCCCCGTGCGGCTGGAAGGAGCCCGGGATGCACGAGGAGACAGCGTGGCTCAGTACGGTGCCCATGCTGGGACGCCCCGACCTCGCAAAGGCAAACAGGAAGGGGGAAAAAAAATACTTAATAATATACATTTTTCTGGCTTTGGCAAAATAAGCACCGAGGGCTGCCCGTGCGGTGCAGTGGGGGAGGATGGAGGGTCCCCCTGGTTCAGGCTGGCCCGGATCCAGCTGCGGTGGCTGTGACACCCCCTTTCCTCACCCCATGGCACATCCCAGCCCAGCACCCATCCCTGTCCCCATCTCTGCTGACCATCCCATCCCCGCACACCCTGCGCCAGACCCGGCTCCACACTACCGAGGCCTCCTGTGGCCACCCCGCCGTGCCCGCGGCCCCCTCCGCAGGCGGTGGGTCTTCCCTGGGGGGGCAGGAGCTGCCAGCCCCCAGGATCCCGAGGCACAGCTTCTCCTGATGCGCCCGCAGGAGTGGCCAGGAACTGAAAGCCATGTGGCAGCGGGGACAGGCGAAGCCCCCCGCACTCAGCATGGGGCACCCTGGAAAGCACAAGGGGGTGGGGTGTCACCTGGGGGTCCCACCCTGCCAGGGCAGAGGGGTCCTTCTGCCGGGGGTGGCACCCCGGGGCGAGCTGGGACCCACGCACAGACCTGCTCGGTGGCGGTGGCGGCGGCAGCAGCTGCGGTGTTTGAAGCCACCGTTGCTACGTTGGGCCGGGCGAGGGAGGGCGGCCGCACCCCTGACGGTGGCCATTCCCACTGTTTACCACAGGCCCTGGAAAGGGGGGAAAAACCGGTGCTTGGCCACCTGCGCGATCCACAGAAAACAAGATGGGGGAGTCCCCGGCGGCAGCGACGCGCAGCAAGAGGCCGCCCCGTCCCCTCAACGTTCCCCCTCTCACGGCTACAAAGCGCTCGCTGCCGGCCGTGCCCGGCCCCGGGGGTGCCCCTTCTCCTCCTTGCAGCACCTCACAACTGCGCACCGCAGCCTTGAAGCTAATGAACAACCTCCACGCCGAGGTGGAACAGCTCCTTCTCCCCCCTGCCCCCTTTTCATTGCCACAGGGGTCCAGGGCCCTACCCTCCGTCCCAGAATAATCTCCCCTCCTTCCATCTTTGCCCCATCGCTGCTTGCTGAGCCTCTGCAGGCTCTTCTCGGGGTGCTGTAGGTCACCCTCCCGCTTCGGTGCTAGCGGTACCTGTCACAGATCATCAGGGATTTGCTCAGGAAAAAGCTGCCCTTTAATTTATGTGGATTTTCTCAATTAGCTTCCCTCCAGAGGCAGTCTGTAACATCGTAGAAATTTGATCAGTGTTTAAACCCTGCCCATCCCATGGGAGGGTCGGGGCACCGAAGCTGAAGGAAGAGTTTGGCGCGGAACGCAAGGAGCTCTCGCTGCACACACATCACGCTTTGCTGTCCCCCCATCAGGCAGGAATGGTTTAGCAATCGCCTTTGCCCATTACAAGTGGCTACCAGCAGGGATGTGATGTGACGGGCTTCTTTAAACTTACCCCCTTTTCTTGATAACAATGCAAATACATTTGCATAATTTTTCACTTAAATGGATATAGCAAGTTAAATTTTTCAAAAACGGATAAACTCTTCCAGACAAAAAGCCGTGTTTGATGGGACCAAAGCGGTGGGACCCTGCAAAGGAACTAGACGATCTGTGAAATGTCTCACAGGAGCCCAAGCACTCCCCCACGCCTTCCCAGCTAGGCGGGCGACTGGAGCTCGGCTTCCAGCTGGCAGCGACGAAGGAACAGCCCTTAGCCCTCCCCTGACCCCGGGGGTTACCTGCAGTGCCCGTGGCCCACTGTCAGCGGGAACTAAAGCCATCAGCAGCCGAGTTACACCCGGTGTCGCCGAGAGCATTCCCTTGAGTCCAGATGCAAAGATTCATGGCTAAACGTTAAAATTATTACACATCTGTCCTCTCTGCCTGGTCAGGAGTGGATTAAAAAAAAACCCCAAGCAAGACCTCGGGTGAAATCCCCTCAGGTCACAGCGAGACCAGGATTTCGTACCTGATACGCAATTCCATCCAACCCACTTGCAAACAGTGCACCAACATGCAAATACTTCCCAATCCAAAACATTTGTGTAGAAGCTGAACTTAAAACAGACACTGAAATAGCTTAGGCCACAACTGAGTTGTTTGTAAAATCCTTTTTAATCTAATAGAAATGTTTTCATGAATTTTTAAAAAAGATTTCAATGAAAACAGCTTTGGATTCAGACATTCCCTTGCCACGTTGTGAACATAAACAGCAGCATTGCACTAGGAACAAGTGACACCGACCAGTCGAGCTTCACGATTTTGTATGAAGCAGAAAAAAAAAAAAAAAAAGCAAACTGCTTTAGTGGAAGATAACTTGAATTATTTTCTCTCATTTATTAAAAAAAAAAAAACACAAAACAAACATGGGCTATCATCTCACCATTGTTCTCCCTCTCCCTTCTTAAAGGAAGAGTTTAGCTCCTGCAGTCTGAGCACTACAGCAATGTTTGCCAAGTGGAAAAATACAGCGGGAGAAGAAACTATTTATCCCCAGTGCTATTAAACCCCCAAAGTTGCAGGTCCCTTTAGAGGAAAGCTTTTCTTACATAAGAAAGACAATTAGAATTGGCAAACTGATGCAAAATATTTATTCCAAGTTAGTTATTTTTGATGCAGTAGTTTTTCCCCCTCATACAGACTCAATGTGATAGTCACTTTTTTAAATCTGTAAATAATGTTATCAAAATAATCTTAATCTTTGAAATCTCACAAAAAATTTATATTTTACAATCCACCCTGAATATCAAGGCTGCAAGAAGAAGAACACAAACAATTCCTATATCCAAATATTTTACAGCTGTACCCAAAAAAAGAAAACCACAAACGCCTGGTTAAGTGATGAAGCTCCCCGAGCCGCCAAAAAAAAATAAAATAAAATAAAAAATTCATGTTATTAGCATTAATTTAACATAATTAGAACTTCAATAGCCATTTTGTCATTGACAATGATTGTTTTAGCACACTGTTACCGCACAACATTATGTAATGCAGGCGGCACTGTTAGAAGCTTGTTGTTGCAAAGATCAGTCAGCCACTTGTATCCTGCTTACAAGACTGAACTTGTGCACTGCCCCACAAGGGATTTTTGTCAAAATTTGCTAGCTGCACAAACTTCTATTAAGCATTAGGGCAAAACCAAAAGAAAAAGCTAAAGAAGCCAATTTCTCTCTTCTTTGGGATACAATTATTTCCCTTGTGCATGAAGTATCAACAACAAAAGAAAAAACTGAACAGACTGGAGACAGAATAAACTCTGTTTAGTTTATACAATCCCAAACACATGTTGAACTATGAACTGAGTTTATTGGGTTGGTTTTATTTATTTCAATTTTCTTGTGCCTGCTTTCAGGCATCGTCATCTGATGTTTCACTGCTACTGGTTTCTGTGTCTGAGTCCTCAATCTTTGTCTTAAAAGTGCTTCTCCAGTGGAACAACAGGCTGGAGCCGCGGCCCTGAAGAAATCCATTCTTCCCAAATCCGTTTCTTCTTCGCTGTAGGAACGAAAGCAAGTTTTAAAACAAGCAAAAGTGCCAAGAGTAACTGTCACTAACCATCTGTGGACACACACTATCTATTTGATTGTATACACATCCTCTGCACAGATAATGCAGTCATCAATTCCACTACAATCTCACTTCAGTTCTTTCGTCTTCTCGAACATCCTTAAGAATTACACCGCAGAAGACTTGTACATGAGAAGGGAGAGGGAGAAGAGCAGCCACAAGTGGCAAGAGCTGTAAACATACCTGCTCTGATTTAATTTGGAACTCTTTGAGCTCATCCTCCGTGAGGGGAAGATAGTTCTCATCATTTTCAGGATATTCCTGCCATCCCATTTCTTTCAATAACCTGATTTGTGGAGAAAAGAGAAGGAGCACAGGAATTAAAGCAAGGGGACAACAGCAAAGATGAGAACATTTTGTCCATGAAGCACAAGGTTTCGTATTAAATCACTCCCAATTCACCAGGGAATCTTCTGTTAGAGACCACTTCAACAATGCTTCGTGTTGACCCAACATTTTTCATATTTAATGTCTTTCACAAATACTTAATCATCAGCAGTCCCGTACAACAGGTAAATAACTCGTCTGGCATAAGGAAAACAAGGCAGAGATTTGAAATTCTACCCAAGGACACTGAAGGAGGATGTGAGGCAATCAAACCAGTACTGCAGCTCAGGATTCTCCTAAAACTTACTATCTGCTTACACCAGATGCTCACATGCTGCTTACTCACGGAAGCAAGATACAAGCTGAGATACTAGGTAAATATTTTCTTAACTCTCCCCCACTTTTACAGCATTTAAAGAAGCACAGGAGTACTTTAAGTGCAGACAGAAAGTGGTGTGTGCATGTGACAGTGTGTCTTCAGACCGTTTCATTTAGGACACTGCTTGTAAATTAACCAGAATCACACTAGGTTTGTGCTCACTCCTGGTGTGGGCAGCTAAATATCTAGGCAGCATTAACACACAGGGATGTGGCACCAGAGAAGCGCAGGAGTTTAATTATAGACCTTGGCAAAGTCTTGGCTCAGCTGTCATCAGTGTCTTATTTTCAGTAAGACTCCACCCAGTCCAGCACTAGTCATGAAGCCCACACACCTCCAAGCTCAGTACACACAAAGCTACTGCTGCTTCCCAGAGAGTTGTCTTTGAAATAGTTTCCTTCTCCTCACAGAGTCCAAGGACTCACCCTCCTTTACTCCAGACACCTCATTTTGTCATTTACTCACCTGTGTTCTGCTTCCAATGAATGAGAGAGGTTTTCCCCCTCCTCCGGCAAAGGGAGAGAAAGGCCATTCTGATGGCAGTTCTCTTCCCAGTTTTCCTTTGGTTCTGGTGTGCTGTTGCTCTCCATCTAAAGAAAAATAAAAGCATCCAAGTGTGCTTGCCCAGACCATGCCAACAGCACAGTTCCGAGTTCAAGCTTCTGCTTTTGGAAGTAAAGCAAAGCCTTTCACCTCGAGTCAGTGTTTTTTTTACAGAGCCTGGACCAAGAATAGTTAAAAGCAACTTCTACCTGGCTGTGACAAGACAACACAATGTGAACGACATTCGGTGGATGGTACTCTTGTGTCAAGGGATTAAGTGCTGGCATTACAAAGCCATCATCAGTGGCTTCAGAGTGAGAGTAAGAAAACTATGAGAATGAAATACTCCTAAGGAGGGCCTTTACATACACATTAAGCCACAGATCTATGCATTTAGGGGCCTGGTCCAAGCCTCTGAGGCTTGAGCCACTATCCTGCACCTTTCACAAGCACTGAATTCAACCTTCCTGTAGATGTAGCTTGACACGGAAGTTTGAAAGCAGATTAAGATGTTACAAATTAAGACGTTAAAATATGGTATTGTTCCACTCCTTAGAGAATCCTTGCAAAGATCTAGACTACCTTCACCATCTGTGACCTTCCCTTCCACCTCTATTTATTTCTTATCCATTTGCGTTTCATGTTACGGATCTCCCTTCATCACAGCGCTGTGCACTACTTCCGCTGGCACGTGCGCCAGACCAATGGAAGTCATTCCTTTCCTCCTCCAGAGCCTGAATTACATACACTGCGCTGCTTTTTTTCAGTACCCAACTCCTTAAATACATAAGGATCATATATACAGTAAGGACAGCGATCTTACATCATCCAGTTTGTCACCTTCTCTGTTCTCTGTTATCTCCCCATTCCTATCATCTTTCAGTGCCTTCAGGAATTCGCTCTTTTTATCAGTGGTACGGCGCATCAGCTTCGTCAGGCGTGAAGAGCAGATCTCGATGGGAGGGGTGGTGCTGGAAGGACTCTAGACAAGGAAGGTAGAATACAGAGACTTTCAAACTGTATTGCTGTGAAGATGGGGCCCTCTTCAGGGTCTCTGCCTACACCCTTCAAACATCCATCAGTTCTTCGGCTGGCTCTTAGCCCCTCAAAAAAGAAACTCTAATGTCAAATTCCCATCAAAATACTGATTAGCGTTGCACATTGTTCTCCCACCTATCATTATCGATTCCTAATTTCTTCTTCCCTTAGGAGTCAATTCATATAGCCATGAATATGTTTATTTTGTTCCTTGGCAATGTAACTCTCTCAAGCAATGCTGGAGCCTACAACAGAGTATTAAGGCAGAGAACTTCATGGAGGACTCTTACCCTACAAAAACTGAAAAATTAAGGAGATTAGGCTCAGTTCAAATTTGCGTCTTAAGCCATCTTGACAAGACTCTACCCTGAAATTAAGCTATGGGGTGGTAACCTCCTTTCAGGGAGTGGTCACATCCTTAACTAACCACAACTGGGCATGAAATAGGTAGCCACAGCCTCGGTATCCTCCCCTGGACAGCACACTGCTGATTCCTTGCTATATACACTCAGAAGGGTCAGTGTGTAGCCAGACACTGACAACCCCAGAGCCTGTGGGAAACCTGCTCAGCTCAATTCATGAGCCCAAGGTAACCTCCCATGCTCTTCCACAGTGTTTAAGCTTTCTTAATTATCTCGAGTCTGTGAACCAGGCATAAGGCACAAGTTTGCACATTAGCAGTACCCCAGCCATGACACTGCAGTAAAAACATTGCTAACCAAGATGAGCTTTCAATTTAATCTGTTCCATCATTTTGACTGGACACGCAAAAGAAATCTAAGAACCTGTTATGTTAAAGTTCCCAATATCTTAACCTTCTGCTCATATATGGAGTTAATGTCTGGCTACTCTAAGACAACGAGGAATTTAGACATTAATATGGATACCCTACGCTAGAATCTTGCATGCAAAACTACTCTCTTACCTGCTTTGATTTTTTTCTCAATATTAAAACAGAGTAAAATTTCCTAAAATCTGTAAGTGTTTTTCTCCCCCCTACCCCCAGCACATTTTTTTAAGATAGGGTGGGAAGGCTGCAAATTCAGGCTCTTCAAAATTAATCTCCTTTGCAAAATATTTTTATCATACTCACAGTGCTGAGGAAAGATCACGGGAACTAAAATATTTAGCAAAACAAAAACAAGGTAGCAACTGCTGCTTATATTTCTAATGCCTGTTGCACATGAAACACTGGTGTGAAATAATGCCATTCAGGGAAGCGCATGCTGAAAGTTAATGCCTTACAGTAAACATTTCTCAGGTGGCCTTTTCAGATTTTGCCTAATTCAACACAGTAAGGAACAAATCAGCAATTGTAACAGACACAAGTGACTGAGTATTAGGATAAAATGCTAGCATAGTACTGAAATTAAGCTCTCAACATGGTAACTAGTTCGATTGCAGTGACAGAAGATAACAATGAACAAAGGAGACTAAAAAATTAGATGTCTTCTGGTAATTTGGAATAGTCTACTTGAGCTCTTTGCTAGTGGCTGGTTCAACGTTTAACAGAACTGCTGAGGTACAAAACCTTATTTTCTACACATTAGGGGAAGCAGTTATAGCTAAAGTTTATAAACAACAGATTCCTGCAAGGGAATTTAACTTCACCTCAATTCTCGTTTTATGCGTAACTTTCTGTAGAAGGGTTTTTACATAACATTCTCTTTTAGTATTAAAGGTGTACAAGTAGTCACTTTCGGTATCTTTTCTAAAGGTAAGTTTAGCCCTTTGACTGAAACATCAAGGCATCTCTCAGTTGCGGTCTGTTTTTTTTTTTTTTTTTTATGAGAGCACTATGCATCATCTCAGATTTGTTCAGATGTCAGTCTAAGAGATGGCTACTCTTACAGAAAAGTCATCCCAAATCATTTTAAGGATTCAGATGGTATCTTAATTTGGTTATCTTAGACTGGCTTGTGGGGACACAGTGCCAGTGCTAGTTGGCACCCTTTGGGTTTTCAACACACTGTGGTCTCTTATGAATAAAGGTGCTATTTTCAGCACTTCTGCAGGAGTGGCATTATCCCCATTTCAGAAATAAAAAGACAGAGATTGCTTGTAGTAGGCCTGTGGAGCTAGGATTACAGTAGTATTTGCTGGCCATGGTCCTGTGTTTTCATACTGCCAGTCTCCAACAGATTCAAAGAAAAATATATTACAAGTGTTCAGTTTTAGTTGGGAGGAAATTTTAAGCCATTTTTGTTTAGTTGATTGACAGCAGTAATACAAGAAGTGTTCAAGGAAGTACTGCTTGTTCTGGGGAAAACCCAGCTGCCTACTCCTGCTGTCAGATCAGTACCTGACATCTTTGCTGACTAAAGCTTCACACAAGACCTTCTTAGACAGGGTGGGTGGGTGAAGGAGACTACTTGTGTTACTAGTGCATGATATCAAGTGAATGCCCTTCTCCGTATCTACCTGGAGATGAAAGCCTATTTAAGTTTACGTTGCTGCAAAGGTGTCCATACCGTGCTGTGCATTACACAAAAAGGAAGGCTGTCAGTAGCACAAAGGACTTGGTCTAAGCACAGACAAAAGCAAGGTAAGGGAAAGGAATACAGTGTAAGACCTATTTGTCAAAGTGACAGGTGCATGCTTGTTAACTATTGCTTTTAAGGACTGCTTTTACACCCAGCAGTGGCTAAAGCAGAAAAGTACAGGCTGTTGCAAAGTAAAGCCTGCAAAGCAAAGAATCACAAAGATGACAAGGTCTTACTTTAGAAGTAAGATCTGTAAAGGTACAAGACAAATGCACAACTAACACTTGAAACACAAACATATTAATTTCAATTTTTCTGAATATGTAATTTACCACAGTCTGTTTTACTTTTGTTCTTTTCACTTATGATCACAAACCTGCTGAATTCTGATTCCCAGGGGCAGAGCAGAAAAGTTATTCAGTGTCACTTTTCTATTAAGCTTTGTGGAATTTCAAGGTCCGAAGCAGCACTTTTGTATACAAGCTACGAAGTGAGGCATAGGAATGCTGGCCAAAACATGTTATGTCACAGTTACTGCTGAAATGTTAACAGATACATATTCCAAGGTTCTCTCCATACTTCAGACCAAAACCAGAGGTAAATCAGTTTCCACCTCAGCAGATGACCTCCTTCCACACCAAAATTCAAAACAGACACGTAGCTGAAGACACATGTACACATGTTAAGCTCCCTCAACCCCCTCAGAGCTCACTGCTTGTGCTGCTTTCTAGAGATAGGAAAGGAGGCAGATCACCCTCCTTCCTCTTCTTTTCCCATACTAAAGAACAGCATGGGAATCAGTTTACCTATCTATTCACATCAGTTCTTGGTAACTGCACTCTGACAACACCAAGTCTGTGCATGTCTATTTTTGCAATGGTATTTAAAGCGTTAATACTTTTTTTTTATATTGGAGGGAAATTTTAATACATTCGGACAAATACCAACGGCTTTATATCCAGGTAAACCATATTTTTATTTCTTTTAGTGTATCAGAGATGTGACAGAACATGCTAAGAAAGTACAAGTGATTCATTCTTCAAGGGTGCAAAGGCAGGTACCATGTACAGAAAGGACCTTATGTTCAAGCTCTAGTAGGTGATAGTGATAGAAGTTCCCACCCTATCCCCAAACCCAACCCCTTACCTCTTTGGGAGAGGTGAGGACTGAGCCACTCGCCAGTACCGCTGGTTTGGTTACAGACACTGGACTGGTAAAGGCAGAGTCACGGCTGGAGGAAAGTGAGCCTGGTTTATGTTCACTTCTGTTGGCTTTCCACGGACTTGGCTATATTGAAGAGAACACAAAATACTGGACAGTAAATGGTAAGGCACAAGAAGAGGTTGCTTGCAAGCAGTAAAACAAATAAACAAACATTATGTTGGCTGTTGTACAGACTTTTTTCCCCCCTCCCTCTCCAAGAAGAGTGTCAACAAGTTTACCTTGACACCCATTATTTTTTCCCCGTTTTCTTCTGTTTTCTCCGAGACACACAGAATTCTGCTTCATGGGCACCACCCTCCAGTAAAACACCATTAGAGCTCAAAGAAAAAAATACAGCATTGCTCTTCATTAACTGGAATCACCACCGAGTAATGCAATGCATCTTACAGCTACCCACACATGGGAAGTAAAAAATCCCAATTAAATTCACATTTCATATGGGAACACTGGATGCCACAAAGAAAGGGTTTGCATCACTTGGCAGAAACTTCCCCTGTGCGAGGAAGAAGCACATCAAGGAATATTTCTGTCCAGGCCAAGAATGCAAATTATTAATTTCCTAGGGCTCTGAAAGTGTCCATCATTGCACTGATTTAGCAACAACAACAAAAAGAAAAAAAGAAAAAAGAAAGAAGAAAAAGCAGCCAGTTCATTAAAGTGCATGAGCACTTGCTGTTTTGCTCTGGATCCCCTCTGCAGTATCCCTTCAAGTACACTGGCAATTTGGCTGAAAAACAAAGACTTCAAGGTAAGTTTTTGTTACTTGGAATGTTATTGTTGAGCCTCCCTTATCAACCAAGGGCAAATACTGTGAAATGACAATCTTTACAAAAAGGATCCTAACAACAAACTTGTATCAAATAGCACAAGAAATACACCTATCAGAGCATTAAAACATACTGGTTCGTTTGACCTATTAGACTTCTGAAGCCAACTTCAAGTCATTAGCAAAATAACTCATGCACAAGTGGGATTCAATTAAATCTGAGATGCAATAGATTTTGCATTCTCCAAGCAATGAGAGCAGAAGCCATTATTCCAGTAGGTTCTCACTCTTCATTGGGTTATGTTATTCATTTTTAAATGAATACATCAGTAGGAGAGGCCATCAGCATTATTCTTCCACTCCAAATTAAAAAAAAAAACCATCAGTCCACATTATTGAATGGATTAATCGGCATTCACAGCACACATTCCAAACATTCCCTTCAAATCCAGACACTATCCCCATCTGCACAATATTGACCGGTACTAAAATTAGGCTGTAGAATTACTATGACAAAAAGTTTCTCTCCACAGATCCGGTGGTTGCACTGTTCAGATACTCAGCTCTTAGCTGCTGATTGTTGTTCTCCCAGCTTCCACAAAGGGGCAGCTTAGACAAATTCAAAGACAGACAGACCCCTATTGCTTTCTTAGGGAGGCCACTAGATTCAAGCACAACAACTACAGATGAATATCAAAAAGGAATTATTTGCAGATTATGACCTTCATGGATTGCTTGACTGTGAACAATTAGCCATCTCAATTAGCCAAGAAAGAATGCACTTGTTTCACTGCCACCAGTTCTCTTCCTTTCAACACTGCTTGGTACAACTTAACAAAAACATTTTTCATTCGGTTTCCCTGTGACAGCTTTCCAATACTGCTGACTTTGTCAAAAGGAGTGTTTTGACCCCTCTACTACTTTATGCTCTGTAATTTCTGTACAACTTTCTAGGAGTCTCCAGAATAACACATCCAACCATAGCTGCTTTATGTCTGTACCTTTAAAAAAAGGCATCATGCATGCAGTTTTTCTAGCTAAGGATATGCTGATACCCCACCTTTTAGCTTTGCTAATGGTCACCATTCAGTAACAAAAGCACTGTTGATGACATGAGCAGACAATTCTTCCCTATTGTAATCCCCACAACTGAGGAGCACTATACTCCCCCAACAGTCAGAGCACCATGTCAATGCATACACACTTAAAAATTACTATCTAAATCACTTCACTAAGTACATATTTATATCCTGCTTAACATGACTGATGTCTTGGGCTACATATCAAAAGTCAGTACCTTTTCCACTAGTCAAACAGCATTTCATATGTTATCAATACTGTAATACTTCAGGTATGAATGAACCCAGGTGTAATCCAGGCCTACCAACTGGTTCAGTACAGTACATACTTCATTAAAAGGAACTTGGGCAGCTACCACTACATATTGCCATAATCTATGATTTAAATACAGATACACAATCTGGAATGCAAATGAGAGCTATGTAACATGTAAAACAAGCTAACAAAAAAAGCCCTACCATTATTTTTGATCTAAGCTGAACTTCCATACCACAGTCACAAGGCTGTCTCAGAAAAACAGATCATATTTGTCAAATTATCTATAAAATTTTAAGGGTTTATTCTGACTGTGAGCACTGGTTATTGTATTTTTTGTTTCATCTGAAGAACCAAAACTTAAGAGTCTAATTTCAGAACAGAGTTAGGAAAAGCTTCAAGAGCAGCTCTTCTAGACAGAATTAAGGAAAAGCCTCTGACCATGCGGCTTTAGAAGTAGCCAAAACAAATGCAATGGTGATGCACAGCAAGGAGTAATAGCCAAACAGATTTTTCTGTCAAAATTCTACAATTTCAAGCAACAGGTATACCATGACCAGCAGTAACAAAAGACATCTACATAGCTTTTAGAAGTGCATTTCAATCTCTCCACCTCTACAGTTGGTAGAGCACTAACTGTCAGACCTCGCAAGTTATCTTTGCGCGTAACAGCAGCTAAGACAGAAAAGCTGAATGCATTCCTGTTCACTAAAATTCTGTTTACTTTGAAGCAATCAAAAAGACAATCTAACAGTCTGGACAGAAACTGTATCTTCGGCTTTTTGTTTCAAAGGCCACTCAAAACATCCGGACTAAAACCAGGTAAGACTGTATATACACATATATCAATCAAGCTGTGCAAGCACAAATAAAAGCCACAGGAGGCTCCCTAACTATCAGGAGCTGCATTTTGTTTATCTATTCTAAACAAGTACATATATGGACTGAAAACTGTATATAGAATGAAAAACTCTTATTAAGAACCTTTATAATGGGCCAATTTATCCCATCTCACCGAGAAGATCAGTTGTCAAATTAAGGGTTTATACAAGATTATTTGATAATCATTTTAATCATTAGCATTTTTACTGTAGCTGGCAGAATTTAGCCTGAATTAAGAGAAACTTACGAAATGGAAAGAAGCTCTAAACTTGCTTTCTTACAAAAAAAGCTGTTAACCTTTCCTATTTTGCTTTTATCTTTGAAGTGTGTAAGCTAATCTACTCTAATCATAGGAAAGATTTTGTTGGAATGTTGCAGTCAGCATTAGTAATTAATACATTTTAGAACTCAAAGTATTTGGACACCTTTTTAAAGAACAACCTAGCCAATAATTTTCTTTAGCTTCTTAAATACTTTCACTATCAATCTTACAAAGTTTCTACAACATCTATACATGTAGATTCTCTTCAAAAATGGGCAAGATGAAGCCTAGAACTAGGAAACAAGAAAACTACTTGTTTTTTTCAACACTCCTATATTTCTTTCAGTAAAAGAATTATAGCACAAAACGCATTACTTTTCCAGGTTGTCTTTAAGGCTCAACTAAATTAGAACTAAATTGCAGGATGTTACAATCTAATCTGATCTTAGCCTCAACTGCGTTTTAAACACATCAAAGTATTGTAACCCAATAAAGATTTTTCAAGGTAGTCATGTGAACGATTCAAGCACGTTGTAGCACACATTACACTTCTCTAGCATTGCTTGTTTTGTCTAATTGAGGTAAGGTTTTGTCTAATGCATGAGAACACACCCACACAGAGAGTATAGTCAGAAGAGAGGTTAGTTCTCTGTATAGACAAGACCAAACAGCATATTAACAGGTAACACAGACCTCTACTGTAAAGGCCACTATCCCAGAAACTACTGGATTCCAATTCCTACTATTGGCTAGGAGGTTGATTCCCTTGTAAAGGGAGAGAGTTCTCCCTTGATCTTCAGTTCATTGACTTCACTGGAAACCCCTGTACCTTGGAAGGAGGAGCTGCAGGTTTTGGAACCAGATTTTTGTAGACACTTGGGACAATGGTGGTGGCTTTGTTGCCATTTGCCAGGTGAGAAACAGGTGATGTAAATGCAGCTGAGAAGGCGGCAGCAGGATCCTCTTTTGAAACCTTTTTGATGACCAGCATCTTGGTAGGTTGCTTGGCACTAGGGGGGTTTTCTGTAAAAATAAACCAAGAAAAATTCTGAAATACAAATGTTCAGTTTCTTAACAGGTTCAGTATACTGCTCCAGTTTCTCCCCTCTCATCTCAGATACTACGCATCTGGTTCTGAGACTGCCATCAGCTGTTCTTTTGTTTCAGCTTTGAGCAAAGATACTGGATAAGGATGTCAAAGTCCAATCTTTTTTCATTTAACCACAACAGCTCCCTTGACACTGAAGGGAAAAAGCAACAGTGGCGTCAGCTAACAGCCTTCCATCATACTACAAGAATCAGAAAAGATACTAGCATTTTTTTGAGCAACCATGGATCAGCTTTGTTAATTCACTAACACAGCAAAAATACTTTTCATAACCTATACCTCAAAAGACATAGTGCTTTTACAAACAAGCACAATTAATATTTCTTAGGCCAAATAAACACATTTGCAGGAGCAGAACAATTTAACCACAGTAATAGTATAAACAGCTAAAAGACCCATAAATGCCGGTTGTCATTATTTTTTGAGCAGAACAATAGCTACCTGACAAACACACAAAAAGAATATAATCTGGTACTATAGCAAGAAGTGTTTTTGAATTTTTTTGTATTTGTACTCTTTAGAGTATCTAACCCAACTAATCTAAGTACATTTTAATGAGAGTTTAACAAACCTGTATTTAGTTGCTAGAACTGGTACTTTGTTTCACAATTATGTTTTTTAAAGGCACAGATTCACATACCACATCAGACTCGAAAGCAAGCCTGTTCTGAGTTAAAAAAAAATCAAATAAATCCGAACCACAGAATTATGACAGTTTTGCTGTATTTCTAATGTGAAGATCACAAGTCAGGGAACAAAGTCTAGTTCACTCAAGTCTGCTCTGTCCTTCAAGTGATGTCTGCATGGAATTGTAACTGTAGGAAGAAGGGAAGCAAGTGCAGAACCACCAGCAGTTTTTTTTACGACAAAACAAGCATGGTTTCAAGTAGTCAAAAAGGCCAAGAGATTAGTGAAGATTGTGGGAGGAAAACAAAGGAGAGAAAGCTGCAAGCTGTCTGCTTCACTTAAGTCTTTAAAATCTTTTTGAGTGGAAAAAAATAGCATGTAAACATTGGTTACAACTTTCTGCTTCAGCATCAGCATTCCGTACAGTGATGTAACTACCTTTACCTACCCCATACTCCAGAAGGTGTCCCTAAAGGTTTGTTCTGGTTGTTGTGTCTTCCAGCTTCTGGATTCAAAGATGGCTGTAAAAAGACAATGCAAATGAATATATCATTATATTGCATAAAACAACAACAACAACAAAAAATCAGTATTAACATAACATTAAGCTTTTAGGAACCCAGAGTACAGGTAAATTTGTCTGAACAGCACCTGAATTAGGAGAGTGTGCTTTGTCACAAGACATTTAAAAATCAAGTTTGCTTCTGCTGTATTTCCAACAGAACTATCAGAGGGTTCAGGATAGGCCCTTTAGTCTTCTACTGCATGATTAAGTAGATTCCAGTGACCGATACACACATAAAAGATTTAGGTATTTAATCAGCAGCTTAAAAGATAAAACAGAATCCACATCATCAGTATCTGAAGTTATCCAGTGTCATTTCCCAAATATTTTTATACAATAATTACGCACTAACTAATTAAAATAACCTACAAAAAAACAAACAAAAGCAATACTAGGTTTTTAACGTAAAGGAATAATGAATATATATACATTTACAGACAAAGAAACTACACGCCAATTTCTGTTAAGCTTTAGAGTCCACTCTTCAGGACAATACTGCATGTAAACTCAGTGCTCTCTGCAGACTTACGTTTGATTCAGTACCAGAATTCAACTTAGTGGAACAACTAAGGACGTGTCCAAGCTCAAAGCAGAGTACAGAAAATCTAAGCATTCAATGACAAGTGTTCCTGATTAGCTATTCCTCTTCCCCCGTCCCAAATAACTTCAGTTCAAAATAAAGCCATCTTGTTCCTCTTTTTAATGAATTCTTCATATGTTAGTTACTATGGTGACAGCATAAGTCTCTAATAATGAGATTCTCAAATAGTAGGCATTCCTGTTCTGTAAGAGTTAGGAAAAAATGTCACACGACAGCATAAATTCCTGCCTCAGACCCTAGAAATTCCTCTGTTTCAGTGCTTCATTTTTTAGTTACAGGTCAGTTTTATAGCAGGGGTGTTCACACCACAGGAGAACTTCAGAGACTAACAGCCTGTTTTGCAGACCTTTCAGGAAAAGTGTTGCCATTGTCAGCCACACAGGCCTAACAGCTACATACTTAAACACAGTATATATTAGTTTCTCCACTATGGACAAGACAATACAGGAGTTATTTAGTAAAGCTCACTACTAGACAGTGTGTGGTATTACCATCTTAAAAAAAAATTTTGGGGAAGTAATTACAGAAGAAACAGTCGAGTAGTTGGGGAAAGGCACTCATCAAGGCACTGAAGAAGAGAATGAAGAAGTACACTGAAGAAAGATTTAGGCCAAGATAGACTACAACAGTACACAGTCGCAATCGTTTACAGTAACTTTCTACATTTCAACAGGCTTTTGACAGTCTAAAGAACAAGCTTACAGAAATCCTGAATTACCCTATTCTTGAGAAATCAGATTAACTGAAATCTACACACAAGCTTTATCACTGTTCTCCAGGTGTTAACCTGTGATGCAGGCTACCACTCCCAGCAGAAGGAGTTGAACAACAGCATGCAATCACTCCCCAGGCACTTCACTGAAAAAACCCAGCAGCTTAAACTGAACTGGCTCCTGTGGCAATTTAAGCATAGACTCTAGATTTTGGCCTGAAGCAGCTGTGGGCATTCATGTATTTCACTCTAACTCCTAACTTCCTGACTAGAAGCAGTGCCATCAAACTGCCATGACAATTCCAGCTGTAAACAGCCATCCAGAGAAAAAAAGCTGAATAAGGGAGCAAAAAGCTCAAGATGATGATATACACAGGTGTGCACACTATCACCAGAAACTTTCATTACTGGAGGCAGCAATGGCTTTAGCACTGAAGATGAAGTCAGAGGAAATCGCATTAGGTGAAGGGACTGAGTTACCAGAACCTTAGACAATACCGACCTCATTACACTGGTCAAGAAGAGCCTAGAGAGTGCGAGAAACAAAATGCGAAAAGCAAAATACATGGTCTGATAACAATAAAATCCTCAGAGACAGGAGAAAAAAATTAAATTGGAAAGAGAAAGCAGAAAAGGTGCATATATCTCAAAGCATTAGCGCTAAGGAACACACATGGTAAGGATGAAAGCCATAATTCCAAGTACTACTTGGTAAAGTTTGGAAAACGAAAGATATTCCAGTAAAAATAGAGCCAGGATGTCAGAGACTATCATACTGATAATACCATGTAAATCAGAATGCTGGATAAGAAGTTGATGAATTGGAGATACTGATGGAAGAAATGGCTCAAGAAACCCCTATCTCCAGATTAACAGAGAAACAGGAAAACATCTCTGATAACAAAATACTATTCCAGAAGATTCCAGACAGATGGTTGCAAACGTCTGAGCACATCGTGAACAAGCTTGGGAAGGTTATCACAAACACCAACATGTATGAGAATGCAGGAGACAGGAACAGCAGGCAGACTGAAGATAAGCTGAACAGATGTACTTAGGAGCAAAAAAAAAAAGGCTTTGTAAGCAAAGCCACAAAGTCAATACAACTGTTTTTCCTGTGGCAGACCAATGGTTTTCGCTCAAGATCTGGCTTGTGTGTTACAATGCTGTCTTCAGTTCACAATAACCATTTTGCAAAATACAGAAATGTGCCAAAACCCGTAATCCAATAGGTCATCAAATCCTGAGGACTCTGGGTACCAATTAGCATCCTGTCCGCACTACAATAATTTTGTTAAATCTATTGTGATCTCAAACATGGAGTGGAATGCAACTCTAGATCCTCATCACCTATCAGTGCTAATTAAAACGAGATCTGAAAAGCCGTTTCTCACAGCTGCCACTTCTAGTGAGAAGCTACACACTTACAAAGTCTTCTTCCTCAAATTGCAATTGCTCTTTATCTTCCTTCTTCTCTTCCCTGGATTCAACAGGCAGCTTTTCTTGAAAGGCGGAACTTTTCCGAGAATGGAAGTTGCCATTCCAGTGGCGATGAACTCCAGTTCCTCCTCCACCACGCTGGTTCACACCATCATGACCCCGTGAAGGACCATGCCAGCCAGGCTGACTGCCAGAAAGCCCAACGTGAGCTCCTTTAGAAACACCAGAATCTACAGAATCATGGCGGAGAAGGGACGGCTGATGCCAGCAGTCTAAACAAAAGGAGATAAGTATGCAAATAAAAAAGTCAACACCGTGTGCAGAATACTAGAAATAACAGGCCGTTTTTCTTGTTGTTAAGTCAGTGTTCACTAAGTAACTACTAGGCCAAACTTATTAAGCTACTGTGTGATTATAGCAGAAAACAAACCAAGCTACACAAGGCACACACAGCTACCACAGAAACCCCTGAAGGTCTCAGCACATGGCATTGGAGAAGAGAATAGCACAAGTTCCTTATAGGATGTTTTGAAAAGGTATGCTTTTGGAAAATGTTGTTTATATTCTGCAGAATTCTTCTTTCTGTAGAATATTCCAAAATGTTTGCTCTCAGGCTGCATTCTGATCCTTCCCACTCACCTCCTGCAGTTCGGAGGGGCCCATTATTGAAAAATCCATCAGAAGAGTTGTGTCTCCTACGGCTCACCCCAAAGCGGCCCTCTCCCCGTGGAAGATGCTCTCCATGTTTCTCAAAGGTAGCTGCAGGGGACTGAAGAAAGTAAAAAGTGACGTAATGAAGCATTCATTAGGGCACTCCAGGAGCCTGTCAGTCCAACAGTGACATTTTGTTAATTGAAAAAAATCCCCCACATTCTTGTACTAGTTTTCAATACAGCATCCATACCCGCATTACTTAGCCAACAACATCAACAATCATGTGAACCTGATCAGAATGGCACACAAATCCATGCATCTTACACGGAATCAGAGAGAACCTAACACACTAATATTACCATCAGTCTTTGCAAACATATACTTCCTGCAAAATTCATTTAAGAAATTCTATGATACACAGGTGCTCATTCATTCACTCCCTTTTAAGTCAGAAGAGCAGCCAGCCACAGAGGATCCAATCAGTCTGACTAACATTCAGAGATACTCAAGGAAGTTAAAGCACTTTTGGACTGAAACAACTATGATGCTGTAGAAGACATTAATGCTTCTAGCATTAAGATTCTAAATAAACTTTTACTCTTCACTTTCCCTCATTTATAAAAAAAAAATCAGGTTTGTTTTAAATGGGTCAAATATCCTGAAATTACTTTTTTCTCCTAAAATTTAAGCATGAAGGTGAAAGTTGTATTCTTTCATCAATGCTGTCCATCATGATCTGGTTTGCTATTAAAATGTTTTCTCCACCGTCATGCACAACTAACACAAATTGTCAAAGTCCTAAAACAGACTTCTTGGGTCAACCTAAGCTTCTTCTGGAACTAGTTTTAGAATGATGACAACAGGCAAACTGCCCTTATTTTAAGGTTGCCAAAAACTAATAAGTATTTCTGAGTTTGGAGTTAGAACCTGAGGGCTTATTATCAACCTACTACTCATCAGGGGTCAGATTATTTTCATAAATAAAACCCAAATTACATCCCAAATTGTAAATAAGTGTCAGCTCAAGTCTTGACTCCCACAGATTCAGGGCCATTTCTTTAGTAATTTTCTACTTGGGATCTCACTCAAGTCTCAACACAAAGACACTCAATGACTTCCACATCTGAACACAAAGACTGGTCCTCCTCTGAAACAGGAGGGGTACATTTGTTGAAACAAAGAAAATTATTTTCACCTTAGTAAGTTTCCAAAAGCCTTCTTTAAAAACACAAAAGAAGTTAAAATTAAACATTTTAAGTTCAACAAAACACTGGGGCAATTTTTTGCTTTTTATTATTGTCATAGCTATAAAAGGTGGTGATCCGTATTAACGTTACCTTGGTTGACTGTGGTGTTGAAAAGTTAAGCCAGGCAGGAACAAAGTCATGCTGCGCCATTTAGGTCCAGTGTCTCCCTTCAATAAAATGAGGCATCAAACCTCATGGCCAGGATCTGTAAATGTAAAGAACATTCCCTGTCATCTTTCCCAAACTAAAATAATAATACAATTTATTTCCCAAAGCTTGGCCTATACAAATAAGGGGAAAAGTGCTGTAGTTTTCCATATTACACTTAAGCTTTTTTTTTTTTTTTCCTGCTTTGTTCCTCTGACCAAAACAGGTAAGAACTTAAACATTCCCACCTACTTCCTGTTTACAATTAACACACCCATGAAATTAATGATAGGATGGGCATGGAGGTGGGAAGAAAACAGAAGAAACAGCATACAAAAGCCATACGATGCACAGGTGTACAAAATCAAGACACGACAGAATTTGGGGTACGTTCCTTCATTGCTTCTTGTCTCATAGTCTACAAAGGGGTGATCACTGCATGTTTTATTCCAGAGGCTGTAAATCAAATATGACCAAACTGGTGATGATGTTAGAGACATTGAGAGCAGGTCAGAGACCTGAAAGACAACCATATGCCAGCTCCTGCACCCCCAACTTGAAACTGCATCCAGATCCACCAACTTCCATACACCAGGGAATATCCTATGCTGAAACTGCTTTCATAGCTAAGAAACCAAATGGTTAGGACCAGAACACACGCTGGTTGAAGGATCTTAATGGAAGTTTAACTGAAGACCAGCTGAGGTGTCTCACTGAGGAATCTGAAACTGAATTTTCTTTCCAGCATGTCATAGCAATTTCCACTGCTCAAAACAATGAAAATTCTATTACTGCTCTGTATAAGTGAATTCTGCCTTTTCATGGAAGGTTCTCCAGTTTACCGTTTTGCTTTATTTTTTCAATTTATCTATGAACAAGTCAACACTATATAAGCAAAGAAAAGAGTATGTATGATCACTTACCCTGAGTTTGGCCTCTGTAGTCCAATGTCCTCAGTTTCTGTGCTTCACTGACCTTCGGGTTCCTTCCTTCTCCAGTATGCTGTAAGGCCAGCCTTGAGGCAATAGTGCGTCTCAAAGCTGAGCACGAGAGGCCGCACTTCGTGCCAACTGTGCCCTTCACCCCCTCAGCTGCTCATTTTAACCTCTCTCTGCACTCTCACTACAAAAAAAATACCTAAGAAGGTAATTTATATTTAAAAAAAAGCCACAACCACGTTCACCTCATTAAATTTCCTCTGGTCGTGGTAGTACAGAAGTCAGCCTTTACATTACAAAAAGGTTTGTCAAGTCTGCATGACAACATTCAGAGCAACACCATGGTTAATACTGAACAGAAACACTCAAGTCTGCTGGATAATTCATGATCTGCAGCAGATCAACCTGAACACTCTGGAAAAAGGACGACGTTACATAAAAATGTTTGCCCCAAATGCTGAGATCTAAACAAGAAGCATCTGCCCAAGTGCTCTTAAAATATAAACTTCATTTTTATCACATACATCTGCTAAAAAAAGGTATAGTATTTTAAAAAATGAATGTTAGGCTATACTCTAGTCTTCACGTAACTTGGTTAATGCTCCACAGAGCTAAACACTACTTGATATAAAGCTCAAAAGCAGGCACAAATGTTTATCTCCCCGTTTTTCACCATTTACATGCTGAAACATAGGTCACATGAACAAAAAAATGCCAGATCCAAAAAATAATCTCTTCTACTCTATTTTTTTTGTAGACTGGGTGCTGCTTTTAAAGGGACACAAATTATTCCACAAGAGCTTCTTGTTCTACAGTGGAGAGTTCACTTCTGGGTCATAGTCCTCTTCCATCAAAGAGGTGAGAGACAGGAACTGCAGTCACTATAAAAAACAAACAAACCCCCATCAATACAAGCAGCATAAACATGACAAAATATGACTACAGAGAGGAGCAGAAGAAGAAATTCAGCAACCGTAGTGCAAGTGCCAAAAGCTATTTGATCTCTGATCAAAACAAAAATTGAAATAACCTAATTAAAGGTCCCTGAAAAGGGCATTTTTGCTTTTAAATGATCCCTTCCCTGATTTAGTTTACAATAGGGCAATACAAACAAGCTGAATCAGAATAAAGGGAAGAGTGGAGAAACAGCATACAGCTGATGAAGGGGATTCCACACTTCATAGCAATTTTAAAACCTGCTGCTAAAATAATTACTCTAGGCTGCAGGTAGGCTTGACCATTCCACATGCCTCATCTCCTCTATGCACCCACATCATTCCTCACCTGCTCCAGTACAGCTAGACTCACCTCTCAGGAGACTCACGATAGTAATACCTCCAGCATGCCATTAACTCCTCCACAGAAAACACCAACAACAACTGAGTTTTTTTGCTACGGCCTCTTTTTCCTTGAACCATCTTACCTAACCAGAAGCAGATAGGTTTATGGCTTCTCAAACATCTGCGAAGTTTTATTACTGTTTTGATGCCATGAGCTGTTTCTCAGGATCCCTTTAGGCTTGCCTTATTATGCCTTTATATTTGACTTATCAGAGTTTGTTTTCCTTGTCTGGATATGGTTGCATTCTTTGAGCAGTTTTTGGTTTTCATTGCACTTGTTATGCCATTCTTTACACGAAGCATGTGAATTTTTTTTTTCCCCAAGTTTTTAAGATGGTTTTGATAGAGGCTCAAAATAAACACACAGAGAGAATAGTAAGAGAATCACCACCTTTTTATGCTCTGGGTCATTCCCTTCAATAAACCCCCTAATTTTCGTATCATTTTTTCTTTCTGGAACTAGATGTTATTGTTGTGTAGGGGAGCTTGGAAAGAGGGAAACGTTTTTGCATGCAAGCTGTGAGCCATGATCACATTTCTGGAGGTAGAATAACAGCAAGCAGCCTCACAACCCCTATAAACTACCAGCCAAGATGAGGCAAAACCAGAGCAGATATGGCCACACACAATACTGACCTGGGAAGTTTCTGAGCATCCCACCCCATACCACAAGCTAGTAAGCATCACACACCGCCAACAACAAAAGTGCTAACCTATCAAGACCTGGTTTTATATCAAAGGATAATTTTTCAGTGTGTATAGGGACATGCTGGAACATCTGCTGCAGAGAAAACAGTCTTCTCATCATGCTGAACTCAGCAAAGGTACAGTACTCCTTTAGATGTGACCTTCTGAGGCTGCTACCAAACATTTGAGTAGTAAGTAGAAGATAAAACAGGGACAAAAGTCAATGCAGTTGACTATATTTAAACAAGATTCATTACCTTCGGAATAAATATGCTTTTCAGAACAAACTGTATAGCAATTAAGCCATGTCTATTGACAGAAATCATATAATTTAAGAAGGTGATTTAATGAACCTTGAGGATGATACACAGCAATGTGAAAAATAGACCTAAACAGAGCAAAGCTCACAGATAACTCCCGTCTGGATTTAAGGGTATCTAAATAAATAAACATCACAGAATTACAGTTTTGAAGTAGGAACTAGGTCTGAGTATATAACAAAAGTAAAAATACCACAGAAGTACAATACCCAGGTTCTACTTCACAAAAATGGTTCCTGGTACCCTTGGAAAAGCAAATGGAAAAGGAAAGCACATCCACAGTTTGCAAAACTTGTGTTGCTCTTTTTATATTTCAGCACAATCAAAACCAAGGTGAAACTCTTTGCAAAACTCCAACCACCAATTTAGAAAAGATCTTGAAGAAGATTCAGGTCTCTCAACCTGATACTTTGATATCATTGTTAGCGTCACTGACCAGGGCAGTTCATTAAGAAGCAGTATCTAACACGCACATGGACAGTCTAGTGCAACTCCTGGACTGATGTCCAAGTTTTGCAAGCATCATGCTCATACAGTTAGCATACATTAGGCACTGCTGACCAGAAAACCTTACTCTTGGTTAAAGGAATGACCTCCACATCACCTCAAACCTTCCATCAAGTATTTTGATACTTCTGTAGCCTTTATTCTGAAACAATCTCACTTGTCGGTGTCACAGTTACTGGGAGGCTCTGCACTGAGGTTGCAGTAAATTAAAGCAAGATGCTTAAATTAATCTCCACCCACTTCTCTTCAGGTAGTGTACAGAAGGCACACTTCAGATAGTAAATTCACAGTCATGTCCTGAGCTCTTCCAAAGTTGTGCTCCCTGGCACGAGCAAGGTACCGAAGGCTATACGCCAACACACTCTATGCCGATGCAGCCTGCAGCTGGCTCTGCATTTCAACAGGCATATATACTGCTCTTCAGTCATTGCCTTCCTGTGCACGACTATCACAAAAAGAACAAGGAATGTGACGTTAAAATGCAATACTTTTTGCTAAAGCAAAAAACTTGCTGCTAGATAAAATGTTGTAAACTATACTACTACTGAAACCCTTCAGTCTCCAGGGTTAGCTCATGTGCTAGGTTTTACAGCCTCCTCTCACACACACTGTGAATCCTGTCCAACATTACACCTTCAATCTACCTAGGACTACTTCCATAACCTACCATAGTACTGACAACAGTAACATCACAAAATCATAATGGGCAAGACTCATTATGACAAGACCCAGACTTCTCTGACAGTAACCTACAATAAATTCTTAAGGAAAAGTGCAAGAACAAGAGCAAAGAGCATCATGGCTCCCAGGATACTTTCTCAGACTTTTAAGCAAATTACCAGTTTCCATGTAAATCTGTTGAATTGTTTTGTTTTTAGACACATTTATATATTTTTGCCTCTCAAATGAGAGGGGGCACAGTTTACTTGTGCTTTGTGGAAAAGTTGATTTGTGGCTATAAAAATCTCAGCCTCAATTCAATTGGATGTTTTCTTGTGCTACCAAAGTGCCCAACCACATTCTACTCAGTTTTTCATGATACTTATGATTTTATACATGATAGATGTACTCATCAAGTCATTCCTCTTGCAAGCTAAGTCAGACTATTTGTGGAAGCTTTCTGAACACCTCTAATAATCCTTACCAGACTTTACTGTATCTTTTAGATATTACATCACCAAAACGGCATAAAGTGTTCAAGATCTGGGAGCATGACCAATTTATACAGTGGCAAAATGGTGCATTTTTAAATGTTTCTTCCCAATATCTAACATTGCTACTTTTTTTTTTATTACTACATAGAACTGAAGTGACCTTTGCCAACTACTCAACAACGAATAGAGTGAAGGGTATCCTCAAAGCACAGGTGGGGTCTGCTTTTCTCTAGTCATGCACATGAACATGCGTGTGGAACAAACACTCATGCATTCCCTGAAGGCAGTTCCCAGTTCTTCTCATATTGCCTTTACAGTTCAAATTGGTTTCTGCTTTGCTATGGAAAACAGCAAGGACAAAGATCATCTCCAGCAGCCACTCCCAATTCCGGGGAAAAAAGCAAACAAAAGTGCTTGTCAATGCGAATTTAATTAATTCTCTCTCCTTTTAAATGAGTTCAAGTTTGAATTTTTTCTGGAAATACAAATCAGAAAGAGATAACAACAACAACAACAACAACAACAATACCACCTCCTTTCAGAACAACAAAATCTGCATTAATGATCTTTGGTGAAAAAAAAAATGTTGCCTGTCAACTACCCCAAAATATTCTTTCACTGATCAAAATGAAGAAGTCTTTGGCAAGTAATAGAAGTACATAACTCTGTATTCGCACTTGGATTCCACTTGTTAACAGTTCTGATTAACCTTTAAAAAAATAATTTTTACATGTTGCCTTAAAAATGTTTTAACTGTTATTTCATAACAACCTCTTTCCATAAGTTTTTGTTGTGACAAAAGTACTTTTTTCCCCTTGGTAAGTGCTTAAATTTCATCTAAATATCCTTCACCATGTCATTTAACATGCAAGTGGAAGAAATGGTATTTATCACTGACTCAAATAAACAAGTTAAAATTGTCAGATGCTCTTTTGTATTACCAGATTTCGTTGTGTATTTGTCTAAACACATATTAAAAAATTGACATGAAAATGGAAGGAATATACAAGCATATTCAATTTAAAGAAGAGGCAGAGTCTACAGTAAGGAAGCATACATAGTCCAGGACAAAATCCCCATTCTCCAATACACCGTTCATAGAGTGTTCTTGCTGTGTTACAGTTGAATGCAGCTGCCCAGTTGCTTTAATCCTTCTGTTAACTTTCATTTCTACTCCTAACATAGACTTGATCAGAGTTAATCTCTAAATTGGAGAGTTTCTAAAGCTTTGATTCTTAAACTGAGCTTTGCAGATGTACCTGACAGTAGTAACCAAGAAGGTATTCAATATGTAAAGACCTACACTGACCAGAACACAAGAGTAGAAAGACAAGCTAAATATAATCAAAGCCACTGAGCTATGAAATCACTCACTGGAAATGGATTCAAAATGGTGTTTCAAAAGTCCTAAGAAAGCACACAGATTAGCCTTATCAGCAGTGCATTTTTCCTATTACTTCCTCTTCCATCCCCTGCCTTGGCCTACAAAACTGTGAAAGCCCAATGGGAAGCAAAACCTGCCCTGAGTTACAGTATCATCTGCCATGCTGTGCTGTTCTAGCACACCACCTCTCTGGGAATACCTGGAACCAGGGCTTCTAACCTTTGCTCACATTATGTACTGCAGTGCACATTTCTGAAATGGACACGTTTTACTGCTTCATTGTACCCTGCGAACCTCCTCAGGTCCCTTCAACCCTGCTGTCTACCTAGAATCCTATTAATTATAGCTCCTAATTCCATTTCTCCTCTCCTGCAACAGCAAATCACAAAGACATGGAGCCTCTAGCAGAAAACCCAGTATAAAAGCAAACTTTTACCCTTCCTTATACATTTATCAATCCAGCTAATGCAGCTGTAAAAAGGTCACAAGGACAACATCTGTCTATCCCTGCCACAATTTTCAGCTCTCTGCATTTCTACATATTACTCTAAATAGAACATATTTACTTAAAGAGAGTAAAGATTTGTTTTTCTAGCTGGCCAAGTCAATTGTGGTTTCAGTAATATTCCTACAGATCAGATGTCAGCTGGGTTGCACAAGCATTCGGAAAAATTAGTGAACAATTTAATGGATGCATAAGGCAGAACAGAATTTACTTCCCTCATCAGTTTTCTTTCTGTGCAGCTCTTTTAAAGTTATTTAATCAAGCAGATATGCCTAAACATACACAACAGACCTTTCCACTTAGCTACTCTAAAGAGTGTCATTTAATAGGCGTATGTTAGTTTATGATGAAGAACTAATACCATACACATTCACTGAAATATGATCTCTTTCTGACAACTTTTGATTCATCCAACACATTCACAGAAATAGGGAGTCACAGCCTGAAGCCTAACCTAGGAAGAGTCAAAAGCATGCTACTGATTTCCTGAAGGATACCGAAAAGCCACATATGAAATTTAATTATCCTGTTTTCCAAAAAAGCAGAACATGGCTTGGTCTTACTATTATTAGAAACATTTTATTGAGCAAGATAATCATATTTGGGTGCACAGCCCTTTTAAAATAATGTAATTATAAATCTTGCTTCAACCTCGCATGCATTATTAGGCCTTACAAAGACACAAGTGCAGCATTACTAGTTTAATAGTTGTCGTAACAACTGGTGAGCTATGTCTTCTCAAGTTGAGATCGTTTATTTGCAGTTCACCTACATAGAGTATCTACAAAACAAACTTACTTTCATTTTGCTTTCAGTTTCCATTACTACAATTGTCTAGACACACCTTCAGTCTGTCTACACAACAGAAATACGGCTACCTTTTGAAAGGACAAATGCAGATGTTCCAGAATGGCATGTACAACTGGTAGTGCTCGCACACGTGAGGTATTATGCACCAGAATAACTATCATGCAGATCTGCCATCATTACTTGTTTCTTTCCATTATATCACACAGCCAGACCCCCAAAACAGTTACTTGAATATAAAGGTCAGTTCTATTATTTAAAAATACTGCAAAAACGATTGTTTACATTGTATCTGGCTGCCGAAAAAATTGAGCATCTAAAAATGCAAACCATCATTCGGATCAGATTTTCTACAATTATGGAAACATGAGCCCATTAAAACACTAAATGACAGATTAAAACGTTAATCATGTACCAAACCAAAATCTTCCCAGATACAGATAATCAAAGTTCTTGTGAAAACCAGCTATTACTGAAAGATTAACACCTTGTTTTTCAAGTTTAAAGCAAATGAATCTTGCAGAATCATGAAAACTGTTTCGTGTTCTAGAAACAACACTGCAAATCTATATATTCCAAGATGAAAACATGCCAGAAGCTTCTCCATACAAAAGTTTTTTCAAGAGAAACAGGCTGGGGGTGGGAGAAAATCATATTAACTGTCATATATCTGACCACTTTTGCAAATCAGATGACCAACTTCAATGAACAGAAAATAGGTTAAGAAAGGTCCATATGGACACATCTATACCCTAAAACCCTCTTCTGTATTGACAGTCCTCCCCACTGGTGTCTCGTATGGTACTGCTTCACAAACAACCTGTCTATTTGCCTACTTACTTTCCACTTCTCTAAGGTCACACTGACTGAATTTTACCTCCTTCAAAATTTCTGGAACAAATATATGCACCCACACAATCACGTATCTTGCAAAACCTTAACAGCCTAGGTCTTGTGAATACATACGGAGATCCAGAATGCAGTGGGTAAGATGATGATTTTTCATTTTCTCAACGGGGATCAACGACACAAGGGCATACAAGAGTAACATAACCAAACCATGGAGAAAAGTGACTTCTAGGACTGTGATGTAGGAAAGATTCATCATCGAATAAGGAAACACCATTGACAAAACCATCACTTTTAGCAATGCTATTGACTGACGCCTTTCCAGACCCAGCTGATCAAAGTTTCTGCCAGCAAGGCTACCACCCCATCACTACTGGGTCAACAGTATCGGCGGCATTGAGGAGACCACAGAGCCCAAAGCCAGCAAGTCTGTCTTTGGAAGTAAGCTGTATTTAACACAAAAGCCCAAAGCACATTTTGGAAAAGAAGGCATCTGGGGAATCTGTACAGAAGCCTGTGTAAGGTGGTAAGGCTCTGAACCTCAGCTAGCAAGTGTGATACATCGCAACTGAACCGTTCCAGTGGGTTTTGATGAGTTTTGATGAGTTTTACTCTGAGTACCAAGATAGGACCATTTAAAACATGTAAAATCTAAAAGGCTCAACTCCTTACAAGCACAGAATGGGGACAGCACAGACTTTCTAGATATTACGCCTACCAACAATTATTCCTGGATATTTTATGCTCTACAGCCACTGGCAATACTGTCATCTCTTATGCCCCTCTCCTGTGCCACTTAAGATTCCACTTCCCTCCAACGTCCCTTTAACAGTCTTTAGTATTGTTTATGCTGAGTATTTACCTGAAATATTAAAACCTGCTCAATGCTCTGCCCTACTGCAGGGAGTAAGGTTCTAAAGATTGTGTACACCTCTATTAAACAAGTGTATCTATTGACACTACTGATACAAAACAAAGAAACACATTTTAAATAGTATTAGGCTTTAAATGTGAACAATGTTCTGAACTTTCAACCTGCTTTAGCATTTTATTAAATAAGGTATTTTAAACCTGGAGAAGGCATTCTGCTAATTTTAATCAAATCCAAAGGTCTTTTTAGCTCGTGAAGGGAACAAAATCAAATACCTATTTTGTAGCGCACTTTGATTTACAGACCTTTTGAAAGTATCTGAAGTCAGATAAGGCTCTGTTCTGCCCTGAACCTTACAAAGCACAACACCTTGTCATGGCTGCCTTTAAAGGTACCACTATCCTCCCTGAAATCTCATGACCAAAAGAGTGAAATAGCAGTGAAGAGCCTATCTATACGGTCTGCGCAAAGCCTTAATGAACAAAATCACTTCTACTGCTCAGCAGCATACACCAGGATAATGATCCCCATCATAAGGAAAGAATTGCAAATATGTAATTATTGGCTTTATCCCTTCTGCATACTACCTACCTCCTGCTTACCTGTCTTCCAGAGATGTAGACAGAGCCTAAGCTGAAGTATTTCTCTAGTACCTTAAAAAAAATAATGGGATGGGTGTTTCCCACTAAGGGTATTTTAAAACCCAGTATTTTACCAGGGTTACTATCACTGCTATAGCACATTTGCATTTAAATTTATTCTGTTTGGAGCTGAGAAAAACATATTTCCTTTGGAAAAGCGCATCAAATGCAACCACACTATTTATCAAATATTTGTGTCAAGGCAAGAGAGACTATAAATCAAGTGCAGGGAAGTAGAGATCTGCATTCCAGATGAAGGATAAGACATGTCACTTGCACTGAGGAAAGATACTTGAGAGCCAACAAAATAAACAGAGAAGCACATTCAGAAATAATAATCCTAAATAATATTATAGTAATTCTTCCCCTCGATACCATTACCCCAGCCCTACAAGACCAGTACTACAAAATGGGAAGGGCAGTACATTCCAGTTACAGGTACTTCCTGCCCAAGACAACAGGCCAAGACTGGGGGACTAATCCTACCCTCTCTGCCCCTCCCTCCACTTGGATTTTTTCCAAACCATTTTACCTCAAGACCAGGAAAATACAAAGAAATTCCACATTTTTTTGTCTGTGACTAGAACACAACAAAAGACATGTTCACTCAGCGCTTTTCAGCATATGTACACCACCTGCATTACAGTTTGTAAAGTTTACACTGTCTACTATGTTTTTCATTCCACTAGTTTAAAATTTTCAGCACTTTCTCTAATTAAGAAAGTATTACCAAACATCAATGCAGAAAAGTCACTGAAGACAATTCAGGTTAAAACAAGTCCTATACATACAAAATAAATTACACAAATAATAAATATTCCATTTGTTTGGTCTTGGCTTCACAAAAAAAAAAAGTAAAAAAAGAGGAACAAGTGATCCCTAATCCTGTGATCTGATGATTTGCTGGCAGATACACCCTCTTTGGTGCTCACAGTGTTTTGCTGGAGCTCTCTCTATGATCTAGTCTGTGAAACTCTTAGAGATAAAATAAAGCAAGGAGCTATGGACAAGGTGTTGTCCAGCTGGTTTGAGCTTCATCTTTAGATCTGGCAGAGAATTATTGTGCTGTTATTCTGCAGGTACACTGTGCAGGCCAAGAGTTAAACAATGTCATTCTTCTATCCTACCATCTCACAATAAACTAGGGAATACTAGGAAAACATCTGGGTGAAAAAAAAAGATCTTCAGAGGCTGCATAGTTCATCCCCTTCTCCTGAGATTTAAAAGACTTCATCTCTATCCTCTCCCATCAGATGCCTTTGAAAATAAACTAAGCAACACCCCCGCTCCACCAATTTGTAAAGTGATCTTCAGGCTGCAGAGGTCCAAAAATTAATCCTAAGGTGTCTCAAGAAGTATCAGAAAAATGAGTTTGTTATCAGCAGACTGGAATTCATTATGCAGCTATTCATATCTCCACTGGAATATATTTCTGGGAGCTGTAAATCAAGAGAGATTAGCATACCAGCACTCTCCAGTGTATCTCTATAATCTGTTTTGGTTATTCTTATGGCTTGAAAACCTGTCCCACACCTAATGTCTACCATAAATATATTCTGCTGCAATTTCAACCCATAACTACTTGTTTTATTCATGATGGATATGACAAGCTGACTAACCTCTCTTTGCAGATACCTTTTAAGACACCTTTTCTCCACACCAGTACTTCAGTGTTCCCTCCCTGACAGGCAATCTCAGCAGGTAGTGGTTTGTTGGTGTGGGTTTTTTTTTGTTGTGTTTTTTTTTTTTTTTTTAGGGGTGGGGTGGTGTGGTGCAGGGAGGAAGTCCCATAGACCACCCTGTACCCCAGCACCGTTTGGCAGCAGAAAAAGGATGTAATAATATATTCTGGGATCAAATACACCCATGTTTTTAAAAAACAAACACCCACCCCCCAACCACTCCAGTTTTACCCTTGAAGCTACAAGCTTTTAAGTTCAAAGCACTGATGATGAAAAAATTGATGTGACCCACCCACCAAGCATGACAGCTTGCAGGCAGTGACAGGATGTCAGAGCTGGCTCCCAGTTATACCTGCAGGTAACTCTTTTAAGCTGCTTTACAGATCACCTGCTGATGTCTGACGAACCCAAGTTGTATAAAACCATTCTAGAGCTAAACAATCCCATTTTTTTCCCCCGATCCTCACTCAGGTTCTCCCTTTTACAGACCTTGTTATCTTCTTTAGAGATCTTGTTACCCAGTCATAACTTTCCCAAAGTATCACAAACTGACCATGATACTTTTAGCTGAAGACCTACCACTCCTCAGCAGAATGGGAAAACTGCTTCATTACCTTATTTACAGTGCTCTTTTATATATTCCAGTATGACAAGTGAATTTTCATGATAGTGATGCTCCTGACTCATGATAATTTAGGAACCACTACAACCCCTAGATACTCTCCCACAAAACTGCTGCCTAGCCAGCTGTTACTGGTCTGCATAAGGTAATATCCCTGAACACAGTAATTTGAACCCATCTACACCGAAATGGCTGAAATCAATGCTATTGATTTCAGATCATTTCTTGAATTTGTCAAGATTGTATCATCTGTGTACTCAGTAGGAGTATTATTTCAACATAGAGAAGTGAAAACACCAAACAGTACATGACGCAGGACAGAGTCCCCAGTGTGAACACTCTTCCCTTGAACATACCCAGGTCCTTCTTTTTTCTAGATGTTGTGAGGGGAAGTGCTTCTCAACACTTTTCAGTATTCTGGAACTCTTCCCACCCCACAGGCTCTCAGTTCCCTAAATACTGTAGGATACATTCCGTAAGGCCCAGCCAACCTAAAGGCATTTAAGTCATCATTAACCTGTTTCTCTACTTGAACTAGAGTTCAAAGTAGAGGAAAGACAGTTTTCCCAAACTAACAGTCAAGTTCATAACACAATCAACATTTTCAGGGTGAGCGAGTTCCCTTGCTGAGTTTTTTTTAAGATTAGCATCAAAGGTCTTTTCAGACCACCTCACGTGAATCCTGATTAATCCCTTGATGATGGATGACGCATTGGAACACAATGGCAAAACACTCCTTTCTGCTGAAAGGCTGGAGACCTGTTGTAATCTTTACCATACAAATTCAGCAGCAACTTCGTGAATACCAATAATTTCTGTGTCGAGAATAATACCATATACCTCCATGGCAGACTTTATTTAAAAGGTCCTTTATTTTAAAGGTCCTTTATTTACAAGTTAATTGTTCATCATAAACTGAAGATGACAAAATTCCAAGACAGTGATGATCATTGCCACGTGCTCCGTATGTTGCAACTACACTATGAGGGTCACACAGATATCCAGGAAAGCAGTCAGTCCCCACCACACTAAACCTCTGTTCCCACTGCCAGTCATTCTTGGCCATGCCACTATCCACCTTTGCACTTACTATCTACCTGAATCTAGAACCGATGCTGAAAATAAAACTGCTCCAAGAGAAATTAGTTTAAAATCTTTTATTTCTTCCTGTATTGGAAAAAGGGGATTCCTAAAACCAGGGACATGCATTTAGACAACATTATATACACCCTGCCCCCGCCTTTTCTTACTAAGAGCCACCAACATCGTATTATGAAGCTATGATGCCCCTTCCGGGGGGGAGGATAAGACTATGAAAACACTGAGCTGGAGGTGATCACAAGACTCAAGGAGTGAAAAAAAACCAAAACAACAAACAACCAAAACATTGGCATTTTTGCTAGAATGACTGTAAATCCTAGAACTTCTGTAGCTCCTGGTGAACCCTCTAGTGTACAACGGTCCCTGACGCACAAGGTCATACACTGCAAAATATTTGTTTCTGGTATCATCTATTGCAGAAAACCTCGGCTATGTTTGGATGCACTGGTTCAAAGGACTTTTGTTAAGCCAGACCTTGGAAGTGCAACTATTTCAGATCAGTCATTTTATGGAACTGCATACACCAACACTTTGCAAAGTCTTTTGCTGTTTAATTAGAGAAAGGCCTAAGAAGTATAAAGTGTTAAAATTCTTCTGACGCTTTTGAAGGTCAGCTAGAGAAGGCAGGAACTGAAATAGTTAAGCACACTTTAATCAAGAAATTCCAGTTTGGAGGGATAGAGCCTGATCGCTAATATGTATGATTAATTTAACCAATATGCTTCCCTTCCCACTTACTGTCAGGCTAATGGCCTCATCTAACCTAGAATTTTTAGGTCTGCACAGTGTTTGCATGTACACGTATGTGGCGGTGGATACTTCGACACTATCAACCTCCACCTAAATCCACTCCCCAAAATGTAAATTTATCTTCTGACCATACAGTAACTCATTAAAGTTTGGCACATTTTCACAGGAACATATTAACTTACAGAACACAAGTTAAACAACATCCTGGCATTCATGAAGTATTCTAAGCAGGATGATGTTTCTGCCAACTTCACTGCTTTTCATCAAATCTGACAAGTAAAGAGAATATGTACTTCAATTACTCTTACTGAAACAAAAGCCACATATGATCTAGTTGCTATCCTGGTCACCACGTAACTGACAGTAAAACATCTACTTACATTGTTGTGTTAGCAGAACAAAATCTAAACCACTCCTGCCTCTACAAGTAAGTTAAAACTTAAAAATCCCAAACAAACTTCCTGGTATATACACTACCTCGCCAACTGCAAAATTCAGTAACTATGACCTTTCTCTGTATAAGTTATAGCAACAGTCATCCCATGGTTGATTTTTTTACAAAGCCATAAGAAAAATCTGTGTCCGTGCAAGATCAGCCAGCACATTACTGAAGAGGTGCTTTATGTTTTAGCTCTACTGAATATCGCCAGCCCTTTTCCAATCTCTTCATACAAACAAATAAAGCACACCCTGAAGTACACTTCACAACTACATCAATTCAGCAGCTACACAACTAACTTCAAACATCTTGTAACACTGACATTAAAAAAGCAACTTTAACTCTTGAGCCAATAGTTTTTGTTCATTTAGTAAAGACAAAAACTACGTTACCTGACTCCCCACACTCCTGAAGAAATTCACAGATGCAACCACAGTATTTTGCTGTATTAAAAAAAGTATCCAACAGCTCTTGAAATATTTTAAGTTTCATGAAAATGCTAGTGAAGATTATTTTTCTCTAGTGACTTAATTTCCTAATTTAAAACAGGAATTTCAAGAGGCAGTAACACCACATACAGTCACATCTGTGAGACAAGGTGACCATACCCTGCAAAATATTCTCAGAGTAAAGTATTTTTCCTAGCAATTCAGAAAGTGTGCACTTCCACTTGATTTGTCATATATCACATCTGCATTCTGCTCCTCTTATATCTGAGACATCCGCAGAAAAAACAGGACTTCTTTTTTTTTAATACCATCTGTTCCCTGCATATTTTCACTTTAACTCCTAGTATGATATCTGCAACGGAAACTTCTGTGTCACATAGGATTAAGACTACAAACCAGATGTATATAAAACGCGGAGGCTGCACTTCACAACAAATGGCTGTAAAAAAAAAAAAAAAAAAGAAAAAAAGAGGGAAGTATCACCTGAAGCTTTTCTATTCCAAATACAAAACTTTGAGAAGTTCTTATTAAGGAACTTTTCTCTAGAAGTGATCAGAAAGAACGCAAGAGGAAAAAATGCTCTTTGTAAATGTGGTGATTTTATTTATTCCTACCACTGCTCTACACCTGTTTCCTTCCTGAGTCAGGGACTAGAAGTCTGAAATACCGGTCTCCAAATGGAAAAGCATGGGGAACCTTTCACTGAAATACCTGCCATATTAATTCATGAAGTAACATTTGCATAAGCTTTTTTCATAACCACCTAACATTTTTATAGAAGCAATGTCACCTCTACAGTAAACTCAGCTTTGATGGCTCTTCAATTATCTCAGCTGTTTTCTCATCTCCATATCCCCCTTTGCTGTTTCCATACTTTGCTCAGTCACTTGCAACCTTTCAGAGTATTATCAACATTACTAACACTTGTGTCACTCAGACCTCGGGGGCGGGGAAAGGAAGGCCGACTTACCTGGTCACGTTAATATAAAAAGATTTTTAAGCAACGCTCTTAAACGATTCTACCATTACTTACAAGAATCTACATAGCGACTGTTCCTCAAAAGCCGTTTAAAAACTCGTAACTTGCTCAGACGCCCACTAACTGCTCTAAAAATCGTTCCAAACCAGCTCATTACTAAAGTCAATCGAATTCAAAGTCTTAAATGCATCTGCGAAGTGCTAGGTGTGCACACGGCTGTTCCGTGCACAGACCACACGGCCACAGCCGCGTGAGTTAAACCACGCAAGACCTTAGGCCAGCGGGCCACAAAGCACGCCAGACACACAGAAATAACTTTCGCGACGGAAAAAAGCCACCTCACGCTCACGCCAGGCGCCGTTTTCCTGTGAAAAGACAACGAGCGGCACCTGACGAGTTTCCCCAGCCTGCGTTCGCCCCGGCCCCGCACAGGTCGCCCGCCCGGGAGGGGCCGGCCGCAGCACACGTGTCACTGCGCGGCGCCGGCCGCCCCCTCCCGCCGGGGGCTGCCGGAAAGAGCGGCCGTAAATCCCACAGCGGCGAAGGGAAACGGCCCCAGCCAGCACGGCTCACCCAGTTTCGTTTCCAGCTCGCAATCAAAACAGACGGCAGCGGAGCCGCCCCTGCCGGGGGCGCTCCGCCCGCCCCCGGGG
>JAVKLA010000090.1:11284702-11322258 GCA_034782735.1 Sagittarius serpentarius | reverse complement strand
GCGGCGGACGACAGGGCCGCGCGGGGAGGCGCGGCGGAGCGCCGGGAGGAGGGGTGTGGGAGCCGCACTCACCGGCCAGGCCCCTCTCGCTGCCTCCTGCGGCCCCAGAACCATAACAAAGCTCTGCCCAAAATGGCTGCCCGGCCCTGCCCGGCCGGGGGCCGGAGGGGGCGGGGCCTGCGAGCGAGCGGGGCGGAGCCGAGGAGGCGGAAGGGACGCGCCCCTCCTCCCCCGCTCCCCCGGCGGCCACGCGGAGCGCTCCCCACCCCCGCCCCGGACCGGGGAAAGGGGCGCGCGCGCGTCCCCCGCCCCACCAATCAGAGCGGCGGCACGCACGGCCCTCGCCGGCTGTCGGGCGCCCCCGGAGACTACGCGTCCCAGAAGGCCGTGCGCCCTCCCGCCGCGCCGATCGGCCGAGGGCCGCGCCGCGGGGCAGGCTGGGATTTGTAGTCCGCCCCAGCCCGCCGCTCCTTTCTGCGTGACCGAGGCTTGCCTGCTGCGGAGAGCCCGGAACCTAAAAAGCAGGAGCGGCCCCTCCTCCCCCGCGGGTAGCAGAGACCCTTGTCGCCCCTCTGCCAGCTCGACCGCAGCCCTCGGGCTGGGAGCGAGCGAGGCTGCCGCAGCGGCAGGGGAAGGAGCGCGCCTTTTCGGCTCTGCTGTCCCCGGTCTCAAGCTTGCCAGCCACTGGGAGCGCCGGCTCTGGTGGGCGTCACGCACACACCTGGGCTCTTCCCCGGCCCGGCGGAACAAGACGGTCCGCCCCTGTTCCCACCCGGACTCGCACCGCTGAGCGCCGCGCCCCGCCGGAGTGCTTCCTGGGGCACCGGAAGCCTCCGCAGCAGGGAGGCCGCGGGCAGGAGCTGGTGGGTACCGCCGCGGTCGGGGCCCAGCGGCTGGTGCGGCCCTCCGTGCCATTCGGAGTGAGCCGCCTCGGCCCCGTGGGACGCGCATCCTTCCGGAAGCACAGCTTCTCCTCTGCCCTTTCCTTCCGGGCCGGGGCTTTGGGCGCACGGAGTCGCCCGTCTTCCCCAGAGCAGCGGGACTGTGAACCGGGGAGTCAAGTCCACCGGCCAGCACCTTGCCTTTGCCGGTTAGCTTTGTGTCCCCGTCCCCCTGCAGGTAGCTTACCAGCAGCTTGGGGTGTGATGAGGTTTCCGCGCCTTTATGGTTAAGGATTGTTATTTCTGCATGTGAGGAACTGATCATTTCTCAGCGGCCTGCAGCCGTTTATCCCATGAAAAGGAGGTGATCTCTAAACGGGAAGCCATCACCTGTTTCCTGAGACTCAGTTCTTTAACTAGAAATTGCTCTTGTAACAGTTATTTTTGACTTTAGAACTTCAGTTCATAGAGCCACCTGAAACAAAATATCCTGTAGCTGGTAAATAAGGATTGAGTACATATAATATTTACCCTTAAATATGCATCTGTAAGAGTCTTGCATCTGATAAACAAGTCTAGACTGTGAATTAACTTTGGACATAAGACAAACTCATCAATTCATCAGTTTCAGACTTTCTCCTGAATTTTTCTGTTTTAGGGCCTTGATAAAGCAAATATGTTTCATCTCATACAACGATGCTGCTTCCACACGCCTTTCAAAGTAAGTTTCTGAAGCCTTTTTTGCTGTCTATTTTTCTTTAAAAGTAAAATACCAAAAGGTATGACTGAAACGTTAGGCAAAAAAAAAACCCAAGAGGTGACTTACAAGTTGGGAGTAGTCATATGTTTATCACTCAGCTTTTCTGAGAGAATTCCTAGGTTCTACAGCAGCTTTTAGCCAAAGCAAAGATATTTCTTTTATAAAATAAAATTTTATTGTCTAAAGGTCTTTTTTTCCTCTCTCTTTTCAGTAGAGCCGTGAGGGGATAGTAGCTAGTTTCTGGGGTGGCCTTGTCCTACTTCCATAATTTTATATTTTACTCTGAAAAGGACTTCTATATCCTAACTTAAAAATGCCTAAAGAATGCATGCGTGGGTGGAAGGATAGGTGGATATACAAACCTTTTGTAGTGAGTAATGTTTGCTTACTCACTATGAAGAGCCTAGTTGCTCTTCATCAGCTAGCTTGTGAAAGCTGTATCGGTTAGCTTAATTAGTTAAGTTAAAAACACCTGCAAACCGAGAGGAAGGGCAGCTGTGATGTGACCTGACTTGGAAAACTACTTGGTACAGTATTTCATAGGTAGTTTAGGTAACTGTAGATCCGTAAGCTTACATTGTAAGGTGTTCAGAACAAGTTTTGTACTTGCAGCTCCAGAAGTTAACCAGTCGCAGAGTACTGCTGTATGGAAAGAGTAAGACAACTTCACCTTCTTTCGGGCTCTGGCTACAGAGAGATGTGTGTCCTCTCTCAAGATTTCCAAGCCTCAACCCAGCATCAGTGTATGCAACCAAGCTTGAGGCTTTTCACACCTCTCCCCCCTTCTTCAAGAAGAAAACCCCCAAAGAATCAGAGACCAAAGACTTGGGCGTTTTGCAACGCAGTATGAAATCACTAAAGGAGTCTCCCAAGCCAGCCCTCTACTTGAGCCTTGGAGGGCTAATTCCGTTTGTTTCTGTGCCGCTGTCAATGGCCATCCAAGGGACCTACTACCCAGAGCTGGCATTTGCTCAGATTACATATGGTGCTGTAACAGTCTCTTTCCTAGGAGGAAAGAGGTGGGGGTTTGCTCTCCCAGAAAACAGCCCAGCCAAGCCAGACTGGCTGAACCTGGCTAACAGTACAGTTCCTCCTCTACTTGCCTGGCAAGCCTTACTTTTTAAAGATACCACCTGTGGTGCAATAATGCTAGTAATGGCCTTAGGGATAGCACTACATTATGACATTTCCCTTCTTCCTGCTTATCCTAGATGGTTTAAAGTACTGAGGGTAGTGGGAACAGTGGTGATGGTATTATCACTATTAGCTACTGCAGCACTGAAGGCTCTTCTAGAGGAGCAGTTAAGTAACAGCAGAAATAAATGGCAGAACACAAAATAATACATCAATAGGAAGAAGCTGTTTATCTGCCAATAAGGTATTTGTACTGAGTTCCAGGGGAAATAAAGACTTATTTGTGCGTAGAAGTTGTAAGATGGCAGGGATCAAGAAACTTATTCTCAAAGCAAACAACTTTGCTACTTTAGGAGGGAAGGATTGTAAATAGCAGTGACTTCCAAGGCAGTCTGTCCTTGTCCATAGAACAAAGCATCACTCTTGAAGGACATGTTACTGTCATGTGTATTTAAAATGGAGATTCTAATGACATGGGTATGAACTGCTCTGTGCTGAATTATTAAAGTATCTGGTTTAACTATAATGTGTGATAATGGTCTGTGGTGGGGAGAACAACTGTGCAGTCATGAACAGTACAAGGTGAAAGCAGTTCTTCTAGTTCAGTGTTTAAAGAAGCAGCAGACAATTATGCAAAAGTACGTACATGGTCAATTCCTACATTGTGGAACAAAACTCTTCTCTGTCTTGCTTCAGCTGAGGTGCTGAAAATGCTATGTGATGAAGTGCTAGTCAGGTAAGAAAGGATAGGCAAGATTTGTTTGCAGTGGCATGATCTGCACGCACCTAAATTATGTTATCCAGCTGCTGTGATGGAGTGGGGAAAGCTAGAAGGGGAAGCTTTATATCTTTCACAAGGCCCCACAAGAGACAGAAGGTTGACTTCCTACTCAGGCTTACTTAAATGAAAAAGGATACCTGGGCCATCTGTTCCTAGGTTTTGTTTGGACTTAGGGCTGCCTAGCCAAGGAAGCTGCATGCAATTTAGCCATAAAGATTGGTCATACTCCTAAATTAAAAGTGCTATCAACTGATGATATATGACAAGGACTCAATTGCTGGCACTAAGGTATCAGATAACAGGATTGAAAGTAGTTTGTGTCTTCTCCCTCAAAATTTGTTTATTTGAGCACCCAGGGCAGGTCCAAATGGATTTGTAGCCTGCAAACCCTCCATGATAGGCCAGTTATTGAAAATACTGCAGAAGCATATGCTTTTTATACTTAAGTCTTCTGAACACAATTCAGAGGAAGAAGATACAACCTAAGTCACATGGTTTTTCTTTTCTAGCCTCAGCTACCTCAAGAAACCTATGAAATTGTATGTGGGCATATTTACTGTAGGCTTTTTATCTTAAGTATTCTTCAAGTACAGTATAAGATGCAAGAAGAAAGCTGAAAAGTGACATCCATACACAATCTTAGGACTAATTTAGCTAATCCTCATAGTTCTCTTAAAGCCCTGTTCTTCATTGTTGTGCTATACAGAATAAAGTACCCTGTCAATTAAAATTTATCTGTTCATTCTGCAAAGAACAGACATTAAAGACGCCCATCTATCCTGAAGATAGAGCCACCTTCTTACATGGTATTGCTGAAACAGCAACTACGTACATGAGCCTCTAACTTTTGTAACCTGTTAACCTTTACACGTTAACAGCATCGTACCTCTGAAACAGCAATGTATCTCTGAATATAAAGGAAGTAAAATTGCGTTTGTGAATGAAAACAGTTCTCTTATTCTTTCTTACTTAGACATGGTGTTTTTTAAGATGAGTCCAGAGAAGAGTACTGCCTTTGGCTTGACTCAGGGAAAGAGGTGTTGAGTATCAGAGACCATAATCAACTGACTTCAAAGTTTCATTCAAACATGATAGAATCGGCTACAAAAACTGGAGAAGGTAACTTCATACAACAGCGGACTCGCTCAAGCTCCGCTAAACCAGAAAGTTTACGCATTAGGAATTATGCATTCAATTCTGATCCCTAACTAATAAAGTAGAGCTAATGTAATGTTTCTCAAATGGTTCACGAGGGATCCTGAAATGTAAAGAAGAAAGCCTAAGAAATATTACTTATCATTTGATCCCAGAGAGGGCTGCACAGAGCTGGCAAGGCAGCCAGACTTCCAAGAAGTCTGAGTGATTTTACACTGAGACAAGAAATGAGTATTTTACCAGAGACGTGTTACTTGCACCTTTCAAATAGTCAACGTTTATAACCAATCTTCTCCTACTGTCCTACTGGGAAATACGATTTCCACTTGGAAAAAAAAAAAAAAAACCAACAAACCATTATATGAAAGTGGCAGTGATACAACTCATGATAGGAAAGCACCCTATTCAAGAGCATTCCACAGTCTGTTCTGAAAATGCATTTTATTATGAAAAACTGTTTAAAACAAGCTTAAACTTGGTGGGAGGAAAAAAAGACAGAATAAACATTAGTTCACACACATAAATCCTTTTGAAGTAAAAGTACACACAAGATCATAAAACCATCAGAGAAACAAATGCTCCATCGTCTAGCATGTTTCAGTCTGGCAATCTCCCAACCCTACGTTAGAATGTAAGACCTAGATTCTTAAGGTACCTGCAACACTCACCTTGGAGGATTTTATTCATGTATTAATTTGTTAATTTTACACAGGGGATATTGACCTAGACAGCATGAATGCTCCTTTGTCTACACAGTGCAGGCTTCCTGTTTTGTGACATTCCAGTTGTGGTTTTATGTTCTAGAATAACACTTTGTCTATCAAAGTTCAAGCAACCTTATTTCAAACTCCATCCAAATCATCCACAGCTGTGCAGAAAATGCAATCATACTGTGCAAAAAGCAACTTCAAGTATGTTAATTAAATGAATCTAGGAATAACACCAAACTCCTAGTAGTATTGTTATACTAAGTCTATCCAAGCTAAATACGAACTTCTTAAGACAAAACACACTAACAACATCACTTTAACGCTGAATGCAGCTAATTCTATCACAAAACGCTCTGTCTGCTCAAATTTGGAAGAGGCAGCATATGAGATGTAGCAAGGATGAAGGTGTGTAACTTGTAGAATAGCACGCATTCCAATGCCAAGTCTCAGCATGTGTCACACAGGGAAAAACACACTTAACTAAGGAAATGAAAAAAAAAAGTCAAAAGGCTTTCATATATTTTTATACTAAGAGCAGTCCTAAACAGAACAGCTAATCTAATGAATAGCATTTCCATTTAAAATTCATCAGAGCTTACAGAAGAAGGAGCTCTACTGTTATCACCGATGCCACTGAGAAGGAAAGCCTGTGCTGAAGTGGAATGACATTATTAGAACTGTGAGAACAACCTTCCAGAACAGGAAATTCTCGGCCACTCACCATCCAAGTTAGTGAAGTGGCAAGAAAGTAAATACTCAACTCATATTTAATGCCCATCATGTCCAGCAGCAGCAAAGAGGCTCAAATGCATCAAGGTCATAAGTAACAGTACCAAGTCTTCCCCATCTGTTACCTTCTCTTCCTTGTTTCCCACCAGAAAAGAACAGCTAATGCTAACCAAGTAGCCCGTCTGCTCTTATCTACAGGTAACTCCTAGCTGTCTATAGTAAACTCCTTCTAGATTGTAAGGCCAGCTAAAGATGCTAGCTTTGGTGCACCTTAGAGAGTTAACAACCTGATTAATGTCTCTAATGTGCTGGAATGATTTCTTTAGATCTTTACAGGGCAAATTTGCCATTATTTCAGTGAGCTTAATCGAGTCATAAGGGGCATTCCTACTCCTAAGAGAATACTTCCCAAGACAGACGTTGGATAAGCCAATTTGAAGGGCAAGAGTTTTATATTTCCTTTTGCTCAGGAAAAGCTCTCTAATCTAATTCTCCACTGTCTCTACTGAAGCTCCTGTGTTTAGAAGAGGTTTCTGGCCAACGAAACCGGAAATCTGAGGAGACGGATTTACTCATTTCTTGAATGAATTTTCTTCTTTGGGTTTTACAGCACAGCCACACCTCCTTCGCAGCGGCTGGTGATCATGTTGGCAATTTCAGTCCAACTGTCCATATGTGGGTTATAAACTTCAACAGAGTCAGAGGTTACCGGAGCAGCAAAATCATGACTGGGAGCTCGGCCTCCCAAGGCATAAAGAAATCCATTCACAGCCACAACACAGACACCAGCTCTTGGTATCTTCATTGATGCAACTTCAACCCACTTTTCCTAATGAGAAGGTGAAAGTCAACAAGCAGTTCTATGATAAGCCCCAATTCTGATAAAAGTAATTTAAAGCTTAAAGACTGAAACATATACAAAGAACACAGGCTGAGATATGGTATTTGTACAGTATCAAGAGGATTATCAAGACTGTAATGAACAGCACTTTCACAAGTGGTGAAAATCATGCTAGTCACAAAAGAACAGATAACATACTGTCTGTACACAACAGCTCTCCCTTTCTTCAGTCACTGCAAGACGCAGTCTGTCTCAAAAATGTAGAATAGTACACAGTTTGAGGTGGGAAATAAGGAAAAGTAGATTCAATTCCAAAAGCAAAACAGAATGGCACACTGGATTATGCTCTGCTTTTAACACTAGCTACTGTTCTAAAGAGCGTCATAGAAACATGAGCAATAATAGTCAGGAATAATTTCTTATTTTATTGAAAAGCTTAAGTGTTTGAAGTGATTTTTCTAGCCATGCTGAAACACCACTACATTTTGATGCAGAAGAAAGATCCTCAACTTTTGCAACAAAGGGCAACTCTTACTTTTTCAGGGATTTTTTTTCTCTCTTGTCAGATTATTGACCGTTCTATTGCAGAGGAGGAATCTATTCCCCCATCTTAACCCTAACCAAACTACAGTATATCTACGTACCATCGGTACTGGTTAGCTTTCAGTTTCCCAAAAGCATGCATACAATCTTCGTAAACGTTCCACTAAGATACCAAGATTCTACAGACAGGTTAGGACAGACGGACTCTGAGGTCACTGAAGCTTCCTTTCACTCCGATTGCCAAACAGTAGTGAAAAGGAAATGCAATTGCCAACTTTTTTCTTTTTAAAGAAAGGAAGCAGGCTACCTCTAGAGCATCTTACACAAAGTTGATGCAATCTATGTTTATGAAAGAAAGGGACTCTACCATACCTCTTCAAAGGAGTATCTTTCTACAGTAGCAAGTGCATCCTGAGATTCATTCCAGCCTCCCACAGCATAGATACAATCATTGAGAGCAGCTACACCAAGATACGCTCTTCGGGTGCCCATTGGAGCGAGCTCAGACCAACGTTTAGATATTGGGTCATAGACTTCAACGGAATGTAGCTCTACTCCTTCATTGCTGATACCACCAACAACATAAATCAAACCTGTAGAAACAGAGGTTTTCCTCTATTAGGTTTCATAATAGAAAGGTCTGAAAGAGAGAAAATGTTTGTCACAAGTTTCAGCCTGACATTAAGATGGTTTAAGAATGCCAGATAAAAGTCCTCCATTTGTCCAGTAGTGGCATACATAAAGCTTTCAAATGAGTAACTTGAGGCTCAAGCACTAGAAGCTCTGATGAAAGCACTAATTAAGCAAGCGCAGGGGAGAAAATTCAGAAGGCTGCAACTGCTGACCAGGCCTGGATCAAATCCTTAATCCTTGAGTTCTGTAGAATTAAAAATATGGTACTAGGAGGACAAATAAGTGAGGCACAAGCTTGTGCAAGTGACAGCACAGTACAAGACCAAGCTAAAAATTCATGACTGAAAGACAAAGCTTCAAAATCCAATGGCTCTTGAAACTGTTCACGGATACAAACTTAACAATATTCACCTTGCATTTCACAACACCCAAAGCAGTAACGGGGCACAGCCATGCTTCCCACCACATCCCATCTATTTTCTTCAGGATCAAATCTTTCAATTGTGTTGCCAATCTCTGCTCCAACCCAGCCTCCTGCAAATAACAGCAAACAATTTAATGGCATGAAGCTGACACATGGTGCACTGTTCCAGGACAGACTAATTCAGAAACCAGCATGCAATCTACAATGGAAGTAAGTTATTATTGACCAATAACACACAAAGATTTGGTATGCTAATGCTCATGTAAACAGCTGTTTTTCAAAACTGAAGTTTGCAAATTTGCAACACCAAGATGTAATATTTAAGATCAAATAAATTTACAAGTTCCATGAATTAACACCTTTAAAATTAACTTATAGAAAAAACCCAGAACTTACCCAAAGCATAGATAACGCCATAGCATGTGCACACTCCCAGTCCACAACGGGGATGGTTCATGGAAGCCACAGTGGTCCACTGCTTAGTAACAGGATCATAACATTCAGTACAGTCAAAAATCATCGAGTCCTTCTCACCTGCATAACAAGAGCAAGAACAGAGACAGGGGAAACGCAATGTTTTTCACTGCAGATACAGAAGCATTCTTCAGCTCCTTCCAGGACAGACAACATTTGCATACAAGATCTTTCTTTCAGCTAGCCAAACAGCCAAAGTAGCAAAAGCTTCATTTATACCTAGAACTGAATCATCACTAGGAACAGTTTTCATCAACAATTCCCTGAAATATTACTGAAAACATCAGAGGGGTGAACAACCACAGCACTACACACTTTTTACTCCACAGCACAACTGATGGGGTTTTCAAGACCAAGTAATGTGTTCTGCGGTGACAAAAACAGTATACACATGCATTCTTTAATGATGGGCTGGTAGAGCTACTCATCACATCCTTATACAAACATACATAACAAGCCTTTCCAGGTAGGCAGACAAGTGGTCTGTCCCATACTACTGCCTTTCATGCTATGGACTTCTGCTAGACTACAAGTGAGAAAAGAAATGCAATTAGTGGTGGTACACAAAATCCGCACAATATCCAACATCTCTTAGTGTATCTGCACATGTCCACGTGCTTACTTGTGAGTTGCCATACCATGAAGGGAGAGAAGCTTAGTAAAAAATGGCCAACATAGGAGCCCAAACAGGCATTCACAGAGCAGTGATGGTAGAGAACCAAGGAACCCTAATTCGATTTTTGTTATATCTAAAAGTTGTATTGTCTACTGTTGGATTCCTCAGAACCACTTGCAGGAAGAAAAATTTGCAAAATCTCCATGCATAAGTATCCACGTAACAAAGAAAGCATGTTTCAGCTGTTACCTCCAATGGCATAGACCATTCCTCCCACCACAGCCACACCCAGCCCACTCCGAGCCTGGTGGAGAGAGGACACTGTGGTCCAGTAGTGGCTGAAGGTGTCAAATCGCTCCACGCAGCTGAGGGCTCTGCTGTCACTCCAGCGTCCTCCTTGCAGTCGGGTGTACCCACCTAGAAAGTAAGTAGAAAGATCATACCTGAGTAAGAACTTCCTGCTCATCCCCATGCTCCTACCTCTAAACCACTGGAAAAAAATTACAGTAAGAGCCATTAGCCACTTTTGGTAGGAACTGGACTTTTCCAAGTAGCATTGTTTCTCCAGCACACAAGGAAAAATGATCGCCTTGAGGGTCATGTAGCTTGAGCCTGAGCTGACCACTTCACCACAACACTACAAATATTACCATTCCTGTTCTTAGTAAAACACAGACCAGCCAACAGCCTTTGCTATCTTAAGTTGGTGTTACTTCCCACAGGGTGAAACAAGGGCATTCCCTTCCAATACAAAGCTGCAGCTTTGCTGAAAACTTGCAATTTCAAGTATCCCATCACATGAACCAAAACATCCTGGACAGAGAAGACGTCAACCTTCAGAAGAACAAGGAGTGCAGTGAATCTGCATACACCATTCCCGCAGTGAACCATGGGCAAATCCTCTGCTGATTTGCAGCTTTCCACCCAAGGCAAATAATTTCTAAAAGGCAAATCTAGGCTTTGAATGCCGTGTCATAATGACAAGAAATGTGAATGCTGCCCCTCTGTGCAATTCTAAGCAGAAAGCAGCTAATATCGTAACTCAGCCTAAGGAAATATTTTGCTATTTTTGTATCTTTTGATTTAAAAAAAAAAAAAAAATCCAGTACCTCCTTCAGTACTGTAATATGAGTTACTACTTCATCATTTGTTTTACAGGGTTCAAACAGCCACATTCTAACCTACTGCATAAAGGTACTTCCTGGCTTTCCTCCGGGGACGACCTTTAGAAGCTTGCAGAAAACTGCTGACCTTGTTCTCTTTGGGAGATTTACAGACTTCACAATATTCTTTCAACAGAGTTTGCAGGGCCACCCGAAGGCTGAAATCTGGAATACCTTGATGAAATAAGCAGAATAAAAAGGCACAGTGAAAAGTTACAGACAATAAGTAACTCAGTTGTAGAAAAGTTACTAGCTTCTCCTAAAATAGCAGACAAATCAAGATTGCCTACTTTGTTAAGACTTTTTCAAAAGCACGTTTTTAAAGTAAGATGCATTTAATTGTTAAAAAATAAAACTTGTTTGCTATAGAGTAAGTCTTATCACTCATCATGCTGTTCATCTAAAAAAATCCCTCAAAATTCAGTAACTGAACAACACGTGGTTTGCTCAAATACAAGCATCTGAGTTTCTTTCTTTCACTTACTTTCTATGTATTTTAATAGCCTCTGTGCTGGTAGCAGAGGGAATCGAACAGGCTCCAGGACTTCTATGACATACTTCTTTCTTTTTCCCACATCCTTCAAAATCCATTGCATTGCCGCTATGAAAACCTGGTACTCGTCCTCGATGCTTAGGTCCTCACTTCGCAAGATCTTAATCAGCTGCTGTTTTGTCAGCGCCAGGAACTCCTCCCCGCTCTGCACCTCCAGGAAGTGTGCTTGGATGTAGCTCTCGGTGAACTCCATCAAGTCGTGACAGGCGATCTGCTCGGAGAACTGGAAGAGGCTGATGCAGTTCAGGGGGTCGATCTGCCCCTTCAGGAACTCGCAGCAGAGCTCCACCACCTCGGTGAGCTGCAGCATGTCGGCGGCGACGATCAGCTCCTGAACGTTGTGCTCCCCGATGCTCACCACCCCTGCGGGCACGCACACGACAACGGGGCTCCACTCGAGGCCGCGGCTGTCGGGCAACTGCCACCCCGGCCCTGCCGTCGGGCCACCGTCCCCACCGCCCCCCGTCAGCCGTTACCTGTGTAGATGAAGTCGAGGAGCGTGTGGAAGGTGCCCGCCTCGACGCCCGCGATTCGCACCACATCCCGGCCGGATTCCCTCATGCCACCGGCGAAGAGCGCCGCGAAGTAGGGGCTGCTGGCAGCCAGCACCAGGCGGTGCACGGCGAACGCCTCCGGGCCCACCTCCAGCCGCACGTCGCAGAAGCTCTGCCCGGCTCGCAGCCGGTTGATCTGGGCCAGAAGGAGGCGGGCGTGCCGGTCGGAGAAGCAGCTGCTGCCGCCGCCCTTCGCCGCCGCCGCCGCGGCGCACGCCATAGCGCTCCCTGAGGTGGGAGTACCTTCCCTCCCTCCTCGTCCGCCACCGCCCCGCGGGGCAGCGCTGGCGCATGCGCACCGGCGCCCGCGGCGCCCAGCTCGGCCCGCCCGTGGCGCATGCGCGGGGGGAGGGGGCGGGGTGCAGGCCGTTGGCGGGAGGGCGAGCGAGCTCTGCTGAGGCGGGTGTGTCTGGCGATCGCGGGTTTCGTAAAAGAGGGGCTGCTGAGGTGTCCTGTGTGCTGAGCACCCTTCTCCCTCAGCGGGCGTAGGAGGTGGATCTGCCCTGGTTGTGGTACGTCTGTCTGGTTCTTTGTCTGTGTGCTTGCCTGGTCGTTTGGCCCTGTGGAGCCTGTTCACTCCCACAGGCACCTCTGGCTGCCGCACCATGGGCTCGCTGTCTGCTCTGTGAGGAGCTTTCCTGATAGGTTTGCTCACTGAGCCAACCGGTGAATGGGAGATGTGCTGTCAACTTATTCACTGCCTTCATAATCTCAGTCCCTCAGTCATATTCCCCTCAGGCATGCTTTTGCAAACGGGATTCCTGGCCACCTGAATCTATGCTTGTGGGAGAGAAACATGGCAGTGTTGGGGAGAAACTACAGCTACCACCTGCCTTGGCGGAACCCCAGAGACGGGAGGCAGGGGGAACTGCCTGTTGTTAGCTCAGGACTGCGGCATCAGAGCCAGCACTGACTGGAGGCAGAGCCAGCCTGCTCACCCCCTTTCTCTGTAGTGTCATGCCATGGTTGGGCCTTCCTCTTCATTCCAGCATGGATGTTTCATCACAGTGTCCTGTAGCAGTACCATGTGAGCCACTGGGGTCGGCACTGATCCTGAGGCAGAGCATGCTTCCATCTTAGTCTGTATGATTCACTGAGTCACTGCATGCCTAAGCACTGACCAAGGGATGAGCATGACCTACTGAGTTACATGCACACGGTCACTGGGTCCGGCAGAGCTGGCACTGATTCTGAGAGAAAAGCATCCCTCCTGAGTTTTCCACAACTGTTTCAGCAATGTGGCATGCAGCCAAAGCAAAAAGCAATCAGAGAGCCTCTTGGAACACTTCCATATCTATTTACTGTGAGACTGGGAAAGAAAAACATGTCTGCTTACAGTTACAATGGTCGTGGCCCCTCAGGCTTTTCTCATGATTCTGCATTTCATTGTAATAACTTTTAGATGTGCTTCTGGAAGGAATCTGAATCGTGATGCTCTCTGGGGACTGTTGGTTTCTCTGTTCATCAGCATTACATTCTTGACAGCAGAGTGGTAAAATTACCTTTCAAGCTGGTCTTAAAAAAATACCCATAGAAAATGTAGATTCAGATAGAAAAATAAGGTTTCTGCAAGCACACACAGTTGGATGCTTGCTGGTATAACTCGGTATAAATTTTAAGCTAGGCTAATAAGTGCACTGAGGTTTTTCTTTCATTGATGAATCAGTGAAAGAAACCAGACCCCTCTCGTGCTGACATTTTATTCATCGGAAGTGGCCTGTGAGTAAAAGGCTTAGAATTCTCCTAAATGCCAGTGGCTCAGTCGCTGGCTGATGTCAGCTGTTAGACACTTGGCCAGTACTAGGATTTCACACCATAGCGCCAAATTTACAGACACAAAATAGCATTGCTGAGACTGCTAATTTTGCCCTGAAGGCCCGTCCTGTATTAATATTGTTGAATGGTTGTGCCTCCAGAAGAGGGCACTGCTTCAACGTGTTCCTTCTGTAACCCCACAGAAGCTGTACAAGGTTGAGCTAATGCTCCTATAGACTATTGTGCATCTCCCAAAACAAGCTGTAGATTTTCAGGAATAAGTCTGAAAGTACATTTGACAGTGTGAAATTGCACTGTGTAATGAGAAGCCTTTTCATTAACTAACACCAAGAATGACAGTCTTTGCAGTGAAGGAATTAAAAATGTCTTAAATTATAAGGTAATAGGCTCCTAATATGATATTTGCCAATAAGCCAGCTGAATGCTGACTGACATGTAGGACAGACAACAAAAAAGGCATACCCTGTGCTCCTCAATGAGTCCCACTGCTCACGCCTGCACAGAACTGCTGCTGTCTCTACCAAAACCCCTCAGTGAGAAGGATCTCACAAACAAGCTATTCAGGCTTTCTCTTGAAAAAGCCCTGTGCTGTGCCAGAGCGCCATGAAGCATGGCATCCCTGTGTTATCCCACAGAGGCTCATGGCTGCTCAGATTTCCCTGGCTGAAGGCTTCTCAGGAAAACCTTTCCAGATGCCTGGAAGATGTTCTGCTCGGCTGAGAAAGGTGTCTGTGCTCACTCTCTCAAATCCTGCAGATGGTGCTGTTACTACAGGACGATACATTTGAATACGCAACAAAAATGGCTGGCTAACAGGTGTTGCAGACTTGGGTGTTGTAGTTCTCCTCTGTTACACGAAAACCTTTGTTAGATCTAAGTGTTTCTTTCCTTTTTTTTTTTTTTCCCCTTAACTCCATAAAGATGGAGGGCTTTTAGTCTCAGGAAAAACTAAAAGAAAAATAATTGATTTGAAAGTGCAGTTTTGCCGGTCTGCCTCCAGTCAGAAGCCTGTCCATTATACCTGCAGTTTTGGCGATCATTTTGACCTAATATTCAAGCAGTACCCTTACCATACTTGGCTGCTAAAATTTTCTCTTGCAGAGGAGAGATGAAACTCAGACCTTGACTATTTGTAGGTACGACTAACCCCGTGGGATGTTTTGTGATAGGGAGCCACTTTCCATGAAAGTCAACCAGAATGTGCCAGGTCAAATTCCTCCCCCAGTTTCAATGGGTATGAAATCTTCACTTCCCATTCCAAACTGCAGTGCATTTCTGCACTATGTCCTCTGTGCTAAGGCATCTTCTATAATCTTTCAGTGGCACAGTCAGTTGCTGTTTTAATTACTAATTACCCACTGTAGTTACTACTCATATTCTAATGCACTTGACCTATCAGAGGAGAGGTGCTGGGCAGCCTCACCAAAATGGAAAGGAGCTTACTTTGTGTTTTGCTGTCCAGGTCACAAAACTTCCATAGGATACAACCATTTTTGCTCCACTTCTCTAAGTTTCCTAAGGACTTGAACTCAAACTTCTCCCAAGGAAGCCAAAATTGCAGAAGTAGAGAGCCACCAAGAGTTTATGAGGACTAGAAATATCTGTAGTGCACTAAGCTACATCTGTTGCACTTCCAAGACACCTTCTGTCTGTTAAGGCCTACGTTTACCCAGATGTCCCAGTTACTCAGGATGCCATTGCATGCCCAAGGCAATGGTGCAGGTCAGCAGTCTCTGTTGATGCACAGTTCAGTAGAGTGGTGGTGTTATGTGCTGCATGATGAATTTGCAGCTGCTAGTAGGGGTAAGATGAGAGAGGCAGCTGGAGTTCACACTCATGCAACATGGAGGAGAGAACAGGCTCCCTGGGTACTTTCAAGGTATTTCTCAAAGACAATGGTGGTTAACACATTATCACTGGTTATTGTGTTGTCTACTCAGTCAAAAGCCTCTAATGATCTACAGGCACTGGATTCTAATTAGATACCTGCATAAACCTGTTGTCAGCTTATGTTTTTATGTGATACATAAGCTTTAGTGGATGAAGAAGCTTCCCTTCAGGGTCTGAACGTTTCCTGTCTCAGTGGGTAAAGGCATTATGCTTCACAGTGAGATAACACATTTTGCAGACTTAAGCCAGGCATGAGAACACTCTCTCCTGGCAGGTTTGGGCCAGGCCCAAGAGCTGTTACCTTCGTTCCTGTGAGGGTTAATGAATCTTGATGATTATGTGTGTGCGTGTGTACAGTAGAGGTCTGATCTGGAATTGACCCAAAGATGGAGAGCAAGAGGGGTCCCCAAAGCTAGTCTTTCTGCACAGGCAGCCCCAGAATATAGGGTGTGTGTGAAAACTTTCAAGTTTTCACATTACCAGCAAGGTGGTGATGGCTCTGTCCATTTCTCAGCTGAACTGTTAATGGCTATGGAAACTGTAAAGCTCACAGAAGTGCCATGCCGAATGAATCCTCTTCTCTTCTCTTCTCTTCTCTTCTCTTCTCTTCTCTTCTCTTCTCTTCTCTTGCCTTTGTGAACTTTTTTGTCTGTTTTGGAATTTGTGATTAAGTATTTTTATTACATTCACAGTAATATGGCTTCAGGTAAAGGTGACATTAAGGTAACTGATAGCAAAGTTTTCAGTCCAGACAGGTTTAGCATTGTCGAACTGGGTATTGAGAAACTCTCCCGAGTATCCACATTGCACCAAAGGTACTGAGAAGCAGGCTGTGCTAGAGTCCAGCTGAGTGGGGTGATGTGCTCCAGTGATCAGCCATACCCCGGGGAGCCATTTGGCAGGCAGCAAAAGTGGGGAGCATGTCGGAGCTGCAGGAGCCTCCAGAGTGAATGTGATGTTCCCAGTGAGTAATGCACAGACAATGGCTTGTGATTTCAGGAGCATTGGCAGTATTTCACCCCTGTGTGCTCCAGGCTTCACCGTGGTAAAAAGGTGACTGGTGTATGATAAAAAGTAATAAAAAAAGCAAAAAAACTTTTTCAGGCTTAAAGTATGCACTAGCAATGAAAGGACTGTGTCATCTGACCTACTTGTGTGGAGAGGTTCGTGTTCTGGGTACACTTACCTAGCAGGAAGTTTGGAGGAATTCCAGTGAAACTGGTAATGTTGTGCAACATGCATGGCTACAGTTCCCCACCAGTTAGAATATTCTTGTGTTTAAGCCATAGATCTGGAGCAATTCCAGGCCATTTGATTTAAAGTAAACATCCTGGATGCAGCGTGTCAGATACTAGCACAATATTGTTTTAGTCTTTCTTTTTTCTCCTGTGGGAATAATCATTCCATGAAGAAGGAAAGTGATCTAATGAGAGAATTAACTCAAGAGCTTGAACATTGAATTAATCACAGCTGTCTGAGAGGGGAACCAAGGCAAACTCCACAGAGAGCTCACGGCATTTCCAAGGAAGGAGGCCAAAAGAATACTTAGACTCAGATAGCAGTTGGTGATCAAAACAGAGGCAGGAGAGATATGCCTTTAGTAGCTAAAGGGAAGCAAAACAGTGTAGTAGAGAGAGTTTTCCCCCTCATTTCTCTGAGAATTAAATCTCAGTAGTTGGGAATTGCTAATTGCTGCAACTTTTTCTTGGAGATGTTGAAAGCTGCCAGATTGTTGGGGTCTGATCCTAACTGTGTCCTCACACTTATCTGAAGTAGATGATTGATTTCACAGCTTGGCTCTTTTTTCACTGTTGTCTAGAGCTGTCCTGCAGCTTCACACTGAATTAGACCTGCTCGCTAAGGTGACTTTATCAAAGGTGCAGGTCTTTTTTTTCCAAAAGGAAAAATGAGTTGTGCTTAAGAATTATCAGTCTTCAGGCACGTGGGACTTTAGTCTTGCCGTTAGTAAAGTTTGGCAATGTTTCAAACTGTAATCCAAGTCCTAATGCTTTTTGGACTCTTTACTTAACTCTTCTTGTCTAAATCACTGTGTTCCCATGGATAATAAAGTAGAGCAAACACACAATAGATCCATGAGCTGTCTAGAGCATGTGGCATTTTTTTAAAGAACTCCAAGTTACAAAAACCTTTTGAACAGAAAAAAGGAAGGAAAATAACCAGAAAGTGTGCATAAATTCAGCTAATTTTATTCCCTTTACTTTAAGTAGTGATTAGATATATACCAGGAGCATGTTTGCTCTCCTAGAAGGTATTGCATTTGTGTTGACAGAGCTTGTGAGCTGGTTTCATTGAGAAGGTGGATAAACTCTGCCTGATACCCACCACATTCCACAGCCTGTGTGTGCAGTACAGTCATTCCAGAAGCAGAGTCTCCATGGAACGTGAGATACGTCACAAACTTTGAGTAACTGTTAGTAGGATGTCTGCAGGTCCTGCATCTGCTTGCTTTGTGAGTCAGGACTTCCAGGGCTCCGCATACACTGAAGCCTCAAAAGATTAAAACTTACACAGTGTAACATTCAACTGTAAATGGCATAGGTTGCTACTATGCATCCCAGCTCCTTGGCTGCTCTGCTGTTCCCTTGCCATGTGTTTCCCTGGATGAATTTTTTCCTTGGTTTACCTTTCTGCAGTGTGCAAGCATTTTTCATCTCCCTTTTCAGAATTTCATCTTTGGAGGCTTGGACTACTTCTCTGGTTAGAAAGATCATTTTTGTTCTAATCTTGTCCTTCAAAGTGCTTGCAAAATCTTTGCTTCATTGTCTGAGTAAACAAAAGTGTTGACTAGAATCAGAACAGACCCTCTGGGATTCCTAACAGAAGACCTGTCTGTGTTTAATGACAACATACTCATAGTAATATTTTAATATATTTTTAACCAGCTGAGCACTTGTGTTATGGTGATTTCGTTTGCACTTTGGTTTTCTCAGTTTGCTTATCAGAATGTTACATCAAATGTTATTAAACCCCTTAAAAAGCCATATCTCATCTACAGCTTTCCCTTTTTCTGCACGCTGGTTATCTCTCAGCAAGGGAAATTAGCCTGTTTTGACATTATTTGTCTTAAATAATCTAACAATTACTGTTTTTATAATTTTGTTATCCTTCAAGGTACATGGAAATGCATTGTTTAATAACGTTCTATTTTTTGGATGCTTAGGTTTTTGCAATATTTTATTTCATAAAATCTCTTCTATGATTTTTGCATAACAACTTTTGTCCAAGGATCACCTTACAAAGCACAACATTTGCAGTGTGAAATATGGCTCTGAAACATAACTTGTCCGTGCTAGTCCTAGTTCTGCAATACTTGCAATGATCAGATAAGTCTCTTACTGACTCTCTCCCACTGACTCAGTTTGCTTCTGACTACTTATTTTCCTCTCAGGTATATTTTGAAGATTAAGGAATATTTATAAAATGCTCTGAGTGAAACCTGCACATGAAAAATGCAACAGAAGTTGAAAATGTCATAATTACTGATGCTTATTATTTTTTAAAAAGGAAGCTATATTGCAATCAATATCCATGGAGGATTATGAACTATAAAAATAGAGTGAGGACTCTAAAGGTACTACAGGAAATTGTGGCTGGCACAACTAAACTGAAGGTGAAAACAACTTAGTAACCTGACGAAGAAAAACTTGCAATGGCACAAGATACAGTGGGCAAGTTTTGTTAATAATGCTTAGTATTGAAGTATATGCAGGATAAAGTATTTGTATTACAGAAGGATGATGAAATCCTTTTCAGTCTGCAAGTAATTAAAGATGAGGTTCATCATCATAAGTAACATTAATAATTTTAAAGCAGCAGGCTTGGATAACCTATACTAAAGAGCTCTAACAGAATTGTCAAGAGCGATCTCATTTGTAGTAACTCCTGGCATTTCAGTGAAATTTCAGAAGACTCATAGTCTTCTTGGTGCCAGTGTTCCAGGAAAGAAAATTAAATAAACAGAGCAAGCAGGATGACCCAGCTAGCTGTGTTATGGTTAACGTGACATCAGTCCCAAGCAGCACAGTACAAAAGCTGATACTTGGCTAGGTCGTAAGTAAGTCAATAACTGGCAGTAATTTTTATTGTTATCAACATTGTCTTGTTGATAAATCCAATTTAATTTATTGATAAAGGTTGTAAGTCTGTTTCCTACAGATTAGTGTAGCAACATATTTCACAAAGCATTTGATCAACCATTGTGACATTTTGATAAAGATCTTAGTCAAGTCTAGTGTCACTAAATATAGAGACATTTCAGTTTTCTGGACCAGCGTGGGTCCAGAAGCAGGGCATGTGCTTTTGAGCTGTGATGCATAGCAGGCACTTACCAAATTGGGTCAGCATTAGCTGGGGATGTCTGCAATCATCAGTAACTTCGATCTTTCTTTTCCCTGGTTCACCTTCACAGTGTATTGTTGTAGTCTGATATTTAGTGATTTGTGTTATTCTTAATTTTGCTTTATCTGAGTTATCCTAGCCTTTCTGTAAACATAAAATCACCACTGATAGCATTTCTGAGTGACATAGAGATTGTCTAAGATGTAAATTACTGTGAGTATAAAGCAGCTAGACAGAGCAAACTGTATGTTATGAAGGTTGGTATATTCACGTGAAGGTTTTGTAATACAACCAAGTCCAAAGCAATAAGCCTAAGAGCTAAGATCACAGTTCGCACCTCTGGGACCAGGGAGCTTTATAGTGGAAAAAAGTAATGCCAAGAAAAAATGAGGAATCGTAACACATGGACACTGGAGGCATGCAAATAATCAGAAAGATGCTCTTGTAGACATGGGCAGTGCAGTTAGGCAGAAGAATGCAGACAGGCAGGGACATGGTGCTCTCTGTGTAGGTCACCCTTAAGACTGCCATGGAGTATGGCTTTGATTTGTACAATTTAGGGAGGATATTCATGACTGGAGAAGGTACAGAGAAGAACCATAAGTATGATTTAAGGAGAGAGGGAATGTCTTATAATGACATAGGTAAACTAAATAGAGCTAAGATAGAGCTAATTGCTAAGAAGCAATTTGATCCAGTGTATATGCTGCTGAGCAGAAAAGCAATGCTGAATACTGAAGTACTCTTTAAACCAACAGGCTTTAGCAAAAATCAGTGGCTGAAAGCTGAAACAACAAATGTTAAATTAGGGATAATCTTTAACACTGAGGAAACAAATTATCAGGTACATTGGACAATTCTCCATTATCTGGAGCTTTAAATCAAGACTGAAAGTCTTTCTGGGTAATAACTTGTATTTGAATAAAACATATCTGGATCATTGAAAGAATGACCAAGAGGTATGGGACAATTTCTATATTAGGGAAAACTCAGTAGTTCTTGACTTTTTGGCTTAGAAAAGAGATGACCTAGAGGAAATATGGTAGCTCTGCAAAATTACTGGAGTCACAATAGAGTTAAATGGTTTGCTTAGGGTACATCATGAGTCAGTGGGAAAGTTATGAATAAGAGCTAAATGGTCTTGGTCCCTTAGCTGCTGTAGGATCCAGTGCTGTTCAAGAGCATGCAAAAACCAGTCTCATGGGTCATCCTGAAACTAAGCATGGAAGGATTGTTTGTTGAGAGTTGTTTCAAGAGTAATTTAGCCAGAGCAAAGAGGATCAAGTGGAATGGGAAGAAAAAGAGCACAGACACAGGCAGAAACAATTGTGCTATACTTAACAAAAAAGACAAAGGAAATCTTTGGCAGTGGTGATACAGAAAAAGTTGGTCTTATGGCAGTGAGAGGGGGTAATTAATTCTTGAATTTTGAGCACAGCAAAATAAAAAGCAAAAATTTCTGCTTTGATTCAGGTGCAATAAAGGGCAGGAAAGAATGGAATTGGTGAAATAGGGGGAAAAAGGACTGTCAGAGCTTTACAGAAGACCAAATTCTTGTTCTTTCTTTTCAAACAGTAGAACTGACAAATTGAGTTAGCATGAAATACAGATGTGGCAAAGTATCATTCTAAAAACAATTCAGTGCTGGTAGGAATTAGTCCATTGTTAAATATACTGAGAAGCTGGTTGGAAGCAGAGCCTGACCTAATGGGTTTAGCATTACTATTGCAGATGTGTGAAACCATTCCAATAAATAAACAACCCAGTGAAGAAAGTGTGCTGAATTTTTAAGATTCTCCTAGTGTAACAGGATGTGCCAAGTCATTGTTTTAACTGTGGGCCAGATCCTTAAATGCTGTAAGGTGCCTAGCTCTATAGCAAGCACTGAGATGATGCTGATATTCACAATTTGATAATCTGACAGCCTGCCCCCAAATCCTTCTCATGGTTTCCCTGGTGATACCACTATGAAAGGCTGTACAGAATGGCACAGACCTGTCCACTCTACAGTGATGTCAGAGGGATTATGGATGCATAACTGAAAGCAGGATTTCATTGATCTTTACCTGATGAGTCTGTCTGGGACTGGTGCAGATTTTGGTTTTACTTTGACTGTAACAGTGGTGCTAGGAAGCAGAATGACTAATGGGAGAAACCTGATTGGGACTTTCCCGGACACTTCCATTTGCCAGACATCATTCTGTTTGGAATCATTCAGTGGGATTAATTGCACTCAAAATTATGCTTCAAATTCATATTGTAGGAGACTTTTGTACTGCTGTTGTTGAAGATAAAAGCCTAGTGCAACAGACTGTGCATACTGTATCCTGGCAATATATGGATCTGGGGATTTATCTGGTACACCATAATCCCCTGTTTTGCAAGAATGTTTTTGAGGTACAAAATAAATACATTTTTTGGTCAGTAGCTAGGCTCACTGACCTATTTCTGCCTGCAGCCTGCAGCATTTCTTCTTTGTCTGAGCAGAGCCAGGCACACAGGAACTCCTGACAGGACTGCTGTGTGCCTGTGCTAATGAAGGGTTTGGGTTGAAGATTTGGTGCATAACTGGCACGGCCTTCCAAGGTCTCTAGTTCTCACTGTTCCACCTTAAGTCAGCAGGAGCTGGCTGTACCTCTCCTCTTTGAAAGTCAACCGCTAGACGTTACCTTCAGGCTTCTAGCTGTTCAGTTCAAGTCACAGGATTACACCTGCGCTAACCTGTCTGGGAGCTTTGTGATGCAGATGCAAAAACATCAGAGAAAGATTAATATAACCAGCCATTGATTTATTATATTCCAGGAAGTAAGGGATAAAGCAGGCTGGCATGATGCCCTGAGCCCAGCCTCCATGATGATTTCTCTTGTCCTGACATACATCCACCAGCATTTATCTTGTCTGTTCCCCTTCCTCTCCCCTTAGTTTCTCAGACTTCCGGAGTTTCTTTTGGCAGGCTTGCTCCTCACTGCTACTGCTGCTGGAGCTTTCCTCTGAGCTTTCGGAGAGGAGATACTTGATTGCCATCATGTCCTTCTTGTTCATTTGCAAGCAGAGGCAGGAGGATTTGCTCACCTTAAATGACTCTCCCCACATATTCTGGCACATGTCAGTCCCATTTGCATACATCTGTGTGTCAAATAAGAAATGCATCAGTTACATTTAAAAAGAATTGAGTTAAAATCAGCTTGTGTCAAATTGAGAAACATTTATCCCTTTTCTAAAATTGGTACTAGATTATAAAAAAGCAGTCTGCAGTCATTCACTGTCTTGCTGTGTGCCACGCTTCATTACTTCTGAGATATCTTAAAATGTTATCCTGTCCCACAACTGGCAAAAGAGATTTGCCTGTTGTGAGAGCAAGTGATTACACAAAGTGCAAAGTGATCAACAGCCAGCCCTTTGTTTCCACCTTGGGGCTGACAGCCCAGCTAGGTTTCTGGGTCTGACAGACCAAAGCTGTGTGTGAGAGGATGTACAACTTGTAGCATGTCAGGACACTCTGACATGTCTCAGGATCCGAGTAGTGCTGAAAGTGCCAGACAGTGCTTTAAATACAGGAATCTTTCTGTCTACGTGCTAAAGACAGCCCAGGGAAGTCACAGCTCCGTGGGATCTCATTGTGCCTGCTGCAATCTACATCATGACCAGGCAGGACCTCACAGATAAAGAGAAGGGACATAGAAACTGCTTGAAGAAAGCTTCCAAAGTGCTCTGTCCAGTGGTGCAACGGCCTTTCTGGCTCAAGAAATTGTGAATTTGTCCTCTTCTTGGTACTGCATCATTTTGTAAGGCCTGTGTCATAGGACCTATACAGCTATACAACAAAGATACTTCTTGTTTGCCAAGCTCACGGTGTGACAGCCTTCTGTCTGCCCGGCTTGAGTTTGCCTAAAGAGTATTAGCTTAGGAGTTATCCTGTCCAGCCACCAAGTAGGGAGGATACACACTTCATCTTGCCTGCATTTCTCCCATATGTTTGTGATTGAAGTTCAATCTTTTCTGATTCTGTAAAGGAAGCTTTAGGTACTCCCAGAAGCAAAGCTAAGAATGAAGTTGGGGGTGGGAGTGATGGCAGGAGTAGAAGCCTTGGGAATTAAGGAGTGGGAGTGTTAATGACTGAAACAGTGGGCCAGGCAGCAGGACTGCTGGGCTCCATTGCTGACTGATTCACCTTGACCATGTCACCCGTATCTCTCTGAAGGGAGCCATGTTTCATCTGTGATAGTACAAGTAGTCCTTGCACATGACCCTGATTCTTTAGTCCTACAGTGTTTCTCTTAGTGCTGTAGTTTCTGGATGGTGTGCTAGTTTACCATCATCTCCAGCTCATATAAAGATCTGACACTGTGAATCTCACAGAAGGTGGCCTTTCTTTGTGGTTGGGAGATTTCTGCATGGAAGCTGCTCTGTGTGCAAAAAATTAATGATTACAGATTTAAGTCTATTATGCGGAAGTGGGACAGGGCATCTGTAGTCCTGCGGCTTCTTCTGCTCCACCTATTTTCCACAAGTTCTTCTTATGAGATGTCTCCCGGCCTTCCCACATGCAAAACCACGTTGACCTATACTGTGCAGGAAGGCAGATGAGAAGAAGTCGTAATCATCACTTTTGCCTTAGAAATCTGTCCTTTGTGAATAATAAAGAGTCCATTCCAAATAGCCTCAAAGACCCTGTAGTCTGTAAAACAGCTTTTCAGTTCACACTGTCTCTAGCCAGGGCTTGCTCCACAGGTGCTGCAGTTGCTGGAGGAGGAGTGTGAAGGTTGGCTAGTGCACTGGGAGCAATGTAAGGTCAGAAATTGAAAGGTTGCTGCATCTAGTTCTATCCTTGTGTTCTCAGGGCAGGCAAATCTTAGCTGTTTCTTTCCCACAATTCCTGTGCTTTTAAGCAGCATTGGACATTTTCTTCCAGCTCCTGTGTAGCTCCTGGATTTCTTCCTGCTTTTAGCTAATCATTCCAGAAAGTATTAAAAGCTGTCATGTGGGTTTTCTTAGGTCTATATGCAAGAGACATGGCTACATCCTATTCTTCTGTCCCACAGGTTCTGTAACATGTATTCATGCTCTTCTACTTGCTAAATTAAAAATGTTATTTTTACCTTCTTCTGAACTCTGCTTAAAGATCAGAGTGTAGCCAGAATGCTGCAGCAAACAAACAGTGCAGTACGCACAGCCCATTTACCAAACATGTCCCTAAATTACTGCAAAGGATTCTGATTCTTTAGCTTCTTGGAAAATGTTCTAGTCTGTGCATTAACATTGCTTGGGGAGCACTCAGCTGGGAGAACAATGACAAAGTGTGCCTCATTTTAGTCAGGCTAAAACTGGCTATGATCCATTGTGCATTCTTAATATTCAGCATTTGTTCCAAATAGTCCTTACAACCACTTGCACATGTCAAATTGCTCCTCCGTATGAGCTGAGAGCATCAAAAGAAAGTAAGCATCTGTCCACAGTGCTCTGACATTGGAGAACTCTTTGTGCTTCTGGGTAACAGTAACTTTCTTTTCCATGAGTTGAGTCCAAACCGAGCGAGTCTAGTGTTTGTGTATCATGTAATTTTCATATGGGAAATGTGTTTTTTTAATTTCTCTGAAGAAATTTCATCTTTATTCTTACTTACCATGCAAGCCTATTTTTGGTGAAAAACATGGGCAGTTTAGGGTGTGGTTCCATTTAGTTTAGGAATAGCTGCGCCTGGCTTCAAGTGATAAGACCTCTGGATTTGCTGCATGTTTTTCCCTGCAGATGGTATATTTTCTTTAGAAATAAGTACAACGGAATTCAAGGTTAAAAACTCCTATCTCTGGACCAGGGACAGTTTGAACAGGGACTGGAGATTATTTACAGAGATTATCATTTTGTTTTTCACTTCATCTGGAACTACTGATGATTTAGCACATCTGGGAAACTAAGCCGTAAGTTTCCGCAGCCCATTTATTTTTTGGCCACCTTCCTGAGCCTGCTGATTAGTGTCACTTTTGCAAGGCAGACAGCAATCCTGCACTAACTGGGCTGTGACTTCCACTTATATCAGTTGCTGAACTGACTTCTGGAAGTACATGCACTTGAACTGCATTCAAAACAATGAATCTGGGATCTCTGCAAGCCTTACTACCAGTCCCTAAGCACTACAGTTAAATTTCATTTACTTCTGTGATTTGGACAGTTTTCATGGGCTCAATCAAGTTCAACTGTTAAAGATACTCAAATAAGTGTAGCAGTTTTGAACTGTATTGTATTGTCCTGATGCTAAACTTACTTAAGTCACTAGAAAATTCCTACCTGCCTCTTGAAAGGTCTGCAGATCAGGCACCAGGCAACCTTGCTCCTATAAATCTTGTCAGTTCTCATTTTATATACTTTTGCTCATAAAATTAGTTATCCCAGCCATTAAACCTTCTCAGGAAGATGGGATGAGCTCTCAGAAAGCTTGTCAGTGCTGCTCTTTAACCATCAGAGTTACATAGAACAAAGTTAGCTCTGCCTAGCTATTGGCAGACACAATGGAGAGCACACTTAAGAGATATGGTAGGTCTATGGAGAACAAAAGGGAGACAATTAGAAGAACGTCAGGACTTAGGTATTTGGAGGATGGAGAAGGACTTGAACATAACAAGGTAAAATAGAGAAAAGGGCAAAGATGCCTAATAGGCATGAAAACCTTAAAAATTCCATAGTGATTTGGGAACTTGCGTCCCAATTTAAAAAGACAGAGGTGTGTAGAGCCCTTCATTATGTAAGGAACCTTATAAAATGCATCTCAGTGTCTCTGTTGTATGAACAAAGTTCATTTATCTTTTACTTTCTAAACCCCACTGTGGTTAAAATATCAGTGCCGCTTGTACTTCTGTTTCACAAGTGGCATGAATAGTGATTAATTAAACACATATATACTTAAGGTAAGTGATCTACATAAATATAAATGTTTTAAAATGCATATACTTCAAAAGTCTGATGTAGGTATGGCTTGAAACTACTGTAAAAGAAGTAAAAATAATTCACCTGTTGTATTTTATATGCATATATTCAGGAAAAAAAAAGAACTCAATGCCATTTTTTCTGCTCCAGTTTATCAGGTTTTCTTACCTCACTGTACGGAATACATTTATTCTTACAGTGGTTTTCTCCACTTTCATCCCATTCCCAGTCTGTCAGCCAGTTATGAACACATATGGAATCATCTTTGCAGGCTTCATACCTTCATGGAGATTAGCGTGGAAGATACAGTTATTTCTCTCATTTTTTTTCAGTGGACTCAGATTAAACTCAAAAAGCCTGTGTAGGCTATGCTAGTCATGTGCTATGGTTGCACAGTGCAGCTTAGCAACAGATCTTCAAGAAATGTGCACATTATCTTATCCTGACATGTACATAAACTCTGAGCTGGCCAGGAAGACCTAAATCCCAGTGAAAACTGAATGGTTCACCCACTACGTTTTATGCTCACAGACTTAAGTAAAAGGCTCATCTTCTGAGGAGCAACACTCATTCATGCAGTGTTTCCTGCTTGGTTATGTTTGCTGATGTTACTGAGTGGAGGAAATACTGTGTGGGAGGGAGTTTCATGAATGCTGGTGTTCAATATTGTGACAGAGCATAGGTACGCTGAGAGTGAACTGTCATTTGAGGGAGATGTGGGGAAAGTTTGTATTTATGAATTAACATGAGAAAAGAAGAATGGTATTTCCTGGGCAGGCGGTTGCTATGAGGAATGTGCACTGCAATAAGGAAAATCCAGAAACAACAAAATATAAACTAATAGGCTGTCAGCCTCAGAATGACATTTTCAAAGAAGTTAAACTTGAAGTGAAGGAGGAAAGATAAGAGTCTTGCAGGGTATAGGTCTAAAATTTTAAATTTTAAGTTATTTTAAACTTGTAAGTGGTAATATGAAAAAAAGCCTATAAATGGCCTGGAACGAGTACGGTATGCAACTGCCTGGTCTATGTGATGAGAGATCTTATGGCTTACCATTATCCTACATAATTTCCTTCCTTCCACTTCTTTTTATGTTCTTTTTGGCTCTTACCTTTCTTAAGGATCACTTTCTGCAAATCGGTTAACATCTACTTAAATTTAGTCTCAATGGCTTCAAGTGGACTATTCACACCAGTAACTGAGAGTGCCAAAACCACAAGGCACAGCTTTCAAAATGTTAGTGTCGTTCAGCATGGTATTTATAATTTATGTCTTTGGATATATTTTCTGTTTGTCATTTTTAATCTTCAGGATCATGTTTCCAAAACTATTTTGATATCACGAGGGCTGCAGACTTAAATTTTAAAATGAAATATGAAGTTGTCATGTGGTCACAGAACTGCAAGGACTAGACACTGCAGTACATTTGCACACGCAGAAAGGTAAGAGCATGCACATCTGCAGAACATTCACATAGGTTTTCTGGGCTTTTTGGAGGGAGAAAAAGCAGTAACAGGTGGAGGGTAACCAGGGCCTGAACTAACAGGTCTAAAGGAGGAGACATATTCTCAAATGTGTTCATCCATGAATCTGCTGTCAGAGGCAGGGGCTCTGCTGGGTATATAGGCTGCAATTTGAACAGTTAGTATAATGTGACACTAATAGACAGATCCAACCAGTTTGTGCCATGACTGGATTTGGGACTAGGTACTATAAGAATAATTGGTTTGTTGTTTGTTAGCTGCTGCGTGTACCCTGACTGAGAAAGACACACAGAACTAAGTCCCCAGTGACAGCTCTTTCTCTAATGCTAGTCACTTGGCCTCCTTGAAGGCATTCCGGTTAGGAGCATCAATACAAACTTTCTGTTAATCACCATCTATGAGCTCTGCACGTACCAGCATCGGATTCAACAATTAGCCCTTGATTCTTCAAGCCATGTAGGCATGTCCTTTACTTTATGCATGCACTTAAATTCATTGCTTTCTAGCAAAGTCGATCAATATCGGCTGTGAACTGCCTAATACTAGCACTTCCACTTAAAGCAGTTGTGCCCTTCCCACAGTCTTCTTTTTTGGTTTCCTTTTTTATTTGGCTAAGTATTTTTCAGCCTGATGGGTTCCCAGACCAGGGCTGCTTCACAGCCTCTCAGACAGTGCTGCTGGCACATGGGTGGGGACAGGACACGGGAAAGAATGAGCAGCCCTTGGGGCTGAGGAGAGAGCAGAAGTGCTTCTTTTGAAATTAGTGTCACCTTCAGTTATACTTTTCAAATTATGAATATGTATTTCAGAGTTTTACTGAACTGGGGCATTCATGCTATGCATCTGGTTTCCTCAGGAATTTGAATTAAATTTTTATTAAAGTTTATTAAAGTATTTATATTTTTATTCACTATTATCTGTTGAATTGTCAGGTGAAATGTTTCCTGATTACGATTATCACCTGATTCTGTGGTTTGTTATATAAGCAGGTAGCAAGGCATAACTATTGTTATGAGTTTTTCTTTATCCCAATGGAAGTAATTATGAAGCTAAGTTTATGAAAAATCATGACTTATGAAAAGTCTGATTTCTGCTGTCCAGAAACCCTTAAGCAGTTTCTTCAAACATTAATTAAAACCTGTGAGAAACATAAACATAAACACTTAAAAGATCCTCCCTGAACATACTAGTTCCCTATGCGCAACGGGCAGGAAAATTTTAAGGCTTTTTTCCTCTCGTTTTTTATAAGTAGCTGTCTCTCTTTTAAAGGGCACAGGTGGATCAGAAAATGGCTTGTACATCGGGCTCTTTCAAAAGCAATAGTTTTAGGACTAGTGGGAGCAAGGAAACCTAAGACAATAGGAAGAAAAGGAAGGCCCCAAGCTAGGCATATGAATTTCTTTTAAATGAAATCACTGCTCATTCAGAATCCTCTGCACATTTCTGGCCACAAAAAGACACACAGTATGCAGCAGGCACACTCACGGCATGTAGAGAAAGTAGGTCACATCACTAGCAGTGTTACAGCACGCTAAAGGGACTCCAGTGAATAGAACATGAAAAGATGTTACTTTAAATCACCAGAAAGAGTGGGAATTCTGTCCAGGCTCTTTTCTAGCCTCAGGCCTTAAGCAGGGTGAGGGAATGGGTTTGACATTAGCATTAGGCAGGCACACAGACTAGCATGCACGGTAATGGGTCATCATTACATTTTTTTGATTCAGGCCAGGCACCTATCACGCCAACAGGGGCAATAGATCATTGTTCATTATTTGTTTAGAGTAGACCCTACTCTCTGTCAGGAGACTCTATACTGGAAAAGGGTCAGTTTGTCCTGTGCAGCAGCTCTCAGTCACACACCCTTATACTTTCCAACAACAAAAGTTAAAAATGCTATTTATCTGGAGGTTCTGGCAATACCCAGGGGACACTGAGAATTTTCCTATGTAATATTGACCCACCATACACACTTCGGTATAAATCTCACATATACTAAGGCTGGTTTAAACCAGTTCATAGATACATACTAAACTTACAGGGTATATTTGCTTTCATCTTTACACTTTCACTGCATATAGCAGTTTGGTGATGACTTTGTGTGCTACTTATTTTGGAATACATTTGTTTTAGATATTGGTATTCTATCATTTTGCCTGTTAGATCTATTCTAAAGCTCACTGGCAACTCCAATGCTTTAATATCCAAATGCTTTCAAATTTTTGTAATATTTCCGTCTGAGCTTTGAGATTCTGAGCACTGAGACAAATTCAAGGTCTCGGTCGTTACCTTGAAGGAGGTCAATAATCTGGATTCAGTTTAGAATATTACCAAATATTTAGGAAGGAAGACTGCTCATGACAAATCTGTTCCTGAGGCACATGGAGTTTCCTAACACAAAAATAAAATTCATTACTAGAGGAAACTCTAGGGCAGCTAAGAAATACATCGGCCCTTCTCACTATCTTCCATTACAAATCCAAGCTACACTTCTTGTTTCCTTCTCTGGCACAAAGCAATGGAGACATACTTAAAGACAAATCCTACCAAAATACTGCACTGGGTACATGACATTGCCCTTGGAGAGAAGATGAGAGTGAAAATGGATCCATGTGTCAATAACATTCAAGTTGTATAACCACTAGGGAAAGCACTGTACAGAGCAGTGCAAGAGAACCTAACCATGTGCTACTGTGTGTTCTGTATTTCCTTTGCTTCCATGAAAAACCCTTTTATAACATTTTTAGAAGTACTAAAACAGTTTTCTGTGATTTTCAGAGCAGCCTAAGGGATTCAGGCATTCACAGTTCATTACTTTCAAGGGATGCTAGCAGTTATAATCCTATAGTGTGAACACAGCCTGTGCTGTTTGTACTACACTTCATACCAGTTTAACCATAGAGACAAGTTACTGTAGTTGCTAGGCACAACATTGATATGGTACTGACTGAGATTTGTATGTCACATGATGACATTATTTAAGATCCAACATCTCAAAACAGGGAGGGAGGGAAGGAGGGAGGGAGAGATATAGGCTGGATATGGACCACTGAAAGAATCTCAGCACCCCACCTGGATATAATGCTCCTACCCCAGGTCTAAAGACAGACAGGTGCTGGGTTGTCCCACTACGTCTTGCACTCAAAAAATAATGTGATTCGCTGATGCTATATTTTGGGAAACAAAATTAAGTGCTGTTATGCTTGCTCATTGCTATTAATATATTTAGCATTACTTGGCTGCAAGTTTCTCTGAGATTCAGGCTTTTAGAAGTGATTTTAGAGAGAAGGATGAAGGAAGGGAAGAGAAAAGGGCAAGGGTGAAAAGTTAAGGAATTAAGCTGATTTGTTATATGAATAAGTTGAAAATATACAGGAAGTGGGTGCTTTCACGATTTCGTAGTGCATTCTTCACTGTGAGGGGGGTGAGGCACTGGAACAGGTTGCCCAGAGAAGCTGTGGATGCCCCCTCCCTGGAAGTGTTCAAGGCCAGGTTGGATGGGGCTTTGAGCAACCTGGTCTAGCGGAAGGTGTCCCTGTCCATGGCGGGGGGGTTGGAACTCAATGATCTTTAAGGTCCCTTCCATCCCAAACCATCCTATGATTTTTTACATATAAAAGAAATGTATCATATCATGATCAAGTATTTAGATTTAAAATGCTAGTTGCATAAATGCTAACTCACAGGCAGGGACTTTTCAAAGGGTGGGCAGGCCCTCACTGCTGTCAGTGCCTGTCAGCGTGGTGAGAGCTCCTCCGCCACGTCAGGCAGTTCTGATGCCACTGCACTGCATCCTCATGGAGTCACTAAACTCTGACAGAGTTAATTCAGCCTGTGTCGTCATTATTTTGAGAGTAGTAGCTTAGCAGAGGAAAAAGCAGAGATGGCAAACAAGAAATGAAGAGGAAGAACAAGAGAAAAGGCATAAAGGTGGTGCAACACCATTGAATTTTAGTGCCACTTGATTGGGAGATCCATGGTTCATCCAACCATGCTCCTTGACACCCTAGTAACACAGGCATATTGAAGCTAAATTAAAATACTTTGATAAAAAGCTGAACCTACCAGTCATCACAAAAGCTTTGACATAGTGGAACAGACTGAATAGCAGCAGTGTACTTGGGATTGATCCAGCGAGCAGCATGCGGAGAACACCGGTAAAAGCACTCAATTTTCTTTGTGTAATCTTCACAGCTGTGGTGGTGAGAAAAGCCGCAAATAAACCTTTTTCTTAGCATCAAGGCTATAGCCTCAGTTTTCTAGGCTTGCTTTGATGTGGATGCAATACTACAGATTAGGAGAAAAACATAGAAAAGCATCCTCTCACCCTGTTAGTGTCTAGGTTCCAAACTCATTCCTTTGGCATTGTGTACAGACTCTGACCATTCAATTACCATAGCCAGCTAAAGAGTGCACAAATGTTTCCATGCATATTTCAGCCCTATTTGTGTAAGCTTTCTGTAAACTTTTGAGGCCTTGAGTTTTCCTGGCAAGAGCTATTCCAGGCAATAATAAAATGTATTTTAAAACTATAGTACAAAACAACTTCTGTGCCGTAGCCTCATGGTTTCACTAATCTTTAGATTTTCCCACAGCTCAGCTGAAGTGACTTAAAAAGGCATACTGTTGCTGCTCTTCTGGGAGTGGCAGGCAATAGCTATTACTTTTGCACATCTGCTTTTGCTTAATTGTTTTGTACTTTCATTCTTTTATTTCTGTAACTTGCCATGTTTCACAGCTCTAACATCTAACGTGATACTAAAGATCTTAATTATGAAGACAGTCTTCATGGTTACAAAACCCACAGGACTACAAGAATTTTTATTCTAAATATTCAGGCGTTTCATTTCTGGACTCTTGTGCATTTTGTTTGTGAGATTTAATAATCTAGTTCATCTGCTTTCTAAACAAAGGAAGAAGCCTGGTCTGTATTGACTAGGGGACACACTCACTGGTATGTAATAGTTGCTTTGGAGAGCTACAGAGATGTGGTGTGGTTGTTACCTACTGGGTTTATGACTGCTTTGCATTGCTAGATCTGGTTTTATACTGAAAGGAAACCAGAAAAACCATAACCCTTTCTTGATAAAATGGCATAAATCCTTCTGCACAAATAATATATACTTGGGGATTCATGGGCTTTTGTGAGAGGAGAAGAAAAAAAGAGTCAGACGTTGGTCAGGTATACAGAAAAGGTGATGGGAACTAGGCTGGGTGGCATAATCTCTAGGGCAACCTAGGGACTGTCCATCAGCAACTCCAGGGGGAGTAACCATTAGCTGTGTGGCTGCTACAGCACAGATCTATTGAACCAGGACACAGACAACATCAAAGCTGACTTACGATTTACTGAGCTGCCCACATCTGTTCCAGTAGCTGTTGTTTACTTTAATTACTGGGGAATGAGCCAATTGCTCTGTGAAGTCTACATAGCAACAGGAAGCTGTTAGGAATGAAACAGAGATCTTGCAATAAGGATTTTCTTTAATACTATATTTGGAAAACTCAAAATGTAAGATGAATCTGTTTTGGTCTGTAACGTGATAAAGTCTCTTAGTACCAAGTAGAAGATGTACTCAAGCTCTAACATTTTTGTTTTTGGAAGTAGCAGTGTAAATGCTAACTGAGGTGGATTGGCATCAACAGTGCTTTGTCAAGGTGTGCCCAGAGAGCCCCAAGAATTTTACTAGTGTTCTGCCAGATGTTATATCCTGAGGGATACTAACTTTGAAAGCTACCAAACATAAAAAGAGAGTTGAAGAAATGTAATGAATACTATACTTTTCTCACTATAAAATTTTGATTTCATCCTTTCCCATTTGGTGTCTGCTACAATTAATTCATTTTTCTACTTAATCACAAATAAACCAAATCAATCTTTTCAGTAAACTTTTTTAAGAAGATGGAGCTACAAGAAAAGTAAACTGCATCAGAATTTTTAAAAGAAAATAAATGAAGTCAATGAGAGTTCTGCAGTTGCTTTTGTTAAGAACCAGAATCTTACTCTTGGTTTGCATGCAGCAAAGTGCCAATGAAGGAAGCTTTTCCAATGCAACATATACTGCATCTCACGTATTTTTGAGAAATTAAGGGAACTGCCAAAACAATTAGCGTGTACAAAGCTATACTTCTAGACTATATTTGGCAAAAATTAAACCACTTACATTTAGAGTACAGAGTGCATTCATGCATATTTGGCTCAGGACTTGGCTTCAGTTTGTGGGTGTCCCCTTCCAGACATCCGTATTTTTGGCAGGTAGATGCCGTTATGACAGCAAAGAGGGTGACAGCAAACCTCAGCATTGTTGTTTGGTTCTTTTTCCTGTATGGAAAGAAGCCTTTATTTATATCTTTTATTTCTAGGAGAAGCCATAATATTAAAAGGAAAGATTGCTTTAAAAAAGCTAAATATATAACTAAATAAAATATGCTCAGCAAAGATACACACAAATATTAAGACACATTCATCCTTTCTCTTTGCTTATATCTGAACACTTACACTTCTGCTATATATTTTTGAGGTTCAGTGGCAAGTGATAAAAGCCATCAAAAGTTCAGGCTATTTATGAAAACATGTTATAATTTTCAGTATTTAAGAAAATTATTTTAAATTTCTTACCCCGACCTGCATTTATCTTTGAACCCTTCCAAGAGACATTCCTCTGCTTCACTAGATTTGAAGATAAGATTGGTTAGTTCTAAAACGTGCAGAGCTGTTTTGTACACTTGGAAATTACACATTTAATACAGTTGCAAGTGAGCTAGTACTGGTCAGCACCTGAGCTGGATAAATCACATTGATAACTTGCCTTTGTTGAGGCTATGCTAATTTATACTTCAGAACCTGATCCATTATTTTCTGCCTCTTTTGTAGAGTTTGGTCAAAAATGCAAGATAAAGCCGTTTTGTCTGTGCAACTAAAATTTCTCTAAACACAGACTACATATTGGTAAGCTATATAGATAAATCTAGAACCTGTTCCATAAATCAATGCATAATTCTTTATACATGTTATTAATTTAATCCTTCGTTCTTTAGTTAAATAGTCCTCTTATCTTTTTGGAATAATTTTGCCTGAATGGACTGCGGCTCCTCTGTGTACCTAGATGTTTCAGATATAAAGAAAACAACATGTTACATAAGAAGAAAACTGTCTTTCCAGCTTCTTAGTAGTTTCTCACCTCTTTTGCTGTCCTTCTGGGTGATACTTCTCCCTGGAACAGGAACACACTAAATTGGTTTTTTCATTTTCCACTTTATATACACACCATCTGACATCAGTGCTCCAGAATTGTTTGCCCTGGAAGAGTTCCTTGACCCTTTGGAATGCTAACATAGATTTATCTCAAAAGCAGATGCAATGACCAGCACATAATGCCCTTTTATTGCTTGCAAATGTCGACTTGATAAAGAGGAAAGTACAAACATAGGTTAGAATTAGAAAAAAACAATAGCTCTCCTATATACCAAATACAACTATCCCCCCCTGCCTGGTTATTCAATGATCCCTTGTATTATTAATTATTAGATTAATTTCTACAACAGTTTCATGGGGTTCTTATCACAGATTAGGACTGCACTGAATTAGACACATTAAAAACAACGCTTCATATTTCAGCCAGACTAGGTTAATTTTGACTATAGATATGATAGCTTGTCTTGGCTTACACAGTAATTTTACTGCAGCCCCTGGAAGAGAATCCACATCTCCTGATTCCCAGGTCTTTGCTCTTTCTTCACAAGATCCCTTTAAAACCTGCTGCTGTTTCCTCTGGTTGCTCTACCTGCCTTATATGTACTCTCCAACCAGTGTCACAAGCGCTACAAGAAACTGTTGCTGGTACCGTTGATAGTGATTCTTGACTGGATTTCATTGTGAGATCTGCTTTCTGCAAAGAGGATTCTGCATCTGAACATAAACTATTGCATAAGGTAGACATGGCAATTACAAATAGTTGCACTTAGTGTCATAGATCAAATCTTGTTGATTACTGTAAAGAGCAGCATCACTCAGTACCTTGCAATTATTTAGATGCGCAAGGAAAGTAGCATCTGTTGTTTTTGTGTTTAAAACAGAACACTGGCTTGTCAGATAATACTCTGGGGCCATTATTTACAAACCTTTTTGCTTAAAAAACAAACATTGGCACCATGGAAGTGTGGTATGAATCTCATTGAGCAAACTCACTGAGCATGATAATAAAACAATCTCTATAAGCTATAAGCACCAATTTCTATCCTAGCTCTACTGAATGCCTCAAGGCAAAAGTCTTGCTGGCCTGAAAAGAGCCATTTCCAGATCAGTGGAAACTGAGCTATTTTTATGTTCCAGAATGAATTTAATTAAGACAGGTTTAAAGAATGAATTTAATTAAGGCAAGTTTAAAAAGGCATAAAGTAATTACAGGAGAAACTGAAGTAAATGTAATGGCTTACAACCCATGCCATCACCTCATGTGGCTTGATCTAATGTTGGCTGAAATTCATGGAGCTCCTTGCTGATTTGTAATGTAAAGGATTCGTGCATACTGCTTGGCACTTAGATCTGTGTATTTGTACAAAATAAAGACCACTGTATAATACTAACACTCGCAACATTGTGATGAGTGGATGGGCTAGCCAGCCTGGTAAAAAGCACATGCTCTGTGCCTTACTGCTCGGTTTGCATAAAATATATGCACACTTGTAAAGGTGTAAGCATGCCAGGAGGTTTCTTGTAATGCCTCTGTTCACTGAATTGACATACAAATTATGTTAAGCTATAGGAAACTGGCATCTCTTTCAGGAAACTGGGATCTCTTTCAGTCTTTGAGTATGAGCGGAACGGGACCACTTGCTGGGAGATGAGGCACAGTTTCTAGCAGCAGGAAGGAAAATTGTCATATGTTTGTGATTTCTCAGACTTGGCTTTGGTTAGCAATACATGTAAGCAGGGTCAAGCTAAGGAGCTTTTAGAGATCTCAGCTATATTTCTTCAACACCTGAGAAGCAAATCTTGACTCTTTTTTCTTAAAAGTATTCTCTGGCTAGTTATTTTGTGTGATGTCTTATACTGAGAAATTCATTAAAGGAAGTTTCTTACCCCTTCCCATACTTGAATGGTGTGGGAAACTTTCTGAAAGCTAACGGACATTGTTTTGAGAAAGACTACATAGAGATGGTATGAGTAGGCTGCGTA
>JAVKLA010000090.1:11236625-11276661 GCA_034782735.1 Sagittarius serpentarius | reverse complement strand
GGTGCTGCCCTCGGCGGGAGGGGTCGGCCCGGGGGGAGGCTGCATCCTGCGAGCATCCTCTGACGTTACACGGGCATCCTCAGGTAGATGCCCCCAGGAGAGGGAGGGGTAGGTGTGGTGGTCAGAAGTGGAGCGGTGGTGTGTCAGTGCTGTGAGGGCATGGCGTTGAGAGAGTGGTGGGGGAGTCGTCGCGGTGCCAGAAGGCCTGCCTGCATGCCGATGAAGAAGTGAGGAGAGGATGCAGTGAAATCTAGTTTGTGTTGTATGCTTGCTGGTAGTAATAATTACAGAATACTTCTTGCTAGTAACCTTCTGTAGGTCACTTCTAATTGTGACGTTAATTATGATGCTTTTTCCAGCATTTTTTAGCTCTTAGTTCTTAATGCAAGAAGTGGGGGTTTATTTAGGAAATGTACCTTTGCAGATATTTGAAAATGCCTAGGCCTGTTAAAAGTGAGAGTGCGTAAGTTCACGGTGTCTGCTTTTAGGTCTTTCACCCCCATAAAAAAAGGATCTGCTGATTGCTGCTTAGGGCTACAAGGATGAGAGACCCAAGAGGTCTTAAACTTTGTTTCAATGTGTTTTTATATTCCTAGTTTTACAAGAGAGAAAAATGGGGGATCAGACTTAGCAGTTTAAAAATGTAGATGGCAACTAATACGCTTTTTTTTTTTAAGAGAAGGTGAAAGTATCACAAGTATGAAGACTCCCAGGATGCAGCAATTTATTGCTTTGATTTGCCATTTTTAGGAGCAAAACAAAGAACTAGGTCATTTAAATTTTCTTGTGGAAAAGGTGTCAAGTTTATGTCAGTATTGTAGATGCACAGGTTTGCTCTTTTTTTTTTTAATTTCTTAGGTTTTTCTAGAAAAGCTGCATTACATTGCCTTCAATTATAGGAGACTTGTATTTTGGCTTTGACTAGTGGTTGTCTCTTGAATAGAGATTTATAAGTCTGGGCCCTGGAAGAAAAGAGCTCTATCTTTTTGTTTTTTTTATTTTATTCTCTAGTGCCTTGTTAAGCCAGGTGGTTAAGAGGTGCTGCTGCTTTTGATGCTTATCACTTCCTGAAACAATTAAAGAACACTAATATCCTTATGCAGGAAAAAAAAAGTAATCTGAAAGCAGAAGTGACTTGGTTTCTTCCCAACTGTCCATTAAAATACTGGCTGGTAGAGCTATCAAATGCAAGAGCAAGGTGTTTGTTGTATTGTTTTGACATATTGTATACGATATTGACATGGAAATTAGATGACATTATTTCCATTCTTGGCACTTGTGAACTAAACTTTTTTACAAATCATGCATACAGAACACACTATATACCATATAATGTGTTGAACCCTCAGGAAGCTTCGCCAAAACAACATTAACATGGTAATACACGAAAGGCTGCAAGTTCAGAAACGCCAGTTTTTGAGATGCAGAAGGCTTTTTAATGGGAGATACTGCCAGTTTGTTTTTAGCTTGGATCCTCTGTCTAAGACCTGATGTGACTTGTAGGAACAGATCTTTACGTGCTGGCAGATATTCAGCGTGATGGAGTCTTTTAGGAGTTTTGCAGCTAAAGTTAAGAAAGCTTCTACTCAGCCTGTGTGAGATGCCCCCCAAACTTCAAAAGAGAACCTCTCATCCCATCTCCCCTTTTGTCTTCCATTTGAAGTGGTGGAAGTTTTGTAAATGTGGTAAGCAACTGGAAACAAATAAGTTGGACAAATTTAATGAACAGGACAAGTAAGTCTCCTCACAGCATTTCCGTCTTTAATATCAGTAATTCAGTATTTCTTTGAACATCAGGAGTTGGTAGTGTGGATGTGGTAGAAAGGGCCTTCTGAGATACAAACAACAGCGTGATGTGATACTCCATTTCCACTGATGCAGGTTGTAGCTTGACGAATATTTCCTTTGGGGCCACTTCTGATTTAAGTAGCCCTGTTATTCTGAGCCTGTAGTATGCCCTCAGCTGTACCAATGCAGCAGTGTGCACAGCTGCAGGGAACTGTTCTGAATTAAATTCAGATTTCACAGTTTGTTTGCCATACGTTTGCACAAGTTTGTGGTTGGAGGAGACTAAGCTACTCTAATGTTGGAAAAAGTACTTATCAAACTGTGACTGTAGTAGTTAATCACTGTGCTGACCTTTAGGCCTTTGGAAATCTCATTCTTTAATGTGCTGTGCTTGTAGTTCTGACATGTACATATGATTAATGTTTTCACTTTTTTATGAGTTACATAAGAACATAAAAATGACTGTGCTTGGTCGCATTAAAGATCACTCTAGCCCAGTATCCTGCTGTCTGAGCTGCCAAAAGCAGATGCTTGGAGAAAAGTATAGTGTATACTGAGGAAATACCTCTCCTAGCCTCCAGTAATTTGTGGCTCGCAGGTTTCCGGAACTAGAGGTGATATTTGTTTTTAGTGCCCCCAGTGGGTTTTTTCTTCTATGAATTTGTCCAATCAGTATTTGAAGCCATGTATGCTTGTAGCATCCACAGCATCCTGTGGCTGAGTGTTGTAAGGCTTAAATATGTTTGGTGTGGAAAAAACACTTCTTTTTGTTTGTTTTTGAACTTTCTACCTGCTTGTTTCATGCTTTGTTTGTTAATTCCCGTATTGGAAGAGGTGGTGAAGAAGAGAATCTGTGTTCTTCTGTGTGGCTTACGGCTTGATAGCTTTTTACTTTATTTACCATCCCTTGCTTGTGACTTTTCCAGGGGAGTTTTAGAAAGAAGTGACTCTATCCTTTTCGTTGTCCTTGCTGTTTTCTTTTGCAGCTTTTGCAGGTGTGTTCCTGATTGGAGATAGTGAGGCAGGGATCAGAGGAACAGGGCTGGGGAACAATAACCAGGACTGGGTACAGTATTTCAGCGTATGACACCCTGTAAGCTTATATAGCATGTTAGGTTTTATTCTTTAATCTTCGACCTGCTTTTTCTTGATGATCTTTAAGAACTGAGTTGGCGCTTTTGCGGAGCTGTCTATTGTAACTCCACAATCACTCTTTTAAGTGGTAATAGCTAGTCAGAATTTGTCATTGTTTATATAAATTTAGGATTTTTGTTCTACGCTATGCATCACTTTAAATTTATCTGCATTTAATCTTATCTGCTATTTTACAGCCCACTTAAACATTATCATTAAGGTCTTCTGCAGATCTTTGGCCATCGCTTTTGCAATCTTGAATAACTTCAAGCATTGTCAGCAAACTCTGTCACATAAGTGTTAAGCTTCTTTGTTTGATTTTGCTTTAAAATGTTGAAGGTATTGATCCCACAACAGATCCTTGTGGGACTCCACTGGTGATCCTTCTTTTTTGGGTAAAGGCCAGTTGTTCCAGCTTCTTATTTCCTATCTGTTAATGAGTCGTTAATTCATAGTTGAATTGTTCTTATCCCATGACAGTTTAATTTCATTGAGCAAGGGCATCTTTGCCAAATACAGCCCACTTAGGTTTCTGTAAAGCATCAGGTTAATCATCATATGTTTGCTGACTATGTTGAAGGAGAAAAATGGCAAGTTGAGGTGAAAGTTATTGCTGCCTAGGAGTGACAGTCACCCTCATCCGGAGGCATATTATTAAGTGTTAGATTGTTTCCATGTCATGCTTACATAATTAGTTTGAGACATTGTGATATTTATTGTGAAAGATCCTACATGGATCATAGCCAGTATTTGTCAGAGGTGCTTTTATTAGCATTTTCTACTTCAGGTAGAAGTCAAAGGTCAACGTTATCATGTAAAGGACTCTTCATTGTCTAGAAAATACGACTTAAGGGGGTTACAATGGAAGCATACAAGACCATGGATGATGGAAGTATGCAAGACCATGGCTGGTATGTAGAGGGTAGATAGCAAATGGCAGCTGACTGTTTTCTCTAGTGTTAAGCTAGGAGTCAGGGTTAAAAAGAGGTGGATCTTCATGCAAAAGGTAATTAATGTATGATTGATTTTTTTTTTTTTTTTTTTTTTTTTTTTGTGCCAAGCGATGCAATGGATGCAAAAGCATTCAGAGGAGGAGGGATTTAGTGATGATTATTAAACAGGCAGACTGCACCCACCTGAGGAACACAGCTGAAATTAACTCCCATCTAGGAGAACATTAGAATGGGGCAAATGCATGATGCTTCCCTTTACTTGTCCATAGGGAATGTCTTTGCTATTTTTATATATTTTTTTTTTCCATGAGGGGCTGGTGTTAGCCTGTCCCTAACAAATCTAAATCCTGTCTTCCTCTGAAAGCAGGGGGAGAATAAACAGATACGAGGAAAGCTGAAGTATTGTAGCATGTCTAGGGGGATGGAGGTTGAGGGTCAAAAGAGTAAAAATAGAGGGCACTGAGCACTGAGTATCCCTGAACAGCATTCTTGGCTCCAAAGGCATCCAGGGAGCTAGTGGGTGCTGCTCAGTGGTGCTTTGCTCGGAGATGTGACAGGATGAGGGAACAGAAAGAGACTCCATGCTTGTCAGCATTTTACCCTCACTTCTGTCAAGCTTCCCTCTCCTCTTGCTATGGATGGCCAGGGCCAGGAGAGGATTTATGAGTAGATTCCATGACTTTGTGATTTTGTAGGATAATAAAGAGATGAAGGGGAAAAGAGGAGCAGAATCTCAAAAAGCAGTTCAGTGGGCTGCTGGAGGGACTGCAAGCTGTAGAGGTGGGATTTTGGGTTAGATGGAGCCTTTGTCTTGTATGAAGTTTAACTTGGCTGCTGCTGACGAAGAGTTGGACTGAAGTGTTGCTAAACCTGGCGGCTCCCCTGCTGCGTGTACGTTCATTGTATGGGAAATGTTCAGCTGATGCCAACAGGCAAGCTGCATACATAATATTAAGAACGATGAAAAACCTTCTTAGTTCTGGTTAGTTTTGTGTTGAGGGAGCCCTTTCTATAGGGCAGTCAGTGCACTAGATTCTCTCCAGCTGTCAATTTTGATGTGCCTGCAGAAGGGAGATCTTGCATGTTCCCCAGGCAGTACGTTTCCTCATTTCTGCATTGGATAGAAAGTATTTCCTGAGCTTTGAACAAGGTAACTGACTTAACAATCAAATCATTTAACTATTATAGTCATTTGGAACTGTAGTGCTACAAACTTTCAGAGAGCAGCCAAAGTATTCCTTTCTCTCCATGGGTCTTTGAAACTTCATAGATCTGTGTGTCCCAAAGCCAAAATGGATTACTGTGGTTATGCAGTGTGATTTCCCCGCATGTGCAGGCTGTGGAGCTTTCCTGAAAGATAAATTAAAACATCTCTCTTGGAAATCGACCTTATCTTAGCCTTAGATCATGGTGTGTCTGTCACCTCTTCTGGAAAGCTCTGCCAATGTTTAATTATACCTGCAGTTAGGAAACTAAACCACATCTTATTTCAAGGCTTGTTTTGTCTAATGTCCAACTTTCAGCTGTGGAATATGCCTATGCTAAGCACAGGCAGTAAAAACTCTCTACTATATGATATCTTTTCCATGTATAAGTATTTGAAATGTAAAATCTGAAATGTAAAATGTTCAGTTGGAACAGAAGACACTGAATTCTTTTGCTTCTAGCACTTTATGCTTTCCCCTGATTGTTCTTGGAGTGTATGCACCAAAAATAGGTAGTATTCTGGCAGCAGCCTGGAACAGTGTGATCACAGACAACGTTACTTCTCCACTACTGTTTGATGCTTGTCTTTTTACAGTTTTGGGGACTGCATTACCACGGTTGGGTGTGTTCTGTGAGAGAGAGTTTTGTAACATGTCTATGTGGATATTTCTACTCCTTGTATTCAGGACATAGTGCAAATTGGTCCAAGACTGCTTATAAACATTGGGTTAGAAAGCTTATCCCGCCTTTCATGCTGTCTTTTTTTTTTTTCTTGAAGGAATGGCAAAGGATCTTTTCCACTGACTTCTCACCCTATTCGTGTTTTTGGAAAGCAGTCAGTGACCAGCAGGGAGAAACTGGCCAAACCCCAGAGTGCTAGTCAGATTTGTTTTGCCTCCACAGCTGCAAAGAAGCTGTTACCATGCTTTCCTTGCTGCGTGGCAAGCCTGGAAATTGAAGAGATCTTTCTTTTTTCCTAATAGAAATTTCTGTGCTTCAAATATAGTAAGCATTTTCTTTTTTTCTTTTTCCCTCTAGGTGCCGTCAGTGCTATTAAAGGCAGTACCTCTATTGTGATGAGCCCTGTACGTAGACTGCATAACAGTTTAGTGTTCTTTGGTTATTTCTACTGTAAGTCTTCCCTTTTGTTTGACAGGTGAAGAAGCAGGCTTTTGGAGTTAAGGTGACACTTTGCTTCTGAGCTTTCTCTACATCTCTGCCTCTCAGGCTGCTGATCAGAGCTCTGTTGCAGCTTCTGTTCTGCTCCCACAGCCATGGACCCTATGATTAACAACTCACAACACTCAAAGCTGTTTCTTCTAACTTCATATCAAAATGTGCAAGCTGGGATGAGACTTAATCTGAAAAAGATGGAAGTTTATTTCCAAAATTCAAGCAAATAAACAGAATCAAATGGATGTATTGCTAGCAATGCAGATTGCATTTGCAATAAAGTATAGTTTTTAGTATTCACATTATAGATTCCAGAAAAGCAAATATAGATTAAATATATCAAATATGTTCTGTAGGCATCATTGCCCCTCCTGATCAAAGGAGAGATGGAGTGCTGCTGACTTCTAGAAGATCAGGAACCACCGTTTTACATAAATACTTCTAGCTATGTGTTTTGGGATATTGTTGCCATTTAGGGCTGATTTTAGGGCAATTCTGTCCTGTGCCTGTTTCATCAAGGCAGCTAAAGAAAGTCTTAAGGAAGACATTGGTAAAGACTCCTAAATTATGAGCTCTGGATGTGACTTATCATTAAAAACTCAGTTACTGTTTGTAGACCACAGACTTCCTTTTCCCATCTCCCTTTTTTGTCTAGCTCTTTTTCTCATTACAGGGAGAGAGCAAAAAGTAAGTGTGGTGTTTTGTTGTTGTTGTTTTGTGTTTTTTTTTTTTTTTTTTTTTTTATAAGAAGATGCCAAGTTCTAGCCTATAAAGCTTCTAATATGGTGAACCAGAGTCCAGAGCGTATGGTTGGCTGGCAGGCATTCTTACTTATTCTCAGAGTTTAATTTCTTAATTTTATCCCCTTCTCTGTGGAGAAATAAAGGTAGTGAAGAAGCCAGAGCACAGCTGCAGAAGAGGGAGCTTTTCCCTATGACATGTATGGTTCAGTCTCTGTTTTCTTCTCTGTTCTTTTCGGAGGAGGCAAGAAAAGAAGCCAGAAAGAACAAACCTTTCAATGTCCTCTAGGTATGTCTCACTGCCTTCCATAAGCTGATTCTTGTTGATGCCAGAGCTACTCTGGCTTGGCTTCTTCATTAGCCATAGTTTTGCCTTTCAGTATTTTGATTGGGCAGTAATGGCAGCTGCTGGCAACACGTCGCTCTGAGTTCACTTATATGTTCATACTAATGTTTAGAAGTACGGCGGGGGAAAAAGTGACTGAAGAAAAGAGTTATCTAAAAGCAGGCAAAGGGGAATAGAGTCAAGTGATCAATTCTGCAGTGTGCTTGTTAGATAATAACAGAATTGAGCCAAAGATTCGTTTAGAAGCACACAAAAGGGACATAGAGTCAAGTGACTGATTCTGCCATGGGCTTGTTAGATAATAGCAAAATAGCGCCAAAGGGCATATGGCACTTCTCCGTCTGATATAATAAAAACATCACTTCCCTCAAAGTTGAATATTAATGGACAAACCTAATTTGTTTAACCAATTTGTGTGAATCAATAAGTAGGTAGGCATTTCATCAGCAGCTTAAATGATTCAGCTGGCCCATGTGAGATTTCAATTTCCTGTCACAAGTGGAGAGTAAGAGCAAATATTGTTTATTAGCCACATTAATTTCATATTTTGGGTATTAGAATAGCTAAGCAGGCAGTGGAGTTATTATGAATATATAGGCATTCAAGTTGCTGATGATTTGCATCTGAGTTCAGCAGTGCACTGCATTTCTTGTCCAAAAGGAGTATAGAAGTGAAGGAGCCAAGAGAAGTCTTCTGTCAGAAGTGGCTGGATTTGGTGCGGGACTACTGGTGTTTATAATCATAATCAACTATTAGCTTGAAGGGAAAAGCTGCTGCTACTTAGTATTTGTTACACAGCACTTGAGGATAACAGCGGGGTGCTATCCAAGGCTAGGATTAGGCATCCACAAAACAGGAAGACAGCGGATACATTCATGACTGTATGCTTTGGGAGGCCAACTAATACCTGTGTGTATTGTGTTGGATGAATGTGTATGCGTTACTGCCTTTACATCTAGAAGTTGGCTTCTTGAGCAAGCTCATGTGCCTTCTTGCAGCGCAAAGAATGTGAATGTTGTCCTGCTTGCCAAGGTAGTTCTTAGAGCCTCTGGAAGAGGCAATTCTTTATTTTTATCTGATAGGTTATTTTTATTGCCTGAGCTGCCTGTTGTTCTTCATAAGCCAACATAGCTTTGGTGCTTAGAAGAAATACAGTGGATTATTATAGATGCGATGATAGGCATTTATTTAAAATAAAAGGTTTTTGTACTCTTACTTGGTTCTTATCGCACAGCCTGAGTAGCTGATGCTAAGGAAGCAGTGAAGACCACCAGGTTAGTGAACTGTTTGAGACTAAAACCAAAAGCTTTATTACCCATCAAGAACTTGTTCCTCAAGAACCACAGTAGCTGAATAGACAGGTCACGCAGAGTCTTAACAATTTCATTTCCCCATCAAATAATGATGTGCTGTGGTTAGTGTCTTTTTGTAGTGATGTAGTACTATTTGAAGACTGGTGAAAATGCTGCTCTTCGGAGGAGAATTGAGTCCATGGTCACTCAAAAAACTTACACCTTTTTGCAAGGAAGTAGAAAAATCTGTTTCAGGTGAGGAAAATGGGCTTGTTTTTTTGATGTCTTGATAGATGTCACTCTTGGCCGTAGAAAGTTGTTGCTCTGTGATATCTCACTGTAGCAGAAAGATCTGAAGGCCTTGTTAGGTTTGTAATGAAGTAGCTCTGTTACCTTTAAAACCTGCTTTAAAAACTTTTTTTTCCTTCACTTGTTCTTCCTCTAAGCTGTGTTTTTTGTGATAGTGTATTATCTAACTAACAGCTTAGGTCCCATGAACCCTAAAACTAGTAATCTGTCAGAAATTATTTTCAAATGTTCTGTTATAAATACATGTTACAGTGCAGTGAGGGAAGAGAGTTCAGGACTGAAAACCCAGCAATAATAAAAAAATCTACCTGTCTAGCTTGTCAGTTTTTTGCTATTTAGAATCGCTCTAGCATTAATGGAGGTACATTATTTACGTGGAAAATAGAATGATGCTCTGTTTCTTTCCAGGAAGAAATGCCTTTGCTATTAGAATGGCATTGTAAATATTTTCACTTTTTGTTACACATATACTAAACAATTTAGCAATAAAATACTTTCTAAAACCTTTTAGTTTGTCTGGATTTTCATGAATGTAAAAGCAAGATGGTCTTTAAAACATTCCATATACCTGTTCGCATTTCTGGAAGCAGATAGTAGTGTTAAGGTTGGACTGTGGGGAATTTAAGAATTTTTGAAATGTAATTTCAGATTCGGTTTCAGTCTATGCGTCTTCCTGAACTGTCTATATAGGAAGATTTCCTCTAATATTTTTTGCTACATAGTGTGACAAGTAATCCACCATAAACATTTTCAATAGTTCAAAGCCAGAATAAGTTATTTAACTACTTAATTAAATGACACTTGCATAGTTTTTTTTGGCCTTTACTGTGTCATGCCAATATTTTGGAAACTTTTGTTGCAGGTGTTTGGCATCTCATTGAATTCTGCTAATAGTAAAAATACTTAAACAATAGTTGTAGTAAGAAGCTGAATTTCAGTGCACTTCTGGGTTGCTGCTTCCATTAGCTGCACGTTGTCCAAACATCCAGCAATCCATTCAAGACAAATTTCCAGTAGCACTTAAATTTGTTGCTTATATGGGGCTACATTCTGCTAGCCCTAACTTCTTGCAGTGACTGTGAGCTGTCCTGTGGAAATTAGCTCGGTATACACTATGTGCATCTATCACTTTGGTATGTTACCTGCTAGCATATGATGATTTTGTAGGTCCTGCCATCCCTGTTGATTTTTCCTTATTTGATTTGATGGAGGAGTTCACAGACCAGTTTGTCTTTCATGACAGAAGAGAAAGTACAGGATGGTTACAATGGTAAACAAATGCTGGCCTGCAGCATATAGAAAGTAGTTTTACTAGAGACTGAATTATGTGTATGGTTGGACCCAAACTTGAGACACTTTGTCATCTTTTCTTAATCCAGCCAAACAAAAACTAAGTGCAAAAGGTACATCCACTGAGGAGTGAGGGGAATTCAGTACTGTCTGTGGGGTGAAAACATACTTTAACTGTATTTCAGGAAGCTTGAAGGTTTTTATGAAATGTACTACTTGTCCAGTTGATTAATTGATGCTCATGCATGTTCTTTTATCCTTCAAATACACAGCTGTCATGCTTTGAGCTCAATAAGAATGACTTAAAAAAAGTTGGTTTTCTAATATGCCTTCCTGGTATTATGTCTAATAACCAGAACTTAATACTGTTGCTTATGCATGCTTTTTTCGTGACACTGGGAGTCATACACATGCAGAAGGACTGCATAAATACCTGAGTTATAATCTGCAGATGGTCTAAGTGTGGTTCTGTGATTCCAGGAAGGCTGTCTCCCTGTGCAGGTTGATTTCCAGTTATCCCAGGTATTAAACTTGGGGTTTGCTTCCCTGCATTGAAGAGCATACAGCTTAGTATCATCAAATTGCATTTCTCTGCACTCTTTCTTAAAATATGATTTGTCATTACAAAGCAAGTACACAAATTGATGAAATTGCATAGATATCTTTGTCCTTTATATGGCTTTCAGAACTTTCTGAGAAAGCATGTATAAGACCCAAAGAATCCAACTTCACTAATGCAAACAAAGTGTTGGACTCTTGGAGAAGAGTATGTAATGGAGACTTGTGGAGCTACTTAGGGAAAAAAATGCACTGATAGGCAGTGAAATAATGTAATGTCTTGCATTGTTTTTCTGATGTTTGTTCTGTTAATCTTCTGGTAGTTGCATGTCCTCTGTTTGCTGAGGACTAGCCGAGAGGGCTAGCAGCAGCTCTTATGATTGTATTTTTTGCCATTTGAAATGGAGTGAAACCCCAGTTTTATTTTAAGGAAACCATTGTAAGGCCCCAGAGCAAGGAAATGTCATCTCAAAAATGGCATGCTATAATTAAAACAGGTTTATTATTCACTAAAATCACACCATTCAATTTTCAGTGTATTTACAAGCACTTTGTTATCATAAAAATTACATTTTAATGTGGAGCCTCAGAAAAAAAACATTAAAAGGAAATCAAGCGGTCAGGACTGATGTTGAATATTCTGGACAGCACCAGAAGATCAGAGACTACAAATAAATAAATTACAGTCACTGTTTTAGAGGAAAGCTTATAAATTATTTGTATAGTTGGTGCAGTGATTGTAGGCATTTAGATGTTTAAACATTTAGGCATAGATGGATGCAGTGACATATTAGTAGCAAATATATCTTCCTCTGTTTTATTAAATAACTTAAATTGGACCTGTGCAGTGTGAAGATGGTAAAAATATGTGACCCTGAAAGTTGAATTATGCATTCAGTTAGATGTTTGTATGTTCTTTGACCTTTGCATTGATCCCTGTTTTTAAGACAGAGGAGAATCTGTTTACAGCATTGTTTTGCCAGTTTAGCAGACACTTTGGTAGAAGCGTCTGCTGACTGTAGTCTTTCAGTCTGAGCTTGAGGCCTGGTGATGTTCATAAATGTAACAGCTGGGCATTGTTTTTGTTCTCAAGCAGAAGGGAAGAAATACATGGCTTGTCCTTGAAAAAAAGTTTGGCTGTTGTTTCTTTGGGATGGAACTCTTATGCTGCTTGGTGAGGAGAAGCTTTTGTGCCAGACTATAGAGACTCCATTTCTTTGTGCAGATGTTGGTAAGAATTGTGAATTAGTTTATCTTTGCCATTTCATATGATTTCTGTTAAGAAAAGCTAAGGATTAAGCATTTGTTATGTTTCCAAAGGTTAACTTAATTTCCTTTAGGTCTAGAGCCATTGGTAGTTTTATTTGCAGTCTTATAATCAAATGATAATTTTCTTTTCCTATTCTGTATATGCAGATCTGCTGTTGAGTTTGAGAGAAAATTTGTTCTCAGGAAAACTTCACATAAGTGCTTCTTATTTTTACTGTGCATTGATGTGCTTATCTCATTTGTGGTAGGAAGTGAGAAGATTCCAGATGGTTCATGGAGACAAATTGATGCCAAAGGATTGGAACTTTCACTGTGTTTAATTTTTTTTCCTGCTGCAAATAATGATCTTCCCCAGTGATGATAACACCAGATTAAAATGTATCCTGGTCTTTCTTTCTCATGTATATGAACAAATAGTGTTCTGACTCTTAGCAGAGCATTGTGCCTTGTTAGATTTTATTTTGCTGCTGATCTCTGTCTAACTACAGATGGTTCCACTACTACTACTGCTGTTAGGTCATAGCTGCAATACATAAAAGCATCCTGGGCAAAAAAGTTGCATGGTTAAAGAGGATGGCAAAAAAGTAGCATGGTTAAAGAGGATTCCTATAGTGTTTTCTGGTTTCATACTTTTCTTTCTGTGCAACGTGTGCCATTGAAGTGAGCTTTATAAATTAAGATCAGTTCTTAAAATTGTATTACACGTCTGTAAGTAATCATTGAATGTCTAATTAGAAAAGCCTCTTTAACTCAGTTCATGAGTTACCTTTTCCTTTTCTTTGTAGGCAGCTTAATTTAAAACAAGCCTTGGAACAGCAGTTGGGCCTAGGTTTTTCTCTTCTAGCCCCCTTAGTCTTGGGACAGTTTTTGAAGGGCTATGTCTCATACTGGACCAACAGACACTATTATTTGAGACTGTACTTCAAACTTAATGACTCTTAACTTTTTTCTTTGGAAAGTGCTTTTTTCAAAAGAAGATTAGAACTCTGCACTGTTAGTAAATAAGTCATTTTTATATAGCATGCACATTTTAATATACTGTATTATTATTGTTCACTTGCCAAACTTTGTATTTTCAGCTAGTATTTTATATATATTTTATTTCTGCCTTAGACATAGAAAATTCTATAATGTTTTGGGCTGAGAATCAAATATTCATACAGATAATTTCTCAGTTTTTGATATGTGACCCTGAGCTTCCTGTCTGGAATGTATAAAATTAGGTGACACTCTCTTCCAGGTCCTATTGCTGTGAAGCAATTATTTATGTAAATTGAATGAGCTTTTAACCTGTCACTAGGTGTTGTTCATCTACATAGAAAAACAGAGGCAGTTTACATTCCCAATGAAAATGACTTGATTGTAACTTTGTTTGTAGGCATTAAACAGAATTTACAGGCGTATAAGTATGTATTTTATGGTGTTTTGCTCTTTCCCTGTGAATGAGACACTGAAACAGTGTTTGTAATGGGAACCCAAATAAACGTAGTTGGAGATCTGAAAGCTCACTCACTGAAAAAAAAAAAAAAAATTAGCATCAATGTTGCAGCAAATCAAGGCACCCTGCAGGATGTTGTGATGATTCTGCTTTTTATAGCTAATATGAAATCATAGGTCTTTTTACATGCACAGCTTAAGATACAGCTGTGTTTCTGCTGCTTGCCTGGTTCCTTAAGTAGTTCCCATTTTAGTGTTTCTTACAGCATAACTAATAAAAGGTGTTAAATTCACTGTTTTCTGTGTAATAAATATCTGAATAAGTCTGTAAGAAACTGGCAAATGAGAACTTTTGGCTTGTTGATACTCTGGATTATGGTCTTTAGCAAATCTAAATTTACATCTATATTTGAGTGTATAACATCTAATAGACAAAAATACAGAAGATAAATGAGCGTTTGGTAATGCGTAGTAGGATGCTAAAGAGAACTTGCAGTAATACTAGTCAGTAATGTTGGGACATATCACATGCTTGGCACATCTTCTGAGTTTAATGGAAGAAAATCTTCAGAGAGAAGGTGTTATTGATGTAACACCAAATTTTATTACAAATCACATTTTTTTTGGTCATAATTCTTTTAATCCTTACAGCAGACAGGATTCTAATGTACAAATGATGAATTAAGTTGTTAATTTTTTTTTTTTTTTTTTTTATCTGGCCTGGAGTTAATTTCCCTGCTCTATACAACCTTTTTGTGTTTGAAATACTCATGCTAGAATACCAACGATAAAGGAATGATGTAGCCTTTAACATGAAGTGTCTTTGGTCAGACTGGTTTTGTTTTCAGTGTAACTAGTGAGCATGTCCTGGGGTTTTGAGTCTTGATGTATTGATAGCGGTTTCTTTGAGCTTCTGTAAAGTTTGATACAGACTTTTGTAGAGGCGCTGTTGCTCTTTCTTCCCTAGAGGAAATTCTTTTGGCTTTAGGCATTTACAAGCTGAATTCAAGAATTACACTACCCGTTTGTCTCTTAGTAAGGAGATGCTGAAGTAGGATCAAATCCTTGGCTTGTGTAAACCATTGTAGTGTTATTTGTGTTTTCATATAAGGACCAAACATTCAAGCTGATGTCATTTAATCACAAATTACCTTGTGTTGTAGACTGTGGTTCCATCAGGGATAAAATGATTCTGCATCTAAATAATCCTCAGAAAGGGGGTGATAGTGTACATAGTTGTAAATACTTACTTTTGCTTTTTAACAAGCTTTCTGATGCATTCTTGCAGCTGGGGACACTTGGCAACAAAGTTAACAACTTGAACTTCCCTGGTGAAACAACTTTAAAGCTTTTAATTCTTTAGTTCTGATCAAACATGCCTTCCAGTTGTTTCCTGAAGAGTTAACAAGAAAAAAATCTTCGCGTTGGAGGAACAAGATAAGGAAAGTATATCTTGTAGTGTAGGTTTCTGATACTATGTCTTTCAAGAAACATTCTTTTTTTTCTTGTTTGTTTTTAACTGTGGGATTTTTTTTTTTACAAAAGGGTTTAAATTTGTTTTATAACTTTTGCCATCTGCGTTATAACTGCAGATGAGTGTACAGAGGAAGCTGTAGGTATTGAGAATGTTAAATGTGTGCGTGTTGCTCTGTATAACTATTGAAAACATAACTATGGCAATAATGCTTAGCTTTCCAGTAATTTTGAAAACTTAATATTGACACTAAGTTGAGTTTATATATTTACCTTTGTCGGAATGTTGGGATTTATTGCAAAGTTCTTCAGATAAATCTACGGAACAGGAAAAAAAACTGTAAAACTCTCTTCTGTCTTTAAAATATTGACACTTTTGTATAATGTAATATATTCTGTAAAGCTTTTATGTCTTGTTGATGTAGTAAACCAATATATTATAGCCTCTAAGAGGCTGTGTTGATTTAATGTAATTTTCCTTTATTCTGCTGTCTCTTGACACTTCAGGATGCTTCTGGCAAGTACATGAGCTGAGCAGATACAGTTAAGAAGAGTCTTAGTTGCAAGTTCTTATTCAGCCTACAATTTTGGTCACATTTGGGCTCGCCTCAGCTTCCTGGTAAAGTGCTAGCCCTCTTCCATCAATATGTCATGTCCAGGCTAGAAAGTTAAGGCAAATTTCAGTGCTAAGTACTAAAGCATGAATATTACGATTCATTGTGTTAATTGCTACATATTTAGACAGATATTTAGTTTGCGATCTGTTCTCTAGGCCTTTAATTTTCTTTTTCAGTGTATTTTAAAGTATATTAGGGCAGACCTAATGACAGGATCAGATTTATCTTTTGTTAAGGGTACGTACTCACATTATGTAAAGTGATGAGGAAAGGCTGAGAAGGCAAAGAATGCTTCTTGGATATGTGCACACAATCCTGACAGAACAGGCTTTTATCTTTTAAAGGACAAACAGTACTGTGTTAGAAAATGCAGCTTTCAATGGTGACTATTGCTTTAAAAAAATTCAGAAAGTGTCAAGTTATCCTAGAGTTGCATTACTCATTGGCTATCTTCCAAAAAAGGGTAAATTTGTGTGTTCTTTGCCATTTTATTGTATTTAAATTTTCTTTCTTTTCTTCCTTCCAACAGTTTGCCAGAATTCACTTCCAGATAACTTTAGGTGGTTGTGCTCATTAGGCTTAAAAAAAAAATAATTCTCGTAGTTTAACATGTTTTGACCTGCAGATTTGAATACTTGTTAGTCACAGTTGAGTATTTTCACTTGTGGATATCTTTAGGAAAAGTATATTTTTGGTTTAGTTATAATGCAGTTACGTGTAAGGAAGTGCTCCTTTGTATGATCTGTTACATCTTAAATGTAGGCCATAAAGACAGGTCTTAAGTTTTTATCCTAACAGTCATCTGTTGCTGATATACAAGTCTCACTAACTGTGGTACTTCATCTGGCAGTTCAAGGAAGTACTTTGACATGCATCCGTGCTTTCAGAATTCACGTGCCATTTGTAGGTTAAGGATCTGTGCAGTGTCTCTCTCTTGCACCATTAAATGAACATTAAAAAAAAAATCTGCTGAAAATCACTGCAATGGTTTATGTGCTTGTTCTTTTATTTCTTGCTTGAATTGCTGGGGAGACTTTCCCTGTGCAATGAAGTGGAAAAGGTGACTTGAGAAGGATCCTTGTAGCTGTATTCTGAAATTACCAAATCAGGATTTTAATGTGGGATATTAGTGTAATCTTACACATCAGGATGCACATTTGGTTTCTTGTCTTTTGTCTGGAGCTATTGTTGCAATCTGTCTGGTTCTCCATCTTGCTGAGTGTAATAACCTCTATGTGAGATTTCAGGCAAGAGAAACAGACTTGTACGTATCTCCAGTGCCACAACTATTTTAACTGTTTTTCTGTGCAAGTGTGGTATGTGATCAAGCTGAAAAATGCAGAGCCTCTCACTATTCAAGAAAAGCCTTTGCCATTCTTTTTCAGATCCTACTGTTTCAAATTATGAGAGCAACGTTTTGTATACCTTTGAAGGGACTGATAGGAATAATCTTTGCCTAGCAAATCAAGATTGTTTGTGTGATGCTTTTATCTTCAGCTCTAAGCTTTGCAGGATTCAGCTGCCTGGTTGAGCCTAATTTTTAGCTTGTGGCAAAAGACACAAGGCCAAAGTAAAGAAAGAAGTTTTTTTCTGTCACCTTTGAAAAGAAATTAAAGGAGAGAGGCTCACAGTCCTTTTCGCACTGTGTAAGCAAAGTGTTTCTGTTACGTGCTTACTAATAATTTCATTTGTAAATCTGCAAGAATTTTTTTCTTTTCAAAAGTGGAAGTGGAGTCCTTAAAATTATGGTAGTCTGTGCTACATGATGTATTCTTCAACCATTTGCTCTGTTAGTCTAATTTAGTAATTTGAAAGCATGTAAGCAAAATTTTGCTCTATCACTGCAAAGAGTTTCTTTATCCATTGATCTGGAATGTTGTGTAAGATTTTTCTGTCCTTTGTATGTATGGCATCTTGCTTTGGGGCAAGGACAAGAAAAAAATCTCTTCCTATGGGTTTTTTTTCCTTCCTTGTTTAAGAATGGTAACATAAACCACTGCTATTTCCATGTAGTGCATCTATGAACTGCAATATTAAAGCTGGGTTTTGGTGGATGAGTGAAATTAGAGTCTTATGAAAGACAACTCTATTGATGTCAAGTTAAAACTTTCCCTCTTCATTGTTTTGCTGACACAATATAGGCATAGCGCTTGGCCAGTTTAAAATTTCATTTTCTGTGTTGTACTTAGCATTTTTTAAAACACAGTAGGCCACCTCAGAACAGTGCATTGGATTTTTTTTTTAATATTTGAAAAGTGAGTTTAACAGTACGTAAACCTGCGGAGTGTGACTGGGGTCTTTTTCTTCAAAACATTCAACAGCTGTGTAGTCTTCTGAATATTGCCCAAGTGTTTAATGTGCTTAACAAAAAAACGGCTTATGAAGAATTTTCTGTATGTAATATGTACTAAGCCTATCTCCTGTAGAAGACAGCCTAGGTTCTTTGGCGAGTGTGGGAAGCTGTTACCTTTCCACTGTAACTTTAATATCTTTGCAGTACAAGTCCTGGTGGGGAAGAGTTGCTTAAGCTAGGGACGGCTGTTGAAGAAATGCATATGGAATGATGTTTTGAGAAGCAGCATATAGCATTGGGTTGACCTGAAAGGTGTGTGTAGGCAGTGTGTCGTAGCTGAGTGGATATTGTGGTAGAAGTAGGTGTGCCCTTCAGTGTTGGTGCTCCATGTGCTCCTTCAGTTGGAGTACTCTTGGTTTAGATATTATCAGATCTAAAAAGCTTGTATACTGTAACTCAAGAAGAAATACTAAGAATTTGTAGTTATTTTTACTGATAAGAAGAGACTGCATAGAGGGGAAAGGGGAAGGGCAGGGAAGTGGGCACATTCTTTGGTTGGTAGGTGTATGCGAATGTCTATATATTGGGTGGAAAAAGAGATACAAAATACAGAAATTGCTTGTAACATGACTTAGAGTACTTTTGTTTCTGACTTTACTGCCTTTCCTTACTTTGGTGCCCCGAATGAATGAATGTTCTTTTTTAGTTGCAGTTCACTGAGAAAGATGGGTGAGATGTGTATCTGTGTGTGTGTGTTGGAGGAGAGGTGAATCTGCACCTGAGTGGAAAAACCCCAATCCAAACCAAAACAACAAAACAAATACCCCCCCACCCCCCCAAACCAAAACCACTAACAAACAACCCCAAAACCTTGAACAAAGAAGTCGCAGTTAGAACACTTTTCATGGCGTTAATATTGAAATTCTAATTTTAACTGCTGATGGGTATTCTTATTAATACAATAATCTCAAAGTTGTTTTTGTACAGTATTGTTCAGCTGAAATTTTTTGTAGGCAAAAGAATATCTTGTTTTTCTTTCTTGAAGAGAAAGTCCTGTTTTCTTGCATGTGCTGAGTTTTGTTCCGTTTGTTGATTTGGATGTTAAATTAACTGTGAACTTGGAGTAAAATTACTAGAGTTGTTGGACATTTGTTAGTGAGGTAAGGTGTACCTTTCAAGCTAAGGATGTTAACACTAAAGACGTGTGAGATGTTTGTGAAAGTGCAGTAGCAGCAGAGAAGCAGCTGAGAAAATTCCACGTAGCCTTATCCCTGTTCTCTGACGCTCTTTCCTGTGTTGCCTTCTCTAAATTTCTCTTTTCTGCCATTTGTGCTGGGTGGGAGGAACAGGACATAAAGGGGTGCCCCGAAGCCACTGTTTAAGTAAGGGGTATATTCTATTTCTGTCTTGGGTGCAGATGTGTTAGCCAGGTGGGCAGGCTACTGTTTCTACTGGCACTAGCTTCTGTGTATCTTCTGCCTGCCCTCTTCTTCCCCCTGCCCCAACGCAGCTGAACGTGGTGGAAGAGCAACTACAGTTGCTGCATCACCTTGACAAGCAGGACTGTGCTTCCCCTTCCTAAAGGAACCTAAATGCACTGGTGAAAGTGAGAGAATCATGGCAATGGCATGTGCAGCGTGAGAGTGGTAAAAAAGCTGGCTTTTCTAGGGATTTGTGTAATCAGGCAGTACATGGACAGGGATGATGAGTAGCATCTTGTGCATAGGGCCTTTTAACAGAGTTATGACTAGTTGAGGGAAGCAGCTAGATACTGAAGGATGCTGGGAACATTTGTTGGAATTAAAGCATAAGGAGTGTGAGAGGGTACGCTGGATGAGATTTTTAACTAATTTGCTTGTAACTTGGAGTGCCCACGGGTTGTGTTTGTTTTCACTTTTTTTTTTTTGTTATGGTAATTTCAGACTGTCACAGTTGGGACACACATGACAGATTTTAGACATTATAGGCATTTAGGACAGGCCATATTAAAAGTGTTTGTGTATATTTCTGTATGTCTACTTAGAGACATATATACATATGTAACCATGTTCTGCCATCCCAAATGGAAACGGCAAAGGCTTTCTACCCTTGGCCTCTGCAGCTTTCAGAGGCGTGCTGGGGGTCTGCTAATGTTGCAATTTAAAATTACTTAGCTTACTCCTAAGTACAGGAAGTGAGGTAGATGTCTTTTCAGCTCTCCAGATGACAGAAAAACAGAAGTATAGGCTGTTGGAGATAAAGGTCTTCAGTACCTTTGTGGAAGAGGTCAGAGGCAAATGAAAATGGTGAGGTTCTTTGCTCCAAGATGTGTATAAGGAACTTTTAAGATTAAAGCAGTTTTCAGCTCAAGCAGTTTTCTCTACCCCAGGTGACTTGTTTTTGTGCCTCTCCCCACTCTTGTGCCAGCACAACTGTTTGCAGCTGTGTGATGAACTGTGTAAGTGAACTGACCTACTTTAAGTTGCCCAGGTCTCTCTCTTGATCTGGTTTAGACAGTGCAGTGACTGAATGTGTAACCGTAACTAGAGGAAGAAATTATATCAGAACAGTACCTCTTGGCACTGTGAAAGGTGTACCACTGAGGCAGATGTGGAGCAAAGCATTCCTGTCCCTCAAACAAGTAACTAAAGTTATTTACTATTATGAGGTGCCAAAAGATTTCATGATTAAAAGGAGATTGGGTCTAAGAAAGGTTGAGAATAAGTGACTCAGAGCTGAATGAGGATTCTGTTTCAAATCCGAATTAATTTTTCTCATGTAAAACCACTTCATTCATGTCCTTCCTTGCCCCATTTCCACCACCCCCCCCCCAAAAAAATAATAAATTTGATGTTTTTAGAGAGTGTAGTCCTGGTCTGGATTTGACAGTTTGAGGCATAACACTGTAGACTGAATAGATTTGAATTAATGACTTCAGAAATAGATTTTGAGTGGAATCTGCAAATTTTAATTAAATCCCAGTACTAGTAGATTAATTTTTGATTTAAACATGATTTAAAACTACGTTAAACCATGTGGTGATGTATAATGCAGGGAAAGTGTTCCTTTCAGTTTATTTTCTGCCTCAGATGAGGTTTTATGAGGATAAGCGTGGCTTGAAGTGCTGTATAGCTAATGAGAGGCATTTGAAATAAAATGGAGCAATCCGTTAAGACATGTGGAATGTGTTGCACTACTGCAGAGAAGGGAGAACTTGACTGAGTTCATCTGTATAGGCTATAATGGAAAGCGTCACATTATCTTCAAATCCGTGTATGATAGCTATGCTCATAATTCTTCTTTGGGTCTGAAATGGGAGTTTGACACTTCCAGAACAATTAAATGCATGAGGAAAGCACTGTGGTTGTGCTTGCCACTGTTCTGCCTACTGCTATTTTGATTGAAAGTTTGCTGTATGCTGTGAAAGGAATTTACGTGTGTGGGAGTGTTTCTGACAAATACATGTCTAATTTTGTTTATAGTAATAACAAAGACATTACACAAAGGATGATCTCTATCCTAATTATTATTTAGTGATACACATGGTCTTGTAGTAGAGCTGTAACTTATAATAGGAGTTTTGGGTGGCAATTAGACATTGCAACAGTTTCTTTATAGGTATATTACTCATAGACTGGATGGAATAAATATTCAAGAAACTTGGAGAAAATAGTCTTTGCTTTAGCAGGGAATAGCTTGAATCAAAGCTGAGCCTAATTTTTCGGTAGCCTCTTTTCCTACATACCGTAAGAGCAAATAACTGTGCAGTAGCATAATTGCCTTTTTCTGACTATTATTGATGATATTCCTTACAGCAGTAGTGTTCAAGGACCATATTTGACTGGGATCTTGTGATGTGCTGTCTGTGCAGATATGTGGTACAAAAGAGAGGGATTTATAATTTTAAGCAGGTTTTTTTTGGGGGTGTGTGTGGAGTTGTTTGTTTAAAAAAAAAAATCTCATTTATGCTTCAGAGATTGTATGTTTCAGAAAACAGCTGTCATTAACAAACTTCTTGTTTTTTTTTCTACAGGAGATGATAACAGAATCCACTCCATTACGCTGCAGGAAGCTCAGCAATCCTGACATCTTTTCATCTGCTGGGAAAACCAAGCTCCATCGTCAGCTAAGTCAAGATGACTGCAAGCTACGAAGAGGTAGTTTGGCAAGTTCTTTGTCAGGTATGCCATTTTGCAAAGACCATATCACAATTCATTAGCATTAAAGATGCAGTATTACTTGTTGGCATAACAGTTGTAATAAAAGGTACTGATAAGTAATTTCTTTAAAACTAGAGGTGACCTCTTGTTAGGAGGGCATACAAAATTCTATGTAAAAGAAAGATGCAAAAAGGAGTATTGGTAGAAAAGAGTGAAAAAGGGAGAGTGGATTTGGAGTGAAATTCTGTATATTGCACAGACTGAAAAGTTAGAAGCTAAGACTTAATGTGCAAAGTTAAAAGAAGGGAGCAGTGGAACTTTAGGCAACAGACCGATGCATCCTTACCTCTTATTTTTAAGGTCAGCACTGACTGTAAGCTTGCCTACTTTGCCATATTGTTTCTTACTGGGAAGCTGACTTTTATATTGGGTTCAAATTATTATTTAGTTCTTTTTGGCTTCAAAAGCACTGTACGCTTTTGTGTAAGTAAAAGTAAAGTAAAAATCTTGCTTACTAACAAGATGTTTTTTCAGTTTGTATGAAGTTTGTTTTTTTTCTTGTGAACACAATCTTCAGCCCTGCCAGAGAACTTAGTTTGTTAACTGTAGAACCATGGAGTGAGCATAGTCTAGTAATTAGCCAAAAACCAGAGGACCAAGCTCAGTAGTTTTCTTTTTCAAAGACTTCGTATGTGGGCTAGGGGATGGTTTCACAATTGTTTAAAGCTGGTATCAAAGCCTGTGATGCTGGCATTGGATCATATAGAGCAGCGTGATCAGTCTAGAATGAAATAGCTGATCTGCCTGAATACCACTGTTGTTCTGTAGGGTTAACTTGCAGCCCATTTCCTCCCTAATTAGGCTGACTGTTTGCCTATTTGCATGTTAGTACAAGAACAAGAATGGTTGGAAACTCTCAGGTGGGAGGGGGGAAAGGAAGAAAGTGAAACCACCCATTTTGGCAGCAGCATGGGCTTGACTTACATGACTGTGAAAATACATCCAGTCCTGGTTCCTCATTTTTTTATCAGGGGAAGATAAATTTTTTAATGTTTGAGGTGCTGGGTGTAATAGAATTAGCTAAGCAGTAAAGTATGCACATTTTATTTCGGCTTGGCCTTGTCTTAATATTTTGTATGTAATAAGTGGCTTGTTTCTGAAAAATGGAAACATTCGTAATGTTTTGCACTCATATAAGTTTGTTCTCTAAGGCAGGTTAATTGCTAGAGGAGAAAAGAAGTTTTTTAACTCCACAGCTATTGGCTGATTACAATGGCCAAAGATAGTATTGTAGTTTTGTGGTGGTTTGTTTTTATTTTTTTTCTTCTTTCTTCCCTTGGGTAGAAGTAAGCAAAGAAAAGTAAACAGGAGGAAGCAGGAAACTGGAGAAGTTCTGTTTCTTTTTTAAAAATAATTTTTCTGTTTGGAGATAACATTCTTGTAAATTTTCTGTTCTGAAATGATAATGTTGTCCAGAACTTGTTGCTTCATCTTAATGACTTTTCAATCTACTATAGCCTGATTCAGGAAGGGGAAGAGCCCCAACAAGATCAGTTTGACCTAACTGGATAAAGAAAATGTAGATGTTTAGATACATATTTTAAATGTGGGTGTTTGGAGTGTATGTAAGACTTGAGGCATGGCAGGGAAAGGCTTTAGCTTCAAGCTCCATCCTGAAAATAATTCCACCTTATTTTTGCAACAGAAGCAAATAAGTTTAAAGAGTATAGGTGACACTGCATGCAAATTGGTTGGCATAGATTTGACTTCTGATGGAGTTCTATCATCCTGGATTCAGTTTTTGTGGAACTAAAAGGAGATATTGATAACAATATCTTGCGGAGATAAGATATTCTTGCTCTCAAGCACCGGCATTTTGAACTGTTAGATAATTATATGATTTGCATTGCTATTATAGGATATCTTCATTAGTGCTTTACTGAGATGAATACAGTAACGTACATTTCTGTAGTTTTAGATCTCTGCAGACAAGAGGAGTCATTGTATTTACAAATAATCTTGAAAATGAGCAAACCATGAAAATCACGCGCGCAGCTGTAAGCAGGTTGAGTGGGACTGGGAAAAAGGTAGTAATATGCTGTGTCTCTGCTAGCCAAAGTTGAGCCTTCTCATCCCTCATACAATTTGACTTGTTCTATTAATGTGTACTTGGCCTGTTGCTTGTAACTTTCACAGAAAATTAACTTAAACAGGTTAAAAAAAAAAAAAAAAGATACCACTTCCTGGCCAGCCCCCTCCTTAGCCCTGCATCATGGCTAATCACAGTATGTGATGGTCTTCCAAACATTGTAGCTGCTTTCCTGTAATGAATGTAATATTTCGCATCTAATTCTAAGATGAAGTTGAATTTGTAAAATAGCTTGCTGCCTCTGAGAAAAAAGTATTTTTCTACAGTATATGTGATTAAAGATGTAGACTTCTTCCTGCTACTTATTGCAACAAATGTTGTAGTATCTGAGCATGTAATAATCTGTTGAATGCAACTGTCTTCACCATGCTTGGAAGGGGGTGTGTGTAATTTAGTCTCACAGTCCTAATTTTAAGGAAAAGAGGTATTATTCACTCCCATTTTGCAGATGGTGAAACTGAAGTACAGAGGTTGACTGACTGAAGTTACAGAGGAAGTCATCTGGAAGCTAATAATGGAACCCAGATTTACAGACTTTTTCACTTAGGTGTTTTTAACCACAGGACTATCTTTCTTCTCTTTTTTTGTGAATGTCATTGTACATAAAAGGAAACTGTCAAGCTTGATGGAGTCAAAATATGACCTACTTTGACTTTGGTTCTTTCTCACTGTGGAAATCTACTGCTTGATGTTTTTCAAAACAGAGAGTGTATGTTGACTAGGACAAAAAAAGTATTGAGCAGATTGCTTTAAATGATTACTGTATTTCCTGCAGTCAAGTACAATGGTGTGAAGTTGTTGAGATAGGAACTACTTTTCTCACTGTTTGTGTAGCATGGGAGATGAGCATCTACACTAATCAGTCAGACATAAGGGAGACTTGGGAAAGCTACAGAATGTTTTGCTTTTAAGATAATATGATATTGCTGAAGAATGAAATTTTTTAGATGGAAAATAACCATCCATGGTTCAAAGCAAAACAATGTTTAAACATGTGGTGTGTTCTGATCACAGCTGCGTGAAATCTGCTGCTGAATGTTCCATTGGCAGGAGAAAGTAGGAATGTCTAGATGGCTAAGCTATTTAGAAGAGGTAATATTTTACAATTATGACTGCATTTTCATAAGAATTTTTAAAATTATGCTTAAGAGATTTTGCAACATGAACATTGCCTCTCTATGGGGCAATAAATTGTTTAGTTGGCAGCAAATACTGTTTCCTTTTTAAGCTGTGTGAAGTATAGAAAGGTAAAAGTGATAGAAGTCTGTGGCTACAAGGTTTTGGATTTACCCATTACCTCATAATGCAAACTAGATTTTTTTGGAAATACTTAGTTATCAAACATACTGAATTCACAGGTGGTGTGCTCTTACAAGTTCCAACCTACCAAGACCTTTAAATTGCTTTTTATTAACACTTTTTCTCCACATACAATGTTTTTCAGCATTGTATTTTGAACTTGCAAACTTGTTTAAAAACAAGCTGATAGTATTTTGGTTTTGTTTTTAAAGGAAAACAGCTACTTCCCTTATCAAATAGTGTCCACAGTGGAGTGGGACAGACTATATGGCAGCCGCCTGGAGATACCTCAAACCTGGTTCGCATGAGAAATCAGTCTCTAGGACAATCTGCTCCTTCACTTACTGCTGGTTTGGTGAGTGAGTCTGGGAATACTCATGATGGTTTTGTGCTATAAATAAAAAGTGGTGTGATCCTGTGCTTTAGTTTTTACCTTGCTTTCCCTGCTCCTGCTCAGTGAATGCAGCATTTTGTTCCTGTGGGCCCTTTTTAGGGTAGAGCATGAATTAGGAGGAGAGTATGTTCATCCTGCTTTTGACAAAAAGCAGGAGAAAAGTTGTCTGTGAAGAATAATTTCTTTTTGGGATGCTCTTTCTCAATGCTGCTTAAGCTGCCTGATGCCTGAAAGTATCACTGGAAGTCTAGGGACCTGTGAGCATGGGAACTTGACCATTTAAAACAAGTTTAATTGGGAAATGGCTTTCTGAGTAGCTACCTCTGCCTGTTACCCTAGAGAATATCTAGGGGGATGAAGCTGAAAGGGATAACTGTCCAAGGAATTGAAGAGCTGGAACTGACGTCTGCTCTTCTGCGTGGTTTCTGTCAAAAGGTTTTGGTAAAGTGAATGTGTTTTTCAAGAATGTTGCATCTGTTAAATTAACATTTTCTAAGAGAGTATTCTGTATCGGGGGGAAGCTCAAGTGGCTATACTCAAGACTGAATTGCAAACCAAAAGGAACATATTTTTTGTTTGTAAACTTTCCTTATTACTTCTAAATACCTAAAATCACTGAAGTGCAAGAAGAAAAATGTAAGAGTAGGAAAAGACAGTTATTTGTGAGCAGTTATATATGCAACAGAAGTAGTTGCTAAATAGTACACTAAAAGCAAAGCTAGAAGCTTTTTTTGCCAAACTTCCATAGAGTCGCCTGGATAAAAAGTTTTCCTCAAGTGAGGGAATTTTGGTGTGCGCTACTTTATAGAGCTGCAAGTAACTGGGTAAATTTATACTACATTGTAAGACTGTTTAAAAGCAGTGACCCGTTAAGTAAAAGGGTTTACCATGGGTATAGCCCTTAGATTGTTAGCTGTTAGAATTTTTTGGGGGATCCTAGACAGTTTGGCACCACCAGGCTATGAAAAGAAACTTAAATCTTTAAAGTTCAAAAAGCCATGCATTTGTGATACCACTAATTTTGATTTCACAATTAAGTGTTTGTAGTCTTAGCATTTTCAGACATGCTCCTCTATGGAAATTCTTCTGATTCGATTTAATTGTGTCTTAGTTTGGTGCTTGTTCAGTGTTTGCCTTAAATTTCTATTCTTAGCAGTGGTTATAATTTGACTATATCAACAGAAAGGGAAAATGCTCACGTTAACAGAACTTGGCATCTCAGTATTTACATGATGGGGATTAGAAAAAGTAATATGTTAAAATATAGGCCTGTCCTCTAGAGGCAGGCAAATGCCTTGAAGCTTCATCACTTACGTTAATGAAAATAACTGTGCTTTAATACAAAGCATTAGTTCTCAGATATTTAATTTGGAATACTAGTTGCCTAACAGCTGTGTACAGTTCAGTGAGCTGCAGATGTGTTTGCGTGTTACAATTCTGCATATTACTAACATGATGCATTTTCAGTTTGTCATGGCAGTTTGTGCTGTCTATCAAATGTTTTGATATGAAATGCAACACCAATAACTTATTTTAAAATAATTTAAAGTTCTCTGCTTTCTCATTAAAGCAGAGAAATTCAGCTATAAATCCAGTATTTGTCCCTCTGTGATGGTGTTAGGTACTGAAGTATATGGTCACTTTGCTATCTCTGTATACTTTATGGTGGGCTGTATGTTAATTACAGTCACAGTTAATTAAGCCTAGAAATTAAGAATTTTTATATGACATGGGCTAAAGCAATGACTAAAGAGCTGGTCACAAGATGAACTCTGAAATAAATGCAGTGAGTCCTGGGATCTTGAAGCTAGTTACATGTTTGCAGCTGTTTTAATATGCTTGTGGTATTGAAATATATTTCACAAATTAGAATAGCAAAAGGTCTTTTGCCATTATAATTAATCTCCTTTGAAGAATAGCTCTATTAAGAGATGAGTAGGTTCAGTAATGCAGAGTGTCATTTTAATATGCCAGCCTTGATTGCCAGAGCATTTAATTCTTTTATTATTTGTTATAATACAATGGACAGATAGCTAGAGAGAAGTGGGAGTGTGGTACGGGAAAGCCAGAATACTTAAAGCTATGTGCATTGTTTCTGCTCCCTCTTTCTGGCTCTGTAGGTATTGGTGGGTTTTCCTTTGCTAAAATGCTTTGCTGGCATTCAGTAATGTGTCTTTTTACTTTCTGACCACTAGTAATCCTGCAGATTGTTTGCTGTGCTTAAATAGCATTCTTTTCAACTTTGGAAGTATTCGCAAAGCAAAAAGATAATTTCTATAGGTCTGCTATTGTTAATTTAGTTTTCAGCTTCTGAAACAAGACTTGATAGCTAGGCTACTTATCAGCAACAACTTAAGAACTGGAAATACATCAAATTCTAACATGCTAAACTACATAAGCACAGTTTATTGTTAGACAGAATCTTTCAGCTCGTACATGTGTCATAGTCCGGATTAATGTGTCTAACAGGTGCGACTAGATCCTTGACTTGAGAAAGAAGCCAAGGCAGACTAAATGCTGAGTGCTGTCATGGTAGAATGATAGGTGTTGATCTGATCTGTGTGCCTTCTAAATATACGTGAGGATTTCAGAGGATGACCTTCAGTTGATCATCTGCTCTTAAGATGGATGGCTCTGATCCTAGTAGATTGACTTCTGGTGGGGACCGTCCTATTTAAGAGACTTTTAAATCCCTAATGTAGCCAAGGAAATAATCAGAGAAAAAAAGACAAAGCATCATTGTGGGCATCTCAGTGGTGTTTTCTGCTCTCAAGACCCAAATATAGTAAAAACGGGGGACGCAGGGAATGTGCATGAAGTATGTGTATGAGGAACAGAAGGATAATAATGTGAAAAATCTCTTATAATTTAGTTTGGGGGTTTGTTTATCTGAAATCTCGACCTATAGGCATCCTGTTGTAGAAAGAATTAGAACTTGGACTGCGTTTTGAAGGCAGCTGATGTAAATGATCAGGAATACGGATGCATTGCTTTTCATGCCTTTCTTCATAGGAGATCAGGTTTTGTTAATTCTAGAAAGGAAAAAGAGCTTGTGAAGAGAAGGATGTGATTGTTGTAGAGGAAGTAGATTGGGAGTGTCTTTCTTGCAAATATTTATTATGACAAAACTCTATGTGAATGAAATTGATTGCCAAAAGCAATGCCATAAGTTGTTAATATTCCAGGGCTGGAGTGTTTATGGGTGGGCAAGGGATGATTTTTCCCCTCATGTTTATTGTCAAGGACAGATTGCTCAAATGGAGCTCTACACTAGTGGTGAATATGTATTTACATTTGTGGAGAGAGATGTGGAGTTTTTTGAGCATGTGTCTCACCCCCTCACCCCCCACAGAGAGCATGTCAAGCACTGTCTCCAGCATTTTATGAAAGAAACATCTGGCAATGTGCTACTCATTAATTAGGACTACATCTTACATGCATTGCTCACTATCTAATGCCCGGAAAAGTTTGAGATGTTCCAAGAATAAGAAACCGTGCATATTCCTTCTGCCAGCTGTGGTGATGGGAAAACATTTGAAGACGCCTGTCAAGTGGAAAATGAGATACTTTTGTGAAAGAAATTTTGAACATTGTTTTTTTCTTTATACTTACAAACTTCAGTTTTCTAAAGTGCTCCCGGTACTGAACTGAAACTGTCAGTACTCCTTGAACTGAAAAACTCAACATCATTTTTGAAAAAGAAGTTGAGGATTCCAGCTGGGTGATTCTCTCTGTAGTGTAGACTTTCTTCTTTATATTCTGTACCACATGGTACGTGGTCAGAGCTGTTTCTTCATCTTCAGAGATGAAGTCTGCTGGCTAAGCAGTTGGTGCTCTGTTAATCCTGTGATGCCAGACTTGCAAGATTTCCTTGTAGGGTCAGTCTCCTCTTCAGAGAGTAATTTCAAATGACTTAACGGTTTTACATTTAATTTGTAAGGTAATAGTTAGAACAAAGTGAGACAATTGCATATTCTTTGCTGTTGCAGAGAGTGCCAAATAGTTCACCTTTCCCTGGTCTTGTTCTAGAAGTGTTTAAAAAAAAAAAAGGCGCCTCTTAGATTTTGAATAATGATCTGGAGGACAGAAAGGCTCAAATATGAAGACTTGAAATTACTAACAAGCTGAAGAACTTTGTGTTGAGTAACAGTGAGCCAATGACGCTGTCCGTTCAGCCTGATTTATTCTACCATTTAGTTCCCAAAGCTGTGCAGATTAGGCAGTATCTAGTGGAATGGGGAAAATGGTTGTCCTTGTCATGGTGGGTCCTTGGCTGTGCAAGGAAGCGTGTTTTGGAAACCTGGTGACTGAGACAGACTTCACACTGTGGCGTGTTATCTTTGATGTCCAAGTTGGGGTATGCTTTTTAGATGTAGGAGAGAATATTTACTGTTTATTTTCTAAATTTTTACTCCTATGCTTTTTTATTTCACTTCAGATATATTAGGAATGGAATCAATTGTACCTAAATATTAACTTCCTGTAATAGTGCATTTCCACTGTGCAGGTTGCCCTTCATTACAGAAGAATGCACTTCAAATCTGCTAGCAGGAAGAGTGGCTAGCTGGCCGCAGATTTGGGTTTGTGGGTGAGACAACTTAGGTAATACCCTTTAAATTCTTGTGAAAGCGAAATCCAGTTGCTAATTTTGGTAAAGCCTGCTGCTGCGCTTGTGGTGCTGGTCTGCCATCTGCTGTGCGCCTCTGGCAACTGACGGAAAGAATGCACTCCAAGATCCAAGTAAGGTTTTTGTGAAACGCTTTTAGAGATCCTGGTAATGGTTAGTGATTTTACAGCACAGGCATGTTATTTCTGGGATCGTGTTCCACAGTAACTACTTGCAATAACCTGGCCTTTTTTTTTAGCTGGAGTATGAATTGGCTTCATATTCTAGTAGTATACTGTGGTTTGCAATGTTCTTTCTCTGGTAAGAGAGATGTTGGCTAGGGTAGTTATGAATAAAATAGATTTTTTTTTTTTTTTTTTTTAATTATTACTTGGAGCTAATTATATAACTTGTTGTTTGCAATTTTTGGGGTCAGAAGCTGTGTTGCCTAATTGCATTTTGGTCTATGGCCTGCTAGGTGGTGCTGGAGTACTGGAGGTCTTAGTACAGTGAATTGCGTTTTCAACACAAAATGACACACTGCTGCAGGGCCAACCTAAAGAAGAGCTAGAAGTGTTTTCCTATAGACTGTAGCTAAAGCAGACCTTAATTCTGTGTTGATTGTCAATTCAGTACATAAATTAATAATTCAAAAGCCTTGATGAAGTGCAGTGGAACTAGAAGTTCAAGCTTATTTATACTCTGCTTCAAAACCCCTCCTAGTTATAAAAGAAAATTCTGTCTCTGGGTCTCCTACTTAGTCCCTAGCACTTTACTGGATTTACTGTTTAGTATGTAGAATCTCTGCTTTATGCAGGCATCTGGGTAGTGGTTGTTAATCTCACAGTGATGAGGTCTTGGAAGGAGTAGAGTTTGTAGTGACTAGCAGGTATCTGCCTAACAAATCAAACATTAGTTTGCAAAGCACAGTAGCTGATCTTCCGCCACACTCTCCACCTTTCTGCTCAATATGTATGCTGGCAGTGAGGTGAGTGCATAGAGCTTAGACTTCTACCTCCTCACAAAAGAATTAGATGTAATCTCTGTCTTTTTATTGAAAAATGCAGTACTAGTTGGGGGACAAATCATTAATGCCAGTTGTGCATAGAGCTACCTCCTGCTGATTGACTGGGTACTTATTACAGAAGCAGATATTTGAATCTGATGAGAAAACTTAATTTACATTTGTGTGTTCTGAAACATGCAGCTGCTCTTTTCCCAAAATGTTTTGTTACAGAAAACCTTACTTTTAGCTTGTATTTTAGGTGGTAACATGTTGACTTTTAAATGTTGCTGAGTATAACTGGAAATACTTTTGTCTAAGCGTAATCATTAAAGTTACAGCTGATGAAGACCATAAATTGTTTTAGGCAGTAGAGAAATTTCAATAGTTGACTGTGCAAGTAGAATTTCCTATTTTTATATTGTTAGAAAAGCAGAAGATAGCAGAAACTATGTTGTATGAATGAATGGATTTTATTACTGTATGAAGTCATTGAAATTGCATTTTAAAATAGCAGCTGCAGTTGTAATAACCTGAGATGGGAAGTAAGTGGATTTCCAAAATTAAGACCATGTGAAGTCTAAGTTTATGCATACTAATTAAAAATTTGCATTTACTTATGCTGCAAAGTCTGTGGGTAAATCTTTGAGAATTTGGGTACATTATCAATTTTGGAAGATGTGGCTATAAGGAGACAGATGGCAGATGAGTGTTGCTTGAAGAATTTAAACTGTGTCCAGGCTCGCATTTGTTTGAAGGGACTGGGTTTGAGGAAGAGGTAGGGAGCAGGTTCTAGATGGATAGTTGTATGTATTGACATGTGCTGACTGTTAAAACTTGAAAGAAAGAACAAGGAATTTGCATCTGATAATGTGGAACAGTGGAGAATAAGGCCTTTGCAAAGAAGCAAATGATACTGTAAACAGACTTCAGAAGAGCTTCTTTGAACTTATTTAAGTATTTTGAGCAAAATTCTGAGCGTTGCGCAGTGTTTAGAGTGCTTGCGGAGATTTACCTTTGTCACAGCCTTAAGGTATCTCTGGTAGGAAGACTAAAATGCATATGCTATAATTCTGTGTGTTTTTATAATAGATTCAGGACACATGCTTCACAATGGCATTCAAAACTGATAGTCCTGATGTTTTTTTCACTAGTAAACTTCATTCTGAGTAATTAATGTATATCTTTGTAAAGAACAGCAAATAATTGTGATAAATTCTGTACTAAAGTTATATTTAATACATAGTGCATGTTACTTAAACACAGTCAGTATCTTGCTCTGAAGAAACTTCAGCATAATACTTAAACAGCATCTTTTTACTCACTTCAGTTAAGTGAATTCCATTTTGGAGTGGACTCGTTGGCTCAAAGGAAATTTTCATACTTGAAAGAAAATTTGAACACCCTTCTGTGTAACCTGAGGCTTGTCATCATAGGAAGTATGAATTCGTAAAACTTGCCTTGTGATAATTGTTAGGCACTAGACTGTCAGTTTGAATGATTGCAGTTCTCATTATCCTCAGATGCTGCGTGTTATTTTTTTGTCGATGAATACGTTGAATTGATTTTTGGCACATGTAGTCAGTTCTGTTCCTGACAGCAGCACTATTGTAGGTGTAAAGTGAGAAACTGCTGTAGTGTGCATGGAAAATTAGCTTTTTTGCTTGGGGAGCTGTGGGGAACTTAGGGTAGAATATAAAGAATTATTCAGACTGTCTTGAACAGACATTGTCACTGAGTGAGGCTTTGTTCCATTAGAGCATTGTTCTGTGGTTCTTATTGACAGCTATATAAAAACACACTGATGTAGACAATAAAAATTCTGGTTTTTAATTTAGGAGTTGAAAATTGGCTGGCTTATTTTGATGATTTTTGGCAGGTATTTCCATAGAAAGGCAGTGCGAGATGTCCGCATTTTCAGTATTTTAATATGGCTGCCTTCTGTGTCTGGTAACACTTCTGGTAAGTGTTTCCTAGGATGTGATAATAACAGGCTCAGTCTTTAAACATGAAGTAGTTTGTTTGCGTAAGTTTCAAACTACTTTGTTCCAGTAATGCAAACTGTTTTGAGGTTTAGGACATCTATAGAAGTCCCCTGTAACTCTTCAACTAAGCAAAAGTTTTGGAGGTCCTCTAGATACTAGTAGCATAATCCTCCATGTTTGGATGCTGTTTTTTGTTTGGTATGTTTTCCTATACTGTATCATTTAGGTTTATCCAAGCCATGCAATGTATCTTTCCAGCCGTGCAAACTGTTTCAGCTCCAGAGACACAGTGATTGCTTATTTTACCACTTGGAGGAAAATGGGAATGCAGTGGTTTATATGCTTCACCTCTGAACAGCTGCAGCTCAGAATCTTTCCTAAGACAATCTAAAGTCTGTTATTACCTTGAGATTACTAGAGGGGAAAAGGTGAAATCTCTTGGCTGAGATAAGTGTAGCCTTGTGAGTGAAGCACAGTACTAAAGCCTGAGACTTATGCAACAATCCTGATATCTGAACTTTGATAAACTAAGATACAGAGAGGCTCAGTCATTTGGTCATCAGTAGAACTGGGAGTAAAGCATACCTCACAGACTTTCTGTAAAGCTCAGTTTATTAATGCCTGGAAAATATTTGAAGCTCAAATGGACAGTGCTATGAACCTGCAGTTGCTGTATATAGTGTGCCTGTGTCATTCTCTTATTTCTGATTGTGTTAAAGATATTTAGATTTTAAAGTCAATTGTACAAAAGCTAGGGAATACCTTGATCTCTTACCTACCTGTCTTTGCTATGTTCTTGTTGCTAACCTGAGCATTTCTGCAGCAACTCTGAGTTTTAAATACTTTCCTGGTGGGAACTGCAGAGTCCTTGTGCTGTGAGAACATGAGGTATGAAGTCAGAATGACCATTACACTAGCAAGCTTGATTTAGAGTCAGTATCTGTAGTTTTTCCTTTTGTGAACAGAGACGAGGATAAAGAATCATCAGGCTGTTTTTTCAAAGCTTTGTTTATTATAGGAATACATGAGGAAAATTCTTGTATTATGGCCTTTTGGATTGATTGGAATTCTTTTCACTAAAAGCAGTTGTGGCCAACTAAGTATGTATAGTGCAAAATTTTCTGAGAGGGTGCCTTATGTGTTCAAAACAAACCAGCTTACCTAAATTGCTTTATTAGTAAATAGTGTGGAGCAACTGACTGAGGCATTTTGTGCTTTTGTTATTTATTGCAATGACCAAGTTTCCATTAAAAAAAAAAAAAAAGATTGTGTGCATCATGAATGTAAAATGCTGTCATGTTGAGACTATAGTGTGAGTATGCAAAAATGTGTGTCAGTGTGAATGTTAAGTTATTGGCAAGGGGGAAATGTTTATAATAGAGGATTGAAAGATGTTCAGGGTTTCAGATCTGTCATAAAAGGATGTGAAATGTAATTAACCTAAAATAACCTTTTAAAATATTTTTTGAGCCTGATAAATTAAATGAGCTGTTGAGATAACTTAATGAGAGATTTTAATTTTGTACCTTAAATAATATCCTATTAAAATCCTCAAGATTTTGCTTTGTGTTGGAATCCACTGAGACTTACATTTTCACAATGACCTCATGATTCAGTAACATTGTTAATATATTTGATACATATTTGAGGGGTGAGGTCTAGGTTAATGGCAGCATTTGTTCTTTAAGTGCTTGAAGCCACAGAACTCTAATTGAAGATATGAATGTTCAAACCTCATTATTTTAATGTAGTCATACAGTATAGTGACAGTAAAAGTAGTTATATGATGAACTCCTATGGCAGGGTTCATAATTTGTCCATGAAAACAAATTATTGTGTGAAACTTGGAATTAAAGTTCTCTGCCTTGGAGTTTAAATAAAACATGAAACTTCAGGTCTAACATGGTTTCTGTACTTGTCTTCACTCTAAATTAGAAATAAGTATTTGCATACCTTTAACATAGAGAATACTGCTATGTGATTTGTTTACACGAAGTTATACCGCATGCACTAAATTTTTCACACAAAGACTTCTAGTTAGATACTTTGTTATGTATTTGTTTCAAGCAGTTAAGTCTGCGGAGGCACTTTTGGCAAATTTGCATCTTCAATTTCCTAAATACTGGTAATTGAACTAATTTAATGCATGAGCTGTTGCCAAGGAAAATACATAGTGTGTTTATCACAGTGTCAAGAATCCAAGGGTTGAAGACAAAGGTCAGAATGTTCATTACTGCTTGCATTTCATCAGTGTTGCTAACCTTGGTTGCCTGTTTGCAGCTTTGCATACTGTACTGGTCCTAGCGTGAGCTAGATCCCTTTTAAAATCCCTCCTGCCTGTTCTGATGTTCCTAAGATCTCCTTTCTCTCCTTTGTTCTCCCAGAAGTGTTTATTTTTCTCTGTGGCTTCCCCTAACCCAAGAAAACAGGAAAAAAACCTTCCCACAGTAAAAATTTGTTCGTACTATTTGATGATAGCCAGAAAAGTTGTGAATTTGGACTTCTTCGTGCACGAGTATACTTCTACTATAACCTCCTTAATCCCTCTCCACTGTAAATTCTTTGGGCTGTGGACTGCCGGTCTGGGAATCTTAGTGTGAAAGCTATAGAGTTGTGTCTTGTATTACAGTTCTACTGTTGCTCAAAATTTGCATGTCTCTTTCTTACCGTACAGTCATTAGTTCTGGTACAGCCTTTATTTCTGTAGTATCTTCTTACTAAATGAATTGGTGTTCTGAATCATGGTCTTTTGATCCCCAAGTTCTTTGACTCTGCTCAAATGACAGTATGCAATGCAAAATTAAGTTTGTGGGTATTATTAAATCTATTGATAACTATTTGTTTGGTTTTAGGTAAGTTTTTGGTGTTTTGCCTTAATTCACTTATCAAATAATTTCTTTCAAGAGAAAGTAAAATATAGGGTGTTATGAATTTAAAACACATGCATGCGTTTCTTATCAAAGAAATCTTAAAACTTATTAGAACAAAGTAGATTAATGAAATAATTAGATAAATTTGTCAAGATAAACTGATAAAGTTTTTGAAAGAAAAGAGGAACGATTTGTAATATCACGTACACGCAGAACTATCTGAATTGAGAGGAAAAGTACCATGTCAACATTGTCAAATTATATTGATCACACATCAGCATCAATCCTGATTAAATAGGCAGCTGTTTAAAGTGGTATATTTGACAATGACATCTTTTTATTTTCTTTATGATTACTTGCCTGCTGACATGTTTATTTTCTCAATGTAATTTACATACTGTGTTTAAAATGTTGCTGACTAAGAAATTGTTCAATTATACCAGACATAGAGTAGAAAGAAAATCAGACCTTTTTATGGCTGGTATGAACATGTATGAATATTGGGTAATACCTACAAACAAAACAGTTGATTTATGTACCAACTTAATTCCAAAAGAACACTCTAATAAATTGAATGGAGTGTTTCTCTCTTTCAATGCTAAAGGCTATTTAGAAATCAGTTATATATAGATTAGATTTAAAAAGAAAATGGCAGCAAGTATTTGTATAAATGAGAGGTACTGAAAACCTTGGGGGACCTTGTTCTATGTGGATTATTGTCAGACAAATCTGTGGTATCAACTTCCCTGGGAAAGTATCAAGAATAGAATCATAGGATGGTTTGGGTTGGAAGCGACCTTAAAGTTCATCTAGTTCCAACCCCCCTGCCATGGGGAGGGACACCTTCCACTAGACCAGGTTGCTCAAAGCCCCATCCAACCGCCAGGTTCAACACTTCCAGGGATGATTAAAACCCGTTTAACTAGAGGGGTGCTTGGCAATTAAGCTTAGCTCTACAATGATGTGATAGATTATCCCTTACTGTTCTAATTGCTGAATTCCTTTATTTTTCCATAAGCGAAGCGTAAACTGCTGCTCTTCCCCTTGTCTTACTATAAATGGCAATGATTTCAAGGGAAAGGTGTTGTGATTCCTAACTTCTTCAATCAAGTACATTAATGATGCATGCCCTTCCATCTGCTATCTGATTCTTTTTGGTCCCATTCTTAACAAGGCTTTTATCATTAAGCTTTGTCTGCACTGTATGAAAACTCCATCTGAAAATAGCCATGGAAAACCGTTAGTAATTGTTAGCTCCATTTTTCCTTGTACATCAGGAAACTTCTCTAGTGGTTTGAGGGTTCAGAAGTAGGTAATCACAATTTCACATTCCAGAGCAAGCAGTGAAAGGTTGATTAAACTCCATTTTGTGTTAAGTAAAATGGATGAAGTTGATTTAACTTCATTTCACCTAAGCTATATAATTGAGCTTATCCTTTTTGTTATAAGCTGCTGTTCTGTGTTGAATCCCTCAGTTCAGAGTAGTGGAAAGTGTATGATAATGTTCACTACCTGTAAGTATAATTATTACATTTTCTACTATATGTTTTATAGATAATTACTTTAATCCCATAAAATGCTCAAATTCAGACATGGCTATGCTGAGGACTGGCTGTCTCACTTACATACAGTTCTTTGTCCCAATGTTGTGTCCTAAAAGTAGATGGGAAAGGTTAAAGAGGTTGGGGTTGTGGTTGTGTGGTGCTGTATGTTTAAAGACCCTCCACCCAGCTCCCATTTGAAACAGACAAAGCACCAGTGAGTAGCACAGACCAGCTAAGCGTTGAAACTTGGGTCTAATTAAGAAGTAGTAATCTGGGGCCTGTATTACTCACTGTATGACGAGGATAGGTGATGCTGACTGCAGTGTGCTGAGGAAGATCGGACACTGTAGAATGAAATGTTAGCAGGAGACTTCAGTTGCTTTTATGTAGAAGGGACACAGGCCACACTGGGACATGATGAGAGTAGACTTTACATGCTCAGTGATGGTTTCATAAGACAGATCAAGCTCTTGCAAAGAGCCCATGGGAGGAGAGGTAACGTTGCTTTTATCCTTAGCAGTGCTCAGTTCTGGTTCAAAATGTAAGTCAAAAAGCCACCCTAAAGGCTGAAACTGAAATATATGTATGCAGAACTAAAAATAGTCAAAACCCTGCTAAAGTTGCTTTCAGTTTCAAAAAGATGAACTAATTTAGAAAGAGAAAGCTTGTTGAAGAGCAAGGAACATCAGCTAAGAGACCTGCATCTTTATAGTTTCCATGGAACTGAGTTAAGGACCTCTTCTTCAAGGCAGAGAAATGCAGCATTCCCCCCTCTTACCTTTGAATAAGAATTAAGAGTGGTTAAAAGGAAAGTGGAGTGGTTAAAAACAGAATAAAGGAGGTTGTTAATTCAGTGAGTAAAAGGAGATAATGACACAGCTTTAAAATAATTCAAGGATCAAATGTGTTAACTACTGTTTGTGCTGTATAGCTGGTTGCTTAAAATAGTTTCAGTAGTTTAGGACCGGAAACTGGCAAATGTGGTACTAATATTTAAAAAAAAAAAAGGATCCAGGAGAGATCTGTGGAGTTACAGAACTGCAGACGTTCCCGTCATGCTATAGTTGCTTGAATCCTAATTCCTATGAGTGTAATTTGCCATTTGGTTGCATTAACACAATTATTTGAATACAGCAGCCTTACCAAGTCATTCAGATAACCCTGACAGTGCTGCCCTCACTATTTATACTCTGCTATTACAGTATGTTTGTCATCAGTGGTTTTATATTTATTTCTAGGTCATCAATTAAAATGCTGAATAATGTTATATGCATGACTCTTCTGTTGACACAGAATGGTCATATTCAGTAGCAATTCTTCTGACAGCTACTTTTAAAAATTCAGTTGAATGGCACATTCTTAACCCAAAAAGTGCTGCTGTTTCCTAGAGATAAGTTTTTTAGAAATGTAGTTTGCAGGCAACTTGAAAGCTCTGAACAATTTGAAGTCTGATGTCTACATGTTTACTTCATCAGCAGAGACAGTAATTTAAACACCCTGACCCCCACCTCCCCCATCCAAAAGCACCTAAGAACTCTTCTCAGAAATTGCAGTCATTTATTTGCAACTTTATTTTTCCATAAAAGTCTCAACAACTGATGTTACTTCTACTTTTCCTTTAATTGGAAAACCTGATACAGGATTAAAATAGTTATTTTTGCCCAGGATTGACATCATCCTAGCTGCTCTGAAACCTCCTGAACAATCTGCTTACTCCTTGACTCTTGTTTGGTGTGGAGAGTTGACCCTGGCTAGATGCCAGGTGCCCACCAAAGCCGCTCTATCACTCCCCTTCCTCGACTGGACAGGAGAGGGAGAATATAATGAAAGTCATGTGGGTCAAGATAAGGACAGGGAGAGATCACTTAACGAATTACTGTCATGGGCAAACCAGACTCGATTTGGGGAAAAATGAGCTTAATTTATTACCAATCAAACCAGAGTAGGGTAATGAGAAATAAAACCCAAATCTTAAAACACCTTCCCCCCACACCCCTTCCTCCTGGGCACGGCTTACTCCCGACTTCTTTACCAACTCCCCCTGAGTGGCACAGGGGGACGGGCAATGGGGATTACGGTCAGTTCATCACATGTTGTCTCTGCCACTCCTTCCTCTTCAGGGGCAGGACAGCTCACACTCTTCCCCAGCTCCAGCGTGGGGTCCCTCCC
>JAVKLA010000090.1:11219832-11236525 GCA_034782735.1 Sagittarius serpentarius | reverse complement strand
ACAGCCTCCTTCGGGCACCCACCTGCTCTGGCGTGGGGTCCTCCCCGGGCTGCAGGTGGAGATCTGCTCCAGCGTGGACCTCCCTGAGCTGCAGGGAGACAGCCTGCCTTGCCATGGTCTTCCCCACGGGCTGCAGGGGAACCTCTGCTCTGGCACCTGGAGCACCTCCTCCCCCTCCTTCGTCACTGACCTTGGTGTCTGCAGAGTTGTTTCTCTTACATGTTCTTACTCCTCTCCGGCTGCGGCTTCTGTGCCCCAGTACTTTTTTTCCTTCTCAAATATGTTATCACAGAGGCGCTACCACCATCGCTAATTGGCTCGGCCTTGGCCAGCGGCGGGTCCGACTTAAAGCCAGCTGGCATTGGCTGTATTGAACACAGGGGAAGCTTCTAGCAACTTTTAAAGAAGCCGCCCCTGGGGCCCCCCCACTACTAAAACCTTGCCACGTAAACCCATTACATTTGGCTGGGTAGGAATGGGCTTTTTTTGACTCTCCCTCTGCTTCCTGTTGCAAAAGAAGCTTTGAAGGCAGTACGGAGAAGAAAAGGGGGCTGCTATTGTGGGAAATTCAGGAGCACAGGACAGAGAGCAAACTGCTACAATAAACTGATATCTGATAACTAAGGTCTATTTAGAATCGTGCTGCTGTTGTTATGTTTGTGTCTTGTCCATTGCAGCCCACACTTTCACGGGTTGCTTTCTACTTCAGTGACTTCAGAAGGAAATCTTAGGAGATGGATTTCTTCAACTTCGTTACCTTTTCTGGAAAGAGCTTCTCCTTCCCTTGAGTTCCACCTTGACTGTACAGATTTGTGTTCTGCTATTGAGATCATTCCGTCAATCGGGGCTTGTTTACTTCACAAGTTTGGCAATTACGGAAGGTTCCTTTCAGTATTAACCTATCCACCGTTTGCATTAGCAGATTATTTTGCAGCATGGAACTGTGGATTGCTATTGGTGAACTGTGGATTGCTATTGGTTATTGCCAGTGTTTGTTTCTTCTGTGAAGACCTAATATATTGTTGGAACTGAATTCTCTGTTTTCTGCTGTAGTTTCCTGCATTAATTAGTTTCTTTCTGGATCCTGTCAGACTCAATATCATAGCAGTTTTCTGAGAAGCTTCTTTTGTTGATGCATTTAGAAAAGGCTCTACTTCTTTCATGGAAAGTATTTTCTCCAGGGATGCTGCCAAGACTCAGAAGACGAAGAAATCTTATGGCTTTGTGTTTGAGTGCAATCAAACTGGCACTCATGATAATTTTATGTCTTTAGAGCTGGAAGAGATCTCTACATGAATATGTGTTTTTGGCGTTGTCTTTAACCAAAATTGAAAGTAATGGTGTAAATGATCATGATTACCAGAGACATTGAGCAGTGGTAGGAAATCAAAGTTTCTGCAATTGTTCCTTCTTTCCTGGTAACTTCCAAGCAACTGGCCAATTTCATCCAGGCTTGAAAAGAAGAAGAAATGTCAAAAATAATTGTAATTGCAATTTCATAAGAATTGGAACAGAGTAGGAGACACCCCCTCACATTCTCTGAGAGAGACAGTTCCTTGTTTATTGTGGCTTGGCAGTACTGGTTGACACTCAGATATGACAGCTCTTGATTAGCTGGGGGAGATGCTGTCTCCAGCTGGGTGAAGGTAAAGTAGGAGAGCCAGAGTTACCTCTGTAAGGACTATGGGAGGGAGCAAGATGACAAAAAGACAAACTCAAGTGTGCAGGAAACTGAGTGTCTTTAACTCTGTTGCCTGAGAAGCAGCTTGTTTATGCAGCAGTACTGAAAGAATCTGACATTCTTCGGTTTCCAAAAACATTGATGTTAGTGATGTAACTCTGGGCAAGGTTGGAAGGACAACTTTTGAAATGTTTCTTGGCGTGCTTCCTTGTTGTCTGCTTGGCATACTACTTTTACTGGGGAAGGAATGGTGGGATGCCACTCCAGCAAAATGAAGATCTTTCCACGTGCTGCCTTTGCAGCATTCTGTGGTTGTCCCAAGCTGAGACTGCCCTGAAAGGTTAGCACAAGGAAGTGATGGGTGTCTTTCCTGGACTGTAAATCTGACCTTTCCGAAAAGAGTGGGAGGGAACCCTCACATTTTGGTTGTGCATATTGGAGCAGAGCATACTTGTGGCATCATCTGCAGTTTATTTCTTTGCTTTTCACTACTAAAGACATTAAAAAATTAGTATTCTACAAGCTTGAAAGAGAGACTATTATCTAATTGGCTTTTGGTTAGGAGGATACTGATTTCTAGGTCAATGTAAAACAAATGAGCATTTAAATTGAAGAGGAGCAGCTGTTCCAAAGCCCCTTCCACAGTGCCTGGTTTTGTTAAGGATAATTATGTCTAATTTTAAATTATGATAGCTTTGAGTATTGAGCTTTGCCTTGTTACATATACTAGCTCATTCTCCTTCATCACTAAGAATGTTCCATCATGGAGCTAGGTTTCTGATTGGATTTATTTTTCTGGGCCTTTTGAATTATGAAGAAAAATACAGCTTTAAAGATGAGGTTTTCAACACTTTCATGCCAGTGTAACCATACTCCCGTTTTATTTTTCGAGGTCTTAAAACAGATACAATGTTGTCTGATTCCTGTGGAAATATACTGCTGGGGAAATACATATTTAGGTAAATGTGTGAGATTTTTGTTCATATTTTTAATTTGAAAATGGAAATGTTCGACTCTAGCACTGAAAAATCCAAGAAAGCTCTTGTCAGCCCTTGGAAGGAAACATATGCTAAAGATGTCCTGTGGATTACATACTGCTTGTTTCAATTAACACATTGATATTCTCTGTCAGTTCTTGAGACAAAAGCCCAGGTGACAATTCTAATGATGCATGAAAATATTTCAATTTTTTCTAGTAAGCTTTTTTTTTTTTAAACAAAGAACAAAAGATTTCAACTGCTAAGCTCAATCTTCTATTAGTAATTCAATGGGATGTCTGAACACTTTAGAGAACTTATATTGTAAATATATTGTTGCTGCAATGAAGCACTTTTGTTTTTGTGACATGTTCTTTGCTGGACATAGAAGAATTGTAGTGTCATGCACAAGAATTGTGTGTTTGAGCTGAATTTGAAGTAAAATGTAACTATAAGTATCAAGAAAAGTGGTTTTTTTTTTCCATTTTAATTTGAAATCCAGGCATTTTTTTACCTGCTAGTTTTATGGAAAAAGGTTGTCTTCATATGCCTTTTAAAATAATGAATGTCATACTTTTCCTCTGAGAAATATTCTTTGAGGCTTTAAGTCAACATCTCTTACTTAAAAACTGTCTTTTGTTTCTTTTCCCCTGACTAAATGTAATAGGCTCTATTAAACAAAACCAAAAAAGTTTGAGAGATTGCCAGATTATTATTGTGCATCTGCTTTTTTTGAGGAAAAATAGCTTTCAAAGGAAAAAAAAACCCAAACAACAAAACAAACACCAACACCAGGAGAACTCATAAAAATGGGAGGTCTGACGCAGATCCTGGAGGAGAGGAAGAATTAAAAAAAAAAATTTTGTCATTGCATTGTAAATCTTTGAAATTGCGAATTAATTTATTCTTTTATCTTTCAGTTTTTGTTCTGGTTTAGTGGATAAATGTTGGGAAAAGGGATATCTGTAAAAAATGAACAGCTTTTAACTTGTCTAGCATTTTAAGGGGATGACAAAATTGTGAGAAATGAATAGCAAAATTTTGTCTGAGACCAGAAAAGGAAGAATAAAAATCTGTCAGAATCCATCAGCAAAAAACTGCTGAGACATATCTCCCTAGATAGCAATGTAAGGTTTGTCTGGTACAGACAAGGAGAGCAGAAGAGAGTAAAAACCCTCTAACTCCAAATGCTTTGGCTTATGATCTTCAAGGGTTTATTTCAAAGGCAGTGTTTGAATTTGGTCTTAAGCAGGCATAATGGTACTATCTTTGGAGACTTGTGCAAGCACTGTAATGTCAGCTGGAAACCAAAGTAAAATTCAAGGTGTATTGAAATTAATTGCATGTGGCTTAAGTTGGAAAAATATATTCAGTGCTGTAGACTCTGTTCTGAGCAGAATAATTAAACAAAAATCAGTTGTTAACTTTCATGGCTTTTTTCCTAATGAGTATGTTTGACAGTCTAATTCATTACTTGTAAATATTATGCTAGTATAATAGAAGAGGTTCCTTGTTTTGCTAGGCATCAAGTGTTTGTTCTGAAGAACTGAGTGTCCAAAATAACAAATGTCCTATAGATACAAGTGAGAGGAAAATACAGTGAAATACAGTTTGGTATAGTCTCATACCTCTGCAGTTTCTTGTCCTTAAAACTCTCTAACTCTGTAAAGGAAGTGCTATCTCTATGTAAAAATTGTTTCGCTTGTACTTCAAAGTCACATGTGGCTTTATTGGCGAAGTAAGAATTGGAAGGAGAGAAGTTTAGGAAGAGTTGACAGAAAAGGCAAGTATGTATATACGAACAACTGCTGCTGTGGTGAGGCTGCAGGAAGAGTGCTGCTAGCCAGGAGTGTGGAAGAACTGAAGAGGATAATGGAGGAAATCTTAAGTATAGTAAAATTTGGGGGGTATTTCTCAGCATGTGCTTGCATGAGAAATGAGATCCATCTGTAATTTGTAGCTTTTATAGAACCAGTTTCTGTGGCAAAATAGCTCCTAGGCTAACTGGGTTCATGATGTCTTTCCTGTGGGTTTCTTGAAACTACAAGTTTTGTTGTTTCTATAAACTTTTCAGTAAATATCAATACCTTTCATTAGGGAAATGTGCAAGAGTTGGTATTGGGTGCTTGACCTTTGGTTTTGTTGCCATTCTGATTAGAGGTATTCACTGGTGAAGTTTATGTCCAAATATCTAAAGCATGAGGATTGTTTTATAATAAAGTAAGAGAATTCTGATTTTGATTATGTCATTTAAATGTTCACTAAACAGAAATGGTATTTCTTCAGGTTTAAATTTGCAGCATACATTGAAAAAGGTTTCTCTGCCTATTGAAAAAAGTGTTTCTTTTAAAAATGATACTGTATTTGAAATGTAGCATCAGAGAAGCTGGTTTCCATTCTGTTCTAATGCCAGTTTAACTTCAGAACAAGAATGTTTGCATAGTGAATTCAACATCTTCTGTAAATATTAAAGTTTAATTGAAGATTCCTTTCCAAAGATGTTAGCTTTCAAAGGGGCTTGAGCCAAGGAACTTGTTTCTGCCTGGAAGCTGGTGTCTCTTCTGAATATACCTTCTATGGTACAGTATGAGAACAGTTGGTCTGCAGATGAATGAACTCCTTCCTCCACCCTTGTCGACAGCAAATTTACATTTGTATGGAAGATTAGTAGGTGTGGCGCCTTTCATAATGTATTGAATGTGGGGGATGGGACAGTCTTGCCCGGGAATATAAACCTAACAAACTGGAAACAGAAAATGCACCGTGAAGGCGTGATTATTGTGTAAACCTTGAGGATTTTTAGACATTTTCTTCAGCATTTCTTCTCCCTGGGACCAAGCCTCATAAGCAGAGTTTGTTGTGGTTCAGAATGAGTTCCTATTATGGTTCATTGTTAATGCACAGCTTTGCTCCAAAGGTCTTAGTTTATCAAGCTGAATCTTGTAAATAGGCAGGAAATGCAGAAGAAATTCAGACAAGCTGTCAGGCGAGTTTCCTTAGGTTGACTGCCAAGTTTTTTTTTTTTTTTTATTTTTTTTTTTAAAACAAGTTACCTCATCAACCTTCCTTGTTTCAATAGTCTGTCAGTTTATCTCAGAGGGACACGTTTTTAAATCTCCAGATAAACATAGCTTGATCAAAATAAATAAAAAAACCCCAAACACTTAAGTTTCAGATTGACAGTGAAACATTTGGCTCATTTGGGTTGCACTGACAAATGTTACCAAAGACTTAAAAAAATTCCACTGAAATTGTCAGCTGATAATCTTTCGGAAAGTCATCTTTTTTCCCAGCAGACAATATGCTATGTAAGGAAATGTTGTATCTCGAAGGTTTGCCACAGCTTGAGGTTCTGTTGCTTTTAGTTTTGACTAAATAGAGTAAGAAATAGAACGAATTTTGAATAATGAAAAATGTGAATTTTGAATCTCAGTATTTTAGATCAGGGATTTGTTTCCAAAACTTCCTTGGTAATAAAAGTATGCAATGAAAAGCATTACATCTTGTTGCAGACAACTGAAAAGCTGTTGGTTTTTTTTAGCCTGATTTTTGGATGGGAGTACTCTTTCTGTATGGCAAAGCACAAATGGGTCTTCATCATTGGATCATCCTCTTGTGTAGCATCGATATCCTTCACACTGTGTCTCCCATGGTGGGGTCCCAGTTGTGTTGAGAGGCTTCCCGGTGTTTCTGTGCTCAATACTAAATATCACAAGTGGCTTAATACCTTTTCGAACCTGTCAATGTAAGTGGACTTAGACCTGTAGTGTTATGAGTTTAAGGTGTGCAGCTATTGGATTCACTTAAGCTATATTAGAGAGCACACAAATTTTTAATCCACAATGTAATGATTTGATTGCTAAGGTAACATTTACTGGTTTTGCTTTTATGGTAGTGGTAGGTTTCTATTCCGATGAAACGGTAGAGACCGCAAAAGATGGTGTCGTGGTTTAACCCCAGCCAGCAACTAAGCACCGTGCAGCCACTGACTTGCCCCCCTGCCCCACTCCCCGCAGTGGGATGGAGGAGAGAATTGGGAAAAAAAAAGTAAAACTTGTGGGCTGAGATATGAACAGTTTAGTACAACAGAAAGGAATAAAAGAATAATGATAATAACAATAATAGAGTGGGAATATATAAAACAAGTGATATACAATGCCGTTGCTCACCGATTGCCGACCAGTGCTCAGTTAGTTCCTAAGCAGCGATCTACCCCCCACCTCCTCCCCGACCTCCCCCCAGTTAATATACTAGGCATGACATCACATGGTATGGAATAACTCTATCCCAGCTGAAACCAGGACAGATGGCAGGATGTAGTGCCAAAACCCTGAAAGGACTAGGAAATCATAGCAAAAAGAATTGCGCTTTCCTTCATATTTTAGTTAATTCTAAATAAACGGGATGAAACTTTTTCCATGAATATTGAGTGATTCTTGAAATATGCCTCAAGCTTCAATTACAATTTAAGGTATGTAGAAGTATTTTGTATTCAGCATGGGTAGTACAACAAACTGAACACAGCTCAAAGATGAACCATGTGATTCTACACAGATATGTCTTTGTGCATATGTATATGCACACTCTAATACAGCAGATACAGACTCCTTTCTTATTTATCCCCTTTTGCAGTTGCTTTGGTGGTTAGAAAATGTGAGTAATAGGATAATAGCTTATTCACAATTTCTCAATTATTTTTTGCAAGAAGTATTGTCTATAGGAACAATCATACTACTTCATAGTGACTTCCTGTGGTCATTGCTTTCCTGTCTGTGAAACTGGTATGCCTTTGATCATCTTCCACTGATGCTATTTGAAAACCTGTGGGCTACAGATTAACTGAAAGAATTGTTGCTTTGATTATACTGAAGTTAACGGATGGAAAACTCCAGTCATCTCCAGACAGTTACTGGAACTGTTCTAACTTCTCGGCTTTTTCTTCTACAAGACAGAGGAGTGATAGATTTTGGTAGCAGGCAGTGGAATGAGCTCTGAATCAGCATGGATGAGAAGAGATTTCTTCTTATCAACAGAAATGAAATGCTGACTGAAATCTAAGCATAGACCCCTCCTAGAGTTTTTCTCTGAGAGGTAGGGTTGGTCACTGTCTAGCACGTAGGGAATAAAATTGCAGGTCCTCTTAATATTCTTGAATGTCTTGCCATACTTGTGGTCTTCGCTGTGACAATTAAAGGAGATTGAGTTCCTGAAGTCTTTTAACTCTGATCTTTTTCTACCCTGGAAACATTTCCTTTGGATCTTTCCATTTTATCAGTACTCATCTTGAAATATGGGTAACAGCCATGATTTTCGATAATGATCGCATCAATATCATATACAGAGACAATACCACTCATTTATGACACGTAAGTTATTTTGGTCTGTTCAGGGCTTACATGCACTGTCATAGCTATCACGCTATTTTTTAGAATTATTTTTCAGTTTACAGTTTCACTGTTACCCCTAGTTCCTCTGTGGAGCTGATGCCTTTTTGGATCCAACACACTGTTGTTTTCAGCAAGCACTACCGTTGTACTTTCTACGTAAATAAAAACACAGAATGATTATCCTGGGTGAGCCCGTTAGCTTATCTCTGATAGTGGCTGATAGCAGGTGTATAAGACAGAGTCTCTTCCCAGAACACTTGCTGTTGTTTGAGCTTCTGGATCATCTTCAGCGTATTTTCCATTTTAAGAGTTCTTGCCAGATTCTTCAGTGAAGTCGTCCAAAGGCTTTTAGCCATGCTCACAATGTTTTTTTCAGCCTTTTACAGCAAGAAATAGCCCAAAGTGTGACTATTCTGTAAAGCAGTATCTCCTTTTATTTCTTTGGAAATTGCTTTTAGCCTCATTTAATTCATCCCAGCATTGGCAAGCTGATAAGCTGTCCTTCCCTACTTATCAGACTAACCATTGCATGGAACATACTTACCAGAAGTTCACGGCTCTTTCCATTTCTTGATGTCTTCAAATGAAGATTGAATAGCTTTTTCAGAGAGAGCACTACAGCCAAACAGGAATTGGTTGGAGTATGTCCAAATGATCCCAGTATCACACTGCCCTTTCTCTTTTCCTGTTGCTGCAGAGCAATGCAAAATTTTCCTCAGATTTGTTAATTTGATGGAGGAAGGAAGAATTGAGTTAGGGGCTTACTAAAGTTATTGGTAAACAAACTTTGAATTCCCTTCTTTTATCCCCCTTCCTAATTTTTTTCTTTTTTTAGTAAAGTTGAGTGCTAAGGTAGATACTGTAATTCTTAAAGGATTAAAATATTACATGACTTCCTTACTTTGAATTTTTCTTCTGATAAACATGTTTTATTGGACCCTTTCTAAATGCTGCCTGCATCTGAAAACTGAGAAATTTGTTTTATGATTAACTATTTATATAATTGATAAAATTATATTTTATGTTCTTCAGTTTCTTTAATAACTTTCAGTAATATATCTCTTAGTGAAATATCTTATACAAATACATTCTCTCATATTTCATTGGAGACTTCCCTGCATACTTTTTATGATGTTAAAATGAATATCTAAGGATGGCGTAATCTCCTGATGAAACAATAGATAAATTTCTACAGGTAATGTTTTGTGGGAAAAATTTTCCTTGTCAGAGAGTTGCTTTCAAATTCCATTTGTCCTTTGCTTGATTCAATTTGGTACTAAGCGTTCTCTCCCACCCTCTTTCATCATTGCTTTTTTGTGGTAGATTTTGTTGAAGGAAAAAAAAGGGAGAGTGGATGAGTGTTAACAGTTAAATAGGAGGGAAGAAAAGGTGGTCACCACATTTGGGATCTTTTTGGTGATGGTTTTTGATCAGACATTTAAATAAGAATTGTTTGCTTGGAAGAAGGGAAGGGGAGAGGGAAGCTAGAGGAAAAACTGTGCCTGCTTTTTTGCAGCAGCCCTGACTGGCTTCTCTACCCCAGAAAGTGGGTAAGTGTGGCAGGCAGCCAATTTGAAAGCATTCTCCCCAAGAAAGCTTGAGATTTGGAAGAGAACAGATGATTCTCATGGTATTTCGAGACTTGTGCCAGGCTCAATCAATTATAAATCACTTGTGAAGACATTTTGATAACTGACAATGTCTGAATATTAAGGTAAATGGATTAGATGCATATGTGCTGATGAGAATGTTTTCAGTTACATTATAGAAATAAGTGGGGTTATATGCTGTTGTTATCGGGCTTAAACCTTTTAATTTAGTGGCCAATTTAAGAGGAAAATACAGTGTGAATGATATTGCATAATTGTTAAGATTCCTTGATTCCTCTCACAGTATACGTTATTTAATGCTGGTGGCCTTAATCAGAAGAGGTAAGATCAATGATCCAGTTAGTGCATGGTCTAATATAAATATTCCTAAAATCTATTATAGACTAAAATAAACCGCAAAATGCATGTAATATATCTGAGTATGCATGCCAAAATATTTTGTTTCTATAGGGTTTTTTAAAGTAAAAATAGAATTTGTTTGACACTAATGTCTGATAAGTGAAGTTATAGCCTTTGGTATATTTTTCTGAGGAAGCTTATTTGATGGCAAAATGCAGGAAATGATATTGAAATCCATCATAAATATTATCACAGTGAAGAAATACGATCATCTTATGTTACAGTCTGCTTTTAAACAGAGCTTTGTCTGTATTTTTGTGTTGCTGTTCTCCCTGGTGTCATATTCTTAAGTTCTTATGCAGAGTTTTGTGCATGGCTTGATGTTTTCCAGTTGTATTTGCAAAAGAAGATACTGTTCCTTTAAAATCAAGTGACTCATTGAGTTGTTTTTACTAGCGTGCTGCTTTTTATATGGTACAGTATACTCCATGCAAATGAGCTGCCTGCTCAGCCTCTGTGTGGCTGCTTGCCCTGTTGGGGAGCTCACAAAGACTCTGCAGACCTAATTCAGCATTCAGTTGTTTAAAACGGCAGATGGAAGGAGGTATCGGCAAGATGAGGATTTATTAGCTACTCACAATAAAAGACCACACTTGCTCCGCAGAGGATCAGAAAAAGCCTGGTGAATGGGATTGAGTTGTATCTGCTTTCAGCTGACTTTACAATGATGTGTTTAGCTCATGTGACTCGGTCACTTAGCATGAAGATCAGCTAAAGATTTCCATGTAAATATATATTCCTTTAAGCACCATCAACCTGTGTGCTTGTATTGAGACTTTTTTTGGTTTGCAGCTGTCATAACTCTGGGAACAGGAACACTTCTTCAAGCTGTGGTAGGCAGCCTGTGGTCTGGGCTCTCGTCGTTGCTTTTGCACACTTCAGGATGTCTGGCTGAAATCCCCTCATAAACACAGCTCTTGAAGTTTGATTTCTTTTATATATCTCATGAAATCCTTCAGAGGCTGAAGTTAGATCCTTTTTAAATACAGTATTTATATTCAGAAGTTATAAATAGTCTCTTCCTAAGCTTTTTTCAGGAGATGAAATCTGTTGCTTTAGCTTTCTGCTAAAAAAATTGAAGGTCATTGTGGCAGTAGGTTGTTCGTTATATTTGCAATATTTCCTTTTTTCCTTTCTAATATAGAAAGGGCATGTGTAGGACGAAGGCTCCTTGACATGCTCAGTAATTTAAATAATACTGGGATGAACATACCTAGATTTTTATTTTTATTGAGATGGTCTTTGGTATAGCCAGAAGTGTTATCATTGTTTATTTTTCAACACAGGCTATATGCTTGTATTTTAAAATAGGATTGGGATAATGTACATAAAGGAGCAAAGCCTTTTTTGACCTTGCTGGAGTTGTCTGTGTGAAGGTAGCTGGAAAACAGAAGCTGCAGGACAGACTGAAAAAGCCTCAGCTGAACTGTGCTTTTTCTTTTTTTTTTTTTTTTTTGCCTTTTTGCCATGGATGACAATGAGGGAAGGGCTTTTTAAGATAGCTCTGTCAGTGATGAATAGATGAATGAATTCTTAAATGTTCAGAACTTGCAACATGTTCCAGACCCTTCAGCAAGTAAGAGTCGCAACATCTCAGCAATGAACTGAAGAATGTGCCATGTCTGCTGCATACGAGGAGACCAGCATACCTCAGAGATAGCAGAAACAAAAGAATGTGCGACAGTATCTGAAGAATCTGACATTTGCTTTGTCATACAAAAGAGTAAAGGAATTTTTTTAAATTTTGAAAAATAAAAATTTCTGTTTTTTTCTAGTGAGGTTTTTCTGTATTTTAAATAGTACTGTATCCTGTGTGTCCGCAGAATTGATTTTTTAGTTTAGTGTGATCGTGTGTTTTTTAAAGGAAATGTGACCTGGATTTTGTGAGCTTATTATAAACAGCAAATGAAGGCAGCTGTTGTAGTTTACCGATCCTTTCTAACAGCTCAAGTAAATTGAAGTAAAGTGAAAATATGCATATGGGGAGTCTGAATTAAATTCCACTGTTTGGCCTTACATGGAGTTGTGGATTATTATATATTTCTAGACAGTTGTGTATATGAGGGGAATGAGACATCCAACCTTGAAAAGGTTTAGGAAAGTTGAAAGGATTTTTTCCAGTGTGACCTGCTAAATCTGCCACAAAAGAGGCAGGCAAAATTATGTACAGATAGTCAGAGACTGTGGCTGCAGTTCTTCATGACAAGCAAGTGAAAGACCATGTCCTATTTTTAGCAAGTGGACTGAGGGGGGGGTGGGAGGGGGAGAAAAGTTTGAAAATAATGGACTTCTTTAACAGTTAGAGAGCAAAGCTAGCCAGAAGCAAGCGAGCTTTAGCAGGAATTTGTGATCAGCAGAGTTGAAATATGGATGATTCAAGTATTCTTCGAAGAAGAGGGCTGCAGGTAAGCGTAACTTCAGTCTACTTTTTTTTTTCTTCCTGCTTGCAATATTGGCAGTCTCGTAAAAATGCTGACAGTCTTTTCAAGTAAATCAGGTTGATTGAGTACATAACAGTGACGCTAGAATTGGAGTTTTTCTGTTTTCACCTAGTGTATATTTTACTAATTAAGAGTAGGATTTTGTATAAAGTAATAAAATATAGTTTGTTAATTTCTTGGTTTATATTCAATAGTCTTGTGAATATTCTTATGGAAAGAAGTGAAGTCTAAGCTATGAGGCTTACTTTTTTGAAACTTCACTTCTGCAGATACTTACAAAAATCTGTTATGTGACTTTTCAGACTTGCCTTACAGTAGCCATTTTAGTTGAGCATTATTTAGAAATCAAATGTCAAAGCAGAGTGAATATTCTCATTTATTTTAGAGCTATGTTTCTTTGTTACTTCAAATGCACAGTAATCCAAAACCAGAATGCAATTCTACAATGCAAATAATATTTGTATTTTCAACAACTATCATTAAGTTGAAATAAATACTCCTGCAATTTGTTTTGAACTTTAACATACTAGTGAAGTTTTAGTGTCAATGGTGTATGACAAATGAACTGATTCTTACGGAGTAAAACAGCTGGAAGTGAGTGAGCTCCAAAATCTTGTGTGAGCTGGGTATGGAAGAGATTTTTGCTTGAAAGCACCATAGTCCTTTTTTTCTTTCCCTTGTAGTGGGATATAGCCTATTACATACTTGCTATTACATACTTGCTAGCATAAGTAATTGTTTATAGACCATGAACCTTGCCTATTAAACAATAGGACAGGCATGGTTAATTTAACTTCCTTTGAGGAAAATAATTTACCATTTTAACATACTACTAGTCATACCTTACTGATGCTTTAAGGCAGTTACAGAATTATTGTTGAATTGTGTGAATGTTCTGTGTTTCACCTTTTTATATTTTGTGTATATTTTGATTTTTCTTTGTGCCAGCTTATTAATATTACTGAAATAGCTTGACACAGTGTGCTGCATGTAGCATGGTGACAGTGTGTTATGGCAGTGCATTTGCTCATCATAAAATTAGCTGTATTTAATTTTTGTATAAGTCAGTATATAGGAAGAAGTAAGATTGGTTTTGGATAAACTGATATTTATTTTCGATGTATTTAACTGGTTGGAACTTCATAACCAAGAAGATTGTTTCTGACCACAGATAATCAAAATTTTTCAAGCCCTATATGCCAGCTGTTTAGAGCTTTCCTGAGCCTAGAATTTCACTGGGATGATCTGTTTGATGTGTGGGGGAGTGGTTTTCATGATGATTCTTGATGGAAGTATTGGAAAAGGTGGGGAGGGGGGCGGGCTGTGGTGGTGATGGTGGGGTGGTGGTGGGTGAAGGAGCTTGAATGTCTACCAGTGTCAGCAGAAGACATGCTGGGAGTGAGAATGCATTTCCCCGATTTAACTGTGTAGCATGGTAGATTTAATTAATTTTAGTAGTCTTGAGCGTTTACTGTCTGTATGCACTTGGGTAGGTATGTATAAATACACATGCATATATACATAGGTGTAATTAATATCTACATCAAAAATGTTTTGCAAACTAAGAAAATATGCTAAAAGGACATCAGGAAGTAAGGCAGATGTGTAAGTCCAAAAGGAAGACTTTATTTTTTTTTTCTTCCTTGTATCTTGGTGTAGACTTTTTAGAAGAAATTGTGGCTCAGAAAAGTGACCATTTTATAGCTACCTTCAAGTTTAACAATCAGGAAAAATTAAAAAGCTGTTGGTTCATGTTGGCACTGCCAAGGCAATATGTTTTAATTACTTTTTTTGGGCAGCTGGGTGATAATAGTTTGGAAAGCCACTGATGAAAAAAATTCCTTTCCGAGTTCAAACTGGATGTTGATGCCTTTTAAAATGAAAATCACAGCCTAAATTAGGTCCTCTAATCCAACCTGTCCACTCAAAGCAGCGCTAATTCCAAAGTTAGATCAGGTTACTGAAGGTCCTGTCCAGGCTGGTTTTGAGTATTTCTAGGGATGGAGATTTTGCAGCCTTTCTTGGCACCTGTTCTGGTACTTAATCACTTGCCCTGTAAAAATATTGTTTCCTTTATGTTTTGATATAGAAGAACACTCTCCACAACCTATTAGTACTATTCATGTAATACAGATTACAAATTGACTACTGAAGATTGATTGAGATGAACAAATTGATTGTCTTAGGGTTGTTCGTTTTTTTTCTTTCATGACCAGTGTTCCTGTTTTATCTTGATAAGCTCTCTTTTGATTTTTTTTCTTTTTTTTTGGCTGTTTTTAACACAGTTAATTTAGACTCATACTGATGTGGCTTTGCTGAGACTGCAGTGTTTTAGGGGTTTTGTCCTTTTTTGTTTTCATATCTTTCTGCTCATTTGGATCTGATATGGTGGAATCCTTTTTATTTTTTGGTGATGTTTCATTCTTCCTTCTCTTCTGCCTTTCTCTCATTGCTTCCTGTAACTCAGTATAAAGACAATGAACATACCTCTTTCCTGTGTCATTCCTGCTGACTAACAAAAGCAAACATTATTTTTTGGTTGTTTTTTTTTTTTTTTTTCTTTTTTGTGTCCCTATGGAGAGTACCGTCTATAAGGCAGTAATCTGAATTCCCAGGTGCTTTTCCAGTCTCCTCACTCTTTGTTCCTATCAACAGAAATCTTTCATCTGTTACTGGATCAAGATCTTTCTCTAATATTTCTGATGTTTCTTTCACTTTGCTTTCTCTGACTATTTTGAAAGTACTGTTTGTCTGTTCCCTTCTTATTTTCAATGGTCACCTGTTCAAGGACCTGAGTTGCATGACTCAGTTTTCCTTGTGCTCATATGTCACAGGCGGCTTACTCTTTTTAAAACCTGTTCTTTTTCTCCCTGTTAAATAAATCATTCGCCATCACCAGCTCTTCCTGTTCTTTAACAAATGCATGCATATGTTTTCCTTTTGCTTCTTGTTACCTCCATTACCTGAAATATACTTGATATCACTACTGTGATACTTTGTCTTCTCTGGGAACTCTCTTCTGCTGTTATCCCTGCAATAAATAGCCATGTAGTAGTGTAAGCAGATAACCTAAAGGAACAGGAATTGTTCCTACAGGCAAAGTCAATATATTGGCGTGTGGCCCGTCTATATTGCCTTCCTCATTTGTTCAGTCTGTTTTTTTGCATCGTTTGGTCTACAAATTTTGTAATAGTGAAATATGTGGAAATGAAGATCCAGGAGGGGCAAATCAGATTTTCTGTGTGTGTATGTATAAATATATATACATATAAATGTATATACACACACACATAGCATGCTTACAGTCTGATGTAGCTGTGCAGTAGTATTGACAGATGGCTGAGAAAGTGCTTCTAATAATGGAATATTCTTTTAATTTCTAGGCTTTCATTTTAGGTAATGAACTTGGACTATTGACATAAGTTACTGCCTAGGGAGAAGTGTTAATGCAGGTGATGGAGCTGCTTCTGCTGCATAGGGCAGAGATCTGTGTTTTTTTTAGTTATTTGTTGTGATGTAAAATACATCCTGATGTTAGCCACAAGTGTTATGAGGATACCTAGGTTTGTTATTGTTCCCTATACATTTGTATCCTTTGTTGTTGCTGGTATTTTTGTACAGATGAAAAGTAGTAGTACCCAGTGAGTCCCTGTGAAGATGAGCTTGTATTTTGAACATCATCCTGTGATTTTTGTTTTTCCCTTGCAGTGGCTGCTGCATGTATGCTTTTATTCTTCTCACACATGCAAGAAATTAGAGTTTCTATCCCCAAAATCTTTATAAGTAAGTGCAAGTAAGAAAAGTAATGGAGAATGTGATATTCCAAATTACAGATACTTGTTATGAAGCTTATATTCTGCATTTGTGGTACTTGAGCAGTATTCAGATGTGGTTGGACATTATCATCGCCACAGTTCTCTGCATCCACATCTTCCTACAGAGTGCTAGCCCCCTTTTATTTTCTGCTGAAATTCGGGCTACGTTCAACTAGTTAATTTACTTTGTTGGACCCTTTCTGTGCTGGTTTTGGTGCAGATGTGAAAAACTGCATCACAGTACTTGAATATGTTTATCTTGGCTAGTGTTTTCTACTACACAGCATGTTTGGCTAAAATATATGTAAAATATAAACCCCCCCCAGTAGAATGATTTCTTAATTCTAAAGATAAATCTTAAATTTTCTTCCTGGGGAGGGGGT
>JAVKLA010000090.1:11207866-11219822 GCA_034782735.1 Sagittarius serpentarius | reverse complement strand
GGGGGACAGGAAACAGGGCATGGAGGATTTAATCTCAGAATATTTGGTGGACTTGTGTTTGAGCTTATTTATTTTACCTAAAAGACTGAGCACTTTTTTATTTTGTTTCATGGGGAAAGGGAATCAGGAATCAGTGGTTACAGAAACTCTAAGCTTCAATGTATTTAACAAGAGAAGGCTTACTGTACTGTTCAGTTTTCCATACAGTTTAAACCTTCTCTGGGACATCTTTGGACGTAATTTAGAGACCCTGAAAATTCACATGCTCTTCAATTTTGTTTCCTTAAGAGTGTCTTTCATAATTACTGAAGACATTTTTTTGCTGGCTAGAAAGCTGGTTACAAGATCTAATAAAGCATGCAGTTAGTAAGAATGTTGCTTTTTACAGTATTTTTATAAAAAGTTAAAAGTAGAAATTGTGTTCTGTAAAGGAAAAGAAGCTGTTTATGTTGAGGGGAGACTGTGAATGGGACTCAAAATTTGATTTTTTTTGTTCTATTTTTTTAAAAAAATTGAAATATGTATTAAAGGTTAATATGTAAATTTTAAATTTAAATTAAGGGTTAACTTTAAATTTAGCATGAAAATGCATGCATACATACACATGTGAAAATCTTCAGGTATTAGTCTATTGGATTTGGGTTTTTGGAACTGTCTGCTACAATGTATCCTGCTATGGGAAATACTGGCACCTACTGCTGGGGGAAATCTAGCTTTGCTTTTACAGCCTGTAGAGGAAATCTGACTTTGAGTGGTTTTTTAGAACCATATAGATTATTCTCATCTTTACGCCTTTGATTCTTGTAGTGCATTTCTCTTGATTTACATGTCTTCTAGTGCTATGCTGAGCGGTGCAAACCATCTGATAACTTTCAGTTACTCTGCACCCTTGTTTAAACTCTATCCACTCCCCCAGATCCTCACTTCACTGTTACACAAACAAAATTTGGTCTGGCCAGGGATGTTGTTTGCCTTGGTCTGGGGTGTGGCCTGGACTATATCATTTTCTTTCTGCTTGAGTCTTGGTGGGAGACAATGGAAAATATGCTGAAATGAAAGAAAATGTTCAGGTTTTGAAGGGGATTGGTTTGTCTTCTGTACTAGGGATTTATATCCTTTTGGGATACCTATGAAGTGTTTTAAGAGAAAGAAAGGGAAAGAACCCTCACAAACTGAGATGATAAAGTTTGAACGTCTTTCCTCATAATCTTTGAGGGGACTGTTTTAGATAGCATTATTTTAAAATCTTTGAATAATAAACAGTATAAATTAGGTAGTATTTCTCTTAATCAAGCTAAACAGTGGTGCATATGCTGGCTTCCTGTAATTACCAGTAGTGTTCTCTTGTATACGTGGAGTAATGGCTTTGCTCTGTTCTTAAGACAACAGAAGACTGGCAGTGTTATTTTATATCAAAGCAAAGCTGACAGGTCTGATCTGAAAGCTCAAGCTTAAGTGTTCTTTAGAAAGAAAAGAAGACAATTTTATTGAAATACTACTTAGAAAAAAATGTGGCTTTTTCTTTGAGTTATGAAAGTTACCTCTGGAAGATAACATTAGAAGCTTGGTGTAAAGTTTCACATTTGAAGTCTGGAATAACTTAGGGTGGTTTTCTGTAGTTTCTTGTCATTATGGTTACTTGAAGAATTCAAAACTCCAAAAGAAAGAACAAACTTCCCATGGAACATAATCACATTTTCTTTCTAATTTAGATTCTTTACATTAACAAGACTTGTTTTATACTGCTTACAGATTTACCAGGAACATAACCCAATCCACAGATCAGATGTCTGCTGAAGGGCTTCCAACAGTGATGATGTAGGCAGTCACCAGTTATATTGGCATCTGAAGAAGAGGTGGTAATAGGAGAAGATAAATAAAAATGATTTATGCAGATACTGAAATGGTAAACTTATCTTAGGATACAAGAAATTGCATACTGTTTTTCTTTTAAAAAATATTAGTTTAAAAAAAGTAGTATTTTCAGGCTAACTTCCAAAAGAAACAAGATTTTCTGTCCAGGCTTGGTTCCTATTCTCTCAGTAAAATTTCAGCACCTGAAATTAATTAAAGTTTTTGGACTGGAGAATATGTCCAAAACATAGTCTAAGTTCTTCAGATTCTGTGAAAATTAGCAGCTGACAGAAGGAGAGGGATCCACATTAGTGTTAGCACAGTGGAGAAGGTCAAATGAACTTGCTGTTATACACAGGTTGGCTGGTCAATAGCTGTGGGTGTCCAGAGTAGCTGGACAGGGTGCACTGTCTTTTGCACAGGTGGAGTGTCTGAAAGGACTTGAGTGAAGAGAAGGATTGGGGAACACTGACTACAGATGAATGGTTACTAGAATTCATTAACTAGATCGGTCATAAGCAATTTGTTTTGACTAAACTCAGTCTGTGGAAACAAATTGTGAAGTTTTATTATGCAAATCTTACAATCTTGTGCTTGGATGCCATGTGTTATAACATAGGAAAGTGGATTGTTATGATGTGTATGAGTATACTACATCTCATTGTAGGACTGAGGATTCATGCTCAGAGATGTATGAAGCATTGTTGATTTTTGGTGGATATCTGCCTGGCATGTGAGCTTTCACACTGGTTTGATTTTTCAGGATTGGTGCTTATGGTCCGCTTTGCAATGGTGTAGGAAATGGAACTGAGTTTGGGGAGTATATGCTTGTGGCATTCACTTTGAAGACAATAGAAAATATACCAAGGGAAAAATGCGAAAACTTGTCAGAATAAAAAGTCCTTGAAATATGGACAAGGATTAAAGGTTAAATGATTTGCTCAGGCAGAAAAGATAGCATTTAGCTGCTGTCTTCAGGGTATTGTTAAATTGGTCTGATAATTTGCTATAGTTATGCTTAAATAAGTGCTTTCAGTTTGTCAGTAAGGACTTTGTGAATGCTTGTATAGCCGAACTAAACTATTTTCAGCCTGTGAGAAAAGATAAAAATGCCTGTAATTAATTCTACTACTTCAGGAAGAAAGGTTTTGTTAGCAGATGACTGCTTGAAAGAATGGTTGTATGTGTGTGCGTCTGAGTCTAAGTAGATGTTGGACAAAGGGGTTCTTCCCAAAGATAAACAGTAATATCTTTTTCATACATTTCATTGGCTTGAAAGTGTCTGCTTGATAGACTTGCTTGTTGCCAGGAGGGCATGATGAGCAGTTTTTGCTGCTGCTGGTAGTTGCAGGGGTTGCTGTGTAGAGAGTGGCTTTTGTTTCTTTTCCCTGCCATTAGCCACTTGGGGTGCTTCACTTGTGTTAATATCACTTCATTTTGTACTCGCTTAATGCTACAAATCCCAAATCTTAAAAGAAAAGCCAGTTCTCCAACCTAGCAACGTAACATGCTGCTACTGTGCTGCAAGACTAGTCTGCTTATCTTTAATAGTCTTCACTGCTTACAGAGACCCACTTACCTCTTTAATGAGAAGAAATGTCCTGCAGTGAGGCAGCATGTATTTTGCTTCTAGGCCTATGTCATCAGCCTAGAAGTTGAAATTGGCTGGAGCAGTTTTTTATTTTCCTGTCAGTTCTGCTGATTATGGTTGTCTCTTCAGTTTCTCTAATACATTGAAAGATAGTGGGTTTTGTGAAAGGAAACCTAATTAAAACATGCCAAGTGAAAATCTAATTTTGAAAAGCTATCAGTATTGATTCGGAGCAGGTAGTCCTCTCATATTTTCAAGGGATAAATATGAAGTATCTTTGCATTCTAAATATTTGTAAATTCTGGCTACTAGTCAAATAAATGACAGAAGTATATTATGAGTTGCAGTATTTTAGTAACACCTAGAAAAGACTCTCTAAATTGTCAAAAGACATTTAAAGTCAATTGTGAATATGTAGCAGTATTTCCCATATGATTTAGCAGTTGTTCCTCTTTTACTTTGTATAAAATTGCTTTACCCAAGCCATTAGAATTTATGGGACTTCTAGCAGGTACCAGATTTTACCATTTCTGGGATCAAGACAGGATAGGCTTTTCAAGAGTTTCTAGAAGCTATTATTAAAAAATCTGGAAGAATTTGTAGACCCCAAAGTGTCTGTGCAAAATATGTGGTGTTTTTATGTTATTCTCTGAATTATATGATATTAAATCTTCAAATGGGGCTTATTTCTGAGAGTTGCATACCCTAGACTTTTTTGATACGCATACTTGGCACAACAGTGAGATGCAGGTATCTGGATTACTTTATTCAGCAGCTATGTGAGCACCAGTCTTTTTACTCACTAGCGCAATATGCAAATGCAACAACTATTTTTCTCTTATCATCCAAGACAGTCCAGGTGTTCCCTGTAGGTTGTGTTCAACTGTGTGGATATATTCTAAATTTTCAAATCTGTGAATATCCTTTAGCAGCCTTTTTCCATACAGGAACAAACTGTTTAATGTTTACATACTCTTTCAGGAATTGAAGAAATGGGGTTGGCTTTGGTGAACTTAGTAAAATTTTGCTATCTGAATGTTCACATTTCTACTTGTTAAAGGTTTTTCTTAATTATCATGCGAGGTAAGTAATGTATATTCTTGACCTGGCTGTTAGTGGCTCATTTGAAAGAAAATGCTAAACAAAAAGCCACCTAAAAATACAGGAAATTCAAGTGGCATGGAAATGATTTATTAGACTGGGTTTAATGTAGGCAGGTACGCTTTAGAAACACGCATTTTCACTGTACTCATCTCCTGTGAAAACATTGTATTTATACTGTAAATAATGCAGCACAGAGTTCCTTAAACTTGGCTTGTGAGCTTTGAAATCATTATCTCTATTTGGAAAATTTATTACAAATCACATTTTGTAGTTTTGTGATTCAGAGCAGAAAAGAAAGACTGGTAGGTTATGCGTCTATTCATTTGAATTTGTTAATCTTATTTAGTCCATATTAGAAAGCTAATTTTAGTTTCAATTCAATTATTGTATACTATAGCATAAATACATAATACATAGCATTTTACATGAATGATTCTATAGGATTAAACTTTGAAGTTTCTCTTCTAGCTTTAAGGATCAACAATGGTATCCAGTAAAAAATACTGAATTGTTTCAGATTTTGATGGTCTTTATTCTAACATTCAACCTCACTGTCCTTAACTATTCTTCCATATCAATTTTATTGATATGTCTGAAGGTAATAAGGTCCATTTTTCCGTGCCTTCTGACATGTTGACTGCTGCAGGCATTTGGGTGAAGTGTTCTGTTGCAGGCTTTTCATAATATAGTGAATAAAGCATTTAATTCTTCTGCTTTGTATGCAGGATATCCTGACATAGTCCTTGATCCCTTTTTAATGAATTTCTTCATTCTTAAACTATTGCATTTATCGTTTTGTATTCTTGTTTCTCTTTGGAGATGAGATACGTATCATTAAAATCAGGGCTTTGAAGTTAGCAGCACTTTGTCTATGAATACAAACAAGTAATTGTCTGAATAGAAGGTGGTTCAACTTTGTTTTTACCTGTCTTTGGTCAAGTCTATAAGTGACTCATTTTGCTAATGGCAATGCTCCTTTTAAATTGGATTGTTTTAGCACAGCAGATGCTTTTGTAGCCAAAGGTTTCTCTTTCCAAAATGCTCTTGGATATTAAAGTGATAAAATCATGTTTGGAATGAGGATGAATATAATTATTGCCTATTGTATGGCATAGCTTAAACAACTGTAACCTGATATAATTACTTTTAAATTACTTTCATCAAAATATGAAAATATTAATTGACTTTGACATTTATCACTTGTTTTATATCTGCATAGGCTAATAAATGTCACTTGTATTGGCAGCCAAAAAAGTGAAATGGCATCAGATGTTGTTGGGGTAGGTTAGTGTAGTCCGTGAATAAGGTCCTTTCTGCTCCATTTGTTCTGTGAGCTGTGGCTTGTACATGCTGGTAATGACTCTAGGCTACATTGGTTTGAAATAGAACAAGCCAAATCCATGGTTGTCTCCTTCCCAGCAAAATCTGTGGCCCTCGGACTATTACAAAGTGTTTCAAATATTATGCTGCTTTTTCTCTTTGGGTGTACGTAGTGATCCTCTTCTCTGTAAAAAAATGTATGTAATTTAGCTTTATTTTTCATAATTGTAGTGAACAATTTGGCCAAGGTGGAAGAATGTGTACTGACTAGAATAGGGATCCACCTGTGGGGGCTAATTGTTGCGTCCCTTTTGGGAGGGGATTAGGATCTTAAAAGATAAATTTAAAGGCCAGAGGAATGGATTGTGGTGAAGTAAGAGCAAGAAAAAGATTGGAGGTGACTTAAACAGGGACATGAGTGATTTTACATTTCAGATTGATACGAGGATTACAGAGGCTGTGGGCTGTCAGTTTATTCTCTTTAATGGTCTCCAGTTATTTACTGTTTGTTTTCCTAGCTTTTATCTTGTCTTCCTTTCTTAAATGTGAATGCTCATGCAGCTTCCCGTTCTTAGCTTGTTGACTGTTTTGGCAGGCCCTACCTTGAAATTCTGTGGGCCAAATTTAAGCCTGGCAGTTCTGTTGTACTTTGTGTCTCAAAACATTTATTTATGAAATAACACCCAAAACTTGTTGTATTGAAATGGGCAAATACTAAAAAAATTTTAACAACTGTATGATCAGGGACAGTTTTGCTGTGTGCTGGTGACTGCCTGCCTGTAAATTTTGATAGTTTGACACTGCTGAGCTGATATTTTTCTTCCAAAGTGGCTACTGTGAAGAAAGCCCCTCAGGGATGTGAGACTACTGTAGACTTTCAGAAAGCAATGTTGTGCTTGATTAAGTTTAGACAGATGATGGAGTGATGTAGTAAAATCATTTTTGTTAAGGCATAATATAACATAGAATGCAATGTAGTACCATTGGGACTGATAAAAATGAAATACTAAAGAAAAACCATGCCCTTACATATAGCTTTCAGCAGCAGATGCAATAGATGTAATTTAGTTGTGTGGTGCTGGAAACATAATATTGATTTACCATGAATCAAGAGAAATAGCTTGTACCTCGCCTGGTTGTATGGATTGCAGCAATCTTGGTGAAACGAGTTACCTACAAATGGTACTGTAAGAGAATTCCTTCTTTTTGATAGTGATGGGGAGGCAATTGTAGCCAGGTAAAAAATCCAGTTACAGGTCTAAATGGGGAGCTAAGAGGTACTTCATGTGCTGTTGCTGGGGACTGCCAATTTTCCATGTACTTAACTCATACTTTTTAAAAAGAACAATTTCTTGAAAGCTAGCCCTCGCATAGCTTGCATAAAATTGAAGGCAGTGGAATGAGAGGGGTTTGGGGTAGAAATTGCCTTGTATTACTTGCACAAATAACTTCATCTTTTTGTGTAGTGTTTGTGTACCACAAGATAACTGTATTTTTTTTTTTGTTTAAAAAAATCAAACAAAATAGCATTTGAGGTAAAGTTGCAAGGACTTCAGAGGTTAGTCTGGTTATTGAGTGGTGTGTAACTGCTTTCTATTTTTGACTTCTTTCTGCGAGGCCATAGTTCTCTTGGTCTTTACTTAGTGAATTACTGGGTGAAGTGATTTCCATTCCTTGCTTGTGTTTTTTGGTAGACAATATAATGCTAACAAACAGTTTTACTAACTTCACCTTTCAACCAGAAACAACTATGTTTTCTTTTTATTTAAAAGGTTGGTGTATGGCTTTCATTCCTTTCTTTCTTAATCCTCAGGTGACCTAGTTTCTTCCTGAAGTAAAATGAATTTAAATACCCTTAACATAGACACTGACATTTTAAACAGATTAGTCTAGTATTGGTGTCTTGGGTTCTTGAAAACTCTGATTTCTTGGTTCTCTATGTGCTGGTCCCTAGTATCAGGTGAAAGTGAGTGTTTCAAGAAACAACTGCTTATTTTTATTTTATTTTTGAATTTAAAAAAATTCCCCATTGTAGGCATATTAAAGCCTTCTCACAGGAGGGCTTTGCCTCCATTATTCCTCATTTATCCTTAAGCCACAATGTGCAGATCATAGTTGCTCTGCAGGTGAAGTCAAACAGCATCACAGAACTGTGCATGTTATATAATGGGACTCAAAAGGAGGCTTCATACTAAAGTTTCTTCTGTTTTCTGAAAACTTTGGAGTCTAACAACAATCATTTCAATATTCTCTACTTTTCTTTTGGGAAGTGAGCTTGATTAGAGGGTTGCTAAATTAATAGCAGCAGGGTGCATTGTGCATGTGAAACCTGACCACTTGAGAAGTGATGTTTTAAATGGAATGTTTTAGTTTTTTTTCCCCCAGCTAGCCATCTCAATTTCTCCCCAAGTATTCTTCATGAAGAGTTAGTGCTTCTAAACTCCTTGGAGGCAGATTTGAGAAAACATTAAAATAATTCCTTTTGATATTTCAAGAGCTCCCCCCATCCCTTGCTCTCCTGAAAAAAAAAATACAGCAAGATATTTAGCTGTAAAAATAGGCTACCTTTGTATGTGGGCTGGGCTTTTGGGTCTTTGAGTGTTTTTATGGAATTGGTTGCTTTGGCTTTTGTTTATTATATAAAAAGGAAGAAATGAATGCTGTTTGTTTTCATGAACCAATGAGTGGCATGAATTTACAGTCGTCTTGTGTGGAACAAGTTGTTGCTAGGATGGGGAAGGATGGGTGACCCAAATTATATGTGAGAGCTGCAAGTGCTCAAATAGTTTGAGATACTGAGTCAGTTCTAGTAGAACACTTAAAAAAATGGAATTCCTATTTATTATTTGCATAACAAGCAGGTTTAGGGACTACACAAATACAGGGAAAAAACTTCTATAACTCTTGAAATGAATGAGGATTCTTTCCTAAATGTCAGTCATGTCCCACATTCTCTGCCACTTTTAGTCTTGGATGTGTGTCAATTTAAAAACAAAACAAAACAAAACCAAAACCAAAAATAGAATAAATCCTTTTGTTAGTGTAACAGATCATGATTGATAGTTGGTATTATGGCTAGAAATTGGTTTTAAGCACATTATTTTGGAACAGTTTGAACTATACTATAGGCTTTTACTTATCGTGCCTCTTGTAAAATCTTGGTTTTGCTTTTACAGTCTTTTAGCCGTGCAAACAGATATATTTGGACGAGATACCTTTTTTGATCTGTTTGAGATAACATTAACTTTGCTGTTAAATAATTATTCCTCTTTTTTTCCCCTCTGAATCTTCTGTTTGGTATTTGCGTTTTTGCTAATTTACATAGTCCTAAAATGCTTCATAGCAGTCAGAAAACCACATTGAAACAGAAAATGAAAAATGATGGAGACAAAATATAAAAATGCCTGTAAATATATTTTAAGTTGTATCAAAAGACTGTGCTTAATTCCTTGAATGGAGTAAAGATTTTTCCAAACAGAGGGCATCTTAAAGACTCGTGCTTGGAAAATGTAGACAAGGGAGTCGAAGTAACTCGAAAAATCATAAAATACATCTGAGAGAGCAACAAGGTAGAGATAATCATTCATAGCATTTGAACATGATATTAGTTTTTAAAGGTTAAAATTTTAAATCATATTCAGAGGAAATCTGTTTTAATTAAAAATGAGGTGATATGAGAATAATGAATGTTGAAATGTTAAACCAAGGACAACTAGGAACAAAAACCTTACTTTGTGCTGGAAGTTTAAAAATCGTTTTCTGTTTTTGCTAGCGGAAGGTAAACCAAACTCAAGCAAAACATTAGCAGAAGATTTTGACCTCGGTTTTGGCATATGTGACTCTAAAATGGAGTATAGTGAGCAAGACTTTGGTCTTCTAATGTACGTAGCATTAAAAAATACGTATATGTTTGAACCTGCGTTTCAGTACTGGCTGGGTGATACGAGAGCTCTGTTAGGTGACAGAAAATTAAAGAGGCAGGAAAATGGATACTGAAAGCCATGAGGCAGGCTGTAGAAACTCCCAAGAACCCAGAAGGACGTTGAAGACCAGAGTCTTGCAGTGCCTTCAGATCTGAATCTTTATACACAGTGTTAATTCTTATTACACTGAAATGAGTTCTTGGGTCAATGGTAGGTAAACTGAGCAGTTTGAAATCCAAATTAAAAACAAGTGTCTGTCAGAATCTGTTAAGCAGTGTTCGCCTTTATAAATTGAGCAGAAATCAAAGCCAGTGAAACCAAAATGAAAAGCTAGCAAATTTCAAACCAGTTAACTTTAGATTTAACAGTAGTAAGATACTTAAAGGTTATTCACCATTACCACTGTGAAATAAGATAATAGGTTATTGAATTGTTGTGTTTGGAAAAAATTACTTTAGAAATAATACACTTAACTGCTAGGCTCAGGCAGCCTAAACCAAATGTTTTTAGAACTGAATTATCAAGTAGCTATCAAGTTCTTAGGGAAAAGCATAGAATTAAAAAAAACCCAGAAAAATCATAGAGGGAAACAAACAAAAATGCTACATCCAAATAATTTTACAAGTTTATATGAGACAAATACTGAATGGATTGCTTTGGAAATATGTTTCTTGTCTTTTAATTGCCCCATCAGAAAAGAAGATCTAGTTAATGGTTAAGTTTCATTTCCCATGTTACAATCCATGTTTGGGTCTTGTAAATGCTTCCATACACCATCTATTTCTATTATCTTTTACTAAACCTCCAAGATAAATTATAAACTGAAAGAGTTGGTTTCAAACACATTATGGATGAAAGGTTGCAGTAAATGTTGAATCTGATCATACGGATATAGTCTTTTGAACATTTCTGGAAGCAAATCTCATTTTGCTGCTTTAATATGTTTGAAGTCCAAATTAATCTTACACCTAGATTAGCATTACTGGGATGTGATAATGGATTAAGTACTGATCTTTCTTGCCCCCTGTTTCATCAGCTGCTTTCTTCTGCAGGAGTGGTAATTGCTTTGGAATGGAAATCTTCGAATAGTATTTGAGTTGTAAAGATTTGTGCAATATCCATGCAGATATTCTTTTGCATTAAAAAGGATTTTCCTACTATTTATTTTGACACGTTAGTGTAAGAGATATCAGAATGTGAATCATAATTCCTTAAAGAACTTGTGTAATAGCTATACGAGTAGTCTTGTGGAAATATAAAATCATAACATGGAGATCAGCTCATGAAAATTTTAAACTAAAAATATGAGTATCAAGTAAGAAATAGAACATTTATAATACAGTACATGTAATGCCACAGGATTGGCTATATACCAAGCACAACTGTCATAAGGGAACAATGTACAGTATTAGCTCAACAAGAAAAATACAAACATTAGTACTAACATTAGAAGAAAAGTGCTAGCATTACTAATGTGAATAAGGTCTCCTATTTTTGGTCCAGATAACAATTCATCTATACTGTTTTGGTATGGATGATTAAAGACAGCTGCAAATTTGATGGAATTCCAGCCTCAAGCCAAATAGAAACAGAAGTCGACATTAGATGAATTAATCAGAGCAGGCAAATGTTAAGAAAGTTAATGAAGATAATGTAAGTAAGGCTTGTAAAGGACTTACAGCTGTGCACGTGGCTAGCTACTGCATCTGACCTGAGATGTGGCACCTTTGTGTCCTGTCCTTACTTGATCATTCGCAATACTTTGACCGTGGCCTGGTTTGCAGGCAGTTTGAGAATTAGCTGAGAAATAAGACCATTTATGGTGTTCCTCAAGCACAGTCTCGAAACAATGGGAAAAACTTCCTTGCAGTTTGTCAGGATAGCCAGTATGTCACTGGGATTATGATACTGACTCCTGACTGCGGGAAAGATATTAGAACTCCACTGACAGCAAAATGTTGAATAACAACACTTGCTAAACACAATTTGAACTTTCAATAAAGGAAAACATTGCAGAGGACAAAAGTGGGAAAACCTGCCAACCAGTGACATAATTTTACAAGAAATTGATTTTTGGATGTGGGAGGTGTCATGGTTTAACCCCAGCCAGCAACTCAGCACCATGCAGCCGCTCACTCACTCCCCCCCACCCAGTGGGATGGGG
>JAVKLA010000090.1:11102456-11207766 GCA_034782735.1 Sagittarius serpentarius | reverse complement strand
GAAGCTGAAAAGTCCTTGACTTAGTTTAAACACGACTGAGCAACAGCCGAAAACATCAGGGTGTTATCAACATTCTTATACTGAACTGAAAACACAGCACTGTACCAGCTACTAGGAAGACAATTAACTCTATCCCAGCTGAAACCAGGACAGGAGGTTACCTTCTGATGCACATGACGTAATGAGAAGCTAATACTAAAAGACTAGCCCGAGAGTCTTCCTTTGTCCCCTGGTGGTGGACAAAGTTGAACTTTCTCCAGAGATACAGGATTTTAATTTTTAAAAGTAATACAAGATGCTGATACATTAACATCACTGCCAGCAATCAGTGTTGGAAGATCTGAAATAATCCTTTCTCAATTTATAAAGCTTGCATCTTCATCTCCAGAAGCCGATCAGGAGAGACCGGTCACTCTCCTTTTATTGCAGTATTAATGGTGGAGATTAATCAACCGATGTATTTCCAAAGTCCATATCATAAGTATGTGTAATATGAAATTTAATAACCAAGTCAAAATTAAAGTAATTATTTTCATTGATTAACATAAAGGTGCTAATTCTTTTTCAGTGGTGAAAGCCTTATTGTATAGAGATGCAAAAACCTGAAATAACAGCTCATGACAGTTGCTGGTGGAATGGCAGTCAAATGAGAAAATCTTTGGATTCTTGGTAGCTCTTTCTTCTGGAAAAAAGTCCTGATCCACAGTGTCTTCTTCAGCAGCTTGATTCCTGCTCTTGGAGTGCATCCTCTTGTGAAAAGATGTGGTGATTTAGCTCCATCCATTCCAAATCACACATTTGTAGCTTAAGAAGTATTTCAGCTGAGAGCTCAGTGTATCAGCAGCAGACAGACCCTTCTGTAGTCTTCACTTGCTGAAAACTGGGTCTGATAGTCTTGCAGCTAATCTCTTGCAAGGTAACTTGTAGCGTAGTGTACTAACAAGAGTGGAGTAAAAAGCCCAAAAGGTTGTATGTAACTAGAGAGGATTCACTGAAGATGAGCCACAAAACAAACAAAAAACTGCCCCCACAGAAAATGGCAATGGCAGCCGTAAAATCAGATAATAAAGTGATCCTACCATGAAGATAAAAAAGCAAAAAACAATTAACCCCCCCCAGAGAATCAAACTAAACAGAAAACAAAAAACAAACAGGCTTAGTGCAGAGAAACACAGGCATATAGCAGCAGCCATGTTGTCACTAAAAGAATCCTGTCTAAGCAGATTAGGAAAATTCCTCTTGTGCTAAGCTTTCACAGTTTGCCTGCTATATATATTGTAGGTCATTTTTGAATGCCTCCATAAATTGCACATCTAGAAAACGCATTCCAGAAACCTGTGGCTTTTAAGCCTTTTGTTTTCCAAAGAAAGAAGTCAGTTGTAAAAGAAGGTGTTATAAATAATACTGCAATCTGTGCTGCATCAGTGCATTGAAACAAAATTTGCTCTTCTGGTTTCTTTAAAGTTTGCATATGTACAAATGAAAATGTATGAGCTTTCCATTTTTCCCAAGAAAACAGACTTTCTTTGTATGCCTGTGTATTCATACAAGTTGTGCATGTGTATATACATAGGTATGGAATAATGTATATACACTGTCCAATTGAATCTCTTTAGGACCACGGAGAATGTAGGTACTTCATAATCTGTATTGCTGCTGTTTCAGAAGTGTGGTCCTCTGAAAATCAGAAACTTTTAATTCTCGTTTACAGCACATTTACGTGCACCCATTTGTATGCATCATTTCTTGTGCCAGCATTGTCTTTTGTTCTGAGTAGCTTTCCTTCTATGGGAATTCTCACTTGATTTTACTCAATGAATCCAAAACACTGTCCTGACTGCAGCCAAAGACTACTTTTATTGGAATGAAGGCTGCCAGCATTTGAATATTCATTTCTTTTAGATGAACTGGAGATGCTCCTGTGCTGAACTATGGAAGGCACTGCTCAAGGCCTGTGCTGTCACACTGCAGCACCTGTCTTCTTTTGGCTAGAAGTTATTTCTTCTCTTCTGAAAACTTGTTCCTTAAAGTTGGTGCTTGGAGTTTTTTTCTAGTTTCAGGCTCAAGTGTATATTGCAGAGGAAAATTAATTTTAAGAATAGTAGCTAGCTGTCTTGGCTAGGAGCCTGGGATTTGTCTTTGTGAATGGCATGAGTAGAACCAGACATGGCATCATAGCTGCTGATGTGTTTCTGATTGAGCTAATGGCATTATAATAATTTCCATATTATGTTCCATCCTGTTCTTGATGCTGCTTAACAGCTTGCTTGCTTTTTTTCCCAAACTCCAGCTGTACATTGTCTCCAGTGAACTGTTCACAGTTTCTCCCCTGTCCTTTTCAAAATTAATGCTGGTTTGGCCGTACATGGGTGTATGAGTAGTTAGTTGTGTATATATTGATTCTGGCATTGTGTTGACCACTCACCTAATAAATTCCTCACACTGCTAGGGATTTACAGAAAATCTGCACGTTTGGTCTTTAAGCAGCATGTACTAATGTACTGTATGCTGGAATTAACAGAAAACCTTGAGGTCTCCTATCTACATTTTGCTGCAATAAAATAATTTACTTCTGATCTTCTGCATTTGTTTTTGTTACTTCTGTATGTAAGATTTTTCGCACGCTTAAAATGTTACCCAGTTTTCTGCCTGAGCACATGGGATACTGAGAATGCTTAGCCTATTCAAAGATGCAGGAGTGCAAGTAACAGAATTTTCTAATTTGTACAGTGAACAGGGGACAACAAAAAGGTTGGCCATCATCAGTGAAGGGAGAGAATGCCTCAAGTCAGCATTTAAAAAAAAAAACAACAAAAAAACCCCCAAAACCCACAGCAAACCAACCTCCTTCCCCACCCCAACAAAACAACAAACTAAAACTATGCTTTTGGATGTTTCTCACCTATTTCTAGTTTACTTTCCCACCCTATTCTACTTTTATTAAGCAATCTTAATCACTTACTTAAAGGCAAAGCTTAAGTAATATCAGCTTCCAATACATAACACATTTTAAACACAAGATATAAGTAAAAATCTAGTGTCTTTAAGTGAAGGGTTCTCCGCTTATTGCAGAGAATGCAAAAAATAGGATTATGTAGTCAGGGAGCAGGGCTTCCTTTAACCTGTCCTTGCGGTTCAAGGAGCTCCCAGCACTAAGAGAATAGATTTGCTCTTGTAAGCTGAAAGTAGCTGAACTGGACCAACATAGTAGAGAGGTTCATCGATGAGACCTACAGAGACGTAATAGGGGATTCCCACCTTAACTATGGCAGCCTCTGTGCTGCTGAGGATGTGCATATCAGAGAAAGAGGGCAACCTGCTGGGAAGCGTGGACCCAATCTTTTTGACAAGACCCACCTTCCAGGTCATGTCAGTGTATCCTTCTGTACTGAGGAGGCTCCTGTGGCAGAGGTGATGCCTAAGGATAAGGGGTAGCTGATTGTGGTAGTGGGAGATTCTGTTAGTAAATGCAGTTAAATGGATTTCTGATGTCGGATGTTTGAGGAGGGATGCTCTTGAGGCTAACTTCAGATTGCCAACTGGGACACTGAAATACAAGATTTCTGTGGTAATATTCTGTGTAATACCTGCCAGCTCCATGTGTGGGAATTGGTAGACAAATTATCAGCCCCCCACGTGTGGATGATGTAATGGTGTAAAAAGAAGGGGTTAGGTGTGATGAGAGCTGAAGGCATCTGCCCAGGAGGATTGCTGTACCTCAGTCAAGACAGAATCATGCTGTGAGCACTAAAAATTAAAAAGAATGTAGAAGACGGGAGACAAATCCAAAATAGCATCTCTTCATAGAATCATAGAATGGTTAGGGTTGGAAGAGACCTTAAAGATCATCTAGTTCCAACTCCCATGCTGTGAGCAGGGATGCCTTCCACTAGATCAGGTTGCTCAAAGCCTCTTCTTGGAGTTCAGACTGGTCTTCCAGGGAGCAATTATTTTATGATATCCAAAACATTATTTCTATCGCTCATCCTAATGAGGCACTGGCCCAGTCTGTGTGGACAACTGAAATCTTCCACTCTCGTGACTTGTCCTAACCTTGCAGCTCCATAACCTTATTTAGTATTTCCTTATTGTTGTCACTGTCCTGATCTGAGAGTTGGTAGCACAGTCCTGGAACTGCATTTTTTTGCCATTACAGGCTGGGATTCCTGCCTGAAGAGATTAGATTCCATGATGCTTTTCTTCTGTAATATTTTTATCCTAGTAAACTTCATGTACAGAGCCACTTCCCTGCCCATACATCTTAATCCATCGTTCCTGAAAAGTAGATACTGACAACACTATCCCACAGGTTATCCTGCTGTGGGTAGGTGTGTGGGATGCCTGTTACAGAGGGTGGTTGTTTGATGCCACATATACTTTTGTTTTATTTTTCAGCTTCTAGAATTAATGTAGAAGCGCTTCCAAGTTCTGCTTTGCTCTGTTGCTCAGTATTGCACATGGCAGCTCACTGGCATTGTAGGCAGATTCATTTCCCTTTCCTACACCTTGCTATTGTTTATTTGCCTGTTGGCTTTTTGAGCTGTTTTTTGCTCTCTGCATTTCTCAGGCTTCAGAGACATATTTACCTTGATAGGAATACCTGAAACTAGGAAGGTAAAAGCCTGTCGGGTATGAAGGAAACCACAGGTAGACATTTTCAGACAGCACAGTGAACTTAATTTCACTCTTTTTCCACTGAAATTAATGGAAATTTGTGCAGTGAGGTCCCTATATTGTTTGGAAAATACTATCTTTTTGTCAGTCATTTGCTTTATCAGTTTTATATCCTGTTATCACTCTAGGACGGAACAGGCAGTGGAATGCTATTTAATTATACTGAAATTAGCAAAACTTGAAGTATTAAGACTGAAAATAAGGTTTAGTACGCTTCAGCAGTTATTTTACAAATAATTCTTTCTGTACAGACTCTGCTTCCTAGAGCCAGTACACATTTAAATGCTCTGTGTATATCTGCATTTAATGTTAAACTTGGGTAGAGAGGCTTATAAATATTCAATTAGAATTATTGGGAAAATGAAAAGAATATTTTATTAATCTATAATGTCTATTGATTTTTAGATAAGTGGGCATAATGTCTATTGATTTTTTTTTCTTTTTTTTAAGCAAGTTGTACATTGCAGTTTAAGCAGACTAGGCATAAATGCTGGCTAGCTTCTTGCAGCTTCAGGTGGGGGAGGGAGTATGATTTGAGCAGATTTACCTCCAGCTGAAAAATACTCCAACACCATATTAACAAAGCAATGCACTTTCCCAGGGGCTCATCTCCTAGTAAGACAGCGGACTTATTACAGCTGAAAAACCACTTTTTTCTCTGAAGATACGTATTTTTTTTGCCAGACCTCTGATAGTTCTTGTCTCTGTGTGAGCCATCTCAGTATTTTTCTCAGATAAATGTCAAGCTGAGGTTTTAATTTGTTTCAAAGATAAGTACTTCTATAAAAATAAATGATGGGCATAAAAAAAATCATAGTCTTAATTCATTATTTAAGAACATAGTTGGGTATTAATGTCAGTGGAAAAAACCCCCATGGTGTTACCTGTGAGTTGCTTCTTTTTGTAATATAAGTGAGGAAAGACCATTTAAGATGTTAAGTCTAAAATGCCACTTAGCATATATGTAAATCTGCAGTACCCCAGAAGCTGCACTGGGATTACTTTGGGTTTATGTATGTTACTTAAGTCCCGCTATAGCCAGTCATCTGTAATTTCTGGACTAGATAGTGGTTTTGCTTTCTGATGTTAAAATTCTGAATTCAACAAATACAAAGTCCATATTAAAAATAAACCCTTAAATCCTGAAAGTTTCTGTCTGAAGGTATATCTTTGCTCTTAAATAAACTGAAATGCTTAAAATGCAGTGGTGAATTTGGTGTAATGTTTTAGCCTCAAGAATAGAATTTAAATGAAAATCGCCATCTTTCCTTTTCTTTGCACTTTTACTTTGTGAGAAACAAAAATGTGAAAATATACTAAAAGAGCTTTGAACCTGTTGCAGTCAGAATATGTTGGGACTATTTTATCAATTTCTAAAATGTTTTACTGAAATGAATATCAGTTATTACAGAATTTAAATTTAGAGGAGAATGGATGAACTTAATTCAGTTGTGTATGCAATGAATAATTTTACAGGATCACTTTAGTTCTTTTAATAGTCCTTGGTTCTGGCTGCTGAAGTTGCACTTCTCTTGTGAGAATTTGGCGAGCCTCAGTACAGCTTGTGGTTGCGCTGGCTGGGAGAAAGCGTTAATGTTTAAATACGGATTAATGAGTTAAACACCTAAAGGAAATAAACCAAGGATTTTCTTGATGGAGAAGACAAACCATACCAAAGAGCATACAGGTAGGAGGTTGCTACTGGGAAGTTAAATCTTGAGTCTTTCTTTGCAAGATATTTAGGTTATTTCTTCGCAGATGGTCGCTAAAGTTTTATCTTTTTAGTTTTTTCTTTGTAGTTTGGTCCCTCTCAAACAAAAATGCAAAAAGTTCTGTGAAGTGTCTTATAAAATTTTTTTTCTCATTAGTGGGTGCCATAAAAATCAAGCTTTTTAACATCTACAACAAATACCCTTTGTATAAAATCTCCTCTAACATACGTGGCAAGCATATCTAAATTGTAACTTCTCTGAGAAAAGCTATTGAATTGGGGCTGTATGTATATATGTATGTATAACTTTTTGTAGGTTGTATGAAATGTGTATAAGAGAAGCATGGACTTTGGTTCTGGTATTCTAGTTCTCCTATAGTATGTTAAAGACATTGAGTTAAAAACGATGTATTACAGACTTTTTGACTCCCTAGGAACTATTGTGAGCTGAATGCTTTTACCATGCATTGAATTGAACCTGAAGGCATGAACAAGGACATGACTAGGCTAGCTGTTGTGAGATCTGTCAGGTTCAGGAAAAGCCCCTTCCCAAATCCTCTTTGGAGAAGAGGACTGTTCAACAACAATTTTTGATGAATTTGCAAGTCTTGCAAAGACTTCAGAAACTTCTTCTGTACCCATAAGTACAAACTGGAATATACCTTAAAACCTGCCTTGGAAGCCAAGACCTGAATGAAAAAACCTTGCAGTTTCTTCCAAAAGGCATAGAGGATGAAGAGAACTGTGTGCTTGATAGCATGGGAGAGTAATGACGGTACAGACAGTCCTGAGTACCTGAGAGGCTTTTCCTGGTGATGAAGTCAGTGTTTGTTCTAATTTGAAGTATGGTAGAGGACAGAAGACAGAAGTTTTAGAGATTGATTAATATCTTTTGTCTTCATATATTTTCAAGAGAGTTCATATTTATAATTTAAATGCAACAGAAAGAAAATCCTAGCCAGAACGTGTCCTTGTAATAGAATCAGCTGTTTCTGTTAGTCCATTACAGAGCATACTAATCACCCATCAGAACTAAAAGTCATTAGGCACAGTCTGCAGTTTCTCAAATCTGTGCTTTGGGAGTGAGTGCCTGTATTTTACCAGTACTTTAATTGGGGATGAATTTTCCTTTACTCTGAAACAGATCTCTTGGCACCAAGTAAGTCTGAATTATCCAACTGTATTAAACGTAAGGTTGTTCAGAAATAAATCTGGGAAAGATGTTTAGATGTATCACATGCTTTTTCATATGACAAATCTTAGTGATCAAAAAACCTTAGTTCACTTGACATTTGCACAATTTATGGTATACCTGAAGGATAGAACTGGATGTGGTTATTTAAATATATGCCCAGGGATGAGGTCAGTCGGTGCGCATGGTTCCCAGCTCTGCTGTCTTTCATTTTGAAAGCAATAGATGTTGCTTTCCCGAGATACATTCCACCTCCTCTAAGCCTGAAGACCAGTATAAACCTTTCACCACACTCAGTTTGATCTGTAAATTAATCTTGGGTTTGGCCTAGCACCACTTTGCAGTTTCCCATTTTATATTCTACCTCAGAGCATTGCCACATGTGAACATGACAGGCAGTGTTGTTGCCTTGAAATTAAGATAGTCCAAGATTGTAATTTTAAAATTAGGATAAGGTTGGTGGTTATTACAGTCCTACCTCACCAAAATTAAGAGGACCATTTAATTGCCTTTTTTTTTTTTGTCTTTATGGTTAATTTAAATATTTCTAAGCAGATAAAATATCTGTTTGAAAGTATGTGTGAAAGAGATAGGGAGAACATGTTTCAATTTCATGTTTGATTTTCACTGAAAATGTTGTTTTCCAGAACTAATTATAAAAAGGTAGTTATAGAAATACTTTGTGTTATAACTCTGAAATGAGTCACACTAAGTGTGTAACCACCTTGTATTTCCAGGGGATGAATGTCTTCCTATACACATAATACAAATGTAAAACTTCTGTGGCTATTTGCTTTTGCTGTAAAAAATATTTATTACCTGGGAATGAAGCAACAGAGCCCTTTCTTTCATCACTTCTGTCAAGGATTTATGTTTCTGTTTGGCTGCAGTTTGGAACCCAGCAGACATAAGCAGTAGCAGAGACCATTCACTTTTGAGGGCAAAAAGAGAAGTTAAAATTCTGTTGTCTGCTTACAAAGATGCAGATACTGGCTGGCATCTGCTTTTTCCAAATTTTCACATGGTGCTCAGTGTGTGGATTTCTTCACTGAGTGGATGATGGCCTTTAACTATTCCTTTGCAAAAAATGATCAGAGCACCCTTTGCCTATCCCTCCTTCCTGCTTGTGTTGAGAAGCAGTGATCTGAGAGGGGTAAGCTGAAGTGCCTCATGTAAACTAGCTAAGCAATGAAAAATTACATCTGCTTGTTCTGTAAATAATGCCCAGTCAGAGCAGATGCAATTAACTACTGAACTTAATGGATGCCTCGTGAGGTTACAGATGCTATCAGTCATAAACTAGATGAAGTCAAGGGAGCTTTATATGCTTGGAATTCCTTTTAGGACTAATTACTAATCTTTAAAATTGATTGCTTATGCTTTGAATTTCTGAGAGTGTTTTCACATGACTTGCTGCAGCTTTAGGGGAGGATGGGAGACACCTCCATTGTTGAGGCTTTTTGAGAAACTAGAAAGTTTCTCTTCCATAGGACTTTCTCCCAGAGCTTTACTGTTAGGAAACTTGGTCCTATTTCAGAGATTGCCAAGCTGTCCAGCTGTCTTGGGAGACTGGTCTGACACAGATTTTCTTTTTGTCTAAATTAGCTGAGAAATACACAATTGTAAAGATTAAATGCTGTTGGTGTATTCAAAGTCTTAGCCTAACATTGACAAAGAATTGGAGACATGCAGAATGCCTCTCAAAAACAACCACCCAGACTTAATTTCTGCCTGTCTGCTTCCAGACACTTTGCAAGTGGGGAGTCGGTGAGAAACCAATGTGACAGAATAAACAGAACCCTTTGGACTGTTGCGAGATACCTGCTGATGATGTTAATATTGAGCTGACCGTGTACCATTTCTTAGTTCAACTACAGTGTTGGAGATTGGCTCTCAACCAATGTATTTCAATATAATTTTCTTTGTAACCTTTGATCTTTGTTCACAGCATGTATCAGCAGTGCACTGAATGGATATGAGCTGGTGAGCAGATCCAGGAGTTTTCATGAGATACACATGGTTTTATATAGCTTTTATGTAGGATAAACCAGAAAGGTCCCCAAACTCACCAAAATTATGCTGGGCTTGATTATTCAGTTTTAAATTCAATAAAGGATGCTTAAAGAGTTTTAAAAATAAAATTGATGGTCAGGTGGCCTTGATGTCAGCTGTCAATTCTTTTAGAAACAACCTTTTAAGGAGTAGATATGTGTATAGTAGAAGTGACAACTGACTTAACCATAGATTAATATTAGTATGAGCCATCAAGGGAGAGAATGAAACTGGATTTGTTTATTTGTAATGCTCTTGGCATTTTTAGCAGCTGTGACTGTTTCCTTGTGATCATTGCATGCCCAGTCTTGAAGGAATTTTTGGTGCAAGTCAAGTCAGAGTAATTTTTAGAGCAGTTTCTAACAATAGCGTTACAGCTGCAGTCCTGTATATCTCCGAGATTATATTCTTTTCTGCATTTTCCAAAATTTTGCAAAATGTGACCGTTTGACTTAAATTCCTGAAACTGGTACAGTCTGGCAAAATGAAAGAGAATTTTGAACCGTTGCTCCCATTATTTTCGATGACTGTTCAGTGCTGGGCAGGCTGTTTCACACACAGGGTGGATCAGTGACCTGCTTCATGACCATGTAAAACTAGAATTAAGTAATGAGAAAGATTAATGAGCTATCTAAGCGGTGCGCTTTATTCCTCTCAAAATTTCCTCTCCCTTAGGCTAATTTGTGCAAAATTATAATACATATAAGGAAGATTTGGAGCATTTATTAAGGGTATTATTTCTCAGGTTTTAAAGTATAACCTGCCTTTTATTTACAGAGAACTACCATACGTCTCACTTTTTATTTGGTTGATCCACACACATATTTTGGGTACCTGTTACTGTTTATTTCAGGGAATAAGTTATCATAATGGTCTTATGGATTGTCTGTTATGAGAGCAAATTCATCTTTTTTCTTCTGCTCTGCTGTGTTTGGTATGCTTCTGTGCCACATCTAGGACTCTTAAGTTGCAAAATTCAAGCTGTAATCTTCAAAATTACTTTTTCTTGCAAATGAAATTACAGCTTCAAAACATGGTCTTTTATGTGCTATGTATCATTTGAAAATAAGTTTGGCAAGTGTATTTGAAGAGGGCTGCTGCTACAGGCTTTTTTAGCCTTCAGGAAAACAATCAAGTTGATAGTAAATCAGTTTGCTGACATCTAAGGACTGAACAGCTGAGTTACTGTACCTGCTATATGCTTGATGTGACCAGGTTTCTCAGAGGTTGTCTTTAATTTTCAGAAACCATTTGCTGTTTAACCTCAGCTGAAAAGCTTGGGATCAAATATGAAACTAGCTATTTTCTTTACTATGAAAAGAAAGAGACTGCTGTTTGACTGGTAGCACGAAATTAGAGTGACCCTGTGCTCGTAGTCCCAAATGACAGAGATAGGAATGAATCCTGTGGAGAAAATGAGACTTGGAGAACTGCAAGTCGTTCATTGCTCTGGCTAGCGAGGGATGTGTGTGTACCACCCTGCCCCTGGCTGCGGACGCCTACTCCTCGCATAATGTGTAGCTCAGCTGTGGCAGCTGGCTTATTCCTGGGGTTGGGCAACTCTCCATTCACCCACTGAGGAATGTGGTTTGCATGCATTGTTTTTACTGTCATCTGCCTATCCAAGCCATGATGTGTGGTTTCAGTCATGTTTGTTATCATGAGGGGGTTCAGTCTAGCCCATGGTGTACTGTGTAATGTTGTATTTTGGGCTTGAAAACATGATGTAATGTACAAAATATGGAGCAGACACTTCAGCTTACTTTATATATATATACACATACTTTTATATATATATATAAAGTATGGGAGTGGGCACTGAAAATACTCTGAGGAAAGTGGGAATTCTTGTCTGTTTTGAGATGTATTCTGGAATTATTTTAGGTCAAGTAACCAATACCCTTAATCTCATGGAAAGCTCTGAGTTAAGTGATATGTAAGGTTAGTGGGCAACTTTTGGAGGCGTATATTCTTGACAGGTTAATGCACAGATGTGATCTGGATCCTTAGCTTTGCCTACAAAGGAAAAACTGGTGTTGCAGAGGCAGGAGGGCTGGTGAGGGAGGGAAAATAATTTGCTGTGTTTGAAAATTTTGCTTAAAGTTTAAAGGGCTTTTAGCTTTTTCTGCAGTATCTATAATTTGAAATAAATCCAAAGGCTTTTTTTTTTTTTAAGGGATTTCTAAGCTGAAGAGAAGAGAAGCACCGGAAGAAGCTAAAAACATTAATTGCATCATTGGCTCATTTGTGACCTGTAGGTTTGAAGACTCATATAAACTGATTGTTTAGAGAAATAGGGTCGCCTGAGGTTTTTTTCCCCTTTCGGTTTTCTGTGTTAATGTACTTTGCAAATGTCATTTTTACTGACACGTAACTTCTGTTGAGGTAGAGAACTGATCCAAATAATACATTTAATGTTTTTTGAACTTGTAGTATGTTTCGGGTAACACTGGGTGAACAGATACACTGTTAACTACTCTAGTGCCATGCATGTTGTCCTGAAGGCTCTGGCACCTTGTCACCATGAAGGTGAGATTTCCTAGGAAAGGGTGGTTCCAGGCAGTTTGGCTGGTATGGGGAATATTGGAAGATGTGCTGTGACTAAGCTTATACATGGCAATTCAGAATTTGTGTGATTTCAGGAACAAATTCTGTACAGTGTGGAGAAAGGTCTGGGAATTAAACTCTGTGTCCTCAATATTTTGAATGATACTGGCAAGAGCTTGGGTGTTCATTTTCTGTATTTTAAGCATCTCTATAGCTAAGCAGATGATCTAACAGTATGATCCTGAATTTAGTTTCTAAAAAGTCAGTAAATTATAGAAAATAACTGCAGCATATTTCATAGGTTAATCTGACATGCAATACAGATACGGTTTTAGTGTTGCTGTTTAAAATTTTTTGCTGATGAGTTTGGGAAACAAGTTCATATATAATCATTTTTAGAGGGAGAAATGGAGAAGTACTCTTTTTAACCATTTACAATGATACGGTGAAAAGAAGGAAATTATTTTTCTTGACAGATTGTGATAGGAGAAAGAAGCTTAGTGTGGGGTGGTTTTTTTAATCACCATGAAAAATTCCTTCTTGTTAATCTGATGGATGGATTACAGTTTGTCTTTGCGTGGCCAGGTTGTATTTTCCATCAGAACTGGAGATTCCAACCCTCATTATATCATTTCTGTAATGCAAATGGTTATGTATAGAAAGAGATGTAATTAATCCCCTGCTGGTTGGTCATATACCCTAAAGCAAACATAGTCAGCAAAGGAAAAATATTAAAACACAAGTGCATGGTACCAGGTCAGTGAGTGTCAGTGGGATTTCATCATCTGTGAAATATTAACTTATTAACTGCAATGTGTTTACTGTTATAGCTGTAAAAATATTTGTCTATTGTCCCAACTGGTATGATAGTGAGCTACCTTGCAAGAAAGCCAAGGTCAAAGGCAATCTCAGGAATCATGCTGTCTGCTCTGGCAAAAATATGGAACATCCTGAGTGTAGCAATGGTTCTCACTTTAATTTGAAAGGACTACATTTAAGCTGCCATCAGTGCAGACTCTAGCATCCAACTTTGCCTGTGGGTCTGTGCCATATGCGCAGCTACATATTCAAGGACAAATTACAAGACTGAGAGAAAGTGACAATTTTGAGTGATGGGCTCCTGTTTTCTTCACACTTCTATAACGTAACATATCTGTTTAAAAGATAGGGGTTGTATTGTAGGTCAAGGATCAAATAGATTTCCAGACTTTATTTCCGTTTCATATTGTGTGCATATACGTATGCAAAAAGCAAACACTCTTTCTGCTGCCTGAAACATTCCTGTTTTCAGATGCAGTTTCTGTATACAAAAGATCACGGTAGAATAAATTTTCAGTATCTATGCACTAAACAATCTCTTTTGTGAAGCCTTAACTGTAGCATGTTATGGTGTCCAACTGTTTTTATATCTGCATGATTTGAGATGATAAACTTAAGACAAAAAGGAAACAAATACAAGGAACTCTTTTGAAGAAGAGTATTCAAACCAGCTTTTTATAAATTCCATGATGCTGAATTTCTTTCCCAAGGTTCATTTTTAACTGGCTGTGTGAAAATCTGCTGCTTCTTTTGTCATGTAGAGATCAAGTTGCATGTTTAATAATTATGCCTTGAAATACGGAACTGACACAAAAAATGAACTTTCAGAACAGTCTGTTCCTGTCATTTGGGTACTGCAAGATTTAATGCACTTCTTATTTTTTAGGATCTGTGAAAGTAGTTACTTTTTTCCACTTCTGAAAGTTCTGTGTGAATAATGTGCAACTCTCTTTGAAAATATTCTTATGCTATTTATCACTTCATATAAATCAAGTATAAATGTAAGCCTCTACTTTGAGGGTTATATTGTTGACCTAGAGAGCGGGTGGCATGGAGGCTGGCTGAAGTAATAATGGTAATATATATAGGTACTGGCAGCACAAGTGCTCAGGGAGGCAGATGTGCTGTCGGAAGAGGCAGTTTGAAATCTTGAGTGTTCATGAGTCGTTCTCATCAGAAGGGTGTCTTAAATGAAAAATGTCCTTTAGGATAAACTAGCATATTTACTTAAAGGATTACAGCTGTACCCTGTAAATAGTGTTTCTAACCAAGTAGTCACAGCTCAGCACTCTCTTATCAGTTATCTTACCTCTTAAAACGTGATTTATTTTTTCAGGATACATGGACATGTAATGCCAAAACTCCTTTGTGGAGTGGCTGGAAACCAGTCAAATAGCACCACCTCTCATCATTTACCATCTAACACATTTAATCTGTACTATAAAACTGATTCAGTGTAGGGTTTCACCTTTATAGGGTACTTGTGAAATGCTCTTGGACTTTTCTCTTATGTTTTGCATAAATATTTAATCAGTGTTTTTGTTGTGCTACTTCATATGTTTGAAACTACCTTATCGTTTTTAGATGTAAACTCTCAGTTGGTCCCATTGCACACATTAAAGTGTCAAGCCATCTTAAGAACCAGCTGAGTCACCACCCTGTGAGTGTATCCCCATCTCTGTCGGGCATTTTCATTGCCCGCTCTGTCCCCTGGAGATCTGCAATGTTCTTCTGACAGTGGACACTCTCAAATAGGTGCCCTGAAATAGGCCATCAGTTCTGTCTGCAATCTGCTCCCTCCTTGCTTCCATCTCCAGGCATTTTCTTTCTTCTTCCCTGGGATGTAACATTTTTTTAGATGCTAACTCACTGGTGATTCAGGAAAAGCAAAGCTCATAATTACGCTGCTTGCAGTCATGTAACTTCCAGCTCTGATGCTTTTGCATTGGCCCCACCATTCATGGTCTGGTTCGGAGGACTGCAAGAAGTGCTGTTACCATCTCTGCTTTGGAGAAGCAGAAAAGGGCAAATAGCTGGGAGGGAGCAGGCTTGGCGTTTCTCCAGAGGACAGGAAAAGTGCGGTGGGAGTCAGGGTATGGCTGGGTGTATGGCTGACAGAGTTTTTGAAGGGGATTTTAAGACTAACACAAAATGAGGCATACTGGAACAACAGGTATAAAAATTGATTGCTTTGATTGTGGTCTTTGTTGTCAAGACCACAAGGTATTAAATTTGAACTACTGCCTATTGATTCCCCAGCTGCACTGTGTTTGTCAAGGTGGAGGTGCAGAATGAAAACAATTGCTACATGGCTAGAATAATATTTCAATTGCATTGAGATGTCATCTGCTAGTACTTTTTTCCTTCCTTATTTGGAAACTCAGTTGATCACAGATTTCAAAGGATGATCTCGGGAACAAAGCTCAAGTCAGTCCTTCTTTTAACCTTGCATGCATTTAACCTTGAATTAGCTATGTCATAGGAAGTATTAAAGGCAATATTGTGTGAGTAAAACAAGTGGACAGTAGAGGAAAAGAAAAGGTTTGTCCACTCCTGTTACCGGACCACGATTCCCGTGGTGTATGTCTGTAAGTCACAATTACCGGAGCTGTGCTGCTGCAAAGAAGTATTCTCTCTTCAAGTGACTTCTCAGCCCTGATGACTAGAGAAAAGTTTGTAAACATGAACCCTAAAAGCTCAAAAATTAGAAGGTAGATAAAGGGATTTAAAGGTCACTGTTTTTCTTTTTCAGCCAGTACCATGAAATTCCAGAGCTTTATTCATTCATTCTGAAAATTTCTGGGGCTGACTGTGTTGGAATAAATGGAAATGTGCCATTTGAATAGGAAAAGTACCTTCTGCTGAGCACCTTTGTTATATCAGATCTTCTTTAAAGAGGATGAATTAAATACATCTGCTTGTATGATGCAAGAGAGAGATATATATGCGTGTGTAAGTAATACACTTCATACGCAAACAGAATGGTATATAATAACTATATCTTACCTATTTACCCATTTGGAGTGGCAAAAAGCTGTCATTGCTATGTCGACTTCACGGTTGGAAACTTTTAAGTCTTTCTAACAAATGAGAGTGGAAGAAGTACCTTTTTAGAATATAAAACACACAACCTGTTATAGATGCTAATGATTTATTATCTTACATACTTGAAGTGTTTTGATTAGATCTTGACAAGTTTGTCTGATGACAGGAATTTATTTCTTGATGCTGTAAGCTGTCAGCCTTGTGATAATTCACACATGAAATTTGCTCAGTACTGTTAAACTGTAATGAAATTTCAAATTGTAGAGAACTCATACTTGAAAATAATAACAGCATGTTTAAGATTTATTTTTTTGTTTTGTTTTAGTAGCTGTAACTTTGTGGTATTTTTGAAAAACTTTGCTGAGTAATGTCCAATGTATTACTTAACAGAGCAGTCATCGACAATTTGTCAGTAACATTGTTAATTATTTAAGTCGGTATGTACACCATGACTAAATACGGAAAAGTGGTTACCAGATTTTATGGATTTGTTTTTTTTCCTATGGACTTTTTTGAATATTCAATGAAAACACTGATTCCCCCCTCGCCCTTGGTGGGGATTAAAAAATGCAGCACGTAGAGCAGTATTCTGGAAGCCAGAAACCCCAACAGTCTGTATTATTTCTTCCCATTTTGCTGTGAAGAGTCGACGTGAAGCAGCCCAGGACCCGCCCGGGTCTGTCCCGTGGGGCCGGGCGGGCGTGGGCCGGGCCGGGCGTGGGCCGGGCCGGGCGTGGGCCGGGCGGCCTGCCAGCCCCGGCCGGCACTTGTTTGTCTTTTCCTGAGGCTGAGGGTTGGTGTGAAGGGAACGGCAAGGGTGCTTTTTGCCTTTCGCACCCCCCGCCCGCCCCGCGGCGGTATTTTCCCGGGGCGGGCGGGAGCCGGCTCCCACCTAGTGGCGGCGTGCGGAAGCGAAGGGGGGCCCGGCGGCCCCGGGCAGAGGGAAGGAGCCATGTGCTGGGAGGGACGTTAAACAGCAAACCAAACAGGGCTGGTTATTGTCTCACGATGCTGTATCCGCCCCTGTCCGTGCCTTGTCGGTGCTCGTGGTCTATTTACTTAAATAAAAAAAGCGTAAAATTGTCGGTCTTCCTTTGCGTTTGCTGCTTGGGCGCAAAATGCTGCTTTTAAGTGGGAGTTGTCTTTCATTGGCCTCGGGTTTTTTGTGATAGTATATGACACAAGTAACGTGTATGTTGGGGGGGGAAAAAAAAGCAATACCACAAACGAAACCAAATGCCGCTCTGTTGCATTAATTTTTCCTTTTGGTGAGGGTGTGAGAACATACATGCAGCAGATGCTAGGCATATTGCATACCACACTTCTGGAAGTGGTTTGCATATGATGCTGATGAGATATGTAGGACAGAATTAATTACTGCCTTATCTATGTTTAGGCTTGAATTTCAAAGTTACATTTGCTCTTTTGAGTGCTTATGATTTTCTGACTGCAAAGGCAATGATTATTCAGACAAAATGGGTAGCTTTTGTACCCCAGACTGCTGTGCTATGAATGTGTGCAGATTCACCTCTTAAGCGCAGCAGTGCTGTGCACAGTTATACGCTAAGCATGCATTCGGAAATGGCCAGCTTCTTACTAATTTCACCTCAGTCATTTATTGATAAATAAATGAGTAATATATAATAACAAGTAAAATTAACTCAAAGTTTTAATTCGTTTTTGTTTTTTTTTCCAGAAGGAGCTCAGCCTCCCCAGAAGAGGAAGCTTGTAAGTATAATTATTCTTTATTCATCACTTTTTGTTTTGAACATATATAGCTGTTCAATTGTAGGAATCATTTAAATGGGCAGATACTCTGTTTTCTCTGTTAGCATTTTCAAGAATCTGTCATGCACTTGGAAACAGCTGGCTTGCATTTCTCTGAGACTGAAGCCTCTATTCGTTTCCTTAAGTATGGTAGGAAAAGTAGTACTAGTATAAGCTTACTTCTAATTATCAGCTTGAGCTGATCCTGATATGGAAGCAGCTGCGGTGTTGAGTGTTGCTTGCACCGACTTTGCTGAAGTGACTCCACAGAAGTCACTGATTACTTATGTGATATGGACAACTTTGATCACTGCTCTTCAAACAGTCTGTTGACAGAAGCCTAAGTACACAGCTCCTGGGCCACGCAGGTCAGGTGTTTGTGGAGCAGTCAGTGTAATAGAGATATTTCGAAAAAGTAGCAAACGTCAGGAAAAGTAGGCTTTTAAAAATGTGGTTTAAACAAATAGCAATTTTTTTGATACATCGTGGTGTTTAAAGAATTTTAGGGAACTAACTTGTGTTTCAGTGATATTATGAAAGCTTAGCTTCTGCTATGCTTACAGATTTATGGTGGAAGAAATTGTGTTATTGATTGCATTGTATAAAAGAGAAAGCTTTTGTACTGCCTGCTGTTGCATTATGATTTAAAATTGTTTCCCAAAGCTTGTACGCTACAGACATGAAGCTCACAAAAGCATATAACCTTTCTTCCTCAGGTTTCTGGTTCTAATGAGAAATGATTTTCATTCTTTCAATGTAAGCTATACCCTTTGTGTAAGAAACAGTGTTTGGAAAATGCTGCGTAGTGCCAGTGATTCAGGGCTGAACAATACAACGGATCAAAAGGCCCTTTTTTAAAAATGGGGCATGACCAGACCTTTTTGTTTAGTTCGTATGACAATGGTAAACCAGTCAGGGAGTTATTTAAAGAACATGAAACACGGGCTGATTTTTTATTATTTTTTTAACCAGTATGCCTTAAAGGCTAGCTTAACTATATTTGATAGATTTTTAAGAAAGGTGGTGTTCATAATTTGAAGATTGTGCAGGTTCTTGGAACAAATGGTGGAGCAGTGAGTTATCAGTAAGTTTTTTGTTTAATATAACTTAGATATTTTTGTACAAAACTTTTGGAATTGAAATTGAGGATGCCAGAGATATTCCCTTCCCTCATTCAAGCGTGGAGGTGGGTATGACACAAAACTACTCATGTATTTACATTTGAAATATCTGAGATACAAATGAAGTGCTTCAAATTTGTAAAGTTTTATACAGTAAGTAGTAACTAAAGTGAATGAATGTTTTATTTCTATATTGACTTAACACCTTCAGTTTTCATTACTTCGGTTTAGTTTTCTTCCACAAGTGAGTGCCTTTTAAGCCATCGTCATGTTAAGAAATTTAGCGACCTGTGTCAAGAAGATCCAGGCCATAAATTTTAAGCACAAGGTTGCAGCTATTGGTGAGATTGCAAATCTATGAAGAATTGAAATGTCTTCAGTTAGTTGCCTATGTTACCTAGTTGATTATTTGATTGCAGTTTCTGGAATTACAGATTCTGTAGTCAATTCTGCCAAATGATTTCTTGTTGTTTGAGAAGTTTAACTATATAAGAAGTCAGTAGTGCATTGTGGCTTGTGTATATTTGTGTTGATGCTGTACTTTTAAGTGTATAGGCTCACTGAAAAGGGTCTTATGGAGTTGATGTACATGATTTGCATATTCCAGTATCAGAGTGCTTACTTGATTTAAAACAAAAATCCACTCTTAGTCTTTGAATCAGGAATTAGAGAAATTTATATCAAGAAAGGGAATAATTATAATATGTATGTGTATATGTATGTTAAAAATATACATATAATATGTATACATTTGTTCAACTATTCTGTCAAAAAGGGTAGCCTAATGATGTACACTTAAATACAGACTGTGGGCAGTTCTCCGTCCTTCTGGAGGCTTTTCTTCTGCTTGAATCAACTTAACAGTGAACCTCATAAGCAAAAATAAATTCTGAAAATAAAATTTATTTGGAAAAGCTGTTGTTGTGCTGTAGCTAATGAGTGGGGATAGTTATGGATGTAGCTAGGTCCTGATTCATTGACTGTCATTCATTGACTTTTGTTCACCGACAGGAGCAGAAGCAGGAATTGACAGAAGGATGAAGTATCTGGCTTGGAGCCAGAAACCCTCAAGAGGTGCATCCATTTTCTGCACAAACTCCAGCCTTTGTAGCAGTTCAGTAGCAATTGTATTATATAGAAATATGCAGCCACTCAGCATTTTTCTGTGTGCTAGTCTGGAGGCTGGGGTGCATTTACTACTGTAAAAAGATCATATTTGGGGAGGAAGTCATTATTTTCCAGCCAGAAGTAGAATGAAGACTTGATTATTGCTGCTTGCTAGGTAATTGCTTTGGTTGATTGTTGAATTAGAAAGGTTTTAGACTGTGGATTAGCTAGGGTGTTTGTCATTGCTGAATGGAGAGGGGCGAGCTCTTCCTGACAGTGCTTCTAACTTTTTCTTTATCCAGCACTCGTTGCTTCCTATGTGCCTGGGTCTGTATTAGTAGTCTCTGGTTTTCTGATTGTAGTCATGGACAACAACAGTTGCTACGCTTGTTTGTACTAAGGAAAAGGAGTGGAGTTAGATGTCTCAGTATTTTTGGCAGCAGAGCATGAGGAATTTTGTCACCTAAAGAAGTCTTGGGTAGAAGCTGAAGAGTGAATGGTGGGATGGAGCCTGTGAAGTCTCTTGATTAGCGACTCTGCTTCCATATTAGCAGAAGGGAACACAAGAACACCGTAAACGATGGCTTTGTCCTTGGAGATCTTGCTGTCTGATCTTGAAATAATCAGCACAGTGAGCAGTCACGTAAAACAGGTCGGGGAGTTGTATGCAGGCTGACATTAAGAGTAATACCTGATTAATTAGATACCATTTTGTTGGTAATGTGCTTAAAGTGTGTGTGTTTCTGTAGGGGGGTTATGTTTAATACACTAAAGGAAATTATACTCAGCTGAGTTGTAGGCTGCTAAGAGGCTGAATAATACAAGTATGAGAACAGGAACAAGTAGTTATATTCTGTCTCTGGTGTGGTTCAATAATCAGAGTTCAAAGTTTTCCTTTAATAAATTATGCATGTAAATGTATTGGTTATGTTTTCACTATACTTTGTTCACAAAAAATAATGACCATTCATGAATATTTTCTTTAATTTCAAATAACGAATGTGAAGTGATAGACCCAAACTTTGATCTCCATCCTATTAGTGGAAGTGGTTTAATTATTTTCAGCCATTACCCTGTTCTGTTCTTTTGGTGCTACAGCATGGACAGAGATTGGTTTTTGTATTGTTGGCTTCAGCTTTCAAATGGTTTTGATGTGCACCTGCATGTGAAGCGCACTAGAGACATTCCAGACTTGAAAGGACAAAGGTGGGGACTGTGCAGCAAGACGAGGCTTGTGATGAAGCGCTTGTGTGTGTTCATGTGTGTAACAGCAACTTGGCATCCAGAAGACCAGGCTGTAAACTGCACATTTTCATTGTGGCTGCAGGATGCGCAACACAGTCCTGGAGCTCACTATTTCTTCTGATTGCCTCCTCGGCTAATCAGCAGTCACTATAATGGGTTGGAGTGGCATTTGAGCCATCTGGTTTCTTGTTCAGTACCTCATTTTTAATAAGTTCAGTTGTTCATAATGTGAACTTTATTTACCCATTCAGGGTGTTTTAATGACAAATCTGGGTTTATATTTGAAATCCTCATGGTTTTTTAGGCAGGGTTACTAGCTTAGGTTGCTGTAATTTTTGTACTGTTTAAATGTAAAATTTTCTAAAAAGAAAATACTGCTTTCCCACATTATATCTGAATCTGAAAAGAGTAATTTCCTCAGCAAACTAAATTTGCTAAACCAGTTTTTAATTTCAGATGCAAGTTTTTCATGTTAATTCTTTCCTGCTATCAACCATCTGTATCAAATATACTTTTAAAGTCTGTGTATGAATGGAAAAAGAACATGGAGACATAAGAAACATGAAAAATAATTATAATCCTGAATCTATCCAGTAAAAATACACATTTAAATAAATCAAATATTACAGACTGCTGTTTTGATGGTGATAGGTGCTGATAAGAACTAGTATTTACCTCAAGTTTTTATGTCTATCTTTATGAAATGTGGTAAGGAACATAATAGTGTTTGCTAAAGACATGTGCAAGGCTTTTATGGTGGTCTTTGTTCCTTCTAATCTCTTCTTAAGGCAATTTATGTCCACTGTGGAGCTCATTTTCTCTCTTTCTCTCCCTCCTTCTCTGCTGTCCCCTTCTACTTATAAACCTCCGAAGGTTCTTAGTTTCTATAGCCCTAGACATTTCATAGGGTGTTTTATTAAACAAGTCTTCATCATAATTTGTTAAACTTACCCCCAGCTTCCTGACAGTAAAATAACACACAAACACACCAAGGCAGGTGGGAGGATATGCTGAATACTAGTTTATATCAGTTTCTACTTGTATTCTTTTTAGTGCTTAGACCTTGGAAACAACAACAAGTTTGATGGCGGGGAAAAAAAATTTCTGGCCTTTAGTGCTGGTTTATGTCATTATCTTGCCATGCTCAGGTGCTGTGGGAATTTCCTCTGTATCTGCAAAGAAATGGAGTATATAATTCCATTTCTGTTCATCTTGGCAGGTAAGTGTTTCTGCTGGGGATCGATTGATGCCATTTTCCTGCTAGGAGCAAGTGCTGTGCCTTAAGTGTGGAGAAGGCAAAGTGCTGGAAATGGAGAAAAAAAAATGGTTCTGAAAAGGAGTAGGGATTTTTGCTACTTTTGCACTCTGTTCTGTCTTCGGTCTGGAAATAGAGTAAGAAATAATGCCTCCATTCAATGCTTTCTGCTTGTGATGCTCTTTATAGATGAGGAGAGAAAGAGGTGGTATTTTCTAACCACTCCATCTTTTTCTGAGCTGCACAGGAGCAGCTCACAAGCAGTAGATCAAAAATAACCCAGTGCTCTTAAGCTGATATGTGGGGCTGGCTCTGGAGGTGGAATGTGCCGAATAATTCCTGCAGGGCTCCATAGCAGTGTTGCTATTCGTATATTAGGCTTTAACAATAATTTGAAAGCATTGTTTCTGTAAAAGAAGTGATTTAGTGAATAAGGGGGATTTTAGCATTCTGTATATACTGTAATCTCAGAGACAGAGAATTTATGGAGGTTTTTGTCAAGGATTTAAAAGTGAGAAAAGTCTTTTGTGCAGTTTTTATTACCAAGTTTCCACTACTTAATCCAGGTTCTCATTTAATAAGTATGATAAAATTATACATAACATACCAAATTTGTACCTTTTGCTGCTTGCTGTGCTTTCTTATTCTGAAGGCACGGCATCGGGGCGGGGGTGGCGGGGGGGGTCAGAGGGTCTGGTTGTTTAAGGAACAGCCATCCTGGGCACCCTGGCCCTTTCTTTTGTGACTGGCAGTTTGTTCTCCTGGTGGGACATAGCTGTTGAGAGGTGGTGACCTTGTAGTGTGGGGCACTCCTGCTGTGATTTGACTCATGGGAGGATCTGAAGATATGCGTTGTAATCTGAAATTTGACTTGGTTGATGAGTAGTTGTGAATAGCAGCCTTTACCTGCCTAAATACACATTTAAAATTGTTGGACATTATTTTGGGGCAGTTTTGTTAATAGCATGAAATTGATTTTGAGCTGATTGAAATTGCCATTTGCAAACAAAAATGCAAGACTTGCATTGTACAAGGGAACATTGTCTCCTAATGAAGGTGTTCATTCCTGCCCCCCCAGCATTTGGCTCCCCAGGCTGCTGCGATTGCTGTTGTTCTGTTTTCAGTGCTAGAATCCCTAAAGTTTGTAGCTGAAACACAGCTTGGGAGTTACAGGAAGATGTTTTAAGTTTAAAGTTGTGTGTGTTCTTAAGGGGATTGATTTCTGAAAAAGGGATGGTTCACACGTTCCCCCATCGGTCAAGAACAGCTGCTCTTTGCACCGCTGAGGACTCTGCAAGGGCTTTGAGTGGGAGCAGTGACTCTATTCCTATCGCAGTGTGAGTTTTCAAGCTGCTATGTGAGATTTCTGCCAGAATCCTTTCAAGTGTGCCATTGCTCTCTTTGGCTTTACGCTTTCTTTTTGATTTGGTGAGAGCGACTGTTCGTGCTCCTTGAAGCCCAGGAGAAGTTTGTCGCTGATTTGCTGTGGGCTTAGCCCGGGTGTGTCAGGACTATATTGCTGGCTGTGTGACAGATCAGATGGCTAGTTTGTGTCTTGGACTTTTCTGTGCCTTCATTTTGTACTGGTGGGCTTCATTTCCTTTCTCTGGATGCTGTGAATAGACTTGTAGAAGATTTTTTTTTTTTAAATAATTAGGTTTTTGACATGAGCTGTGTGATTAATCTGGACCATTACTGAACTCCTGAGGTCTCTGTGACGCTGGGGTACACGAAGAGCTTGGAATTGCACTGATAGTTCTGTGCTCTGCATTGGAGTGATAACAGTGGGCTCTCCTTCCCGGCTCTGAGCCTCTTATGCTGAGAAGAACCATAGAGTATCAGCACAATGATGAAACGGAGGAAGCAGAGGCTTGGAGCCCCATCTCTGCGGATCCAGTAAGGACTGTTGTGAGAAATAAATTACACTTAAACATTTCAAATTGAAACTATGGAAAAAAAAAAGGCCAGAATTTTCTGTGGCCAACAGACATTCCTTTTATTTCTTAGAACTTTATTTATCTGTCATGCTTATTTGGCTGTACACGAAATTTCATTTGGAAGCTTTAACATTTTACTTTTGTGGAGTGTTTACCATAAAGTATAGCCAAAAAAGAGCAATATTTAAATGTTTTTAAATGGGGTAAATTGTGGTTAGGTTTTGTACCAAGCATTAATTAATGTAGTAAAACTGAATGTTTGTAACTGTCTTTCTAGTTTGATCAGTCTTCAGATTTAAAATTACTTTTAATAATCTTCCAGGAAGCTGTCACAGGGCTCAAATCTCCAGAAACCTTTGCTACCTTTATTATCTTCTTAAATTAAGACTGCTATTGAAAACTTAGATTCAAAGCAAAGAATCCTTGTTTACATTGCCACATGTATGTCTACAAATGAAATTTAAACAAGCAATTGCTTTTTAGTGCTTGTGTCCTTCATAAATGGTTTGATATCTGCTAATGAAAACTGCTATTGATGATGTTTGTAATGATATTTATTATTTCTATTAGGTAAAACTAAGGAAATTGTATATTTAATACTGTGTTTATAAGTAGAGGAGGTTAAATGAATCTATCACATAGTCAGTGAAGGGCAGAACATGGTAACGGGCAGGCTTAACCTTTTCTGCCTGCGGACTGTAAAGCTCATCAGCTGTTTAAGCAGAGATTGCTAGTATATATGTATATTGCTAGTATAATGTGTAAAGGTTACTTACTGACAAGTATTTGGATTCATTAGGAAATTTAAAGCAAGGAACACTGACAAAGATGCTTGACTTCAGGACTTTCAGTGTAAAATGTCTGAATACTAAACAAGACAGAAGCATGCCCCTGATTTCCCTTTTGCTCACTTTTATGTTTAAATATGGTAAATAGAAACTTTTTTCACCCCTCAGTCAAAATCAAAGTTATAGTTGTAAGAACATGGTGGCACCAGTTTGTATTCTAATGCATAAGCATGCGTTGTAATACCAATATTTGTAAGTTAACTTTTACTTTATTGCTAGTGAAGCACATCTCACTGTGTATAGTTCAATAAAGTAGGTGTTTTTTTTGTTTTATGTTTTATGTAGAATTCTGTTTGCAGCTTTTTGGAAAGCAGCTGCTTTGAGAAACTTTCTGTGCTCTCTGTGTATATGAATGTGTGTTGGCTACTATCCTTGCAAAAGCAATATAGTTTACAGAACTGAGCACAGGGCTGGGAATCAGTGTCCTCAGCTGTAATCCTGATGCTGCCATGGATGTGCTACAGACAAGTCACTTAACCTCATTGTGCCTCAGTTTCCCCCTTGCTAAAATTAGAATAAAGCCATTTTGCAGTGCTGCTTTCAGGCTTAATTAGTTGTTGTTCTAAAACACTGTCAGTGCTAAATGTTGTTTTCTAGTTAATGGTTTGTGTAATTCATGTTTTCACTGTTGCATATTTCTGTTGTTCCTATAGCCGTGGTGTAGAACCATGGCTCCCAAATTGTGAAGGCTGTGATATTAATGGTCCCTGTCTGTTACTGGTGCCATTATCAATTTGTTATTTTTTCTCAATTAAAAATTTTACGTTAAGGATTGGCAGTGGTGCATATCCCAGAAAGCCTAGGAATCACTACAAAAAAGGATTTGGATAATTCCAGATTGGAAGATTTTCACAGTGGAAAAATAATGTTGACTAGATGTTATATTGACTGACAAATACATTTTGGTTTGGATGATAAACAAAAGGATGACTGACTTAGTTTATTGCATTTATTAAGAAGATATAACTTGTATTTTGGAAGTATCTTTTTCTTTATTGAAACAGAAGATGTGATATTGATCCTGATTTATTTTTTTTTCTACTGTGGTACCTTGTCAGAATCTCCTCTGCTTTGTACTCCCACTGCCGAGGAAGTGATGTTCATCAGCACATGTTCTCTCCTACATCTGCTCCAGGTCTGCAGCACCTTAAATTCCCATTTAGTGCTGACTGTGCCCTTGTTACTTCTCCTCTAGTATTTTACCTGAACTCACAACCCCAGAGCAATCCGTCTAGTCCGTGCTACAGCCATCCTTTTCAGTGGAGGTAAGGAGAGGTATCAACTAGGAATTTCTAACAGCTTGGTGTTGGTGTAACCATTTATGAACTTACCAGCTTTATCGTTTAAGAGAGTAATATCTAACAGAAGGGAACAGCCTTGTAGTTGTAATTTACTTCCAGTCATTTAGGGTTCAGATTGATGTTGCTTGTTGGTACAAATTTTTCTAGTTCATGTGTAGTTTAAGGCCCTATGTAGGGAAGAACATAAAATTAACTGTGGAATGGAAACTGGTCTACCTGTGAGTGCATGCAAATTCCTGGTTGTACCTTGTGCTAGCTTCTGAGTGCATGTGCAACTTGTACCATGGAGCAAAGGAACCCTCACAGGTATAGTTGATGTCAAGAGAACAACTTAAAACTGAAACAGCCTAGAGTGGGGTCCTTAAAAATCCGTGCCTAAAATAGCGGGTCTGTGCTAACGTACTGTGCTCTGTTCTATTCACTGTAAATCCCCATTAGTTTCTTACAGAACCTAGCAGGCTGAAGCCTCTGTCTCCAGACACAGGGTCTAGAAAGGATAACGAGTAAAATCAAGTCTGTTGTTAGGAGGCTTAAGTATGAGGAACAAGAGTTTGTAAACCGAAAAAAGTCCAAACCAGCTCTGTATTAAAGCATTTGAGAGCGTGGCTGATGCATTGTTCCTTCAGGAACAGCCCTTCCTCCATGTTGTGCTGTTTTGGAATATGTATGGCCATCAGCAGCCCCAGTGGAAACCTTCAGCTTCTTCACTAAGAAGAAACTTCACCCAGTGAAGTAGTCGCTGACAAAGGCTAACTCAAGCTAGAGATCTTCGGGTGTGCGGTTATGAAATTGGAGCTCAGTGGTACCTACTTAAAACTTGAGCCAGCAGAGCCATCAAAGGGCTGGTTTGAAGTTCACATGCTGCAGTGTGGATGTAGCTGGTCAAATTTCAGTTACTCATCAGGTGGTAATGCAATAGCCCCTGAATCTAGACTGTTATTTCAGAGGGAGATTGCTCTTGCTGGCCAGCTCTAGGAGTAACAAGAAAATGTGAAGTTGAGCTATTTTAGGCATCTGTCCCTCTAATGTAGAGTAACATAGATTACATCTGTTGGGTGGAAATCAGGTTGTCAGCAAAGGAAAGGGATGTTGCATGTGTCTGTATTTGGTGTATTGTGCACTGCCATGAAGACAGAGGTGGTTGCCCAGTGTGCCTGCTGCTTTGCCTGCAAGTTGGGCAGCACTTGGTGAAAATTCTTACTGTCGCGCTCATTTTGGCAGCACTTGTAGTGAAGTGAAGGGCACTGACTAAAGAGCAATCTTAACATTTTAGTGTCATTGTCATCAATATAATTTTAAATTCTTTTTTGTTATTTAGAAGCTGGTGTTGGGTAATGTTCCTTTACAAGGGTGATTAAATGAGATTAAATGCTGTTTACCACTAGGGCTAATTAACAGTCCGGTAAGTAGCAATTAAGTCTCAAAATTAGATTATTGTTAAAGTCAATTGAGAACTGGGGGGTTTTTTGAGAGGAGATCTAATGATTATTGATTATTTTTGAAAGTACTTTTTTGGAACTTACTGCTTTTTTTTCTCTGAGAATCCTTCAATCTTCAGGCTTTTGATGTGGGTCAGTGAGTAATTTTCTCTTTAATGATAGTTCATATAAAAGTCTTAGTGTCAAGTTGTATTCCACTGTTACTATGGTCTCTCCTTGATAATAATACCTTTTACATATGGGGACCTTCCAGCCATCTGCTCTCTAAATACTGAATGGTTGATGATTCACAGATACATGGCTCTGTGTAAGAGCTTAGGTCTACTATAATAACTTTTTATTTTTGTCCTTGTTGCTTTCACCTGTGCAGCTCTTGATCCTGTTTTAGCCTGTCTTTCTTTGTTGTAGTTCTGTTTACTTAGTTACGGTACCAGTGACAGCCATTCCTGCTTGCTTAGAGCAAAGGTTCATCTTGGCTAGTTATTATCATCATTGATCTACTCAGCTTAACACTCTCAGGTTAGCCAGGCTGTGGTTCATTTCCATGGCTATGCAAGTGATACTGGGAACTGGTGGAAAATGTAACTAGAAAAGTGTATGCCTTAATGTTAAATCTTTCCCATTTTTTACCATCTGTATATTGTGTTTGCAAGTATCTACACAGGTTTCCCCTCTTGCCTATTTTTCATGGTGTCGTTGATATTTTTACACGGATGAACGAACAACTGTTGGTGTATCTGACATCAAGTGTATTCTATAGCTAGCATGGAAGTTCATGGCTTCTGAAAGGATTAATCTAATTAAGAGTATATATATTTTATATATAGCCTTTGAACAATTGAAAATAATGTAAACCTTTCCAAAGAATAAAAGGAAATGTGAAGTGGCATGATTACAATAAGAATAAATTGATAGCAGGTGACATAAGACTGCTATAGTTGATGCAACCGTGGGTTGGAATTAAGGTGTCATGTATCTTTAGGAAGAAAAGAGAATGACGTCCAAAATTAAACTGAAGTGTTGAGTCTTGTATTTGGGATCTGGCTTGCACTTTTCTGAGGGTAGCAGGGAAATCAAATGACTAAAGAAAAAAATGGGGCCATGTTTCATAGCTGGTCCTCTTTATGAGTTGGCAGGTCTTTGTACACCCATATTTGTCCTTTAATTTAGCCAAAATAGGGATTTACAGCATTTCTTGATATCAGGTTGCTTAAAAGATGTCGTGAATTAATTGTTCTAACTTGGCAGTGATGGGCCTTGAGATTATAAAACATGCATTTCCCCCCATTTCAAAAAACATTGCAGTCTCTGTAACACCCTCAGCAAGAAATAAGATTCAGTAATTCTAGAAAGAGATTAATTTGTTTGTGGTAACAAGGATGGAAGTGTTCAGGTGCCATATTTCTGGCGTATCTGGGTGCTGTAGGTGAGGTGGAGTCTCAGTGAAAATTTGCTTTATCCTAACAAATCAAGGGAAGAGCTGTGTTCAGCTGGGTTATTCAAGGGGTATTTTCTCATGCTATTTTGATTTAATGAATTAATGCCAGTTGTGGAACATGTTCTTAAAGGGATATACAGTAGAGATTATTTTTATAGGAATGTTTTCCCTTGGAGGTTCTAGCCTCAATGAAGTCTATTGATAATAGCTATTAATTTTTTATAGCTTCGCAGAACAGTTTCATAGATTTTTTCCTAGCCTGTACAAAACCTGGTCACCATTTCTGAGTGTGATGGGGGTCAGATCCTTGCTGTCTTATTTAAGTAAAACAAAATGGGAAACCTAATATTGCTCCAAAATACTGTTTGAGCACAGTACGTAACATTGTAATTACACACTGATCAAGTAATTATGAGTTTTATATAACTAGGATTTTATGGACATCTGTGATAGAATTTAAGAATATATTAATTTATTTACATAAAAAGCCTATTCTAGGAAACAAGCATTTAATCAATAACTGTGGTAAGTAACAAGAATATATTATACATAGATGTTCAGCAAATGTACTGGGAGGGTTGGATGCCTTTGTTTAAAGCCTTTTTCATATAAGCTGTTGCAGTGGATGGGGGGAGACCTATATTTAGAGCTATGGATTGTTTGGGTGTATGAGTGTGGTTTGGCGCACAGTGTCCTCAGTGAGTCTGCTCTGTTGCAGTAAACAGATGGGCTTCCTGGGCGTTGCAGTGTGCTGGTCAGCTCACCTTCACCCAGGGGTAGGGATGGAGACATCCGACGTGTTTGAATGGGGTCTCCTGTTAAACTGTGGTTCTTTTTCTTATGTGTTGGGATTGCTGGTGTGTCTTGATGAGGGTCTTATGACTCCAGTTCTTCTACTTCTTAGGCAGGTCCAGCAATCCCTTTTGTAGTATAAGGATGTATTCTTGCCATGCATGTCCCCAGATCACCTGTGTTTTAGGTTTTGAAGACTACATGTATTTTACAACAGCAGGGTAGCACCTGTAAACGGAAGTTCCGTATTTTTAGGTAAGATAAAAAATATTTCAGAATTCAGACTTGATGAAGTTCTTTATATTTTTATTTTGAAATACCTCAAGGCTTGTCAAGAGTTGGTGATAGTTTCCTATCTCTACTTAAATTTCCTTTTAGTTTAAAGTCACTTGATACACGTTTTAAGAGTTTATTTTAGTTAGAATTTCCTATTTGACAAATGTCAGAGGATTAATGAAGAGGACTATATTCAGCTTGAATGACGTTTGGAAATTGTTCTGTTTTTGCAGCAAGTGATATCCTGGTTTAGTGCTTGATTTCATACAGGTTCTGCTTTCTTAAATGTGCTAAATAATTGGTCAAAGTTGACTGCAAGACAGTATAATGTCACTTTTGGAAACAATGTAGATAAGCAATTCAGGAATAATGAGTAACAGAACAACTTTGTGAATATATCATTATGCATAATGTGAAATGGTGAATTTTGAGTAGGTAATCTTTTGGCAACTGAATTGTAATCTACATCTCACATTGAATGAATGAATGAGTTTCCCAGAATTAATTTCTTTTTTAATGGAAATTTTTCTTTTTATTCCTTTTCTTTTGTACCAGTTATTATTCTTGTGAATAGTTTTTCCCATCTATGAAATGGAGACTACAGAGAAAGGACGTACTGGTGATACCTAAAACTTGACAGGCTTGGATAACTTTTTGTACTTCTTACATTGATTGGAAACTGCCCGTTTGCTTGCCACACGGTTGGAAATATTGAGGCATGGTGGCCTGAATGGTATAATTTTTTCATGTGAAGGCGTTACGTAAATGCTGAAATCCCTGCATCCTGCCTGGAGCTCCAGTAGCAGAAGAGTTAAACCCTGGGGTTTGGAGCCTGCGGTGTGAATTCTTGTCTGGTTCCAGGCTCACTGTTTGGCTGCCCTCCCTGGGATCGCTTGTGAAGCATAACCTGGTGGTTTGACCTGGGAAATCGGAGGCTCCCAGAGGGGAATATGTACTTGTGACTTCTAGAAGTTGGAGGGCTTAAATGTTTGCTAGCCATTTCACCTATAAACCAAGTGGTTCGTAACTGGTTTTTCTGTATAATCGTGTTTGAAGGCTGTGATCTGTTGGTGTACTTGCATAAGAGCCAACTCATTTACTACCCCTGCTCTATTCAAAGAGTTTGGGATGGCTGGGACACGCTAGCAAGTTCCAGTGAGGAGCGAAAACCTCAGAAGTTTCTTAAGAGACTGTAGTAAATATTGGAGCTTTTCTTTTTGTGTCCTTATCCTCAAAACCCAGTGATTTCCTCAAACAATAGTAGTGTGCTCTGTTAAGTACAAAATTTTTCCTTCCATGTGGACTGTCCCTCAAAGACCTTTTGATCTTAAATACAGATACAGAAACAACCCCTGGGCTGAAAGATTCCTGACAAGGGAATCATTCCGAGAAAGACAAATACATTCTTAACCAGGCAGTCATGTGTTTATTGTTGTTGATAGACAGTCCCATGCATTTTTCAAAACTTGTTTTTAAATGTACTGTGAGGCAACCAGGTGCTATTTTTAGTTTTGACTAGGAAAATCGGTGAGTGTGCAAACAGGCACCTTAATATACTGCACTGAAGTGTGAATAGTAGAGACATACTAGTAGCGAGTACCTAGTGTCAACTTAATAGACTTGAGCTGGGGAGAAACAGAGATTATGTGACACAGCTGCTTTCATTAGCACGGGACTATTTCTGCCCATGAGCAGGGGATTCCTTTCAGATCTGCTTTCTTAAAAAATTACTGTTCGAAGCCATGAGTTGTGATTTCTAATTTAGATAGATAAACCATTTAGCGGACCAATATTAAACTGAAAGCTTAAGCAAAGTTTAGAATGTGAAGAAGGAAAGAAGATTTCAGGGTAACATTGCACCGGTTTTTAAAATTGTATCACATTTCATCTGTGTCTGAGCTGTGTTGAACTTTTGCCTCAAATTTAAGCTCTTGTTTGAATATTCAAAACTGTACCATGCCAGAAGGCCTGCAGCAGAGCTTCATCTTCTATACTCCATCCTTTCATGCTCTTTTCTACAGGCTGCATCCGTACTGCCCTTTTCTTCAGTACCTCTCTATTCCTGCTTTTGTTCGTTCTTCTCAAATATGCTTGTTCTAGTCCTCTGAGTTCTCTCTTCCCCTCATTTGTCTCTGAAATTTTGCTACTTTGGCTAGTGGTTATTATTCTGTCATTCAATCCCTTGTGTGGTACTTGAAAGCATAATCTTCTAACCTAGTTTACATTACACTGTCATTATGAATTATTAACGTTCTAAAATAAAATCTTCAAACAGTAATCTTTGTGGTGAAAGAGCTCCGTGTGCTTTTGTTTTCCTTCCTGTCCTGCCTGTCCTTTCCTTTCTTTAGTTGTTCAGGTCTTTAGAGCAGGGATGTTATTGATCCAGCCACCTGGGAAAGACTTGCTGTGCAATGAGAGTCATGTCACATTTCTGGGCTGAGATAGGCATTTATTTATACAAACACTAAAAAAAAAAAAGTTGTGGAAGTAATATTTTTGATTATATTAGAAGACCTGCTGTAGAAGTAGAAGTGATAATATATGTTTGGGTTACAGCTTGCCTGAGAAGATGAATATTATTTTTTGTCCTCTCTATTATATTGTTTCTATTTTTGTTCCTATGATTCTCAGTTTTATTTGTCAATAGATGACAAATTTAAAATAACAGCAGGTTAAGTTATAATTCTCAGCAAATGTTTAGGGCAAAAAAGTTAAACCAAAAGAAATCTGGTAAAAAAAGCTGATAGGTAAAAAATCCTATCAGCTTTCCTCTACACTTCATGTCAATGCAACTGTTTGTCCATTCTGCTTCTGAGAAATTGGAAGATTCCAAAATCATTAAATGTCCAATTTTCCAGGTGAATCAACACACACATTTTGACCAAAAGTGTTCCTTTAAGTCACGAGTGTCTGCATTGCCCTTGCAGAGAACTTGGAATTAATTTGAACAAAATAGAGTTGATTACAGCTGCATTCATCTTTGACATAAAGGAACAGCCCATGGGGACATGTTCCAGCCTGCGCCCCATGGCTTAGTGTGCGCAGCCTCCTCTAATATCAAGATGGATCATAAAACTGTGACCTGTCGCTTCTGCAACTTTCCTCCTCTTATCAAAAATAAGGGTAGCTGCAGACTACATCGCAGAACGCCACAATCTATTTTCTACATACTGTTGCTGTAAGTGGTCGGTGTTGTGAAAAGTACTTTATTTGTTAATTTTGCAAGTCATATTTTCTCTGCAGAAAGTACGTTCTTCGGACAAGCAGGTGGTGTTCATTTGCATGCATGATCTATGCTGTCTCAGCTTATCTGTTTGCTTAATAGTTTGTGTGTTATGCAAAATAATTTGATGAGCTGGAAATATTATTTGTTTTTATTGCTAGTTGCATTTTTATAGGTAGCACAGAAGCCTAAATTTGGTTTTGTTAGAAAATATTAAAAAAATTGCATAAATTTTGCTTAAATTTTGATATATTTTTTCTCCTCCCCTATTCTATAAAATCTGTATAATGCTAGATCTGCTAATCAAAATTTGGAAGAAAAGAAAGTAAAGTGAGTATAAGATGAATATTCCCATTTATCAACATTTTCTTTTTCTTTGTATCTGAGATGGTTTAAAAGGTCATTTATTTAAAAAATGTGCAATTCTGTTAAATATTTCAGCATTGCAAAGTTTTAAATTTTGTTTTTAGTATTTTAAAATGAATTTTTCTGTGGAGACTGCAGAAGTCATTGAGAGTTCCATATCTATCTATTCTGAACTTTATTTCAAAACAGATAATTCAGTTTGGGCAAACTTATCTTAAATTATTAAATCTGCTTTTGTTTTTCAGAGCTCTAACATGTATGACCCTACTGATATATAGGGGGGCATACAGGTTAGAATTCTTATATATAAAATAAATATCTTTGTTAGAAGAGCTTCTAAATATTGTGTATATTTTAGGGAATGTTGCTTTTGTAATGTGTCACCTTTGTGGGTTTCCCAGAATTACTGTAAAACAGTTTATAGAGATGTATCAATCTGTAGTTATATAAAAATCAGTGTTCCGGGCTTGTTCTCATGTTCATTCCGTCTTGTACACTGTGTATTTCTTTGAGGCTCACAACCTTGAGTAGTTTGTTTGCCTGCTGGTTGATGATATGTTATCACGGCTTTCACAGACTTTAAGGTTAAAAGGTAAGCTTTTGCTATGAAGATTCTTATTATTCCAAAGGAATAACTAAAATAGAGACCAACTTCTGTTAAAAATTCATGGCCAAATTAGGCTGTGTTTGTTGTTTTAAAACTGGTTGTACGTTTTTTTTTTTTTTTTTTTTTTTTTTTTTTTGGTATACCAGCACTCATGATGTTTCCCAAGCATGGTTTTGATTTCTCATGTCTCTTCTGTACCACAGCTTATTTTGTGAAGTCTATTCTTATCCCATGCTCTAACTTCATTAAGAATTTATGCTTGAAAATGTAAAATTCATCCTCTTAGTCTGTTCATTGCATTAGCATTCCCTGTGCTCCCAGAATAACTCTTCTTAGCCAACATCCCACAAAATAAGCTTTTTGTCTCAGAAAAGCCATGATAAATGCAAGGGCTTTACAATATCCTTAACGTTTCAGCTGAGCCTAATTGTGTTAACCAAGAAACAGGGAAACAAGCTGCAGAGTGGAAGGTCCTGCACTGGAGATTCAGGTTGGAGCAAACAGCCTGAAGTACACCTAGAAACAAATCGGGTGCCAGAGCTTGTTTTAGAGTTCAGGCTTGGTTTGGTCTTCTGGGTAATGTGCTGTCAAACAGGTGAAAGCAATCCCTGCTAGCTGGTTACCACATGTAGTCCTGAGCCAGGAGGCACCATGTTGATCCTTGGCATGGTATCTGACCAGGTTGCTGCCGTGAGATGGGTGTTGGAAGTTTGCCGTCTTGTATAGATGAGGGGAGCCCTTTTTTGCTTTTGTGAGCTAGTAGTTGTGATCTGAGTCACAAAAAGCCCGCTAATCCACCCAGTTAAATACAGCTCTGTTCCCTCTCTTTGCTGGTTTGCTTTGTTCATTTTACCTTAATTACTTGTGTGTTGTCTTGGTCTAGTTTTAACTACTCACTGGTAGTTCTTCTTCAGTCCTCGGTCGCTGCGAAGACACGAAGCGTGCCCAGCCACCTTTGCTCCTGCTTTTTCTCTTCATTTGTCCGTTAAGATCTGTGCTGTAGTTTCCCTGGGAAACAGAGGGTAATAACACCTGCTTTTTCAAATCTGCTTTGCTCCAGCAGTCTTGTTGGAATGGGTTGTGGACAATGTCTGTGAAGGATCATGTGTAACAGTTCCTTGGGATATATAAAAAACACTGTTACGGTGGAATTTAGCAATGGTCTGGTCTTGTTACTCAGCGCAGGGAGCCAGAGAGGGAAGAATTTTGCAAAGAACTGAAGCTGATGAAGTGCTGTACTTCTTCATGGAGAGGCTGATGCAGGTTGGAGTGGCAGGAGAAGAGATTAAGATATCTTCCTGTCTGCAAATGCTGTTGCACAGTGAATTCATTAACACTATATTACAGGTTAGAAAGTAAGTTTTAAGTGCATTGTGATAAATAATACATAATAAAGGTAAAGAAATGCTATGGTGGCAACAGGAGGCTTAATCTATGTTTTCCTTTGGATAAATTTTGGCTGGTGAAGAGGAGGGGAAATCTTTGGATGAGGACGTTGAGGTTATAGCAGCACTCTGTGATGCTGTCTTTCTCGCAAGTGTTAACTGAGTGTCTTCAAGAACATCTTGGATAAAATGTTAGGAGACTTCTGTATAAATGTGAAGTGAGATTTTCAGAACCAATGTTCAGTATTGTTATTTTTCAAATAATGTTTCTCATTTTTTATGGCATTTGAATCACATATTGAGGTTGTATTTGATTAAATCAGACAACTGACATTTGAATCACACATGAGGAAGACAGGGCTAGGGAAGGAATGCGAGTTCTAGTAACTTATTTAAAGAGGATGATGAACCTTTCCATGGCATCTGAGCCCGCCCAATCAATTTTGTGAGCTTGAAATAATGTTAAGCTAATGCTATATTGAAGTTGCCAAACATCTTACTAGTGTTATTTGGGAAGAATAGTGTTGTATGGAATATTAGTGATAGTAGTGTATGGAATAAGTGGTACTTTTCTAAACAGAAATACAAAGAAAGAATCTTTCTTATTAAATATTCATAGGATTTTGTACACAATTAACTTTCTCTTTTAGTGGTGCTTGCTTCTTACCACTATTTGGTCATGTTTTCATTTGGAAAATACGAATTGTGATGACAGGGCTGTAGTTAACATCCTCTATATCTGAGTACAATTTTGTAGGAGTTGTTTCAGGACTATGAAATCAGAGCACTTGCTTATGCTTAAGCTAGGCAGTGATATTGTAGTGAATTAGATAGCATTTCAGGCTATCCACTGTGATGGCAACCCCTGTTACCTCAGTAACTGTGCCGGATTAAAGTTACATGAGAAGCTGGCAGCTTTTATTCAGGTGTATGAATGTGCAGTGCCTGATAGCTAGTTCAGTAAAGTTTCTGATCCTTTGAATCATTAACTAGTGCAGTTACTAGGATGTTCCCTGCATGGTAAATGCACACCAGAAGGAAGTTTGGTTGGTCTTCACCCCCCGAAAACTTGACCATCAGGTCTTAGTTTAATCTCGGATAAATGTGCCTTTGAGAGCCCTTTTATAGAGAGGTAGCAATTGAAATCTGCGTGAACCACAGAAGAGTATGGCTCTTTAGTATTGGCTTGGTGATTTCTGGAGGTGGGGTGATTTCTGCCAAAAAAGGAAGAAATCTAGGATTGTATAACCTAGCATTAATGACAGAAAAATGAACCTTAAAGATATATTCAACTTAATGTTTTCTGTCAGACTATTACTTACAGGTCTTGAGATTGCAGTCCGCTCAGAGACAGTCTGTTCTTCATTTGCGTAGGTCACTGTTCAAATAATAATGATGCCCAAATAGCTCAACACAATCTTCCCTGTAATTTTTTTTTTTTAAAGGAACTCTCCTTTTTTTAGAAGCATATGGGAAGATTTTTTTTCCTTCATTTGTATTGGAAGACCAAAATTTTCTGCTGGAGTTTTCACACATTATACAGTTTTAACAATATTGTTAGTGATACAGGGCAGATATCTCTTCAGTTCATTTGCATTAACTTATGCTTACTTATAGTAGAATAATTTTCTGTGCTTGTTGGGTATATAATTTAAAGTTTAAAATAACATTTATATTCTCTTTATACAGAAAGAATATGTCTTCTCTTTTGTGACTCCTCCAAACAATTTAGCTTTGTTAGTAAAAGGGTTTTAATTTCTGGGTATTTCTAGTGAATAATTTGTGGGTTTGAGGCTATTCAGAAAAGTTATATGACTATTATAAAAAGTTAAGACTGAGTGTATCACATATTTATGTGACACAATACAATGTAACCATTCAAGTGATTGAATAATTAGGAAGAGGTAAGATTTTTCCACTTAGTGTTTCAGCTGGTTTCCATTATAAGTTTTCCTTTACCATGATGTGACTCAGGAAAGTTATCTTAATTTGAAAACTACCGGACTACTACATGTTTCATCCTCATTGAAATATTTAAAAAATATAGTCAAGAATATTTTGTGGGAACTTTTCTTGATATATAGTCAACTTAAAATACAGTCAGTCACAAGAGTTTTGACCTTTGGGACATTCTTTTTCAAAATTGCCTCAGTGATCTCCTCAATACCATTTCAGACTTTACAAGGAGTTCAGCTTACTTTTAAAATGAAAGTTTTTATTTAAAAGAAGATGGTCTTATACCAAGTGAATTTATTTAATGGTAAATGTAGCTGGCATGAAAGAAGTCCAGAAAGCAATGGGTTTTGTGTGGACTGTTCGCCTAATTGCATTCTCATTTAATGTCAGGCTTAATTAATGTCCTACTTCGATAATGGTAAAGACGAGAAATTGGGGAAGTCGTTGACATTCGCTATTTATAACTGTCCAGTGAATGCAATGTCATTAGGAGGGCCATGGAAACTACACATTTGGTTGGCAGAGAAATACTCCATCACACAGGAGCTGCTGAACTGTTCTGCAGGTGGTCTTTTCCGAGGACAAGTTGGGCATGAAGTGGAGAAGGTGCATTAGGGAGATTGATGGAGACTGAATACCCTGAATGGCGAGTGGAAGAATTTTATAAGGAAAGAGGTTTCTTCAGGCTTGGAATAGCTCAGGATCAGGAATTCAGAAAGACATATTAACATTTTTATGAGTTAAATAAAGTAGAAAACTCATCTCGTAACCTATTTGTGTGAGTGTGCCATTTTTCTTGACATGTTTTCTGATACGCAGAAGGCTATATTTTTGAACTAGTGAGAAGTTTCTAGTCCTAATTCTGCAAAATGTTTTGCTTATCATGCAGAGATAGTAATACAGTTCCTTAGAAAGATTTCATTTGTCATTGTAGATGTGAGACAATCCTTATGCTTCATACATTTGTTACAACTAAAGTGAATTCTGCGAATGTTGATATTGTTGTATTTTAAGACATGACATATTTTTAAAAAATGTTTGATGGTTTCATTGTGTTCTTCTGTTTTTCTGGCAAAAACACTGCATCTCCAAGTATGGTGTCTTCACAGTTTTTTGGGTACCGTGAACTTCTCTGTAGTTAACTTTTGGGGACAGTCCTAAAAAGAGCGCTTTGCAGATGCCGATTTGCAAGATTAGATTTTGCTATTGGTGTGTGAAAGAGGCATTTTGAAAAGCAGGAATATGAAGTGTTCAAGAAATTTCTGCTGTTTGTGAACCAGTGTTATATAATTCCCAAAGTGCTTTTTGCAGTTCTTGGGTAAGTGCTCTGCAGAACCACATTAAACAGCAAGATGAGTGGGTGGATGGACAGGTTTCCCATGATAGCAAACACCCCATTCCCTTGCCTTGCTTGGGGTGCCCTGTGTTCCCCAAGAGCAGCGGAGGATGGACGGGGTTTCACTGGGTTAATGCTGCTGTAGAGCAGTCAGTCACTGATGCCCATAGAAAGTGTTCTCCTAAAATGGCTTCTCCTTTCTGTGTCCTTGATGTGAAAGTGCTGGTGCTGAGTGCAGTGATATTATGAGTGGTATGTCTTCAACTGCTGAGTTTTCTATCGTTTTTGAAAAAAGCACAATTAATATAAATTTAGGGGTTTTAGCTGGTTGTGATCTTACTTGCTAACTATAAGCAGTCAGGAATTTATATTTGTGGTGATGGTTTACTTTGTTAGTTAACTGAGCATTTTTTTCCCCCCATTATTGCTTGGGAATTTCAATTCATGTTTTCGCTGACAAAGTAAATCTGAGTATTTTTATACCTTTTCAAAACCAGGGTTTATTGGAATTGGAGGGTCACATAATAACCTGAATATAATGCTAAAATGCTGTTCTTCAGTTTCTACACTTGATTCATGTCTTGACTGGTGTATGTTATTATGTGGATACAAAAATGAATGTGTTTATTCTCTCTCATCAGTAGTAGACAGTGGCAGAGTTTTGTCTGGTTGTACTCTAAATTAACTTTGTGAAATCAAACCAGAATCTGATTTAGATTCATTTGATACAAATGTTTAAAAGCATTAGAAGAGATGGTTGTGTTGAGCAGAGATTTGGTTCCCGCAGCACGCAAAATCACATTTCCCTGTTTTGAAGCTCAGATGGAAGGGCATACTTTGCTGAATCAGATACTGCGATTCTTGATAAATGTATGTATTAAAAATGTGCCTTTATTCAATGGAAAGTTATGAAGACCATCTAATTCTTTCATGTGATTCTGTGGAAAGCTAAAGGGAGCCTACTGGGATTTCTTTCTCCCAGACATTTATGTGTATTTTTTAAGGGCTGTATTGTGCATGGAAGGCAGTGCCAGCTGTTGATTGTCATCTTTCTCATGTCTGTGATAAAAAGCCACTCAAGAGGGCTGAAATATGAGAATGTCATTAGCTTTCCTACTGGCAGAAGTGCTTAAAAAAGCCACAATAGAAAGAAAATAGATTGCACATTGAAATTTTAAAAAAACCAAACAAGGCAGCTACAATGAGGTTTTGTTTAAACCCTGGAAAAAGCAAAAACACGGCGAGGAGCTCCTACAGGCACAAAGAGGGAAAAGTGAACTTGTGGCTGATGTGCAAGGGGTGTGTGTGAGAAACCTCTGATGTGCATTACACGAGTTCCGCTTGCGTTTTGTTGTCAGAATTCAGCCAGTTGAGTTGTTTTGTGGGCACCAGGTGCTACGTAGGAGTTCGTGTTTACTGTGACTGACGTGTGTGGTGCGGCTGACTTCAGGGGGGGAATGGATTTCTGTTTTTAAACTGATCTGAGGTGGCATTGTAAGCTTTTTTTTTTTTTAAAGTAAAGATCCACCTGGGTTACTTTAAGATAAAAGGTGGGATTTGTTTAAGATGGAAGATTAATTAAAAAAATAAGCAAAATGCCCCTGATGTGCCTCATATAGTTAGGAAGCAGAAGGGCCACCATTTCAAAATAAAAACACCAACTAGGCAGTAAGTGGTGCTCTCTGTGCAGACACAGCTTAAAAACTGTGTATTATTCCGGATTGCAAACAGAGCCCTTGAAAATCTTTTGATTGTAATTGGATGAACACAGAGAGATGTATATAAAGCATGTATGCTGTGTATACAACAAATACCAGTTTTAAAGTGTATATGTTAGGAAGGGAATAAATATCTCATTTGCACTGCCTCCTAAGGTGGAGGGAGGGAGGCAGGGATGGAGCTGGGAGAAAACAGAGGCAGTGGAAACAGCAGCAATATGTACGCTTGCCTGCCTGTCTCACATTAATGGAACAGCTTGCAAGGTCTACAGGGAATTTGCATTGGCTCTGTCACTGGTATTATTTAGTTCCTTATTTATTGCTAGTGGCTTGATTGTGCTGTATTTTCCCAGCAATGAAAGCTTTTAAAGATCATGTCTGACTCCTTTTGGACAGTGCTGTCCAATTTCTCTCTGCCTGCTACCAGCATGTTGAGACGATCCAAAAGGTAATCTAAGGATTTTGCGAGTAATTCTTATGATGTTTTTCTAAGCTACTTGTTTTAACACTGTTTAGGCATGCTTTCTTCTTTTTTTAACAGATTAAATCATATTCCTAATATGTTAGGTATGATTTCTTCATTTCTTAATGATTTGTAATTGTATTCATTGTAAAAATCAGACTGTGCAGATCCACTGATTATTCTTTTTTGAGGTATTTATTTAAATGCATTGTTCCTTACTTCTCATAGTATGTGAATATGATAAGGGGTTTGTTTCCACAAAATGATGGATAGATGCTTTACTGAGAACAAGCTGCTTTATTATTCAAAGTAGCAAAACAGTATTATGCTGATATAAGCAGCACTAGGCAGGGCTTGCAAATATTTTGACTTATAGCACTTCCAGTCTTAGAGCTATGCATAACGTTCAATTTTAAATCATTCTTAATACATTAAGCATGTTTTTTCTTGGAGATGTAAATATGTTAACATAGTAGTTAATAGGGTGAGTGTTCCTTTTCACACTACTCTCTGGATTTTGATAAAATCACATTGAAGTGTGTGAACTAATAAATGGTATCAGATCTGATGCAGTACAGTGGTGTCCCTTCAAGACTGGGAAATATCAACATAATTATTGCTCATCAGGTGCTCTGTGGAGCTTAACGTACGTAGCGTGGAAACTTACTGGTGAGTATGGTAGGTAGGTAATCCCAACTAAAGCAGTATATTCAGGTTTATGAGGAAACGGTTGCAGCTAATAGAATTTCTCAGCAGTTGATTTGTTGATACAGTTAAAAATCTGTGTAAGACCCGCAATATAAGCTTTGACATGATTTTTAGGGTGAATTTTGTTCATCGGCTATCAGAAATGATATTAATCTTTTTTAGAGGATTGTAGCTTCTACGTAGTAATATACTGAGGGGCTCTCTATTTCCTGCTATCATTCCACATTTGTGGTTTAAATTTTATCAAAGTTGTTTTCTGTGCTGACAGTGATTTTTAGAAATTTTACTGGTGATGAAGAAAGATTTTGTAAATAAATTTAGAACTTAATTGGAAAGAATTACATTAGAGATGTTATTCTTTTCAAATACAAGCTTTTGTTGTCTTTAGCCTGGTTTTTAAAGGAAAAGAGCTCCTTGAGATTCAGGTTGAGTGTTGATCTCTCTGCTCCCAGCAGTAACTTTCACACTCTTTGAGCAGTTGCAGCAGTGGTTTGATGGAGGAATAGAAGTGGCAGAGATAAAGCTCAGTATTTCCTTATGGATTTCTTGAACTTGGCTAGGGAGAGGAAGGGGAGGCAAAGTATTGTCCTGTGCCTCCGTTTCCAAAGGGTAAGGTAGGTAGGACTTGGCTCTCAGGTGCTTCGTGGCCGCCAACTGGTGAGCATGGAAGCTGCATGGTGTAATGAGTCTTGGCTGACTTTGAGAGCGAGGTGAGATGGGCAGAGCCAGGAGGAACGAAGGAGTTGGGTTAGTGCAGGTGAGGGAGTGGGGGCTTTGGTGAAGGAGGGCACTGTTATGTAAGAAAATAACCTGTGTTAGACCTGCAGCTTATGGAACAACTCATTTATTGCTCCTGCTTGCAGAACTTTGTTTTTCTAAAGCTCACTCCATTCTAGGTGGTGTTCAGCGTGCATAAGGGCAGTATTTTGTGAAAATTCAACAGTCATGGACTTCCATACAGAGTGGACACCTGCGGTGTTTCTCATAACAAAAATAAAGTATCTTTATTTTTCAGTACCTTGTTAGTGTGCCATTTTGAATTTAAAATTAGACATCTAGGACAGAAACAATTTGAGAGATACTAACAAGGTTTCAGGTGCAATATTTTGTCAGAAAACTACTCAAAATTTACAATTCTATTTATTTGTTAGTAGTTGAGATACAAAAAGAAAGAAATTGATCTGTAAATCTGCTGCACATCTTAATGGAAAAGAGATGACTTTTTATTGATTTAATCACATAAATGAGTATTAGATATTTCAAAATGATCAAACAGCTCTATGAGGATTCATAGCAGAGAGCTGCTGCATGAAGTCATGTGGTGGAAATCCTATTTCACACAGCATGGAAACTACAGCCTTCAGTCAGCCTTAGAAATGAAATATTTGAGCATGTGTGACCGTTTGCTGGGAATATCACCTTCTGCCATGCTCCGCTGGCGGTCTGCCAGCTCTTTGCCTACTGCCTTGGGGGAGATGGGTAGGCAGGCTGGGCTGGTCTTACATGTATTGTGATAAAGCGGCTGGTTCATATGACAGACTGTTACATTGTGACTCTTGCCATGGCATTGGTCCTGAAAACACGTGTACACATATGTAGTAACTTTTCTACCAAATATCTGGTCTATGAGAGAGACTACCGTACATCTAGTGCGTTGCAGTGCCGGGACCTGGGCGTTTCTGTGTGTTAATGTTCTCAGGATCGTGGCATCTGGGCATTTGGAATGACATACCATATTATTAAATGAATAAATATTTTTCTGCTTTAATTGGCCCCAAATCAAAGTGTAATGTTCACTTCTCAGTAAACTTCTTATTTTTAAAAATTATGATTGCAATTTAAATTTCTTCTGTAACATTGCAATCTTGGGCGTTTTTAGCAGCAGGGAGTTTTTCGCTGTGTCACGTACTTGATACAGTTTTCCTCTGGTCTGTTTGTAAAACCTCTGTATGGTCCTATTGCATTTGTGATAGCTTGTATGCTCTTAATTCTGGGCTTCTCCCCCTTCAATTTCTCTTGGTCTTTAATTTGTTTTTGCATCGCAAGAAAGGGTTACTAGTGGTATTCTGACTACTGTGCTATGGCACATTTCTCTATAATGATGGCTTCTGATATGTACTAGAAATCCTAAAGGGCTTTGCTCCCATTTGGCTTTTTCTACATTAGGAGGCAAATGGGAAGGACTTCTCTTTCTCCTTGCTACGTTTTGTTGAAATGAGCTGTCTCGTGCAGCTAGTGGGATACTCGCTGCAGCTAATGGTACTCTAAAAGTGAACCATCTGCTCCTCGGTCAAAGTGGCTGGGTTATTTCTTCTTGAACATATTCCCAGAAGGATAGAGAAAGTCAAGAGCAAACTGTAAATACATAAGTTTGTCATGGGAGGGGTGACAGAAACATAAATCAGATTTACCTGTCAAACTGGTTCTGTATAAATATTTATGATTTTAAACTACAGAAGAAATATGAGGATCCCTTGGTTCAAAGGGCACGTGGGGTTGGTATTCTAGTTTCAGCTGCACTGAGGCATTACCTATTGAAATTGGATTATGGAAAGATAAAGCATCATTCTGATGTATTTAAATTAAATGTCTCTGGTTTTAAATCCTTTTGTTTCTTTGCGCTTTGGGCATGTCTTAAATATACTCTTGCAATCTGGTATTTTTAACGGCAGTGTAGAATTGTGCAAGTGGATGTTTGTTGGTCTTGAAAAACTGACTTAGAATGATGATTTCTAATGTTTCCTCATTTTTTGAGCAGTTTAATTCTGTCTGGGTGGAACAGGCTGTGACTGTGGATTTAAATAATTTCACTTTTGTTTAGTGACTTTCTTTTTGCAAAGTTAAGACAGGGGAGATTTGTGTATTGAAGTGACTTGAAAGATAACTCTGGGGGATGACAAAGGTGGGTTTCTGTTAGGAAGGATGTGCTGATTTTGCGTCCACGGGTGCCATTGATGCTCTAATTCTCTTTCCTCTTTTCCTTTCAGTGAAAGGGCATCAGTGATGCAGTAATTTGGTAATTTGTTAAAATCACAGGAATTAACTACCCTTAAAGTGTAAAACAATCTTTAAGTAGCAAGATACCTCTAAAACCAGTGATTCTATGGAAATCATTGTATTTCATTATAAACAGTTCCATAGTAACTAAGAAAAATGCTCTTCATTATTGAAATATTCACAAACAATAAAAGAAACCACCTTTCACTGGGACGTAAACAAGTGAGTGGGAAATGATCAGGTGGCCAAGAGCATGTAAATGTTGCTTTCTGATGCATGAGTGTATTCGTGCTAACTTTTAAGCTACCATAACAGGACCGTGTTAGACAGAATCCATACATATCCCTTCAAATGTATTTGGTGTCTTTTATGCTGATTCATCCAGATTGACATTAAAAGCTGTATGTGTCAGAAGGATGCCACCTCCTCCATATATATGTTGTCACTTTGAAGAAAAACAATTAGTTTGACGCTAGCAGAATACTTACTTTTTTGTGGTAACATAAAGCTGATCTTAAAAATGTGAGTCTATACTATAATTAACTTTAAAGTGACACCTGTCATGCCACACATTTCCTTGCTCACATGAATAAAGTCAGAAACGTTTCCCTTGTGTTGGGAAGGATGTGAAAGACCTGGAAATCTGATGCTTTTGATAATATTTAGCTCAATTTTTTTACCTAGCTCAGCGTATTAAATGGCCTCCTGACACTCCTAATTGGAGAGGAAATTTCATTCAAATTACTTTTGCTAGTATTTCAGTATGGCCTTAGGACAAACACACTGTTTGGGGGGAGAAAAAAATTCTGTCTTATCTTCTGAAAAGCTCTTTATGAGAATAGTCTTTTGGATTGTATGAAAACGTAATGGGTATTTTGCTCACTAATGGATGAGTTTTGGGTAGCTTTCAGTACACTCTCCATTACAGGGTATTTGTGCTACTGAAATACAGTGAAAGAGACTGGTGCACCACGAATGGAAGGAAGGTCCTCCTAATATCCAACATAAGTGTAATAATTCAGGGAATACACTTGGATTGTTTGTACTTTCTAGTTTATTTGGGATTCTTTCTGTGTAAATCAGATTTTAAATTCATTTTGAGTACTGTTGGCTGTTTCCCTGCTAGACAAAAACCCAAAGTGTCCTACAGGGTTAGCACTGAAGTTTTAAGCCTTGAAAGCTTTTTGTTCAGGTGGAAACTCTTTTGTTTGAACACTTGGCTATTGCCCAGGACAAATGAGTTTTTCAAGTCAGAACTTTTGTGGAGAGGAAACTGAGCAACACACAAATTGTGGACAATTTCATTAATTATTTGGATCCTTCTCATGAAGGAGGCTGCTGAATATAAAATGATTTTACACTGATGTTTTAAGTGAGCAAAATGAAATATTGAGGAAAGAGACTGGTTTCAGAAGAGGTGGGAGGAGAACGGGGATTCTGAACTTTGCAGAGGACACTCAGATCAGATCAGTGCTACTATGGAAGGTAAGACACAAAAAGTACATACTGGCATGTGTTTGGCCTGGAAATGTGCAGTTCTTGTGTTTAATTGAAGTCGACACATTTGGGTTTTGGAATCCTTACAAAGTCTGTGCATCTGCTTATTTCAACTGTTGTTTGTCTCTGACAAGTGAATTTTAAATCCAGAGCGCACATCAGCTTAAAGCTCTGGGATGGACTTGTAGATGTATCTGGTTCTGAGGAACCTTTGCCCATGCTGTGACGTTAAGCTTTGCAGGTCCTTTTTCTTCTTTGAAGAGGTGCTGGGTTGTGGTGAGGAGCAAACTGAGAGGTGTTCTCTGGTGCACTTGGGATTCCCATTACTTTAATGGCAGCTGAATGCTGAAGTTAACAAGGAACTGTACACCTTAGGGCAAAATGTTTTTTATAAAAAGCAGACCTTATTTAAGGAACTGAGAGAAACAGTGTATGACGTGTCATCTTCTGTCACCATATACCTACTGGAAGGCAAATGACTTAGTTTTCGGTCAGGTGCTGAACACTTAGTATTGATCAGTTACTGTATTGAGAAAGTACACATTGTTTCAAAGCATTAAGGAAAATACCTGTGAAGTGATTTGATTCTACATATGTTGCTAATTATCAGATATTCCCTGAATAGTTTTTCCCTGTCCATAGCCCAATTTTTTTTCTGTTATTTTGAGAACTACAGAGTAATACTTAAGTGCTCTTTAGAGTAGAGATTTGTAGATGAAATAATAAGCACTTCAGTAGTGAAATCTCATAGTTTATTCCAAGCCTTTTAAAAGTTTAGTTTTGAAGACTGTTCTAGCATACCTGCTTTTGGTACTATGTTGGCTGAAGGTGGAAGGGTCCAGAGGATCGGGATTCAGAAGGGGAATGCTTACAAGTCCTGTTCAGAGGAGTCCTTGTGCCAGATGTGAAATCCAAGCCACCTGATAACAGTCTCTCTTGGCTTTCATTTTAGGCAATGCTGTGCAGTAAATTGGACATGTTTTGAGATTGTAAGCTTAATAAATTGTGATCTTTTTCACAAAAATGCACCAGGTTTGAGGAGTTGGGATTCGACTGTGATATTTTATATAACAACAAAGCTTAGTCATGTATTGAAAATCTAAGCAAATGTTATGCTTACATAGCAGTATGATGCTTGCATTAGCCTCCCCATATCCATTACTGCCTGCTGTGTTTACGTAGTACTAAGCATATCACTTAAACTACTTCAGAATTAATAGGAGATGTAAATGTCACTTCACGTGTTTTGTTTGCTGCTGAAGGAGTTACTTTTGGTATCATAAGACACTGCCAGTGAGCATGTACTAGAGGAGAGCCACCAGGACTCAAAGCCTCTGTAGATTAAAATGTTCTGCAAGCACATATGAGAACAGTCTTTCCCTGAATCTTTGATCTCTAAGGAAACTAGCCTGAATCCTGCAGTGGCATTTGAAATTACTTATTTCCAGTATATTGTATGTTTTCCTGTCCTGTAATTTTGTTCCAGTCTTGATTGCGTGGTAAATTAGTATGTTACAATTAGCAGACTTAATTTAAATTAAGCATGATTGCTATGGAATTTGAAGACCTGACTTTCTGTAAGTGTTTGCATTTGGCTTCCTCTGTGTCTTCGTTCTTGTACTTTCTGGAACTTTTATGGGTCTCATTTGGTTTCATGCTGGCCATACTGGTTTCAGACTTTGTGGTGGAACAGAATTAGTATGGCGAGAAAGCTGGGATATGATAATACCTGGCTCCCAGAAATGTATTTACAACAATCTTATACAGAAATCGGCTAATTTTATTTAACAGTCCTAATTTTCCCTACTTTGTCTCAGAGAAAATTTGGGCTATGTTTGCCTGTGCTTGTGAGTTTGTGCTAAAGTTTGTTACACATCATTTGTAAAAACAATACTTACCTGTTTCTAGTTTCTTTAATTATGAATAAGTACACAAAGCATTCAAAAAGCTTTTAGTGGTTTCTTCATTTGCATTCGGATCCAATTTTAGAATAGGTACATTTATTAAATATCTGCTTTTTTAAATAGCTGTGTAAGTTATGGCTCTGTGATTTTACTAGGATGTAGCTTTATGATTCCTTTTTGTCATCACTGCTACCATCCATTTATTTTTGATACATTCACGTACTTGTACTTATGGCTCTTCACCATCTTACTGTAAGTGGAATTGATTTTGATTTCAATCTTCAGCCTTCATAAGTAGAATAAAACAAGATAGGATAAAACAAGAATTAAAACAAGGATACTTTCTTCGGTGATGGCAGAACTGCTTTACTCTTTGGCATGTACTGCAGCAAGCTTTAACTTTCAGCTCGTGGCTTTTAATGTTTGTGTTTTTCTTCTGCTTAGTTTTGTGAATAATTGTTTCAGCTTTGAGCTGCTAAAATTTCAAAACTTTCTGTGTGTATCTATCTTATTTGTAGTGTGCATTTGTATAGTTATTAAACTGCAACAGCCATCCTTGCATGAAAAATTGATAGCTATTGGATAATGAACGTTTGGCTCAGATAGCAAGTAAGCTTTACACAAAAGAATGAGGTTAAACATGTAATCAGTCTTGATGGTTCCAGAAACTTACCCTTGCTGGAGATCTGAGGGCTGCTTTTTGTGCCAGGGTGGGATCTGCACACGGGGCCTCCCCCTCTTCCACTGCCTTTTGTGGTTTCATTGCTCCATTAACCTGAAATGCCTTCTACAGGTGTATTTTCTTATTATTTTAAAGTAGGCTGCTTATTTGGTCTGAAATACACTGCAGTATAGTTATCTAATGTATTTTTGCAAGTCATTTGTTCATGTCTTTTAGGTTTGTTGTTTTTATCTGCGACAATGGTTTATCGACAGACCTGCCTCTGTAAATGAGTAAGGACCAAGTAACTGAATACTTGATTTGCATCAGTGTGGTATATCTCTCTACATGAATTTGTACCACTTTTACTTGCTACACTGAGCATTTTCAATGTCCACAGAACTCCAGCTCCTGTCTGTCAACTTCTTTGACATTTAGAGACAACTCTTATCTACGTATCCTTTTTCCCTCTTTGCCATTCAATGAGTGTATTGATTAGAAGGGTCCCAAGCAGCATTTCTTTTTGCAGAGCTGAAGGGAAGAAACTGAGCGATCTGTATTCTATCTCGATATCTCTTTTGGATTAAAGCAGCACACCAGCACACACATCTCAACTTTATCTTGCTTTGGTTGGGAACAGCTCTGCTCAGCCCCTGTTGAGTCCAGACAGGCAAAGCACGGCACGTTCCTTTCTGAGACAGCTTAGTCCTGGACAAATGTCAAAAGTTTTGTAGCTTACTTGCTGAGGTTACAGTTTTGTTAAGTCTTTATATTTTCCTAATATGTCCATTAAACTATTATCAGCCTACCTTAGCACCCTCATGCCTTGTTTGTATTTTTTAGAGACATTTTTTAGGATTTTTCTCCCATCTTTGTGTGTGCAAACATAATGAACAACAAATTGTTTTCAGTGCTTCTGTTTGAAGGCCTTTGGAGGCCGAATGTTTGTGTGTGCATACATACACGTTTGAGTACTTTCATAGGAAAATGATTTTGCCCCTCTGGAAAAAATGAACCTTTCTTCATTGGACTGTCTTTAGAAGCAACGTGTCCTTATTAAGAAATGTTGCCAAGTTGATGCTGATTTTTGGGTTTGGGGGTTTTTTTTGTTTGTTTGTTTGTTTGTTTGTTTTTGGTGGGTTTTTTGGTTTGTTTTTTTTTGGTAGGAAGCTGCTAAGAGTTGGGAAACATTATTGCTTTAGAAAGGGGAGGGTCTTGTATAATGAAAATACAAAGTATACTCTCACCTTTTAGTTCAGAAGCAAAAGTGTAAATTTAAAGTGTCATTATAAAGCAGGCAGATTGAGACTGAAACTTTGATTTTCTGCATCTACATCATGTCTACTATGCTTTGCTATAGGGGATGAACTTGTGAATTGTTTACCTATTCAATAAACATTTTTTTTTGTATTGAAGCTCTGCAAAATTCAAAAAGGGAGAGCTGCAGTCCCAGTATGATAAAAGAATATTGTTCTCACAGCAGGCGATGGTTGGAGTGATGCATAGGTCAAAAAGGTAGGAGAGGTGAAAGAGTTGATGAATAAGTGCTGCAAAGCATGATAATATACGTTGCAGTTTACCTTGGTGGATTTTTTTTTAAAGGTCAGATATTCCCTTTAGCTTCTGAGATAAATCCAAAATATCTGGGAAGCCTTTCTGTCAAAAGCCATGTAGAACTGAAAAATTGAGGGGTGGAGATTTTACCCAAGCTACCTAAAATGGTGAGGAATTGGTTGTAGATGAGGACTTGGGGAGTGGATTTATTATCTAACAACGTACTGGTGTCTGCTCTTCTGGCATCTTTGTCCAGATGCAGTGCTGTGTTCTGTTCAGGCTTTTCTGTACTCTAATGGATTGGAAAGTGCTCGCAAGTTAAATATGCCAGATGGTTCTTAGGAAGGTTGATACCGTCCATCTTGCCCCTTGGAGAGCTGACTATGGCAATAAGTAAGGCTCGTCTGCTAAACAGCAGTAGCACCAGGGATGGAAACATGGCCCAGCACTCATTAGCCTAAGAGTTTGCCTAAAAGCCAAAGTAGGACTGTAGTTCATACATAGCTAGTATGAAAGCGTACCATAAGCATAAAATTCTGCCAAGCAGGCACAAAACCTGAAGCTCTTCAGTAGGGTTGTTGTTGTTAATCTCCATAGTTGGAAAGATGAGTCTCATCAACAGGGCGAAAACTTTCCAGTGGAGCTGAGGAGAGCATGGGGCCTGTCCACCTCTTCCAAACTACAGTTTGGGAATAGTCAGCTCCAGCAGCCGGGGGTCCTTGGTACAAACCAGTGGTGCTGTTGGCTCACGGATGGGGAGATTTGCTTTCCACCTATGGACTAAGCCTATTCAGCCTGGGGTCTTCTGAACCACAAGTAATTCTACATTCCCTTTTTTTGGAGGGATAGCAACATTCAGAGACAGATGTGTATATAATATATATATATATTCTTTTCTTTTCATTTCCCATGCTCTGTCTGTACTAGGGTTTCCTTAGAGTAGTGTCTGCACTGGCATTTGCCCTATCTGGCAATAATTTAAGACTGGTCAGACCTGACAATCTGTATGAACTAGAGAAATAGATTTTCGACTCAATTGAGTTGTGAAAATCTATGTAGTTACAAAGGTATCATTGGCACATCATCTTTTATGTGCTTCTGTATGATCTATTGAAAAGGTTTTCGCTGCAACTCATCACTAGAAAATAAACCCTGGATGCTGTGTTTTTTAGGGAAAAGATTACCTTTTGATTTGAGTATTTGACACAGGAAAAGTATAGTTTTTTATCACCGATGTGTATCAATTTTGTTGGTCTAACCTTCAGAATATGTGTTTTTAAAATTTGGCAAATTAAATTGCAAACATCTTAGTCCCATTTACATTCATAATGCTCCCACCCTGGTTATTACTCTACTGTATGACCATGTGAAAATCTGAGCTCTGTGCAGAAAAGGCAACTCCATTGATACAGCCTGATTTGGAGATTATTTCTAAAATAATGTATTGTTAGAATAGCTTTTAATTTAGATATGTAATTTATCCTCACACTGAGGTTTGAAACTGCAATTAGCTGATAAAGAGCTAATTTGTAACATTTTTTGATACTTAAGAAAATACTCTGAAACAAAATGAAGAGAACTGTTCAGGTTGTGTGCTACAAAGCAACTGAGTGACTTTTCATGTTATTTTATGCAAGATTTATATTAAACTTCCTCACTTTTGAATCTTGGAAAACTGTTTCTTTTCATTTTCAGCTCATATGCTTAGTTTTCTGGATGCATCTTTGGAGAGAGTGTTTGGAATACGTTTGTTATATTACACACCTGTATATCATTGTAGGCTACATGGTTAAAAGATTTGAAACAATATAAAATCACTTTGTCATTTCATTCTTGAATTTGTTTGCTTGGATCTTTTGGAGGAAAAAAATGTGATAAACTATCTTCCTTCAGAATTGCCGAGAAGAGACTTATTTAAAAAGCAGTTATGCTACGTGAAGCATTTAATAATAGCGTTGGAGGAAATGGGAAATGAAAGTATGCGGTTATGCTTAGTTTTCATTAAATCATCCTTTCACACTTTGTGATGTAACTTCATGGCAGTATAATGCATAACACAACTGAAGTAGGAGATAGTAATGCTTGAGAAGGTCGGTGTATGTTTTCTCCCATTAAATACTGTCTATATTTATTCTGGGCTGTCTCTTCCATAATCAGAGGGTTTTTTTCTTACTTTTTTCTTTTTATATAAGAACAAAGATAGGTTTGGAGTGTATTTGGGAAGAAGGAGTATTTCAGAATAAAGTGGCTTGATTTAGTTGAGAATGGCTGTACTAGTCATTGTAATTTGTTGTGACATTTCATTTTGTCTGGCTTTGCAGAGTTGTTCCTGTGTTGTTAATAATGCAGAAGGTCTGGACTGTACAGCGTGGTGTAAGCAGGTGTGCACCAGCCTCAAACATTAGGCAAATTAGACATACATTTGGTGTTAACTGGAAATTTTAGCCTTTTCTTTTGTAATTTCTTAGCTTGAGGTGATGCTGCTTCTTGAATTTGAGCTCTAAATGAAGTAGAAGGGTTTATCTAACATATAGCTTGTTTTAGATGAAAGGAGAATGGTCTTTCATGCAGTAAGTTAATTCCTAAGTACTAAGATGTTAATTTTCCTTAAAACAAAAGAATGAGTCTACACGCAATTTACCGCATGCTTTGTAAGTCTTGCATTGCTTGGCTCCTTGTTCACTTCAGTTAATGTGTTTGTTAGCATGCTGAAACGTGTGGTGTTACGAAAAAAGACGTTCTTCATGTTTTTTACCCCCTGTGCTCTCTGGATATCTATACAGAAGCGTAGCCTACACTTCACAAGTTGACTACGTCTTTTACCTCCATGCTCCTTGTCTCACAGAAGAGACATCTTTCCACAGTCATCCTTCACAGTGCATCTAATTTACTGGTGCCAGCATGAGGCATGGGAACATCCTGTAACATCTTACTTTAATACAGAAAGGAAAGGCTTCAACCATACTGGCAGGACTTTTGTTTCATGGCAAAGCGAAGCTGTCTTCGCTTTCCAGCAGGACTTTCTTGTACCTCATAGACGACTGTGCAAAATTTCTTCCTCTGAAGCAGCTCATACATTGCACATATCTGGATTAATATGAAATAGGCATTTAAAAAAAAAAGGAGGGAGGGGGATGATGCTTTTCACCCCACGTGGAACAAACACCTGTGAACACAGAGTGAGTCTGCAGCAGCCTGGTACAACTGCCACCTACAGCAAGCCAGAAAACTTGGAGCAAAGTGTCCAGTTATAAAAAAAAAAAAATACTAATTTGTCCAGTTTATTTCCTCTCATGAGCTTCAAAACAAGGGGCAACGCAAATGTGAGAAGAGCCTGGCTTGTTGAACAACTTGCATCTGTTTCTGTGGTTGTAGTCATCATGGCTGTAGTAACTAGTCCATGCAGGCTTCTTGTGGAAGAAGATCCTGCACTCATGCAGTTGGTTTTCATTGTTATTTTTCTTTAAGGCTAAATTCCTTTAGGTTCTGGAGTTCAGTCCTATTTGAAATTCTTCGATAAGATCGGGAAAGCAGGAATACTGCAGCCCGGTCTCATGGTCATGGGAGCTGGGGTTTGACCTTGTAAAGGAATTGATGACAGGGAAAGACTGCTGAGAGACACTCTGGAGAAAGAATCGTTAGTCATTTAGTCTGCACAAGGTCACCAGGAAGGGATCCAAATTAAGGATGCTTTCCTGCTTATGAGACTTAATGACAGGAAATAAATGCTGTTTTCCTGGGTAACACTGGGACGAGGATAGTTCTGTTTCTGTTGTGATGGAGAATCTTCTGCGATCTTTAAGAAGTTGCTTGTTGGACTTGTGCTTCCATCCTTTAAGTCTTAAGTGAGCGTAACTGTATTTCCTTAAGAGAAAATGAGTGTCTATTGTAGGAATGTGCAAACCACTAAACCTACACCATGAATAATAACACTTTTTTTCCCAGTTATTCTAGGATGAATAACTTTTAAACTATTCTTGAACGTGAAAAAAAATTAATCAGTTGAACCAGATGCTTACTTATTCTTATCTATTTTAGAGAACTAATTATCCCTGTTGTTGGTAGTGCTAAAGCTTACAAAATTGCTTCCATCTTTGAATTACTATAATTAAGACAATAACTTCCACATCTAGTTAACATTGCTGCGCAGCTGGTGCATTCATTGACATGCAGATTTTGGATTTTGTAAATTTTCTGCCATTGTGAATAAAAATTTTAAATACTTATTTTCATTTCCAAAATGTCTGTTTCTCATAAAGAAGTCTTTGTAAAGCAAATCAACTGAAATCAAACTTCTGTAACATCAGAGGAGAATCTAGTGAAGTTTGGTTAGGTGACAGTACATTTTAGGAAAATATGTAACCACAGATAGCTTTTGTAGGTATGATTGCTCTGAATTTTGGATCCCGTTTCATAGGGATTTTGGCTCACTGAATTAAATGTCAAATCTGGAACAAGTCTGATGTTGGACTTCTGAAATGTTATTTTGAAAAGAGTTGTTAGTTAATTCAAGAGTTAATCTGGCACTGTGACAACCTGAAGTCGTTTACAGAACTAAAACTCTGTAATTAATAATCACTAATATGAATAAAATGCATTAATGATTACTAACCAAAATGTGATTTAAGCTATACTTTTTCTGTACATCTTTTTACTTCAAGTTATTTCTGTCAAAGTCTATGGAAAAACTCGTGCAATTGGTGCTAATCTTGTTTACTTGCATATTCAGCAGCTTCAACTAAGAAATTTTTCAAGGCCTATAAATTTAGATAGATTTTGAGCAACTTCCTTATCATTATTAATTTCTAATAACCAGCAATGCTATGAAATTACTTCATAGTGATGGTTGGTTATTTATTTTTAAATTGTTTTTCTGTGGCCCTTGCCTTCATTACATGAATGCCTCATGGACATTAATCAGTTTTGCTCAGTAAGTTAAGAGACGTCCCCTGAGTAAACTGCTAAAATAAGGAATCAAATATTGATTCATGCTGAAACTGAAACATTGATTTCTTTTTCAGACTGAAAATGCATATGAAACAAGGTGCTCGTTTTAGAGGCTCGACATCGAATTGTCTGTTGGTGCCTAGGAGAAGGTTTGTTAGGGTGTAGTTGAAGAGCACCCGGGCTGCGTGCAGCTCGCAGGTACGCTACCAAATGTTCTCATAAATAACTCTGACCGAGGTTGCTGGCTCCAGGGCGCATTTCAGTGGGTCCAAAATCAGTGTCCAGTTACCAGACCCACGTCCGATGTCCTGCAGTGTTCAGTTTCAAGAATGTGCTGGGAATGCTTCAGTACATGTAACAAATGTTATTTTTACTGCAGGCAGAGAAGTTAACTCTAGAAATAGTAAAAGCTCTATATCCATAGTGATGGCAAAGGCATTGTTTCAAATATTTCTATATAAACTATCCGTTTTGCTGTGCGTGTTCCAAATTAAGTCAAGTTGCTCTCGTGCTCTCACAGATTTCTAGACTTGGGTTTGGCAGCATGGGTGTGAGACCTCGGTGGCACAGGAGGGCAGGGGGTGGCAGCAGGGGTGTCTCTGTGTTGACAGCCCTCCAAAGCACTCTGCTGGCTGGAGCTTGGCCCTGTAACTCCGAGAGAAGTTCTGCGCTATTAAAATTGTTTTGCCTAAACTTGAAGACCTGGAGTGGATTTGTTCTCTGAAATTATGAAGTGGGATCTGAGAAAAAAAGGTTAACAAGACCCATACCCAATTGTGAAAGGAAAGGAAGGTCAGGGTAACGCTCGCCTTGCATTTAATGAAAATAGCAAACCTTTGGCTTATAAACAAATAATAATGCCTGGAATCTCCCTGGACTGGTTAAGAACTTCATTTTTTTTTCTGGTTAAAATACTCAGAGATGTATAGATAACCTTTTCCCTTTCTACTTTGTCCTTCTATTCTGATTTTCTTATGTAGATTGAATTATTTTTAGGACAAGGAAACATACAGTATTGTTTGGAGAATTTGTGAACCGTAAAAAACAATAATTAATGCAATTTAAAGGATTAATAATATGGTCTGTCATTATCATTGGCCTTGTAGTTCAGTATTGAGCCCAGTACTGCCTGTCTGGCTAAAATGCATCTTCTAGGAAATAATTTTTTCTTCATTTAAACTGTTACTGCCAACACCTAAATTGACTACTTTGAATTTCTTTGGCACAAAACCCTGGTTAAAGCCCACTTTGCTTCTTTTGCTTTCTTTAGCTGTTCTTCTTGAGGTGGTGCTCAGATGCTGTTGTAGTGACTTCTTGTGGGAGGTCGCCCAACTCAAGGCTTTGTGTTACCTCCTCCCTTCCCCGCCTTTTTTGTATTTTTGTGACTACCAGAACTTGGTCACTCTTGTTGTGTAGTTTCTTTGGGATTCCAAGATCTATTAAAAGTTTTGTGTATATATCCAGAGAGCTGTCTTCAACCAGTAGAGAATATGATTGTATTTGCCTGTATATTTTTCTCATCATATAACATGGATTCAAGAAATTAGAAATTCTGTTTTTAGCCTGTGTTTAAGCTTTGCCTTATTGCCAACACACATGGTTCGTAGAAATGGCTAAACAGGCCTAAGTGATGTTCCCCTTCCCAGATTAGAGGTCCAGGGAAATCAAAAGTTATCCAATTTTGAGGGAGTAAAGAGAATAATGTTTTATTCCTAACTTGGGGCTAGGCTTTTACTCCAAGTCATTCCCTCCTTTGCGTACATTTGTGTAAACCTGACCTATTTTAAGGGGTCTCAGCTGTGCTTGCTCTCCAGCCACTTAACCCTTTCTCTTTTGGATCCTTATCTTTGCAAATACAGCAGAGGAAACAGGTTTGTCAAGCTCGGTTCAATTTGGCAAACGTGGGCAAGCAGTTAAAAAGCTCTGAGTTTGGGACAGTTCATGTCCCCAGTTATGCTCTGATTTAAATATACCAAGTTTCCATAGCCAGCTCCAGACATCACTGTGGTAAAGTGTATTTTAGGAACTCTCTTTAGCAAAGGGATATGACCATAGAGGATAGAGCTCTGTTTTCTCATTGTACTAGTGTTTTATATTGAGCAGGATCTTAAATTCTTACATTATAGTTTGTATTAAAATACCCAGGATTTTTTTATTTCTTGCATAGTAATATACATTATATTAGAATATTCAGGACTTCTGTGTGGAAGGACAGATTTTCTAGTAATAGAAACATAATGATTATCTAGTATTAATGTTGGAATTGAGTATTCTGTTTTTTTGAACAGTTACAGGAATAGAGTAACTGAAGACATATTGGAAAAAAAAAATCCACGAACTGCGATTTTAAACTTCTTAAAATCAGGCTGTTAGTTTTTCCATATGATGTACACAATGGCAATCAGTTTTTGGATGGACTGTTGTTGAATAATACATGAATGTAAATGGAGATTGTATGGAATCAGTTGGATAATTTTGAGGAATGCTTTAAGTACACTAAAGAGCCTGAATAGCAGTTAATGGTGCTTCAACTTTATTACTGTTTATTATAGTTGGCAGTTCAGTTGTATTTTTTTCTGCATCAAGTTCTCTAGTTTCCTATAGAACAGCAGTAAAAAAGCTTACAAATAATAATAGTCAGATGCACTGTATCCTGTGGCAGCAAAATAGTTTTGCATTAAATTGTAGTTCTTGGCAGTCTCTGCATGTTTATTGTTGGGCAGCTCCAGAAGATCAGCCGGTGCAGGAAGGACCGAGGCAGATGTCAGCATTCGGAGCTCTGCAAGCAAACAGGCTTTGCATGTGCCTGCAGTAACCCAGCGTGGAGCTTCACAGGACACCTCCAGAGCTGGGCCAGTGAGCTCCTTGTTCAGCCTCTGCTCAGCCTTCCCTGCTCCTGTCTATTCTCCCACTCCCTGTCAAGACCAGTGTGATTTTAGTTACCCGTTTTGAGAACTGCTGAAGTAAGCAGAAATGTTTCTGCCGTCTAGAAAGCAAGTTAGAGGTACAATGAATAAATGTAAATAGCTTTAATACTTGGTCGGTTGTGAGATTTTGCTGTGAACTTGGACTGTTAATGCTATTTAAACAATAGGAAAGGTGGTGATCGGAAAAGAGGTTTAAATATCTAGTTGCTCTTGTTCGTAGCTCCCATCATTTAAAGATGTTCCTCTTGCCCACTACAATTACTTCTATCATCTTTAGAGCTAAATGTTTGCTACTAGCAAGCACAGGCTGGGAAGCAAATGGAGGAACACATCATTCTCTTCATTTGGCAAAGTTCTGCAACTCCAGTGGGAAAAAAATAAATCTGAACTGCCTCATGCAGAAGTGTCACTTTCTTTGCTGGAACAAAGTCATGGCAGTGAGTGGTGTTGCTTCAGCAGAGGACTTGTCTGAAACTTGCTTTGCAGTTTTCTATTGATACTGCCACACGTGTTCGCAAAGATTCTTGAATCTCAGGTTTTAAGTTTTCTTAGTAATCCTGCTCATCTGCTGAATTGTGGTAATGCTTTGCTTCATAATTTTAACTCTGCCCTAAGGAATATGCTCTGGTTTCTTATAGTAATAGCCAATAATTGTAACAGATTTATTTGCTATATGGAATATTGGTAAGAATATCTGAAGCATTCTGGGGTATTTTAGAGTTTTCTGCTTTTTGTGTGATTCGTAAAGCATGTGTTGCACATATTTTGTGAATCAGGAATGTGTTGTCAGCTATCTCCAGTGGCCTGTGCAGCGTGAGATACAGTTTTTATATTGCTTCCAGTGTATTAAAACACTTGTTACTGACAAAGTACCTTTCAGCCCTGTATGTTTACTTCTTTGCAGGGTCACTACTGAGATTGAGAGTGTGAGGAAATACTGACCTAAATACTGAGAGATTCCTCCCTAGCTGAAAGACATTCTGCAGGACCTGCTTTCAGGTGCTTTTGTTCATCTGACTATGCCTTACCATTTATCTCTCTTTCTTTCAGCTGTCGGACAAGCAACAGAAAGAGTTTGATCGTAACATCCAGCACGTCTCCAACTCTCCCGCGACCACATTCCCCTCTTCATGGACATGCAGGTAACTCCCTAGGACTGCTTTACCTGGGTATCATTAGGAAAAATGTCAGTGTTCCGTGTAGTGAGTTGGAACATACTGATACTCTACATCAAAACATGCTCTTTGAAACTTATTCTGACTATAGTTTTTTACCTTTTCTAACTTATAAGAGGGTCCTTGTAGTTTCAAAATAAATATTTTATCTCCTCATCTGTTCTGCGCTTTGTAGTTCACTACCATATCCATCCTCAACTCTTTCTGGGGGATTCAGTCCTCTTGCGTCCTGCAAAAGAACCTGAGATGGAGAACGAAGTAAGATAAAATAAAATACATATATCTAAGTAAATATCTTGTTTTGAGTCTCCTAGCAAGGTTAATTTGTGCCAGTGATTTAACTGCAGTTCTCATGAGAAGAAACATCCTGCTTGTTTCTGTATGCCTCCGGCAGCCTGTCAGCTGTGCAGTGTGCCATCTTATGGTCTCTATCTGCTACTTAGAGCAACGTGAGATGGTTAGGATTCTTTTCTTTTTTTACATTACTGCCAGTTTTACCATGGCAGCAACTGGTAAATGCTCATTTCAGAGCAAATGGGCAACTGCTTGTTAGTCATCGAGGTAAAGCGTGTGGAGATGTTCTTTCTATAGAAAAAGAAAGAATGATTGTTCAGCCTGCAGTAACTATGGATTTTCAGAAAGGGTCATGCATGCAGATTCAACAGCTTGCCTGAACAGCATGTATCCTTGATGTTTTTATTGCTGAGGGAGGTAGGTGATGTGTGACTACATTGTTTTCGATATTTCAAAATGCCAGAGAAGACAGTTGGGCTTCAGGTATGGCCCTAATGGGCACCAGTCAGTAGCATGAAACAGCCTGAACATTTGTGGCACATCATCCACAATGGAGCCTGTCTGGAAGCACAGCGCTGTGGCATGTAAGACAAGTAACTGTTGTTTTCAGTACAATCAGACTTTCCTCCTCCTACATGGCAGTATGCTCTGTAAATACTTTCTGGAGATTGAAACTAAGGAAATGCTGAGAAAGAACAGCAAATCGATAGTAGCTCACCTAGAAGGAGCCATGTGCTTCTGTTTGCAGAGCATTGCATCTCGAGAGGTGACATCCAGCCTGCTGAAAGGAAAAACAAGACCAAAGTTATTGTTCAGGGATGCATGTGAAAGCCTCAACGACTCTTAAGTTTTCATAAAAATCTGACCTATTTGCTTGGGATGCTATAAAGCCCAGTCACGGAAGGCTAGGACGTTACTTTAATGACATTGGTTTTTTTAAATGACCCATGTTTTTCAAATTAAAATGTTAACAATATCTTAACAGTGGTATATTAAATCAATTTTCTTTTTGCTTCAGCATCTCAGATAAAATGCAGGGTGAAAAATTTGCATAGGGCAATTCCCTTTCACTTCCAACTCTCCTGGTTCTGTTGTGTGTGATTATGATAGTGATAGCTTTGTAAAATTTGGTTTCAACAAGGCGTTTTTCTTGGCAGAGATTCTCCACTTAGTTACATTGTGCTCTTTACTTTGTTCTTAGAGTTGATATATATGTTGGATTTACCAAATTCTAAATTAGCTGTACAAGCCTTTAACTGAAGTGATAGAGAATGATGCTCCTCAGAATATGAAAGAAATGTCCTTGCTTGGCAGATTGCAACAAGATGTTGACATGATCGTGCCTGAAAAACAAATGCAGAAATGTTCACAATGGAAACATTTATGTTTTCTTTTCTTTTTATTTGCTTTTCTCCTCTGTCTATTTAAAAAATGAAAAATTGCTCTTACTGGTTTTGATGCTGTCTCAGGCTTTACAAGATTATCTTTTAGTAGAAGTATGCGAGTGTCTTCTAGAAACAGGAGTAGCTAATCAGTGGTATGCCATCTTTCTTCAGCAGTAATTGTCAAATATTTCCGTTTTTTGTTCTGATGTTGCATATGGAATTTAGAACTATTAATTAAAAGGACATCCTCTGTGACGTCCAAGAGTAGCCAGTAGACCACAGGAAGATAAATTACGTGTAATTTGAGTTCTCTATCAGTACTATATTTAGGAATCTTCCCTGGGAAAAATAATTTATTCAAGAGACAAAAGTAGGTGAAATTTAGAGTAGAGTCACAAATATTTTCTTAAGAAATATCATATATGAGATGTGAATTTGAGAACAGGCTGTGATATTTGTTTGGTATTTGAACAGAATCTACCAATCTGTTTGTTCAGGCACATACACTGATAAGTTACGAAGAAATGCTGGAGCCTCTCCCTGGTCTCTTTTGTCTTGAACGCACTCTTCTTAATGCCCATTCTGAACCTCTCTTATGAATCTAAGGAACAGCAAGCATGCAAAGAAATCAGAGACGCTTTCTAAAATGTTTCTGTTCAGAAACCACTCTGACGTCAATTCCTGCATGGCAGTAGCCTCAGGAGTTATTCTTCTATATGTAAGGTGAAAGTCAGTGGGTGTGATATAGCATGGTTGACTGTCCATCAGGCAAACCTGCCTCCTAATGAACACTGATCCAGGCAGATATACTTAGTATCTGAAACAGCATCCGGATAAGATGCCAGGCAATTTCATATGCCAGGTTATTTCGTATGAAATAACGTTTTCCAAAATGAGCTGGGACCTTGGTATAGAGAGCTACAGCTTGTTAACTTCATGGGAAAGTCACTCTGCTTGTTTACTTTCCCAAACTTGAAGTGCTCAGTTTTAGGAATACAGGTTTGAAAATTTTCCCTTTATTCTGAATTATTTTTCTTTCAAAATCAGAGGAAAAAAGGTATACACATATGTTCCTTACATTTGTTTGTATTTCTTTGAGTCCATTTTTTAGAATCTGAAAATTACAGAGAGGTTACATCATGAGGTTGATTACTAAGTTACCATTATATTATATTTTAAAATGAAAAGCATAAAATCAATCAAAGAAGCAACATCATCTTTATAATTCAGTAGGAAAGAGATAGGTTCTTACAGCTGGATAATTGAAGTTCAGGCTATTTTAAAATTTACTCTCCACAACTGTAAGGTAGCCAGGTTGCTTGCTGGCTTCCAGTGGAGACACTTGTCATGGCTGGGACCTTTGTCCTGCTCCCATCTGTAATGGCAGGTGGAGGGAGCTGCTCGTAGGCAGCAGTGTGGTACTGAATTAAATTATTCTGCTCTTACACTGCAAGTTCGGTTCCACCTTCTGGCAGAAAAATGGCTGTTACTAAGGTCTCTATTTATTTATTATTTTTAGAGTGGGCAGAGTGTGTAACACGCCACTCTAGATCCTGTCCTGGTTATCAAAGCTGCGGTTCATCAGCATTTCGTGTGTGTGATCCTTGATCATGTGAGAGTGCCACGGCATTCACTATATATGAGACAGGTGGTACACAGGGTGCTTAAACTTTTTTGGTGATTTTAAGATTTGTGTGTGCTGGAAGGCAGCTAATCCTGTAGCATCCAATAAGATCTTTCTTTAGCTGCTTGTGTTAATATTCAGCACAAAGTTAGTATATCCTACATAGAAACCACAACAACTTTGTATTTTGTATTTATTTATTTTTACTAATCTCAGAAGCAGGTTTTACAAAATGATTCTAGTGTGAATTTTTGGACTCATTACCTATCTGATGAATGTCGTGTTTGTAGATGATAGCTGAGATTTTCACCTACCTATTGCCCATAAGGTCGGGTTTTGTATTTTGAGGGTAGCGGATGTACAAATGCTTTAGCTGCATCCTTCTTCCTGTGTCCGGAAAATTGAAAGGTTCATGCCTGAATTATTAACGTTCATGTAAGTGTGTTGACTTACCTAATGGGCAATCATTCTGTGTAACAGCTTCCCTTGAGACAAGAGTTGTTTCAGGTTCAGTAGTAGCCAACTATAACCCTTGAGCAACAGGGGAATTTACCTTTGCTAACAGAATAAATAGGGTTTCGATCAGCCTTGGTGAATGAGACCATTGCACTAAGGCTTCTCTTATTAAAATTCCTTCAACTAGAGCAGATGCAGCAGTACTGGGAAATTTTAGGGAAAGTAGTAATTCCCCTTCTCCCTGTTGTTGTTTTAAAAGCTTCACCCAGACTTGAATTGAGTAGAAAAACTAATTGCTTTTCATTTTAAAAGTAGAAGCAACTCACAGGGGATCTAATTAAAATTCCAGTGTCTGGAAGGAAATATGCCATATAAATCCGAAAAAGTAGTTGCTTAAAAATTAGTAGTATCTCCGTACCAGATTGTGCAGGCTCAGAAGAGTTCGAACGCCCACATACTTAATTTCAAAATTTAAAAACTGTCATTACCCAATTTTCTCAGTTATTCTGAAATCCTATTTTGATAATAATCTGGAAAGTTTACAAAAGTTTGATGAAGATATAAAAAGGCAATGACAGTTCATTGCTTGTTTATAACAGCATTGGGCAATGGGCTTTTTATTCAAAAGGATCATCTTGACACAGTAGGGTTCATCGGCAGTAAAGCATGAAAAATGGGAAGGCAAAGACCAGGGTTCCCACCAAAACTGGCAGCCTTCCTTGCGTTGTTAGAAGATCTACATAACCATGGAAAGGACTCGCTCCTGCTGCATTTCCTCCTGATCTAAAATGCCCCTTCTGCTTTCTGCTAGCAAGTAAATGGTGACCCTGACTCTAGCCATGTACTGTTACCAGGACATGTGTGTTTATGCACCACTGAGTTGTTCAGTTTGTGGCTATCGTAGCCTTCTTCCAGCTTTCTTGTAAGCTTGCATTGCCATCTAGACTGTTGAACCACTCAGTCTTCTCTTAATTCAAAAGCAGCATAATGTCTGTTTTTCCACTGTCACCATAAGAATTAAAATGAGTACAAGCTTAATAAATGAAGCACCAAAAATCATCTAGTTATTGATTTCTGGTCACTCTAAGCCCTTCACACTTGGGATATGCTGGGAATGGGTTAAATGGTATCCAGTTTTGGGTGAAGACTTGCATTGTGTTGTATTACACTGTGAACTCGTTGTTAGTTCTTAACTAACAATACAAAAGAAAACCAAGCCAAAGGAAAACAAACCTGTTGCTCAAACTCTTTGTTTTTAATTTAGTTTGCTCTTGATGAAACAGATTGTGGAGTGGTCTGGAATTCACTTACCTCTCCAGTTCTCTCATCACCCCTTGACACATGTTAGATCAGCCTGGGGCTGCTTTAATCTCAACCAGCTGCTATTTTTCCCCTGGTAGACTTGTAGACCAGACGGAGTTTGCTGGCCTGTGCTGCCCTGTGGCCCTCCTCATACCCCAGAAGGTATCAGCTTGTTCTCCCTCTCCTCCTCCCTACCTGCCCAAGCACGCATGCCAGGTGTGCACACACCTTGCTCACAAGAAGTTGTGGAGAGATGCTACTGCAGATTTTTGTGAACCATTTGTACAGCTGAAGTGTGAGTGAATGTTACCTTCAGCTGAGCACAGTGCTTAGATGCCATTTCTGCTCAACATAACAGTTAAGCTGTATGTAACTTTGGTTGAAATTAACGCAACTTAATTATAAGCTTCAGTACAGTGCTGGATGGGACCGTAACCTCACAAACAGTGCTGTCTTGCAGGGGTGAGCTGGGCACCTAGTACTTCTCCCGAAACAGAGACAGGTCCTTTGCAGGTGGCTCATCATTGATGTTTGATTTTTCAACATGACTTTTAAAATAAATCCGTTTTATATGGGATCTAAATTTGAAAACATTTCTGATTACCACAGTTATGTACCTTGCAGTGTATTGCTTGTCCAGTATTTATTTAGTTTTCCTGCTCTTATTTTACTGTCTGTGCACAAAGGAGTTGCTGTTGGCAAATGTTTACTATGTATAGTTTCTCTTTTGTGCTTGTATTAAGAATCTGAAAGAGCAAACCACTTAAGAATATGCCTGATGATAGAAAGCACACTCGCTGACATGAAGCTTCTAATTCATCCATAACTTTCAAAGGTTTCTGCAGTTAGTCTGTAAATGATTCTGCCTTTCAGAAGGGCTTTCTATGAAATGGTGCTTTTTACTTTGAAATAAAATGCATTGCGATATACTGCTTACCAACCATATGCTTACACATCATATGACAAAGCCCAGAAAAAGTATTCTTGTGCCAAGAGAAAATTAAGTGTTATTTTTTCCTTGCTGTATAAATTCACTGGAACTTTCATTTTCATGGTAGAAGTTTTATTTCAGAAAACTGGTAGTTAGGGTGAATGCTGATAGGTTATAGCCTGATCATCTTACCATGTGTAATAGTCCTTTCATTCTCATGTGCAGTTCCTTTGGTATGTTTTTTTTTTTCCTCAGTTGAATTTTGCATTCGGCCTTGGCATACATTGTGAAGAAATACTTCTTACTATTTATTATTCCTGAAACTGTCATCAATGTCATTTCTAACTCAGGTTTTTCATTGAGAAATGTTAGGAAAAGCTTGTATATAGAAATTATTGCAAAATATTAAAAGACTATATTGTGTATGTGTGATACATTACTTGTCTGAAAGTAAGAGAACATACACCTTAAATTATTTTAAAAAGAGGGAAAATACTGATACATCCATATCAGGACATTTCTTTAGCAAACTAATGCTCAAATGATCACGTACTCAAAGCTCCATATTTTCAGTTATTTGTGACTACAACTTGCAGTTGAAAGTCATTCTGCACAGTGGAAACTTACTCTGTTTGTTGCAAACGTGAATGACATGTTTTTGGTTTGTTTTTTTTTGTTGGGTTTTTTTTGGTTGTTGTTTTTGGTTTGGTTTTTTTTGTTTGTTTTTGTTTTTTTTTTTTTACTTTCTCAAACAGGTAGCAGCCCTTTGGACAGTCCCAGGAACTTCTCTCCAAATGCACCTGCTCATTTTTCCTTTGTTCCTGCCCGAAGGTAAGGCAGGATCTATTCTCTTTGGACTGGCAAGCAAACAGTCTATACGCTTTTATTTAGAAATGTCCTATGGGTTAGAAGTTTTTTGATTGTGTTTTGCTTTCTCTGATGTTTCCTATTTTATTTTATTTTATTTTATTTTGGTTTAGCTCTTGGCAGCACCCAGAATGTATTAGGTGCTTTTCAGACCTAGAAGAAGATACAGTCAATTAAGTAGTCAGTACTGCCTAAGGAGGAGGCAACGTTCTCCCAGAAGGGTGCCATGTAGGGCATGTGATGTGACAAATAATTTAGTCATAATGACAATAAAACCAGTTATGATTAGGATAATCGTATCTTGGTTGTGATCCTAGATGATGTTCTCACTGAATAACTGAGGTGTGTTCAAAGTATACCGATCTTCTTTGCTATGTCTAGCACAAAGACATAAACATACCTAAAATTAGGCGTGCACAACTGTGTGTGCGTTCATTCACTGCCTTCTGACTGGTAGCAACTTTTTAGTTTTCTCTACTGTCTTGGGCATTAGTGTCAAGAGTACAGTATTGCTCTAATGAGAATAATAACTGATAATTGAAATTGCAAGTCTACAAGACCTCTAGAAGAGCACCATGTGAAGCTATTGTCTGTCCTGCAGCGAATGCTAGACAAATGCTGGTCATGCTATATATCAAACTGGTGGAAAGAAATCTGATACTATAGTGATGAATTTAGTGTAAGGAATTGCACAGAAAAAATGAAGACAGCTGGGAGAAGCAGACAAATGGTGTATTGAATGTTGTATCCCAGCAGGTAGGCAGAAATGGATAATGATACAGAAAGTTCAGTTTTGTGGAGAAATAAAGAACAGGGAAAAGAAGAGACATCCCAAGCAGGATTTGGGCATAACTCAAGTGTGGGGAAGATATTTTGGATTTGCTAAACTCTGCCTCAGCTGAAAAAAACCAATCTGTGTTTAAAATGATCTGAGAATGGGAAACGTGTGATCATCCTGAGAGGAAGTAAGTTTTCTGAGAACGACAGATTTAGCTTGATGACTAGTGAGAAAAAGGATAGTTCTCAAAACTTCAAAGAGAATAAAGGGTTAGGATTTGATGAAATAAGGTACACCCTTTATCTGAATGGCAGGTAAATCCTGGAGCGTTTCACCATTGAGGTGATTTGGTAGAAGACCTGGTGTCCTTGAATACTGTTTGAAGTTGACTGTGGTCTTCAGGTCTTATGTAAGAAAAAACACACTAGCGTGTGAAATGTGACAGACTGGATATGTATTTTCCTGTTGCCTCAGAGGGAAAAATTAGTGTTTTACTTGCTGGTAAAACAATTCAGATGGACTCATGGCATCCACCTTTTTTTTTAAAGCGGTATCTGAGCCTGATCTGTGTGTATTCAGTAAGGACTGTTGAAGTCAACTGAATTTTTACCAGTTTTCACAGTACCTAGAGTTCTGGACCCTGGAACACAGGAGGAAAGTTGCAGCTGAAACCATTGTCAAAACTTAACATAATTTTTCAACGTCATGTTTCAACTTGATGTTTCACTATCCTTGCTTTCTAAAATTGTGAGCAGCAAATAAATGTTTTAATAATAAAACTCTGAAGAGTGCCCTTTCATACTTTTCCACTTCTTAAATCTCATTTTTAAAGAAAGATTAAGCCTGTCCTATCAAATACTGTGGTTCATTTTACAGTATGTGTGTTGCTCTCTATACTTTTGCTGTCATTGAATGAACACTTAAGCACAGCTTGTTTTAGAAACTTGTTTCTATTTTCTACTTGCATTACACCCTGAATAGCTATGCCAGCAGTACCAATACATTTTTATTAGATTATCACATAGTGGTATCAGAATAACTTCTATATGATGGTACTAAGTAATTGCAAGAGTGGTGCTCTGTTACCCCAGACAAATGGATATTTCACTGTACCCTTTTGATTGGCATTGCATGAGTCTTAAGAGATAGTTCTTACCTGATTTCCTTCTGTTGCCATCACAGAAATTATTTGTTGCTGATTTTCTGCCTTTTATATTTGGTATAATATCTTCATTTATTATCCTGTTTGGACATTATTTGTGATTTCCATTCTTTCATTATGCTCTGTGATGAGTAGATTCTTGGGACAGAGTAGGAAACACATTTGGAAAACTTGTTTTATTGTAAAGCCAATTTCACTACAATATAGCGCAAGATTTTCCTTAGTTTGATGGTGGTTGATCATAGATCCCTTGTTAGACACCCTTTCAATGATTGTGTCATAGCCACAAAGTTAACATGTTCAGGAATCCTCCTGTTTGAACAAGGAAATGTATGGTTAATTCTGTCCATATTCACTAAAACTGATCTTTGAGGAATACCAGTAACACAAGATGAGGGTTTTATCAGAAATCACATGTGCATCTTTTACCTCTCCCTCTCTCATTATCATTGTACAATTTCTTCCATACAGCCACGGACACAGAGCAGACAGGTAATGTGTATCGTATTGCTGCTGTTTGCGTGTGTGTATGAACTATGCTTCTGTGCAGCTGAGCCTGTGTCCCTAACAAGTTCATACTGTAATAACCCCATTTAGGCATTCAGCTTCTATTCTTTGGTAATCAAAACAGGAAATCTGTGCATTTTAGCTTAAAAAGATAAACAGGTAGTGCTCTGGAGAAGATATGTTGTTCTTCTAGCACCTTCTTGTTTTGAAATTGATCTACTCTTCATTGAGTAGCATTTAGCTGCCATAAAAATACCTTCTTAGTTAAAATGTCATTTTTAAGGCAAAATTTGTTGTTCACATGTTTTTATTGTGCTAGCAAAGGTTCCATAATAAATAAAAGACCTAAAAATTTATTTCCAAGTATCTTTTCCTGAAGCAATATTGTGTAACATCTCTCTAAAAATATGTTTATTAACAAAACACTGAAGTAACTTTGAAATGTTTTGCATAAATGAAGGAGGAATTTTCTTTTAAAGTCTTCTTCCCATTGCCTTTGATTTGGAAGATTTCTACTTGTCCCACTTCCTTCTGCTAGAATAGAGCTGATATGCATTGTCCTGACTGCTTAGCACATTGCTTGCCTAGATTGCATCAGCAGAAAATAGCCCAAGCATGAAGAGGTGTCCTGTAATTTTCTAATGGAGAAAGACTTTTTTGGTTAACTTTGTCAGAATTAAAATTCTGAAGTAATTTCATTAAACAGTTTAGGCAACTCATTATTTTGCTTTCCTTTTGCAAAAAATGAGTGACCTGTGCATTCCTGTCTACTGTTTGAGAAGTCAGGAACAGACTGTCTTGCTTTGGGACTGAGGGCCCAAACTGAGGTTGAAGCATTGACCTAAATATTTCCCCAGTACCCCTGTATGTTACAAGAAACTGAATGAAGATCGTTGAAGTTTGGTATCCTGTCACTGACCCCATCATGCAGAGACTTTGTAATGCTGACATTTGTTGTTTTTCAGGGTTAAGAAAGGAATTTAATTTCTCTTGAAATTTTTTGAGATTGTTCTTTTACATGTAATTGTCTTGCCAAAGAAAACATCACCTGTGGCTAAATGGGGTTTAGCTATAACATACGCATGCAATAGAAATCTGCATTACAGCTTGATTATTTTTTTTTTAATGCATGAAGCATGAGTCTTTTTAAAAACTCTCTTGACATAATATTCTTTCAGTGACGTAGAACAGTGAGTTTATTTCCCTCTTGTTCTAAGATAGGTGGCAAAGAAGAGTGGTGTGTATCAGTACCTGAAAATAAAAGGAACTAGAACTGGAAAAAATATAAACAGGCGTTTATGCCTGGGTGTGCACTGAACTTTTTTCTGAAGATGAGGCTTCATGGGTGTGGATAGTGGGATGAGAAATATTACTGTGAAGGTGATAACAGTTGAGTTTTTAAGAAGCACAATTTCAGACCTGTATGAAACATCCTATTTTATAATGCACTTGCATAAATGTACTGTATCTACGTGTACCAAAAAAAACCCAAATCTTTCCAAAGTAAGTTAGAACGATGAACTATTCTAATTCAGCTTCACTTTATGACCAGTTACTGATAATCTGCCGTAATAAAAGAAACAAGCAAATGGAAACTGATGTGAGGAAGAGACTTATTTAACATTCATCCCGTCATACAACAGGTCACGTTTGTCTATTATAGGACACAAAATGCATATGAGACTGGAATGAAATTAGAGGCAGAAAAAGCATTGCGAGACTGAGCTGAATGTAGTTCAGTTTCCATCCTCACCAAGGCAGGTTTTGCGGGGAGAAGAGGGTTTCAGGGAGGGCAACACTGATTCTTCTCAAAGCAGTTGTACAGTTCCTCAGTTTTGGCGCTGGTGAAACAAGACCCTTTCTGCAATATCTCCAGGATGTTTTGGCTATTTTCCCCGAGGGTCACGTTTCTTTTCTTACGATAGGGAAATAACTAATAATGTTGTATTGACTGGAGGAGAAAGAGACCCTAGGTGAGATTTCTGTGATTTCTGTCTCCTCTGTATTTCGAGTGGACCCCTCAGCTCTGTTCAGATCTACTGTAGTGGATTTAATTCACTAGCTGTGTCAGGCAATGTGCTAGGCAGAATGCCTTCTGACTACGTAAACAAACGAATCTGCTTTCAGTTGATTCTTGATCTAATATGATTTTTTTTCCTCAATTTTAAACTGTATTTGGAAGACAAGGAACTGCATAAGTAATTATCTTAGGCATGACTGTCTTTTTCACAGAAGTTTGAAATGCATTGATTTCATTTGTGTGTTTTAGAAACTCCAATTTTTGCACAACTGGTAACATTTACAAAGCATCTACTTAATGCAGGAATCTGATGCCCATTTGCTTTATCTTTTCAAGGTCACTTACTTCTGCTTTTAAAACTTACCCTAGCTGCTTTTTCACAAAGGTCATTGTAAATAGGATACCTGATTTATCTGAATAACTGGAGACTTTAATAAAAATGTGATCTTAAGAGATTTGGGGGGTGTGGGGGGGAAATGTTTATTTCCCCCAAGAATTAGCCACAATATATCCCTGACAGTAATTTCCCTTACTACTTTTCCCCAGAACGGATGGACGCCGCTGGTCCTTGGCCTCCCTTCCTTCATCTGGATATGGAACAAACACTCCCAGTTCAACAGTTTCAGTAAGTGGCATAGACTTTTCCAAGCAATTCAGTTTGTACAAACACACCCTAACAAACCAGCTTCTGAGTCTTTACTAAAATATCTGATCTTTCTTCATTGTTTTGCTAACATTATTTAATATACTAATTATTTTAAAAATTTTTTTAATTATTGGTTCTGCTGCTTTTTCCTCCATTTCCCAGCTCCTATCATCTTGCACTTTGCCTTTAGCATTGGTGAAATCCCAGTGCAGCACTTGGCTCGGCTGATCAGTTGAGAAGCACAATGTCTCAGAAGTGGCAGGACTCTTAAGAGATTGTGCATAATTACTAGCCAGCTCTCCGCTTTTTTATAACTGGGAAATGAAATTCTTGTCTGCTTTCAAGTTCTTAGTATGAAACCCTCCGCTATCAGGCTAGCAGAAAGAAAAACTGGTAATCCACATCTGTTACTCAACTCCAATAATTTGAACCTCCTAATAAAGCTTTTCAGTTCTTACACATCATTAGAAAGGCTGGCTGCAGTTTGCTTGAGTTCTGTGCTTTCAAAAGGCTAGTATGTCATTAATACCAGTAAAGTAGCAGCACCGTGTTAACCCTTATAACTCTCAGGTACTTCACAGAATTAATCTTGTTCTTAGTTTATGCAAACTAGATGTTGTGGTTATCCACATAACAACCTTGCAAAGCCAAGCACAGAAAAATTAGAAATATTAAGGCTACCTGTACAGACTTAATGTAACACGCTTTTGTATGTGTGTTATGGTGAGTGTCTTCAACTGTGTGGCCACGTATCACTGCCTCTTTCCGTAATACTTCTACTGATCATTTTGGGTTTTATGTACTATTTAGAGTTACGTTCCTAATAATTGTAATACCTGCATTTAATTAGGACTTAATACTCCATGTTATGCAAATCTTACACTGAATGCAGTATCGTTGTTTTCCTTTCTAGTGCCTCTCAAGCACAAATTTATCATCACAGTTCCTTAGAAAGTGAGTGTTAAATTCAGTCTATATAGCAAGAGAAGAAATCAGGGTCAAAAGTTTCTTTTTAGTATAAATTGATTCGATTAAAATTTGATTTTGCAATGTTAATCTTATCTCTATAGCTTCGTATGTTCAGATATGTTCCTGCAGACTCAAGTTTGAACATTTTTCACAATTTGTTATCTTTTGTCCTGGAAGACAGTTGGTTTTTTGTTGTTGTTGTTGTTATTGGGTTTGGGTTTTTTTTGTCTCCTTCAAAGGCAAGTGACTTGATTTCAGTCTCCTTTGGGAGAAGTCTTTGTGTGTGTATATACAGGTATATGGGCAGGAGCACGGAAAAATGTGGGAGAAGATTTTCATTATTGACATGAAAAAGATGCCCCTGGTTTCACTGCCAAGCAGTATTGTATATTCAAGCACCTAGGAGCAGCTGTTAAAACGGAGCTCTGCTTTTGCCTTTACAGTCTTAGGTTAAATCTTTATGGGCATAAACCATGGCTAATTCTTTTTCTGGGTACAAGCTATGAGAGCATGGAGCAAGTACAGTTCCTTTCTGTATGGGTCATATCCAAATAGTTTGATCGTTGGTGGTCACTGTGAGAGCTTCCAAGATGCCTGTGAAGATGACACTTTGGAGACCAAACTGCCTGCAGTGTGTAAGTCCTTCTCACCTGCAGGTCCTATCAGTCGTTTTTCAGCAGTTTATAGTTTGACCAGCCTTTGGGTAGATGTCCAGAGAGAGAGGAAAACTAACAACAACAACAACAACAATCTGTTGGAATTATCAGACCTTGCTTTGAAATAGGGACATTAAAGCTATTTTTAGAATGTTCTCAGTTTTCTGACATGGGAAGCAAAACATATTTGTCTCTTGTCATGTTCCCAGAAGTAGCTAGATCATTTTGATTGACATTTTTCCAGAAAAAAAAACCAGCCCACCAACCCAACAAATCTAAGATAGACTTGTCACACCAGTTCAAATTGTGTAAGTATTTTAAGTATTGTAAGCAACAGAAAACAGGGTGGTATAATGAGAAGCATGAAGTGATGGTCATATGTAGATCTAAATTCACCTTTCTGCAGGAAATAGATTAAAACCTATAATTCTAAGACTTTTTTTTTTTTCTAAATGGGTGAGTCTCTCATCTTTTGTCCTTTTGCTGGTCCAGCGTTACAATCTCAGAAAGACATTGAAGTGGGCTGTTTAGTAAGTAGTGATGCAATTCTTGGAGCTATTAAACTTAGTATTACATTTCTAAGCCAATCCTGCTTACTATTTGTCAATGACAATACTATTATTGTAGTATTTCATAGATTAGAATTACTTTGAATTGATCTGAATAACACCTCTTAAGTTGATAAAAGCAGTATTATTCCTGCATAGACTTTAAAACTGAAGTAGGAAGTAGTCAAGGGGCTTGTCAGAAGGGCAGAATGAATTAATGCCGGAGCTGCAAATATAACAGAATTTTGGGCTTCTGTTTTGTGTAATCAGTCCGCAAGATTACATTTCTTTTTGAAGCAAGATAGGAAGCAAGCCAGTAGACCTTCTTTCTGGTGTACGTATCAGTAGGAAATGAAATATCAAGACGAAGAGCATCAGTTCTGTATTCTACTGACGTGAGTTTCTGTACGGCAGTTAGAGCTGACCTGCATCTCTGTGGTCATAAATCAGCTGCTCTACCAACCAACCAACTGAACAAACCAAGACATTTACCTAGTCTAAGGTCAGTGGAAACCTGTAGGTTCTGCTTTATTTTTTGTTTCCAAATCAGGGATGACGCTTTAAAAAATACACGTTTACCCTTTTCATACAAATCATGAAGACCAGATATATGTCATCAGACCAACACTGAAAACGCTGGAGAAGACCTTCTTTCAAGTTAGATGAATATAGAACAGTCAGTTGAATGGGCCTATATACAATTATTTTTAAACATCTAATCTACTATGCATTTTCTAGATGCAGAGTTAATATATAAGCTACTGTGGTATTAGGTTGATTTTTTTTACTGGATAAGAGTTGGCTAATTCTGCATCTGTAATTAAGACACCAGCGGGATGTTTGTATTAGTCTGCTGCAAATATTGAATACAGTGATGTGATTACTTAAAAATCAATGCTTCAGAAGTGTTTCAGTTCACTTTCACGCTTTTTCATTGAAAGGTTGTATGCCTTAAGACTGCCAGAGAAGCCCTTGGCAGAGGAAAGTCCATTTCTCATCATGGTCTTTTTCTTCAGGGCTTTCTCTTATTATTTTCTGGAATTACAAACTTTGTGATCTGATTGCTTTTAAGGAGAGAAAGTGGAGGGAGGATTTTGTTGGGTCATCCGTGAGTTGACTAACTGCTTCCCCAGTGATTTTGCTGTTCGGAGACATAAAGTCTTTAATGCTTTTTTTAGACTTACCAGTTTTGATTTTTTTTTTCTAACTCTCGTAACTAGCTAATCTTTCTTAATGTGGTAGTTTTAGTTTAATTTTGTTTTGAATAAGACATGTATTTGTAATGCCAGAACTTGAGTACCTGCGAATGCAGGTTTGTAAGACACTGTCTTCAGTACTTCCTGCTCTATTGCAGGATTTGTGTTACTCATCATGAACGGGATGTCAACTGATGTGTACCTTTTCTTTGAAAAGTGTTGCTGTTTTTTCATAGGCAGGTACTTCTTCCTGCTCCTTGTATTGTGTGAGACACAAAGAAAGACATCAAAGAAAGCTCTGAAAAATCAAACAGGGCTTGCATAATTCTATACTACAGGGATTTTCTGTACTTGACATGAGCAGTGTGCACAGCAGAACAGCTGTAGGCGAAGGGGCTATCAAATAACCCAGACTCTCCATCTTGGCTTCAGTGTGGATTAGACCAGTGTAAGCTGATACACCATCTGGATAATCATCACTGTGTGGACACTGTGCTGGAGATGACTTCCCAACATGATCCCTGCACCTAGACCTGCCTGAAGGAAAACACTGGAAGTGGTGGCTTCAAGTTCCAGCCATACTTGGGGAGTTTGTGCATGTCCCAAGGCTTTCAGGGGGGTTCTTTTCTGTAAATACCTCTGCAGTGCAGGGGGAATGGATCCGGGGTCTGGAGCCAATTATATTTTTACCAAAGAATATGATCTTTAGGTTTATAAGTGCTCACATTCAGATCTCCATCTCAGTCTTGGCTAGAATTCTCCAGATAAGACTATGCTAGGATCTGCAACAATCTGCTTAGTTTTAATTCAGTTCAAGTGTAGCTGTTACCTTCTCGACAAATTTGGATGTACCTGTTTTAGGTGATTTCAGAGTATTTTCTCTTTGCTATCAGCATTACAAACATGCAGGACTCCGTGAAAAGCCTTGTGAGCGTTTGGCCTTCATTGCTTGGCCATACTTCTTAGCTTTCTTTTCCAAAAACCATCAACTGCAAGTAAGTTGAGAAAAGCACGCTAGGTGAGTTAAAGCTTTGGTCATACATGTTGTATCATATGTAATTCCCTCCAGCCAGTACCTCTGGTACTAGGATGCAGTGCTTACCAGTTTGAGTGAGGGTCATTGTAGCAAAAGGCAAAGTTTTTCCACTGGAACATTATGTAATTAATTTCATCAGATCAATAAGGAGCCTTGGAACTTAGATTAAGGAAGATGGTTTTAATAAGGCCCACTGGTGTTATTCAGTGCTATTCTGGTTATTCAGCATTTTCCCCCTTGGTTTTTAAGGAGGATTTTTAATTTGTCCTTACATATTTTCTTGCTTTTGCAAAATGGAAAGGGGCATTGAAAAATCACACAAGAAGAAATGTATTCATTAGTTGACCTACAGCTTTTTCCCCTGGAACATCCAGCATTTGATGTTATTAACACTTCACACGAACATTTGTTTTAATCTCAGGTTTCTTGAGGTTCAAGAAGTAAAACAGTTTCCTGTCTATCATTATCATAGGATGTGTGTCATATAAATGCATCAGCTTCTTTAAAGATGAATAAGCTGTTTATAACAAGAAACTCTGCAAAGTCAGCTACTTTCATTTTATTATTGCATACTTGGTTAGAGAAGAAGCCTGATGGGTAAAGGGAGGGACAATTAAAATCCTGACCATTTACAATAGCATTTTCCAATGAGAGCCAATAATCAGCAAAACTCTCATGTCTACACAGCTCCATAGCATTCTGCATGTCAGTGAAACTCCTGAGCTAAGAGAGCATGAGGGAAAAGGAAAGAAAGTTGCTCACCACTCCAGGAACCTCCTTGTCCTTTCCAGAGTAGCACTGGTACTCACGTACCTTCCTTTCTGCATCCTGATAGTAAATTACCTGCATGATCAGATATAATGGTTCCAGAATTGGATGCAGTAGTTCCCTAGCTTTCTCCCAATGTCTTCCTGATCTCACCAGCTTTGTCATTGTACATAAGAGTTGGCTTAGCCTAATGAGAACAATAAAAAGAGGCACCTGGTCTGATAAGTAGCTTTCTTTTCCACTGGAGTGTGCAGTGTCTGGCAGAATCCGTTCCTCTTCCATTCATTAGCTGACCCCTATGCATGCGTTTAGTGCATTTCTTTTCTGTATTTTTTTCTGTACTCAGTCATCATGCTCATCTCAGGAGAAGCTGCACCAGCTGCCCTTTCAGCCCACGGCAGATGAACTTCATTTCCTGACAAAGCATTTCAGTACTGAGAGCATCACTGATGAGGAAGGGCGCCATTCTCCAGCCTTGAGGCCTCGATCTCGCAGTCTCAGGTGAGCTTTAGGTTGTTTATTGAATTTTCAAGATGCTGGACACGTGTATTACATTTCTATGTGTGCTTTCACATCTAAGAATAGTCATTTGTAGTTGTTTTGTTACATGTTTTTGAAATTACTTTAATCAGCATTTAACCCACCTCACCTAATCAGAAAGAATATTTTTTTTTTTACATTTGATGCTGAGGTTTTGGTTTGCAAAATGGTTAGCATAGTCTGCTTTTGTATCTTCACCACCACTCTATGAATGATCCACAAGTGCCTCGGACTAAATCTATAGGATGTAGATTTCCTTTCAGTGAAGTTTCTTCTCAGAATTTTTCTGCACTAATATAAGGAAGTGGTTACTGTCACTGTTAATAACTTTTCCAGCAGTGCTTCTGAAGGGGTATGAAAACTAGAGCAGATGAAGTCAAAACCTTAAATGGAATTGCACCCAAGAGCAATTTTGTAATAGTGCTGAAAACATTTCTCCTGCATTAGCAGTTGAGTGATTTTTACTGTTGTTTCAGAGAACTGGTTGTTCAAAGATAGCTATCCAGAGGTTATTTCCTTGTGCAGTTGATTTTTCCATACTTAAAACCAGAAGCAACTAGAACTTCATAGAATTACAGAATGACTGAGGTTGGAAAGGACCTCTGGAGATCATCTTGTCCAAACCCTTGCTTGAGCAGATTGCCTAGGACCATGTCTAGACAGTTTTTGAATATTTCCGAGGACGGAGATTCCACAAACTGTCTGTGCAATCTTTCTTGCAGGTCTCTTAACATTTATGTGGAATAAATCTACAAACATTTTGTATCGTGGCAAAAGCCTTAAGTTTTACTATGCATTTTAGTGCTGGACCAAGTGAATGAACGTCTAGAGATGCGTGCCTCTAGATGCAGCGTCTTGTGAAAGAAAAAGGATTTCTACAAGCAGGGGACAGGAAGGTGAAGTCTCCCTTCTGTTTCTCATCTGAGAGTGTCAGAGGTGGATGTCACCTTTAAATTAATGGACAAGATTCAGAAATTCTGCCAGCTGGAAATACTGAATCACTGTGCCCAGCTCAGGACCTAGGCTAGGGTTTATAGTAGAAGAAAGTGAAACAGGCCAAAATAACAAAAAAATCCACAGTGAGTATCGTGTCATGGCAGAGCTGGCCTTTCATGATTATTTGTAATTATTTATATGTTCTAAACTTCAGTGCAAGCTGCATGGTAATTGCATATGGATCTACTAAGGGTAGTTACACAGTAATCTACAGGAGCAGGTAAGTACTGTGGGTAGTAGCACACTTAGCCTGTGATCTTTGCAAACTGCCATGTAGTAAAAGACTAGTTACATGATTTGTACTAAGTCCCTTTCAATAATAGGCCTACTTCAGTCCTCTTGATGTCACTCTTAATGCTATCGCTGAGTAGTGTATCTGTAGTAGTACTAATTCTTTATAGATAAGACAACTACTGTAGGTAGACAACACATCACTAAAGTAATTATTGTCCTTTCTAACACAGACATATTACTGTTGGCATAATGAAGTATGTATAAGAAACTCTTGCTAATGCAAGAATGATATAAACAATAAAATGAAGAGCCCAATTTTTTTTTTCTTGTTAATACATATTATCAGCTTGCTGAGAATTTTACCTCTGTGAGCCAATTTAAAAGCAGAATTATCATATAGTAGGTTTATAGTCTGTGACGAGACTAGATTAATTCAGTGTGTCATATAAGTATGTGATTAATCTTCTTCCTTTCTTGAATGCTTTCCTCTAGCTCTCTCTCGTTTTCACTGTGATAATGGCCAGCCTTATTGGTATTCCAAAGCTTAGAATGAAGTAATTTCATTTTTTAAACTTGCTGTGCCTGATTTGTTTTTTATTTTGCTTAGTGCTAGTATTATGATGGTGTGTGACTCTATAGCACCCTTGCCACTACCAAGCATTCATGCTGGCCCTTGCATCTCAAAGGAAAATTGGTATGTCTGTCCAACCCATTGGAGCAATGTTTGCAGGGATAAACACCCTGTTTGACAGAGGGTAGCATGTCCTTTTAAACAAACAAGTACTGAAATATGTGAAGACTAGATCTTATTCACTGCATAGCTTGTTTGTTTATTTGCCCACATGATAGAGTTAGCTCACTTGGTGAGAGGATATTTTTAATTACTTAAAAATTAAAAAATAAAATCTGAGCAGTTAATGTATTGAAAATGAAGCAGGAATTTCCTAAAAATGTAATATTTTAATAAGCATTTAATAGTTTTGTTTGACCACATTTAATGAAAAGGAGATGAACAAAATATATCAGATGTTTTCCTTAATTGGCAGTCACAGCTTTGTAATTTAAAATACTTAATACTTAAATACTCTGATACTTATGACTGATTGCTAACATGTATTCATTTTTCATCCTTTATGACTGCAGCCTTACATCTCTTTTTATGAGAGAGAAGCTGGTATTTTGAGATGTCACTGTCAAATGCTGAGGCTGTTGTTTTTGAGGGTCTCTGTAACCCAAGATTTTTTAGAAGTATCAGCTGATCCTTTTGTGCTCCTAGATAGACAGTATTACCTACATGTAACTTTTGGAAAAATCTGCTTTTTTACTAGAAATTTAACATTTTCTTCTACCTAGCTGCAAATATTCTGTTCATACAGAGCAGTCCTAATGATCAAACTGGGTGAAAAAATTAACAAAGCTTACAGTCGTGGAGGGTCGCATTGGCTGATGTACACTGACAAGTTGGTAGCACCTCCATTGCTTGAGGTATTCTGCCAGGGTGGCTTGAAGATAGTCATCATTTAACTAATCATGCCTTATTTGAAATCCCCCAAATTTCTACACCGAAGAAATGGCACTGGTTCTTTCCCAGCTGCTTTCCTGTGCAGGTGGAAGGAGGTAGCCTGAGACCAACGCTAGAATCCAAAATTGTGACATACTTTTAAAGCTGGTTGCTAAAGCCAGGAGACTGTTCTCTCATCCATCTCCAATGCTCCAGCACTCACATGCTAAATGAAAGAACATATTTCCATGTGACCCACCTGTTTTGGTGCTTACAGTGTGTCTTCAGTAGAAGAGAATATTTCTTACTTGCAGAAGTAGTTCCTAAATATCATCTCTCAACTGTTCTCTTTTTTTGGTAATGACACCTTCAAATCCTTCAGGTTATTGACCAACAGAGAGATGCCTGGGCTACATTAACTTTGTTTAGAACAATCCTGGGCTTTTCCTGAAGATCTTTACTCCCAGGAGTAAAATGCATGGAGAGAGCGAATTCTTGCACTAAACTTGGCATCATTACTCTTTTAAAGTTAGAAAGATGCTGCGCTCCATCTTTCCCTGGTTCTCTTTCCTTGTCATCCTGTAGCGGTTGCTAACTTATGGGCATGGGTGGAGAAGTCAGAGATAAAAGCAGAGTTAACGACTTCTTCAGGAGCTGCCTTTGTGCAGTCACTCAGCCCACCAATCTGCCCATTTTTCTTGATCTCTTTTCATATTTCAGGATAATGTTGTCTAGGGAAAAAGCCTTGAAGATTGCAGCAGTGAATTTTTATATAGTTGAAGTAGATGAGATCATCCTTAATCAAGTGTGCTCCTTCATCTCTTTGCCGGGTAGTGCTTTTTAAATGCAGTCCTCCTGCCTGACTTTCAACATGCTAGATCCTGCCATTAAGAATATACAGAGACAACTCCTAGAAAATGCCAGTTGCCAAAAAAGGCTTCTAAAATAAAATACCTAAGATGGGAAGAAGGAATAGGTGTTGTGAAACCACACCAGTGGCCCACATAGTCCATTTTTATCTTAAAAATTGATCCTGCAGGTTGTGGAGCTCTCTCATCTCACTGCACTTAAGTGTCAGCTTTAACCACTTGAGTAATCTTGGTGATTTCATCACTTCATGCTACTGCTTTCAGAAAGTGCTGTCCGCTGCAAGCTGCGGAGGAACAGGCAGTGCTCCCTGCAGAGCGGGGATTCACGCAGCCACAGATTTGCCAGATGACGATAGTTTTATATTCTGAAGCATAAGGCATCTACTTCTTATGAAAATACATTCTAACTACATTACAGATAATGTTGGTCTTTGTTTTCTCTCTCAAGACAGTGAGTTCTGTGAACTTGATTTTAAAAGGTTCTTCAGAGTGATTGGTTTTAAATTTATTAACTTTTGGTTTCATGGTTTTAAATTTATTAACTTCTGGTTTCACTCGCCATCTTTATGGTTTTCTATTATGAGGGAAACTAGGTACTCTTATTTGCCCTCTGTACTGCTCATTACTTTAACTTTCTAGTGTTTTCTGTCTCAAGCAGTTTCAGTCTTTGTTGGCATGCATAAAAAACCCTGAAGTATTGGAAAAAGCTAGTTGCAGCCCCTGTGTATGTCTGTAGAAAGGACTCATTAGTCTTTACTTTCAAAAAGATTGCAACTGAAATGTATTCCCTTTCCCTTAATGTTCTCTTCATACAACTTTAGCTCTCTAGTTTTAAAATTCCTTATTTTGGCATCTGGCATTTTCTAGGAGTTGTATCTGTATATTCTTAATGGCAGGATCTAGCATGTCAAAATGACAGAAAATTAAAGGCCTCTGGTTTTAATTTTCCTATGGACACTGACTTCAATAATGTGCTGTAAATACATCCTAATTAAACCTTTATGTACAGGGTAAAAGCAGAGGGGAACAAAGTTCTTCTAGCATTTCTGCTTTTTCTCAATAAATACGGCTGTCACGGTGAAGGAAAAATTATGTATTCATAAACATCTCAGTTTTATTTAGTCACAGTTAAACTAGATTTTGTAAGATTGAAGTTATTACTATAAATGCGACTCCTTGAAATAGCTGTCTATAAGCTATTTTCACTTTCTAGCATCAGATAAAGACACATGAGTTTTGACAAGCTGAAGGCTAGAAACCTTTGCGGGAGATAGATGTCACTGAAAGTCTACCACCACATCATCTCATAAAGTGGAGGGAGGGTGAAGAAGGGGAAAAGAGAGAGTAGTTTTTCATTCTGCTGTTAAGCTTAAGGGGACAGATATTATTCTTCTAATGTCTGCTCTGCTGAAATGAAAAACTCACTGACAATAATCATTTATTTGACCTACCTATCTACACCAAAAGAGAAGCAGCCTGCTTTTCATCTTAAAATGTTATGCACATGCACAGTATGTGTCCTCTGTTTTACAGAAAATAATCTGTTCCTTTGTGAGACTTGAAATGTTAGACTGATTTAGTTCTGTATGTGAAACTTTTGGTACTAGATAGATGTGTGAAGCTTTTGCATTTGAAAAGCTGTCATGCCAATAAAATGTATTAAACTCCTTTTTCCTAAACTTCCTTATGTCTCCCTTGGTGGCATTCAGTTGTCTGCCCAGTCCTGGTTTCTTTTTCACCTGGTTGTGTCTCAGAGGTGCTGTAAAGTAACCAGCAGTGCCTGGCAGCTAGTCTTTGATTAGTTAGTCAGTTATCCGTCTACTTCTTTAGTTTCCCAGGCTAAGGATCTGCGTAAAAAATTATGGTGCAGTATATTATGTTGCAGTGTTGCTATAGTCAGCTAGACATTTACTTGGACCTGTTATATTGGGCAAATTTTATTTAGAATGACAATTTGAACCTTGATCCCAGGTTTGGATGCTCTGTTGTTTTAGATGGTAAAAAGCGGCATTAATCAGCTTCCAAAGATAAGAGTCGAAACTGCCACTGCCCAAGGAAGCTAAGGGATTATAAGTGTTTATTTTCTTGCCAATCAGGAGACTCTTGTGCAAAGAAATTACTTTGTTTCAATAAACTCCCATATCATTGTGGCTTTCCTTGAGGAAACACTACATCTGCTGGCAGGACGGCTCAAGTAGCGTGATTTCTGCATAGCTCTTAATTTCCTGTGTCCATACGAATAACATGCCTTGAAAGCAAAAGGGAAGTTTTATTGTAGCCCTAAGACAGCAAATACTTAAGCATGCACAAATTTTAGTAGGACTATTTTAGTGTTAAAATGAAGTATGTATGTACCTCCATGTTTCTGTAGTTAGTATCAAAGGGCTTATATATCCTTGTAATTTATATCTCACTTAAATCATACAGAGAAATAAGTTCTTCAGTAACTATGTTCACCAAGTTCTTCAGCTCCATATGAGCTGCCAGTAAACAAGTGTCATGTGTTGGTCTTAGAGAAAAAAAGATAAAGATAGCAGGCTAGATGTGTGGGGGAATTTGCTTCTAAGTCTGAAATGTAAATGTTCTTACCCTTCTTTTTATTATGTCTTGCATTACGTATGAATATAAATGTAAGTTTCTTTTTAAAGACAATTTTCCTTGATTAAAAATAGCTATCTACCAAGCTAAGGGATATATTTTCTTCAAAAAAAGTTGATGAAAATGTGGTTTTACTTGGTATCCAAAACATCCAAATCAGTTTTTCTCCTTTAACATAAGGATTCAGTGAGAGATTTAATCTGAAGTGCATTTTCCCAATCTGAGGGATAAACCTTAATAAAAACAAGACACAATGTAATTCATGGAAATCCAGCACCAGGCATGAAAAGAGATCGGTATTGCTATATTCCGTGACCTAGTGAGTTAAATTTTCTTTGAATTGTAAATATATGTTCCCAAAAGAATGTGTTTTCCTTTAAATAGGTTAGCAGCAAGGTAGTAACTGTAATGCATTCCAAGTTTAAAATGCATTTATTCCATTTAGAGAGATTCATTTCATCCTTCACAAGAAAGTTTAAAATGTTTGAACTCATTCAAGATAAAATTATATTTTTTGACATAGGGAAAATATTTTTAGCAATATCTAGTACTCTTAAAATCATAAAGACAATGATCATGTAAGATGCCAAATAATTGAAGCCCTTGCTTGTCTTGAACATTAAAACAAGGTAACCAGAGAAATTAGATGCTGTAGGCGATCCCGTAGCTAGGGATTATCTGCATTACCTCACTCCGGCTATCCTCAGTGGCAGAATGAGTCAGAACATTGCATTCCATCAGATGTGATGAAATGAGATGCAACTCTTTAAAAAAAATACCCTAACAGTAATATAAATGCAGTTTGTCAAGATTTAGTGTCCTGGGTTTTGGTGTGCCTTGAAGTTGCTTGCTAACCTATGCATACATGCATATGCATCTGTGGTGTAACATGCCTCAAGGGAGTGCAGTTTTCATAGAAGTATTCAGTTCCTATTGCTTGTGGTATTTATATATAAAATTTAGCTGAATAACACTGCTCCTGCATCCTTCCTGTAGTGTGGTATTGTTCAGACAAAGGAAAGCAAGTCATCTCAAGTTCCTTCCTTCATTTTACTCTGCTTCTTTCTGGCACCAGAGACTCCAGAGATAATAGTGATTTATTCCTGGGCAGGGCTGCTACCACTACCTTGGAAGGCAGTAAGAGAACAAGGGAAATAACAGATGTACCTGCAACAAATGCACTGATTTTTCACTTGCTTGTATATTAGGGCTTGCATTCACTGAAAATAGGTGGGTTTCTGCCCGAGTTCACGTGAAGACAGGAGTGTTAGCAGTTTTCAGATGAGCTAATTGTGAGGGCTGTAGATTGCCATTGCTTGCCAGGATTTTCTCTGAAGTTAAGCATCTCCCCATTACTGAAGTAAAGTCAAAGCTTTGGAAAGGGCTACTGTCAGTGTGGCAGCGTTACGACCAACACTGGATTTTGGAGGGTTTTGGTGTAGTATCTGTAAATGATAATGTACTTTCTTTTTTCCTCTAGCCCGGGTCGCTCCCCAATTTCCTTTGACAGTGAAATAATAATGATGAATCACGTGTACAAAGAAAGGTTTCCAAAGGTAAGGAATCACTTTTTTGAATAATGCATTCAATGAACTTGTGACCAAGCTTGGAATTAATTTGTTTTGCTCAGTGGAGGAGGAGCCTGGCTTTTACCTCTGATTTCCAAGCAGTGCAGTTTGCTGAGAGTTTGAAGCCGCCTTCTCTGCTTCACATGTTAATTCTGCAGTAGAAGAAATAGAAAAGCTTTGTGTATTTGTATATGTACATCATATTTACTAAATTTCTCATGTCTTTTATTGGCATGACAAATACTCGCAGGAATGAGGAGAAGGGCCGTGCTCTGGCTGCTCAGTCCATTTATGTTGTTTATGAGGCCAGTGTCTCCATATATTTTTAACTAATCCTTGTCTTTTTCTTTAAATTCCGAATCAGTTCAAGGCTAGAAAAGGGATGTTTTGCTTAGTTTCATATATACTTAAAAAAGCTATTTTAGAGTAATGTCAAAATATGTTAAATAACATTCTCTCATTATTCCCTTGTATAACTGCATTAAATTTGGTTTATACTCATCCAAACTTCTTTGGTTTTGGTAGGCTTTCCATTTATATATTGGAAATACAGTTTTCTTTTAAAGTCATTCCAAATTATACTGGAGGTTTTGGCAAAAAACAAGTTTGCCACTGGGTACCAGAGAAGCAATTAAGATAGACTGGGACTTTTAGAAAAGTCAATCTGAATTCAGTCACGCTGAAATGTGCTGAAGTGATCTGTAGTGAAAATAAGTGTGAGGTTTTCAAAAAAAGCTGAATATTGAAGTCTATGGAATCAAGCTTTGAAAGTTAACATCCATTGAAATGAGCGTAGAAGATCGTGTACCCCAGAGCTGTTGATATGTCCATTCCTTCCTGTTCTACCAATAGCAAAAAATAGATATTTCTCTGGAGACAGGCTATCAGTGCTTATAGTGATAAAAATGCCGTGTGTCTATTGCTTGGGGCAATGATTTTCAAGTTCCGTGGTCTTGCCTAAAAGTTCTGAAAACTGCCTCGTATCTTACATCCTTACTCTGGAGACCCAGGGAGGAATACAGCCTCAGGACCAGGATATTTTTATGGTTGTTTACATTTTCAGAAAGTGTGTTCTGATTAGTTTTTGTTGTTTGGTCATGTGAAAATAACTTTTGCCTGTGGTATGCTATTTTTATTCTCAGCAAAGTGCTGTTGTATTTTGGAATATTTTTTAAGCCTCCTGCATTTTGGAATTAAGAATGTTACTTTAGCACCCTACTTGTTTAAGTTCTGGGATAGTAAAATTTAAGAATAATTTCTGTTTATTCTGTACTCTTAGGCCACAGCGCAGATGGAAGAACGGCTGGCTGAGTTTATTGCCTCTAATGCTCCAGAGAATGTGCTGCAATTAGCAGATGGGGTCCTAAGTTTCATTCATCATCAAGTTATTGAACTGGCCAGAGATTGCCTAGATAAATCACGTGAAGGTCTTATTACTTCTCGGTACTTTTATGAGCTGCAGGAAAACTTGGAGAAACTTCTCCAGGATGTAAGTGCTCACTAGAAAGCAGAATATATTATTTTGATTGAAACTTTAAACAATAAGCCAGAGCTTTGATTTTTAGGAGAGACAATGTGGATTCCAGGTGAAGGGCAGCGGGTGGGGGTGTCAGGAGATCTGAGTTATTCCAGTCTGCTGTTGATCTACCATGGGCGGATTTGAGTAAATCACTTCACCTGTGTACTTCATTTGTACAAACGTTAAATATGCATATGAGTAAGTCAAAGGCAGTCTTTACCATTTATGAAAATTGGGTTCATCCAGATGAAAGAAATTACTGAACTTTTCTTTCATGTACTTCAAGAATCTGAATGACTTATTAATTACAATAGTGCCTTCGAGGAGTGAAAACACCAGTTTGTAGTGTTGCTATAAATTTTTCATAAAAGCTTTTCTTGAGCTGAACCTAATCCAGTTGTGGGTTTTTTAGTACTTCAATGTGTTTTGTGGTGTTCAAAGCATATAAAAATACACAAGAGGGCACAATTTTAATGCATGCTCAGTATGCTTCAGCAACTCATTAAAAATTACTCTTTTCCTTTAAAATGAAAATAATATTAAATGAAAAAAAATCTCTTAGAATTGATGTTATAGCTGTTGTGGAGAGTCAGTGCTATCACCGGTTGCTGGGTCCAGGCCTCCCATTTGGGGATGTCTTCCTAATCCTCTGCTTTGATTTAAGGAGATAGCAAGCTGAAAACACAGGATTTATAAAGATCGCAGTCTCAGATAACGAATAGCATGGAGACACCTGGAAACAGACCACCTGAAATAATTTATTTTCTGTGATGATTTTTGAGCTATTTGGTGAAGATGTGTTTATATGTCATTGATTAGTGTGCCAGCCCACTGGCATGTATTGCACTAATTTGTGCCCCTTTGCCACTCTTTCCAGACATTAAGAAATGGCAGATGAATAAAAATACTATATTAATATACAGTTATTGTATTAAAAATATTCGTGAAAACTGCAGAATCTTCCCTTGTGTCAGCTGAAATCTTGGACTACCCCATTTATATGAGTGTGGCTGTAATTTCCCTGATATTTGTTATGCATGGGAGAAAGATGACTCATGTTTGGTTTTGTGGTGTTCTGCCTGGATGGGGAATATAACTTTCACAGATCAAGAGAGTTAGGCAATATCTTTCGAGGGCCTATATGGTTGTCTGCCTATGGGATGTCAGTAACCACCGTGGATGCATTTAATAGTAAAAAATGTGTTTCCTGGTAAAAATGGTTTTCTTTGGATGCCGTGCAAGATTTTGACCATTGATGCCACCATCCAGGGCTGGAGAAACTGCATCTAGTCAAAGAAATTGTTCAGTATCCGTAGTTTTTAAAAGAGAGGAAAACATTTCTGGAGTTTGAAAGTGGCAGCGTAGCCTTCCTGGGTAGGATAGGCATCACCCAGCTGTTTCCGTGGGGCCCAGCAACGGCTGGCTGCGGGCTAGGGGGGCACGTTGAGCAGTCCTGCGTATGGGCAGGGCAGGGCTGGCAGTGAGAAACGGAGACGGAGGGATTTCCTGCAGCCGGATGGGCACATCTTGGTAGGTCCACCTTGTATCTCCAGAATCTGGAAGCAGGGTGTTTGCACACGTTAGCTATGAAATAAGGGATCAGGCCTCTTTGGGTGATAGTTTTGAAGTTGAAAAGGTTTCACTAAAAGTGGGTGCATATGCTCAGCAAAATGGCTTACATTTCAAGGGGCACAAGGGACTGCAGTGTGTTTTACTGCTTCTGGTAGCAGATACTTGGAGCTTGAAATTCTCCCACTCCCAGACTTCCCTCCTCTCTGTGTGGACAATGATTTCTCATACCATAAGCAATCAAGTGAGCAATAAATTGGCTCTGGCTGTTTCCAGCCTGCACTTTCAGGCCTGTCTTCTGGCCTGAAGAGGTTAAGCAGGATCTCGGAGAACGTGTGGGTCAGATAAATCTGCTTTTTTCTTTCCTTTCCCCTCAGAACAAATCCTCAAAACACTCTTCTTAAATGTCCTTTTCCCCTTGATCCTACATGCATTATGCTGCTGCTCCTAAGCACAGGGAAAGATGACATTGAACTGTTATTAGAGAAAATACAACGGTCATCTCTGGGCTTGTTCAGGAATTGACATTCAGGGCTTTCTTTGACCCCTTCCTCCTTAACATCTTCTGCAGAGTGGGGGTGAGAGAAGGGTCAGCTCTTAAGTTTAATTGATTTACTTTAGGAAGTAAGGTGGGCTAGAGACGATTAAAGGGAAAGCTTAGAGAGACAAGGGAGGCAGAACAGGCTGGGAAGGAAGAGGACAAAGAAGTTAAAGACAGCAGAGGAGTGGCAAAGACTTCATTCCACTTCTTTGTCGTTTGTTTTTTCTGTCCTATCATAGTTCCTTGGCTTTTCTTTTATATTTTAATATTTGAAAGCTACTTGTTTTCCCCTGCTTGTCAGTCTGTGCTTTGCCCTTCAGACTGCATTGTAGAAGGAAATAATGGGGACATTTTGGTCTAAATATATACAAATTGGTGATAATATTTCTTTTGGAGGACTCACCTGAAATGCAAGAAGTTTAGAGTTAAGTTTAGATTATTCCAAATTTGAGGGCAGGGTCTTTACCTTTGCTTAGCTTGTAAGGTATCACGCAGAGTTAAACACTATATAAATAATACCATCTGGAAGGTCATCAGAAAAGCTCTTCCACTTGGACAGTTGTATGGTCTGTGCAGTAGGATATATAGTTTTATGGTACATTTTTATAACATACAGAAAGATTGGGAAGATGATTTATTGGTGAATAAGGAGGTCAGCAAGTGGCAGGAATACCCACAGGTTTTCATACAGTTTTACTGTGAAAGAATAGATTCTCTTGAAGTTCTTTTTTAAGGTGCTGATTCTGACACGTGACAACAAACTAAACTCGCCCAGTATTTCAAACCATGGAAAGGAAACTTGATTTAATGTGTTGCAGTTTGAGTCTGCTTTACATTCTATTCTAAAAGTGTATCTGTAAAACAGAGTAATTAGGTATGTAAATAATGAGCTGTTTAAATATACCAAACCAGAAGGCTTTTAAAAGTTTTTAGATCCTGGCTTTTGTAATAAAATGCAAACAAATCTCATTAGTTATGGCAAATGAGATTTTTTTTCCCTTGTTTGGAGTGTGAAATATTGTCTTTTAGCCAGAAAAACCTATTGCTTATCGCATCATTGAAATTAGCCTGAAGTAAAAATGAATTTAAGAGATTTTTCTTTATTTTGGAAAACATGAACTTGAATGTTACACTTCACACTTAAAGTAAAAATATTGAAAAATAAGATAAAGCACTTATAAAAAAGAATATATGACATTCAGTTCTTTATCTGTTACCGTGAGATGGTCTTAGAGGATAGGATAGGACCTCAGGTTGCTGCGGAAAAAAAAGGTTATAGTCAGTTATTACTTGGCTGAATTGACAAGATAAAACTAGCCAAAACAAGTTTAATGGCTTTTGCATAGGTGTAGGCAATTGGTGAGGAAGGTGAAGAATTACAGGTGTTTCTGTGCATGGAACAAAAGAAGCAGGGGAGAGTATTAGTATTACACTGCGGTGACTGATACTGCACATTGGCAAATGGATATTCTGATTGGGATTGCTTTCTTAATACCAGCCTGAGTGTAAATTTATTGGTTCTTGGCATTGCAGGTCTATTGTTTTGGTTTCCATCAGTATATTAGCTCAATTATGGCGCTGTGACTTGCATATCCCAGTTACTGGTCCTGCTGAACCCCAGGGGAGGACAGTGATTTTAATTTCATGCCCCAGTAGCTACAGTTAGTGACGGATGGGTCTTTCAGATAAGGGAATCGGTTTGTAAATTACCCGTTGCTACCTCCTGTACACGTGTCACTGGCAATCTGTGTAGGAATGGCGTCAGCCTCTACCCACAACCCCTGTAGCTTCTCCTTCCTCCCCTTGGGAGGTGGAGGGGGGGAAACCCCGAAATGCCACCAGCAAGCTTCAGACAAGCGTGTCGTCATTGGGAACTGCTAATTAAATGGCACGCCTCGTACCAAGGCACATGGAAGCGGCAGGCAGTGCTTGGCTATATAACCTTCTGGTTTCCAGATGCTGTCCTTGGGACAGATTGTAAACAAGATGTCTGTAGGGATGTCTGGGCTGTCCTGCACAAGAAGGAAACAAGAAGAGACAGTTTTACTGAGGATCCTGGAAGAGCAGCGCTGTGCAGAGATGATGGCTGAGTGGCTGTTACAAGTTGTGTTTGATTTTTGTAATCCTTTTTTTTCCATTTGCTTTTCTGTATCATTTGGCAGTCATAGTCTAGCTTTTCATTTTCAAAACAGACACCTGATTAAATTAGTTACAGTTTTAAATTATTTTGCCTGTATTGTCATAGACGAGAAAAGGAGAAAACAAAAGGACTTGATTTAAAAGAATGTTTGCTTTTCCAGTATAAATTGATGCAAAATGATGTAATTATATATATTATATTATATTTTTTGCATAATATAACTTATGGGGGGGGAATTACTTTCCAATTGCATGGCTTATATTTCAAATAATACAAAGTTGTTGATTTTTTATTTATTCATTTCAATACAGCTAACCCCTGGTGATCTGGAAGGGCTTTTCAAATATGAAAGCATTAATTTATTTCTAGAATTCATATTTTAACTTGGAAGTTTGCATAATGCACTAGGGGACACAGAGTGAATACTAATCATCTTCATTTTGATTGTTTTCTATTTTATAATTAGAAAATACCTTTTAGTTAAAAAAAAATGGCAACTTGTTCCAATGCTTTCAAAATAATCTTTTTAAGGCTCTATAGCCAGGAAGCATCTCTGATACTGTTTTTAGATAATGAACTAGCAGATACGTCATTTTCTTCAAGGTTAAAATTCTAGCCCTAGCTTATCAGTGCTGAAGTAGACAATCAACATTTCTTACTCTGACCTGTGTCAAAATGAGAAATAATGAACTTTTGAAATTTTTTTGTTTGGTAACAAAATATCAGGGATATATTATTTAAAATGCTGCCTGTATGTTTCTAGCTCTGAATTTCTGCTTCCCTGTGTTTTCATTGTTTTTTTAGGTGATCACCAGTGTGATTTGACTTCTCACCCATATGTCTTTTTCTTAGATGGTGCTAAAGAACAATACTAAATGAACCTTTTAGTTTATTACTGCTTGTGTCCTTGTTGATACACTATCATTCCTATACGCAACTAGCTCATTGCCAGCATAGGCTCATTGGTTAAGTTCTGGACTTTATATTTGTGGCTGTGCTAAAGCCTAATTTTTACGCCTTGGGGAAAAAATAGCTATACTTTGTTTCAGTGGAACCATCTTTTTATCACCCTGCAATGAAATACTGTTTTATTTGTGCTTCAGGACTCATGATGTAACCATTGTGTGCTTGAGCAAAAGACGACTAATTTGGGGGGGTGGCTCAAATTTGTCTTTGGTTTTGGTTTTTTTTTTCGGGCGGGTGGGGTGGTGGTGTGTTTTTGGTTTTGTTTTTTTTAATTATTATTTTATTATTGCTTTGATGTGTTTATTTTTACAAAAAGACACCCTCACACACACACATACCCTGAAACTAAGCCTTGAATTTATACTGAAATCTGGTAAAGTAAAGGGAGTGGACAAGAATAAATTCTCTGAATTAAGTTTCTGTATGCTCTTTGCTTTTCCTGTCTGCTTGGTCCTATATAGCATACAATACAATGCTGTAGTTGTTCCGCAGGATTTATAAAATTAAATAAAGAGAAGCTAAAGTTTAGTTTTTCTTGATGATGAACAGACGTAGTTCAAATTCTAGCTGAAAGTAAAGCCTAGAAATATGTGTGGCTGTTAGTAATTATCTAGACATCAGTATTTTGTGGAAGGTAAAATTGAAAAAATCAGTATTCATCTTTTCATTTAAAAAAATAAAATAAAAACACATCGTGTCTAATATAATTGATAGGTGATATAATGCCAGTAAAGCCTTTGAAATCTCTCTTGCATGATAAAAGGAGTCAGCTGTAATGGAAAAGCTGTACGTAACTTGGCATCCTTGAATGAGCTGAGATCATTGCCTGCCCTGATTCAGTCATGCCTTTGCTGCCGAATTATGGTTACTGAGATGGTGATTGCTCTGCGTTCAGCATCTGACATATAAAAATGAAGAGTTCACTGCTAGGACCATAATGTGTTGTTCTGCTCTCCACAGGCCCACGAGCGATCCGAGAGCTCCGAGGTTGCCTTTGTTACCCAACTTGTGAAGAAGCTGATGATTATCATTGCACGACCAGCTCGGCTGCTTGAGTGCCTGGTAAGTTTGGTTCTCAGGAGAGTGCGTGTGTGATCTAGAGAGTCTGGTGTGTGTTTGAGGAGATAAGGAACACAAAGCCTTCAAGAGAAACCTTTAAATTTTCATTAGAACATTAACGAAAAATAAATCAATATTTTAAAAAAAGAAAGTACTAAGTGCCTTTTGCATTAACATAGAAGTATCTTTCCAATGGATTGTCAGCTACTGCAGCAGCTAAATTATATTTTAGTATAAAGATTATGGCTGAGGGGCCAGATGTAGCTGTTGACATCATTTCATGCTACTTGATGCCACCTGATTTTCCTTGTGTTGTTAGTAGGTACAGTAAAGAGCCTGTAAATGTATGGTGTGCTCACAGTGCCCAGAGAGCCATGCTAAGAAAGAACTGTCACTAAGGAAGAAATTCCCTTCCATGTTATAAATGATGTTTGGGCTCTTGGACTCAGACTCTTACTGTAGACCCAGCAATTGTAGAGAAACCTGGTGTCAGGTTTTCCAGCTGTGAACACACAGAGGAGTAGGCCAATAAGAGATCCAAGCAGATTTGGAAGCCTGGGTTTGAAACCATGTTTGGTGCTATTGGAATACATGGAAAAGCAAGTCTCATTGCTTTTTAACAGCTTACTCTGGCTAATAAGAATGTAGTTTTTTATTTAATTCTTGCAAATGGTGAAAAGTGTTTAGGCCATTCCAGTGAAATAGGCCACTGTGTCCTGAAGTTCTGCAACTCCAAAAATATTTTGTGCAGTGGAGAAGCAGCCTGAACGTGCATCCTTACTGTGATGCCATGGCAAGAGGGTTAATATAAACCTTGAATATCTATGGAAAGAGGTGATCAGGCCTCTAGTATACACGGTGTTGTGGTGGTTATTGGTTATAGGAGTCAGTTCTGTGACTGTATTTCAAAAGGATGTTGAAAAATTGGTGGGAGTGTAGGGAAGAGTCACAAAAAATTGTTGGGAGTGCTGGAGAAAGTGTCACAAACCTACAGTGGAAACTTAGGAAATGACAGGATGAAATTCCCTGGAGTGTCGAAGCATACAATCTGATGGTTCTTTCTGGACATAAAAATGACAGGGAAGCTACATCTGTTTGAGACATTAGAGAGGCTGGCTAAATTAGGAATCTGTGGCTGGATATAGATGTATAGTTACCATTTGAAGCATGTTGAGGGCAGTGTGTCCATGGGTGACCTTTATCACTGGAGTCATTAGAAGATAGATGAGTTTTGTGGAGCTTTCTTTGACAAAGAAGACCAGAGTGGTCCAGTCTTTCCAATAATACCAGTTTTTGAAAACACCTGCAGGAGTACTGAGAACCAGTAGACTTTGGAGGATTCCCTTATTCCTCCTCCATGACTATCAGATGGATTGCTTTGCTGTGAACCCTATAGTGTGAGGAAGACCACTGTCAGTGATGAAGTAGGCTGTACAACCAGCAAGATAGTTGCCTACACTTACTTATTCAAGAAGTCTCCACTAGATTACATTGAAAATCCTGGGCACAACTCCATTCAGACTGCGAATTCTTTGGCTTTCAAAACCATTTTTGTGGTTTAGATTAGGTTTGTGACTCTAGTTATCTTCCAGCAGTTCTTCAAAATGTTTTTTTTGGAAGTGAAGGCAATGAAGAAAGGAAATAAATTTAAGCTTATTGTGTTTGTATTTGCTGCTTTCACCATTGTCATTTATGCTTGCATACACTCTGCTAGTAACATGTCACCTAGGAAAATATGAAACCTCAGTAAGTCTTGTGAACCCATCTGTATACCTGCAAGCAGCTCAAAACTCAAGCCAGCTTTTAGCTGCAAATCAATAGGTCTCCAGGTTCCTCCACTATCTTCTGCACCTGATGTTCTGCAAAGTGAGTGGGAGAAGGTGGAAGCAGTAGAGTCATTGAGATTTAAGTAATAAACTCCAAAGCATGTAGTGACAACCTTGACAATCAAGTGGCTAGATTTCAAAGTATAAAAATAATACTTGGATCTGTATATTAGTCTTCCCTGGCTTTTTAACCTGTATTGCCTTTCTAGCATTTTTTTTCCCAAACATATATTTTGTTCTGCTGACATAAAATATAATAATGGATAGTCAACCATTTAAATAGCTTGAGAAGTACATTTCATTTTTATTTTTTAACATTCTTTCTTTGTAATTTAACCTTTAGCTTCAATTGTTTGTGAACTTATAAACAGTTTTTCTAAGATTTAATATTAAGGTTAATTTTAGTAACACAGCTCATTCTTATTTCTTCCTTGTAAATGAAATAACAGACCACATAGGCAGTGGTTGTGATGGTTGTGATTGTTTTAATGGGGGTGAAGGCATTTAAATATTTTAAACTTCAGTTATTTGGCTTCAGTCTTTGGATCACCTGCTGGACTGTGAAATGTTTATTTACGGACTGAGTCTCTGGGGCTTCAAGAAAATACTAATCTGTTTTGTGCATCACTGAAACCATCTTTGGGAAAAAGTATGTAATTTATTCTTTTTTCAGATTATTTTTCCATAGCACGTGCCCCCCCTTAATAGGGATGATTCTTCTGTATTCAAATGATTAAATAAATCTACTGAAAAGAAGACAGAACTGGAATTTATTTAATTTCTTAATTTTTTTGTATGTTTGAATTTTTTGTCACCAGACTTATTTTTCTTCTGTCCTTTACTCATCAATAAACGACCTCCAGTTGTATCTTGAAGAGTCCCTCCTTGACTCCACCTTCCCTTTCACCTTCTTCTCTGTATTATACTGCAGTCTGTTGACAATCTCTCTTCCATGGTCCTCTCTGGCCTGGCTCCTGCTGTCTGCCAGTTCTGAGACAGTTAATTAATCCTTTTCCAGAGCAGTTAGGAAGGAACTTTGTTTCTTGCATTGTTGCTGTCTTTGGTGACAGCTTGTATCCAAACAGCATTGCTTAGAGCAATCAAGAAAGTGTTCTTTTCTCTGTTTCTCTAACCATTCAAATTATCTGTACATCATCACAATCTCTAATTTATTTTTCTTGTTTGCAGTTCTGTGCTCTCTTTTCTCTCATGCTGCTGACCACACTCACATCAGTTCTTTTCTGATGTCCTCACAGCTGTATGCTGTAACTCTTCCCCTTTTATCCTCCCTTTTCACTAGAAAATTTTTGAAGAGTCTTGGCAAAGCTGCTCATTGCTGGTGAATGATGAGGTTTGTAGGGGAGAGTTAAAGTTAACTAGTGAACTTGCTTCTAAGCAGAGTGCTCCTGCCACCAAAAGCTTGTCTGTTATTTCCAACTGTATCTGTTAGTCCAGTAAAAGAGATCACACCTTCTTATAACCTTTTCTTGCCTTAGAGATCACATATACCAAGGCTGAGTTAAGATGATCCTGTACTGTATAGTACAAGAAATACTGCAGCAGTATGTCTTATATAGAAAATGAAATCTTCTCTGCTGATAAAATAGCAATTGCTGTTTTATCAATAATTTTATTAGCAATTGCTAAGGTTGGGACAGTTACAGAATAGGATGGGTGTATGGCTTGATCAGAAGTGACATTTGAAAGCAGGAGAGGTTTATATTGGCTTAACTAACCTGCCAGGCAGAGGTGGCAGAAGGCGGCACCTCAGTCCTCATCACAGACTTTCCCTGGCACGTCTCAATGTGATAAAACTGGGAGGTGGGTCCAGGCTAATGCTTGCATTATCATGACTGTATTATCCAAGAGTCTGGTTTTGGTTCATAAAAAGTCCCTACAGTCCTTGTCCTGTTTTGATTTGCAGATCTAAGCCAGTGGACACCCAGCAGGCTGTAAATGTCTGTCATTTTTGCAGAGCAGAGTGAATGCCTCGACTTGCTTGTAACGGCAAATGTTTTGCATCACTGCTGAGCCCAGAATTAACTTTGGATGTTTCTGAGGAATCTCCTATATGGGGGAGAACCCTTTTGTAATCGTAAAGCTGAATCATTTACCTCTCTCTGTCTCTCTCACCACCTTGCTGTAGGAGTTTGATCCTGAAGAGTTCTACCATTTGTTAGAAGCTGCAGAAGGCCATGCCAAGGAAGGGCAAGGAATTAAATGTGACATTCCTCGTTATATTATCAGCCAGCTGGGACTCACCAGGGATCCCCTGGAGGGTGAGAACTCTTGTTTTGTACTCTCCAAACTGCTGAAAGGATAACCAGATCTCCTGGTCACTACATAGCTGAAGGAGGCTTTTATTTTATTGGTTTAATTTCTAGGCCATTTTTCCTTATTTTCCTGTTTGCTGTCAAATTCTAGACTGTCCTTTCCAGCCCCATATCTCAAAGGAATGTTGCTGGGATAAGGATCGCACATCAACAGTGACAGTTCTTTACTTACGATGTTAATAATGTCTCCCTGTATTACAGCTGAAACAATGTTAGAAAATGGCTTTATGATTTAACTGTTTTCTCTGTGCTCTTGGACAGTAAAAGTACATTTACCCATTATTTTTCTAGTTTGCCTGCCTACTGGTGGCCTGGTTGGAAAGTATCCTGTCATCCCACTTTGTTGTCCTCTCTGGGAAAAGTATATTTGCTGTGATTTTTCTGTGAGAAACCAGGACTAGTATGAATTTTTAGGTGGAGATGAGATTGTATTTTTACATCTTGCATAGCAGCGGAACCGAAGAGAGTAATGCTTTAGAAGACAGTAACAGCTTTTCTGCTATGTGCCAGAATTGCATATGGTAAATTGAATATGCTGTAAACCTACAGAGGCCCAGAAAATCCTAACTTTGGAATTTGTGAGTTAATATTTCTGCCTGGCACTTTGCTAGCTGAATCTTTTCTACTATGACAAGTTTTACGAGCATGCATGGCTTGCTCAGCAACAATAGAAAGTGTGACAGAGACTGGAGGTTACTGTAGAATATTTCAGCAATTGAACCGTACCTTTTGTTTTCTCAGGAGAGCATAATTTTATCGTAAATTAGTAGTCTGGATAGGACTAGTTTAACTTCTACGGTGTTTACCGGAATGACAGTGACAGGTTGACTTCAAGAGAAGAGCTCTTCGGGAAAATTTCTACCAAAGATTGCTAAATGCAATTTAATAGCGTTTGTTGAAATCTGACATAAAAGGGAAATTTCCTTTGATCCCTGTCATGGGAGAGAACCTTTCCATCACTAATTCCCTTTACTAAAGTCAAATTTTCTTTAGAAATGTGTAGAGATGTCAAGGTGCCTTATTTCCTTTCCGTAAGGAGGGCACCCAGAAATGTCAATGATGTCTGTTCAGAGACTAGTAGTTAATGTAGGATTTGGGTTTGCAAAGTTTATAGCATCTCCTAAGACAGCTGAGTAGCCTAAACTAACTGATTTTCTCCCAGTTTGCTGCTGCTCAGCATTTTGCAGAATCAGACACATTTTATGGAGGGAGGTTGTTTGAAATGTAATGCTTTTTCTTTACTGGAGTACAGAGGTGCCACCAGGCTATACACAGACATACATGTGTGGAATGGGTTTTAATATTAACTAGATGGCAGTTTTCCCAAACCTGCATTTATTGCTTTTACTTATTATGGAAACCATCTAAAGTAAGTCAGGCTGAAATTAGAACAATTAATTATATTCATCTTTATATAAAATACTGCCTACAGCTTACAAGATGTTAAAGGTTATCACTGTATAATTGGGGTGACTTTTTACAGAGGGGAAAAATGTCCTTCCTCATCTACAAGCACCTCTTAAAATCCTGTTTGTCTTGTATAAACAGAGAGAATAGTGTTTGATTGAGATCATTAGGAGTAATCTTTCCTCTTTCTTTTCAGAAATGGCCCAGCTGAATAGCTATGACAGCCCAGACACTCCTGAGACAGATGATTCAGTCGAGGTAAAGCAATAATACACTCACTCTGTCTAGCACTTTTTTTTCTCTGGAAAGAAGGAGTCTACAGTAAAGAATTAATTATAATGCAGAGTAATTTTAATTAAAACAACAGTGCTGACATTTAAAAGTGCATGTTAAAACTAGAGTATAAACTCATGAAAATGTGGAAATCTGTACTGTGGTGGTGAAATGCTTAAAAGTTGCAAACAGGCATTATCATCAAGTTATGTTAATGTTGTTTTAGAGTAGCAAACAAAAATCATCTGAAGAAATTCTTTATATCTGCCTTTGTAAAATGTGATGGGTATTGAAGAGAGTTGACTGAAGTAATGGACCATTGGAAAAATTTAATTATATCACTTGCTAGGTTTCAAAGATCCTTAGTTGTTTATTTTATTGTTTTTTTAAAAATGTAATGTTGAGGAAAGGCCTGAATCTTATAGTCCACTGACTTTTTGTGCTGGTATTTGTGAAGGGAATCTGCAAGGGTCCTGGGGATACAGACAATTGTCCTAAAGCTGAGGACTCCAGAGGTTTAGAAAAGGATTGAGTTTGGGTGAATGCTGCTTAAAGAAGAAAAGGACAAAAAAGCGATGTATAGAATTAGGTCATTCCTGCTCCTGATTTCCATTTTCTTGTCTTCTTTCCCCAGAGCCGTGGGGCCTCTGTCCAGTCAAAGAAAACTCCATCTGAAGAAGAGTTTGAAACTATTAAACTAATCAGTAATGGTGCTTATGGGTAAGACTTTTAGACTTTGCTTTAGAAGAAAATACTATTCTTGTCTTACCCAGGGAAGGGCTGTAGCAAAGTTTGGCAAATGCCTGATTTTTATTGGGTCCAAAGCATAAATGAATCTTGCTTGGGTCTTACAGAGGTTCCACACTTGCGATGTCTTCCGCATTCTTCTGGGAGATGCCAGTTCTTGCACGTTCTCAGGTTTCTTAGACAATAGCCCCTGTACCTGGACATAGTTTATGGCTGTGAAGTCCTTTCATTGTGCTGAACTGACACATAGCTTCCAGCTCAGGAAAATTAGTTGCCCTACATTAAAGCTTTCAGAATATAGTATTCCTAATCCCTCTGTGGTGCAAGTTTTCTGAAGCTCTTCCTAGCTGTGACCTCAAGCGTGTTTTTCCAGTAGCTATTTCTGCACCATTTCTTTATGGTAGGTAGGTGAAATATAGACACTTCAGTACCTTAGCTTGAGATGACCAAAACATTTTCCCTAAATGTTGTCTCTAGGGAAAATATTATCACTTAGTTTATTGTGAGATTTCCTAAGTAATAGTAAAAAAATGTAGTTCCAGGAGTCTGAGAAAATTATTTTGCACACATTTCCTTATTGCCTAGCAAGGCAGTCTGTATTTCCTTTCATGCTGTCTGATTAAGTCCTGTGATTTGTTTGTTTCACGGCTAAATGAGTGAGGATAAAATTCTGTAGTTGCAAATGTTATTGATGATTCATTGAAACAACAAGAATATTGAGGGAGAAGTAGTTTATGCTTTTCTATTCTTCCATGTATTTAGATTGTATATGTAACATGTGGCTGGCTGTGAGCACTTGAAATACTAAAAGAAATGCTAAAATTACATTGGGGCAAATCTACTGTGCAAAGTAATACAATAAAAATGCTATTAGATTTTATTATCCATTGAAGAATCCAGAATGAAGTTGGTCATTTAAAATTTTAACCACTCATGCACACCTATCCAGAATTTTAAAGACGGTCCCTGACTCTTTGCAGTTCATAAATCCTTACCAGTGATAGTCATTACGTTGTAACTGAAAAGCAGTGATATTCAGGAGGTCATAACAGCAAAACCTGAGCATGTGCTTGAGTGTTTTGTTGAAGTGGGTGCTCAGTTAACAGCAACTCGGTTTTTAAAAATTATATGTGAAAAAAGTGTAAGCATATTTTTTAGTCAGTGAAGTCACAACGGAGTAGGCCAGAGGCGTATTTTTAGACAAGAAGATTTTATACATTTTCAGTCATACTTCTGCACAGGCATCAAGATTTAAATGTAACTTTGTAAAAAGGGGAGAGAGAGGTGGTAGTTTTGCTGTTACTCATATCTGTCTTTATACTGGGTATATTTTATAGTCAGCTGCTGGTGAGACACAATACCATGTTAAATGTAATATACTCCAGAGAAAAGGAAACAAGTACTGATTCAATAAGGCAGGCAAAGTGGATGAAATTTTTATTTGCAAACTGTATTATTAATGTGCAGGAATCTGATGATCTACAAATGATAGAAATGTAAGAGATACTTTACCCGGTGACAATGTTGCGTCAGATTAATTTTATGGAAAGAAATTGTGCTGATTCCATAAGTTTTGGACAATTTTTTAAGTGAAATGGTGACTGTAGTGTTGGAAAACACATACGTGTCCGCAGTGATGCTTAAGGAAGTTTGTGACATTTGTGTCTGAAATATCTCCTTGTTAGTCACATCAACAAAAATGCTGCAGGGTAGCTTTTGGGAGGAAGCATCATGGGATTCCTTCTTTTCTAGGGGAGCTTGGCACTGAGATGGGATTTTATGGAGTCACAGATAAGTCTGTTAGGATCTATCCAAAACAGTTACCATCACTGTGTTAAAAAAACCAACCAACCAAACAGACAAAAAACCAGTTTGAACTGAAAATGGAACTTTTCCTCTTGCTATGTGGTTTTCTAGAGCAGTGTATTTGGTGCGACACAAGACCACCCGTCAGCGTTTTGCCATGAAGAAGATCAACAAACAGAACCTAATTTTGAGAAACCAGATCCAGCAGGCTTTTGTGGAGAGAGATATCTTGACGTTTGCTGAGAACCCCTTTGTGGTCAGCATGTTCTGCTCCTTTGAGACCAAGCGCCACCTGTGCATGGTTATGGAGTATGTGGAAGGTATGGTTGTCATTATCTACACCTGCAAATGGACCTTAGATAGGATGGATGTGTAGTGTGTATGCAGTGTGTCTCCTCATAAAGGATGACATTTCCGAGTGTTTTATAAGATGTCTGCTTCTGGGTGTAAGACTGATAGGTGCACTGCTCTGAACACAATAAACGGGAAGACCATCTCGTGTGTGCTAGTCCTTTCCTCATGGAAAGTGAGCTCAGTCAGCCCTGCAGTCACAGGGGAGGTCGCGATGCCCTTTTAGGGAGGAGTGTATGGACTGCTTGGGCTGAGCCGCAGAAATGAATCATTCTACTGCCAGTACAGTTTAGCATAAGGAGATACTGCATTTGTTAATCCCTGTGACTAATACAACATGATTGCAGTGGAGCTGAGGAAACATAAAGCCATATGTAGAAAACCGCTGGGGTCAGAAGTCCCCATGAACTTTACAGTCCTCACTGGAAAGAAATAGTCCTGCTCTCCTATGGGATGGCATGGCTAGATCCATCGCACGTTTGCTTGGCATGACAGTTAGAAACAGGCAGTTAAGAAACATCACCAAGCAACACAGTCTTTGTTCTCTAGCAGCCTTTTTAAAAATACAGTGCAATTTTATGCTGGTTTTTTTGTGTGTTTGTTTTGCTTATTCTTTGGAATATTATTCAGTTTTATTTTATCACTGTATCTTATTGTAAGCAATATATTTCCACTGGTGGATGGGATTAAATTCTTATGCCTGGCTTGCTTGGCTGAATGTTTATGAGATATAAGCTTATAGTTACTGTGTCAGTGCTCTTTCAGATGAATTAGTGGAATAAAACCAGATGTATTGACATAACAAATTTTTAAATATTAATTCTTATTTGCAAGTAGAGATGAAGGTTGAACGACATGTGTGGCCAATGTTCCTTAAGAAGCTTAAATCAGGGGCGCACAGACTTATTTTCATGACTACCCCTCTGTCCAAAGGCGTGGCTGCCTCTCCATGTGGAGAGAGAGAGAGAGTTAGCTGTTGTAGAGGTGTGTGTTTACTATTTTAAGAAGATTGTATATCAGAAGTAATGTGTGTCTCAGTGGTGGAAAGCAAAGAAATGTATAGAGAGGCCAAACAGTCATGAACTGCCCTTTCTTCAAGGCTTGCTTACAGTTTGGAAGTGGCATCTGTACAGTTCTTGAGCAAGCACACCCAACATACATGGATCTCAGTTTTCCTAAGATTTTAGTATTTATTTGAAGCTCAAGACGAAGCGTAGAGAGAGCTTTAGAATTCAGGCTAACAGGGTTGAGAGAGACAGCCTTTAGGAAATGCTAACCTAATATTATAGGCCTGTAGCTGTTCTTTCTTACTGATATTTGCCATTTCACTGTGCCATCTTTGCAACTGTTTTTGTAGGAGGTGATTGTGCTACACTTCTCAAGAACATTGGTGCCCTACCTGTTGATATGGCAAGAATGTATTTTGCTGAGACTGTTCTGGCATTGGAGTACTTACACAATTATGGGATTGTTCACCGTGACCTAAAACCTGATAAGTAAGTCTTTAGCTCTTCAGAAGCTGGAGAGAGCAAGCTAGTTCTTCAAGGGCTTTCTTCACAGGCAAGAGGACATGGAGACTAGAGACAGTAAAGTTCTTCAATGGCATGTGACATGTAGGAGATTTTATGGAGTCTCTTGCTACTGATGTAGAACCAGATAGACACTGAGGAAGGGTGCGAAGAATGTCTTCAGATATTATCTCAAAGCTGTTACTACACTGATGAAATTATGGCAGACGGTAGTCTTGATTTCTAGTTGCCTTGGCTGCTCTGTGATACTCAGTTCCAAAGGAGGTTCCTTCTAGCTGTTTGAGAGGGATGTAACACTGAGAATTTGATTAGCATCATCTTGTGGTGCTTTTTTTTTTAAATTGCTTTTGGGAAACAATCAATTCAATGTTGGATTATTTGGCTTCCTCTCTTTCTTCTAGTCTCCTGATAACTTCCATGGGTCACATTAAACTAACAGACTTTGGACTGTCTAAAATTGGGTTAATGAGTCTTACAACTAATCTTTACGAGGGACACATTGAGAAGGATACCAGGGAATTTCTGGACAAGCAGGTAAGCTGTAAAAATTTGTCTGCTGATGTAGGATCAGATGCAGTATTCTGTCTCAGGATAGAATCAGAGTTTGTAGCACTCCCTCTCTGCCTCGATGCTATGCTGTGCGTCGTAGAATGCGAGGAGAAGATACAAGTCCATTCTCATGTTTGTTTATTTCAACTTCCTGTTTTGGAGTGATGCACTTCAGGTCTTAGTTTAGGATATTGAAAGTGTGGCCCAGGCAGCAATGCAGGTGTGAACAGAAGTTGGTTTAGAGATGTAACATGGATTTTGCTGGAAGGTTGTTCCACGGTCTCCCCCTTCTGGTGCTTAGAAAGGTCATGGCAAGTTCCTATATGTTTCTTCTTGTAATTTTGTCTGATGGCTTAAACATTGATTTTTTAATCCCCATGATATTTACTAAGGGTAATTTTTCTCTTTAGCCTTCATTTTGCTAGGCTTAACCAGCTAAGTTCTTCTAGATAACAAGACAGATTTTCCTTTGAATGAATAGCTCTTCCATTCACCTCTTTTAGCTTGAGTTGGTATTTCCTAGACATAGTTGACAGGAACTATACTGTTCTGGATGCAGGCTCACCAGTGCCTTGTATAATGGAATTAAAAAATACTTCTCTCTTCTGAAAATACCTAAGATTGCAGCTGAATTTTCTTTTTTAGCTGTGCCAAGTGTTAATTCATAATCATCCTGTGGTATTGTCTTCCTTTGCTTCTGAGTAACAATGTTTTTTCTAGCAGGAATTTTCTTTGGTCACTAGATCACGGTCTTGAGCTTTACAGTGTTATATTTTTTACAACTATTTTGTTATTGTTGCTGCTTCTAAGCCCGAGGCAACTTAGATCTTCCAACGTGATTTCCTTAGTCATTGTCTGTGCCAGCTGTACCTCCCAAATTTAGATGCTGAAGTGTGTAATCATGCTGTGCTGCTAATTCTGCATCTGTGAAACTAAATTCTGCTAGCACAGAGATGTGAGAGGTTTGTCACAACTTAGTTCCTGATAGCTATAGCTGTGCCAGTAGGCATCCATCAAGCAGACAGACCTACACACAGAATATGCATTTTTCCCATATGCTTTACTGTACGTTCACCAAAGAACTACTTAGCTAGCATGTCCACGCTAGGAACATTTCATAGTATGTGATATCATTTCTGTGCAGGTAACATGTTCCTCAAATATAGACTCTTGCTCCATGGAAGTAGTTCAGAGCATAAAGTGGTTAGTGGCAAAACATTAAGTTCCTTGTAAAACTCTGGCGGGGGGCGGGGG
>JAVKLA010000090.1:11075734-11102446 GCA_034782735.1 Sagittarius serpentarius | reverse complement strand
AAGACGCTTGGATGTGAGTTTGGCAATTTGTATGTTTATTGCTTTCTTGTGCATTTCTCTTGAGGTCTGTGGGACTCCGGAATACATTGCACCAGAAGTGATTCTGCGCCAGGGCTATGGGAAGCCCGTGGACTGGTGGGCCATGGGAGTTATCCTGTATGAGTTTCTAGTCGGCTGTGTTCCTTTCTTTGGGGACACACCTGAAGAGCTGTTTGGACAAGTGATCAGTGGTATGTTTCTGTTCTGGCTCTGAAGGGATTTCAAAGTGTGCTGTGAATAAAACCTTGAAAATATTGAGGATCCACAGTTTATGCAGGAAGGACTAGGTTATAGAATAATGGTTTTTAGTTTTAAAATATTTATCTTTCTGTGTCAAAGTAGCATCCATCTGATTCCCAGCTATTGAAAGTTGTTGAGTTGCTTCACATCTTGGTAGATAGTTCTGTCATTGTGCATAGTGTGGGAGTCATGCAAATCCTTGTGGGATTGGGGAAAAATATTTGGGGATTTTTCTGTTCTGTCTCTTAACTTAAATGATGGAGGATATGAAAGGAGCAGCCGCCAACTGGTCTAATTCAGTCTGATTTTGGTTATTGCTTCTGTAGGTGCAAATGTCAGTCAATTAGTAATTGTTGTATAAATGAAATAAAAAGGAAATTCTAAGTAAAGCACATCGAAGCTGTTGTACTCGGTACCTTCATGTCTTGTGGCTTTTTAAACCTATCTCCTGCTTGGAGTTGGACAAATGATTGCTTTGTGTTCTCTCAGTGAATATGCCAGTGAAAACATTTCCTATTGAGAATGTTTTCTGAAACAGTAAATTTTTAACACACTTGGCAAATGTCTTTTGTAAAAAGCAAATTCCAGCGAAGAGCTAAATATGATGCATGAAATCATTACCTGTGAATTGTTCTCTCTGTTCCAAGTATAACAAGCATGGAATGTGCGGGCATGCGATACAGCCGCAGTATTGTCATTGTCATTGTTTATGGATTGTCATGGAAGTCCCATTTCTCCCATTTCATACTTTATTAATAGAGTTCTTAATGCTTTTTTTTTTCCACAAGCACTGCTTGGATTGACAGCAGCTTTAGCTGACGCTGAATTTTATGCATTTTGGAAAATGTCAATGCTTGAATTATATTAAGTATGCAAGCTGCTGAATTCAAGGTATTTACGATTCTGGGGCAGTACTGAACACTGCATTTCACAGTATAGGAATGTGAATGGTTATTCAAATTGGTTGTGAAGCTGGTAAAAAAATGTCAAGTCTTGTTTTGTCCCCAGATGAAATTGCCTGGCCAGAAGGTGATGATGCACTGCCACCAGATGCCCAGGACCTCATTTCTAAGCTTCTCCGCCAAAATCCTCTGGAAAGAATGGGAACAGGTAGGAACCTTGTGTGTAGGAAAGTACTAGCCAGAGCAGGCAAAGAAGCCATGTTGCCAGTGATGCACACCCACCCATGTTGAAAAATGCTCATCTAGAGCTGGGAAACAGTTTATACTGGGGTCAATGAATCTTGTGTGATGAAGCTCTGAGAATTAGTGTAGATTGTACATGAGTCAGATATTACTGTCTTGTTTGGGAAACAGGAAAGGGGCACCGCCAGCTTGGCAACATAACTTCTCAAAATTGTGCAGTTCCATTGAAGGCTTGGGGGTTGTGTCTCCATTTGAACAGTGTATAATCAGATTTCTTTGAAGTTTTTTTTGACTAGGGTCTTAATCCTCTACATGGATGTGGAATCCTGGGTGTAATAAAATAAATGAAAACTTTCCCATTTCCTAGAGGCCTGTACTATAGAATTCTCCAAACATCCAACAAAGTCTGATAATCTTTTTGGCAAAGTCAGATGCATATGTCAATCCTTCTGTATTCTAATGTCAGATGTAAAGTTTTACAAGCCAACACTTCTCATTTTCTGATAGTAAATAACCATAAATAATCTGTAGCTACACTCTTGTTTTAAAATAATTTGTGCAACACTGCAGCTTCACAGCACAGATTGTCTGTTTCATTGATTTGATTAGTTTGATTTAATTTTAGATTTTCAATTGGAAACTACACTTCAAAGATAAAAACTTACATATATGTAACAATTCCAAAAGGCACATATATTCAGCAGACTTAACACATGTGCACACAAGGGTGATGAATATATCATGAATTAGTAATGATATCGGATGGTTTTCACATATTCTTCTTTACTTCAAATCCATGTACTTGAAAGACATTGCTGTCATGGAAAAGATGTAGAGTTTCTTGCCTTATAAAATGAGTTGATGAACTGATTTTTTTTGATTTCTTATATACCTGTAGTGGTGAGACTGCTGTTCCACTTGGCATCTCGTAGTGCCACTGGCACTCAGCAAACCTTTTATCTCTTTTCCTCTGCTATTCTCTTTTTTAAAAAGACAGTAGCATCTTTTATGAATATTAATTTCATTTGAAAAAAATGCATATACTAGTAGACAGATAATCCTTAGTTTTTCCTTCTGGGTACCCAAGCTTCTGAGGTTAATAACAAAAGATACTAATTCAAGAGGATACATAAGCCCCTGCCTTGTTTTAAGCACATGAATGAGTTTATTCATGACAGTGGATCCACTCACATGCTAAGTACCTTTCTGAGTTTGCTGTCTTTATTCAGCTATGAACAAGATGGTATTTAGAGTTTGGAAATCTTAAATTAAGATGTTAATTAGTTCTTAATCTTGCAACTTGCTGTGGAATGTAACAGCAGATGCTGTCTTCCAGCCAGTTTAGTCATGTGTTGTCATTAAACAGGAAGGGGAGGTGGGAAGGAAGAAATCTTGTTCAGATTTTATCCTGCATTACCACTTTGGTAAAAGGCTAAGTTGTTTCTCAGAATTCCTGGAAAATGCGTGACTTAAATCTACTTGGGTACATTCTCTTAGGCTCTTGATATTTTTAGGGTTTGTTTTTCTTGTTATGCAAATGCTGAAAAAAATACTCTGTAACAAAAGATGCTTATTTCAGGTAGTGCCTTTGAAGTGAAACAGCATCGGTTCTTTAAGGATTTGGACTGGAATGGATTACTTCGGCAGAAAGCTGAATTCATCCCACAGTTAGAATCTGAGGATGACACAAGCTATTTTGACAGTAAGACTAAAGATTCAGCCTGAACAGCATCATATTTTTTGTGCATATTTCATTTTTTAAATTGTTAGAGATAAGTCATTGTTAGAAATTGAATAGAAAACTTGATGGAAATTGCTTTAAAAAGTTTCTGTTGAATGCCAAGTAAGGTTTCTTTGAAAGCAAATGAGTTTTAAATGAAAAAATGTTGCTGCTGAAGTCAATTGGCCTTTCATTGCTGCCTGTGGTCCTGCCAGCCATGGCCCTGCAGTGAGAGGTGCTGCGGTTGGTATGCTGGGTTTCTTACAGTACTTCCAAAGCATTTGGTAAATCCAACGTCCATGAGTTTTTGAGCGATATTATCTTTCCTGTTTTCAGCCAATAAATGTTTTTTTTTAAAAAAAAAAAACAAAACCTAAACCTTGAAGACAAGTATGTAGGGAAGAATCTTTAGAGATTTAAAGTAATTTAAATTATTTTCACTGCAAGTGTATTCACTGCACCTTATTTTAGTGGTATTAACTCTAGTGAGATATGAAGTGAAGTGCCTGTCTGGTGCATATAAATGTCTGGGAACTGCCATCGTATCAGTGCTATGTAAGATTCCTGGTATTTCCAGATAAGCACCAGACAGAGTCGGTGCTCTTGGGAGAGAAGGGAGGAGCGTTATGTGAGGGATGGAGAGGTCTCTGTCCCCAGAGCCTCTGCTCTCATTTGACTTGGGCAGCTGAGCAGGTGGAAAGGGCTTGGGCTTGTCACTGGCCAGGGGGTTCTGTCCCCCACTCCAGCTGCAGCACAGGATGATACTGGGCTATTGCAGTTCCCTGAGCTATGGAAATTTCTGCCCTACTTCAGTGGAATCTCTTCCGTCCTTCTCCCAGGGCCATGGGACTCGCTGACTCCATATGAAGCACATTTTTGCTCTGCTTCTGCGCTTTGCTCAGGGTGAAGGGAGGGAGAGAACAGCCTGCCTCCAGCCCCTCGGCTGCCACGCTGCAAAAGCAGCGATCCTATTTAGGTACTGCTCTTCCAGTGTGGGGAAGAGGCTTTTAGGTTAGGGGTAGGGTGGAGGGGTAGAATGGAGAAAGAGGGAGATTGAGTAATCTCCACGTACTTGCTGCAGAGAGCAATTTGAGTCAAGCTGCGCAGAGGGGGCAGAGGTGTGTTTTGCATGTATTGAAGTTGTATTGCTACAACATACATGTAGAAACCGAGGTGGCGGTGTGTTCCCACCACTGATCGGACTTACCAGACCTTGAAACTTGAGCTCTGGTCACTGAATTGAGTCAGTGAGTGGGAGAGGTGCAGTACAGCAGCCATGAGCGGATCCTGGTGGGTAAAAGCACCACGCTATGTTCAGTGATGCAAATCACTGGGTCTGTCAAGTAGGAATGATGGCAAACTCTCCAAGTGCCCAGGCGTGCTCAGCAGGTTATCGGGGTGACTTTGATGTGAGTCCTTTATAAAGGCTGGAATTCTCATGTCAGGAAATCTCTCAAATAGATGCTGATAAGAGTTGGTGTTGCTGTTATAAACCCTAATGCAGAAAATTTTAGAATTTATAAGAGTAGCTTTCTGGCTGATACAGTGCAGCAAATTTGGCTCAGGATAGCGATCAGCTTTCTGTAGCCAAACTTATTAACGCCAGCCCCACAAAATCCAATGTGGCTGGCTTAGAAATCCAGTGCTGCAAATCTCAAGGCACAAAATCTCTTTGGAGACAGTTTAGATTTTTGCATTAAAGAATAGCTTTGCATATTGGCTGCTTGCCCACTTTCTTTCACAAAATCTAATCCTTTTTCTACTTGTAGGAGGGAGAAGAGCAAATATTTGGGGAGGTAAATATTTTTATTTTTTAAAGAAGGCTTGTATGTATGTATGCAGGACAGACTTTGTACAATCATAAAGCTGTTTATTGGGAATTGGGACAGTGAATTGTTTCTGTGTTTCCTTCCATATGATTGTTTGCTGTAGGGAGGAAATATCCATACCCTGAAGGGTCTGCAGGATTAGACACCTGCTGAGTATCAGCTGCTTTTAGAATATAATATAGCTGATAATATGAGATAAATTCAGTAGGTAGGAGGTATTCTTCACTGCTAATTGTACAGGATGAGCAAAACTGGCTGGGTATGTTTCAGTATTAAGGAAAATACCCTGCATGGTGTATGAACACTCAAAGTTCTTTGTAAGTAGACAACTAGGAATGCTTGAGGTATGAGTTATCAACACACCCTGCACTGATGAAATGTGCCACGTCTTGTTCACAGCCCGTTCAGAACGGTACCAACACCTGGATTCGGAAGAAGAGGAGGACACTAATGATGATGATCACGTGGAAATTCGGCAGTTTTCTTCATGCTCGCCTAGGTTCAGCAAGGTAGGAGCATGCTAGCTTGTTAAAAGAAAAAAAATCTGGAGGAACAGTTTCACTGCTTCATATGAGGTAGATTTTAATCATGCAGATGATATGTGGGAGTCACATGGTGTTTAGTATGCACTGAGGAAAGAAAAACTGTATACGTTGTTTATTCTGTGATAGTTTGTGGCCTATTAGAAGGTGAGTGCCAGAATAATTGGAGAATGAGATTTTATTTTTCCTAATGTTTCACTACTATGCAGGGTACTGTGGAGGTCTCTTCTGCATCTGATACAGTTTGATGTTTTTACTGATAACTTGGATGCTGGCATAGGAAGTGTCCAAAGCTTGTTTGCTTTGAACAGTGTCATTCTGAAAGGGTCTTCCAGTAGGTGACAAGGTGGTATTAGGATGAAAATTGATTCTGACATTTTGGAATAATGGTCTAAAATCAAAGGGATTCCATGCAGTACAAGCACAGGTGAAGTTTACACCTGTGCTGTTGCTCATTGTCTCAAATACAGCCTGAGGAACAAAAGGCGAGGTGACAGTGTCAAAGAGAAGGATCTGGGCATATAGTGCATCGTGAGTTAGATGTGCCAAATTATTGAAGCAAAAAGGCAGCTACCATACTGGGCAAGCACGAATATTTCCTGCAAGGCAAATGAAGAAAACTTTTCCATCTGCTTAGCAGTAGGAAGGCCATAGCTGGGGTACTCTGTCCTGTCTGGGCAATGTTCTTGAAAATAAACGTGGACGAGTAAAAGAGAGTCCAGAGGAAAGCAACAAGAATGATCTGAGATCAACAAAACATAAAACCTAATATGTTTCCAAGTACAAAACTGCTAGAAGGAAAGGAGTACATTGGTCTTCCTGTTCTACCCAGAACTGATATGAAATAATGGGCGTGAAGGAGGTATAGGGTAGATGGTAAGAAAAAGTTTCCAATGTTGAACAATAATTAAGCACTGGCATGGGTTGCCTGGGGAATTTGTAGAATTTCCATCTCTGGCGGCTTCTAAGAACAGATTGGAGAAACGTCTGTCTGGTGTTAGAAGAGAGCTGGTTCTCCTTTGAGGTGGGGAAATGGACAGGAAGCCCTGAGGAGGTGTCCCCTCTAGCCATGCTTTCTGGATTCAGGTCTGTGGAGGTCTCTCATTATTAGTCAGGGGATCTGAAGTAAAAAGTTGGAATTCCAGACATTTCAAAGTAGTACAACTCCACTGTTAGCCTGGATAAAATAAAGTATGTTTGGGGAAGGGCAGAAGGGAGAAGAAATGCTGTTTTGAGGTCAGCTTGCTCTGTGAATTGTATTTCCCTCTTCTTAATGAGATGGGAGTAGGAATTTTACTTATGGCCTCTGAAAGAGATTTCAGTTCTTCATGACAGTTCCTCCAGATTTCCACTACTGAAATCAGTTTTGAAACATCGGTTTGTTCTTCTTTGTCCTCAGCCAGGCTACAGTGGTTTAAGTAACAGTTACTATTAATTTGATGGAGTTGCTCCTGATTTGCATCACCAAAAGTATGTTTAAAATTGGACCTGAGGATTAGTTGGGGTTTTGAAAAAGTTCTCATGAGTACATAAGGGTTTCTTTTTTCTGCCTTTTTTCACCATGAGTATTATTCATCTGTTGGACTGAAGCTTTTCTTTAGGGTTCAGTGTTTTTGCCACAAAGAGAAAAAGTTCACTTCTAATGAATTTATTTTAAGACCTGGAAAATTATACAGCATTTGTAATGTGGGAGGCATAAAAAGCTCATTATATTTTGAAATTCTTGTCTGACAATTCAGCCATATGATTTATTAATAGTTATCTTGTTGATGCTCTGAATTTTTAATAACATTATTTTCATTAATCTCTTCTTATGTAAATTAGGTCCACAGTCAAGTGTAGTTTTAAAAGGATGGATTTTTTTGCTTAATCATTTAATTATTTAAAGACGGCTGTAAAACCAAGAAAGGCACTTTCATTAAGCTGTCAGCATTATAGTAGATTCCTTGAGGAGGGCAGGACTTTTTTGTTCTGAAATAAGCTTGGGGCAATGCTGATAGACTGATGATAATGAAATGGGGTCATGAGCATGATGCCTATCACTGAATTGAATTTGTGTAGTAAGATTCCAAGATCCAGATGCTAGCCTTCAAGACTTGCAGAGCCTGCTTTAGCAATATCTCCTCTTAGATCTGAGAATAGTTAAAACCAAAATTCAAGTAGATTCAAAAAGTCTTAGTATTTCTGTGGTGTGCTGGGCTGTTTTCAGAGGAGAGGTGTTGGGTGCTGTTGTAGAAAAGCATGTTTAATGTTTCTGAAGCTTGCCTTTTTCCTTTCCTCCCTGGCACACTTTGAGCATGTCACATCTGCACTGTGTTATTTAGTCAAAGAACATTGCCAAGTTCATGATTTCAGGCAATATCTTCCATTTTGAGAAGTGATTATGCCCTTTGATCAGAAAAGGCCACATGGGTTTGTTTTCTCTGTACAGAAGGATCTTTTGCTACATGCAGGTGTACAGCAGCATGGAACGTCTTTCCATCCACGAAGAGAGGAAGACTCCACCACCAACTAAACGGAGTCTGAGCGAAGAAAAAGATGACCGACTGGACAGCCTTGGTGGCTTGAAGAGTCGAGACCGCAGCTGGGTGATTGGGTCTCCTGAAATGTAAGTTCTGTAGAACTAAGTCTTCTGGTTTCTCATAGCATCTGAGAAAGACCATCCTGTCCCAAAACTTTCTATGACCAGTGTTAGGTCAGGAATGCTTCATATGATGTATTTCTACAGGTGAAGCCTGCAATAAATAGCTCAAAATGAATGTGTAGAAGTGATGTGGTCCTTAAATGTATCTAGTTAAGTACTAACATCTCCTAAATTTGTAGCAAATACTTTACATTAATTTAAAGGGATTCTAGCCTCAAGTAAAGCTTTCTTACATCAGAGATGTACCAACAGCAGTTTTTTCTTGAACATCAGTGAATCCAAAGTCTGATGTTCCCAGACTTTTACCATTTGTCACAAATTAGATAAACCATTAGGAAAGTCCAAAGTTTATAAAGTTCAGAATATCCAAAACCCTCTTGTGTTCTAATAAAAAATGTCAGTAAAATATATGAATACCCAGAATTTGGATACCCACTATGTTTCTTGCATTACTGAAATAATTGTCAGACTTTCCTTAAAAAAGGGATGACTCTCATTTTGTGCAACTCCTGTAATGGTTTTACACTAATGTTTGGCATTAGAAAGATCATAAAATATGGTTGTGATCTAGTCTGTATGACTCCATTAAAAAAACCCCAGCATTTTATGGATTACACTTCTTAACTGATTTGTACTTCGTCTTGCATCAGTCCTTCCTGGCTTCAAATTTACAGCAACTTTGAAAGAAAAATTGCTTTTTGAAGGAAAAATTAATTCCAAAAGGAATACAGATGATGATTTGCATATTGTAATTGTAATATCATATTCATTGTACTGTATTTTTCTTTGGTTTTATGCCTTCCTTTCTTAGAAGCTTAGCAATGGAATATATTGGACATCTAAACTCAGGTCATGCCCCAAGTCTTTGCTGTTTTAAGTCCTAATGATGTAGCTGGGTCTCCTAACTTCACCTTGAATTGGCTTCAGATGTGTGAGTTGGGTCTGTGTGCTGTTTTCACCCTTTAAATTTCATTATCCCCCTAACTTAATTGAAGGGCTCTGTCTTGGTTTTTCTCTTAGATTGCGTAAGCGCTTGTCTATGTCTGAATCCTCGCACACGGAGAGTGACTCCAGCCCACCCTTGACGGTCCGCCGACGCTGCTCAGGGCTTCTCGATATGCCCCGTTTTGCCATCTCCACTGAGGATGAGGGAACTGTTCTCAAAAGGCCACAGTCCGAGGGGATGCTCTTATCTGCTGTGCAGTCACGGGAGGGGCTGCCGGTGCCCATTCCAGAACAGCCTGTGGAGCAGGAGCTGCAGCTGGAAGGTGATGCTGGACCCACCACCCCCTCCACGGCCATCAGCAGTGCCTCAACTCTGACAGGTACATGCTCGGTGTGATGGTGTCGTGGTCCCCAAGAAAGCCATGTTAGCTTGCAGACGTCAGCTCTGTAAAACTGTGGATTTGGATATGTCTCATGCTAAGTGGTTATTTTAGTACAGCTTTGTGGGTGTGCTTGCCTTTGAAATAACATCAGTGGTTTAATCTCTTCAAAATTACATCTTATATTTCAGTCCTGTCACTTCAAATTGATTAAGGTCTTCTCATGCTTGAGACCCATGTGATCTATGCCTTATTACAACCACTGGGTGCATAGCTGAGGCAGCATTACTTTAAGCATTATTCAGAGCAGATCACTGCTGAGTTGGAGCTAGAGAATATGGGTGTCAGCCATACTAACAGATCCCTGCTTCCTATGGTTTTATTTATCCAAAAAGTTTGGAGTAGAGACTTGAAATTTGCTGGGGGAGTGGGGTTTGTGTCAGGGACACGCTACTTGCTGTCTCAGCCAAATATCCTGAAATTTAGCCCAGTTGCAGGCTTAAAGTGCAGCCTAAGTTTAGTAGAGTGGGCCTTAGAAGTCAGTGTTTGACTTCTCAGAAGCTGTGACCATCCTGGGGTGATTCTCCAGCACTGGGCTGAGCTGGACCTTCCCCGCAATGGTGCCGTGGCTTGCTGCAGCGCAGGGCTGGGCTTCTGCCCCTTTCAAGGCACCAGGAAGGCAGAGAGCAAAGCTGCTTACTTCTGAGAACAGAGGAGGCCAGAGCTGGGAAGTGTTGGGCAGTAGTAAGGAGATAAAAAAGGAAATTTCGACCAATGGAAGAGAGCGGGGAAGTTGAATTGAAGGTTGGCAAGACAATATTTAAGAAGGAAGGCATATTTAGGGGGAGAACTAGATTGTAGTGTTGAAGAACAAGGACTAACTGGGTAAGAAAATAAGAAACAAGTTGCTGGGAGAAACTGGGAGCAAGCAGGCAAAGCAGTCGTGGATGCATTGAGGATGGAAAGGGGTACTGAGCAAGGAGTCAGTGTCAGCAAGACTGGACAAGGACAAGGTGAAGGGCACTGGGTAGATGTGATGGTGGATTGATAGCAGAAGGTGAAAAGGCCTTAGAGGAAATTTTCCTCCAGACTGGAGTAAAGCCAAATATCCTCATGTCTCATTATTCCTCTTCTGCAATCCAGTCTGTGAAATCCCTTCAAAATTGTCCCATTCCCCTCCATGGCTCATCCTCCCAGAATGGGCCTGGTGCTGCCATCATGTACTCCATTAACCCACGGAAAAAGGTGTAGGAGTGAAGGAAGTAAGCTACCACATACTTGAATGACATAGGTGCGTGCCATAGTGGAACCTTAGTTTCTCAATTTCATAGTAAAAGCCTAGAAACATGCTATTAAAAATTACAAGAACACTTTCATTGCAAATTTGAGTTGAAATAGGCAAAAATGAAGCTTCCCTGGGCAGCCTCCTCCCCTGAGCCTAATGCATTAGAGTGGTCTTTAATCTAGTGCCTGGGATTCAGGCATACCATTGCTTCAGTGTCCCCAGCCTACAGAGTTAAGTCAGAGGCAGGGGACTACAAGAAAGGAATTTAATTCCTGTCACTGTCTCGGAGTGCTCCTTTAATGTATATTGCAGCCTTTTCACAAACAGCCTCCGATTCTGGGTTCCTCATTGTCTGAGAGCCTTATTTGAAACTCTGGCTGTTAAATGTTGAACAGGCATCTGGTACTGAGGTCTATGGGAATGGTGCTTTGAATTTTTATTTTCATGGTACTTCCTGCTTTACTTAGTATGCAGAGCAGTGGTGCCCACTTAAATAACGATGATCAATGTTTTGTTCTGTCCTCATTGTTCAAAATGTGGCCCTTAGGCTTTATTTATTGCACACTGCTTAAAATTTGCTTTTGAAGACAGAATGATTAATTTCCCTTGTGGACTTGCTGTGATGCTCAACACTTTCATTTCTAAGCACCTTGTAAATTCTCATTAATGTATTTTCACATTGCCCCTTTAAGGTATCAGATGGGGAACTGAGACATCGAGCTTGAGTACAGCACCCCCAGCCCCCAGCATCTGCATATTGCTATATGCCCAGTCTGATTTTCAAGATTACTTTGCATTTTATATATAATTATAGCAGGTTAAGTAATTTGAGACTAAATTGCAACGGTGCGCAGAAGGGGGCAAATTAAGGTTGTCTTTGCAATCCACATTTTTACTTTCCCTGACTTTAGTACCTTAGTATTCTCTTAAAGTGGATTTTTTTGTGTGCAACTCCAGTAGAACCTGAGTCTTCTATTACAGGCAGTTTTAACTTAAAGATTGACAGTTCTTGCTTGTTGTAAAAACGGAGCACTTTCCATAAACCTGTTTTCATCTGTGAACGATCCCATTGAAATGGCTTGCCTGCAGAACTGCACCACAGCTTTAGGAATCATGTAACTGCTACTGAGCAACATGATTTCATTAGCAAGCTTTTCCAACAGAATAGAAGCCACAAATTTTCTGTATTCAGAATAACACCATTTCTGTAAATAAAAATTCAAGCCCTGGGGTTTCTTCTTAGGAAAATTTACTCTTGGACTTCATGTAAACATGACTTTGATTTGATGTATTTTGCCTGTAAGGGAATAGACTGTTAGGAATTCCCTGTGGTTCTAATCTGTTTTAATTTAAACTGTAGCTGGGAGCACTGCAGATTTCTCTGATCCACGAGCTCGCAGTAATAGCAATGAAGGCCCAGACTTTACCACTCCAAAAGCCATCAGCGATTTGGCAGTGCGGCGGGCACGACACAGGTTGCTCTCTGGGGAATCAGGGGAGAAACGTACCTCAAGACCTGTCAATAAAGTGATTAAATCAGCATCCGCTACTGCCTTGTCTCTCCTGATTCCCTCAGGTAAGAAATGCCTTGGGGTGAGGCATTGTCAGAATCTGCAAGCACTAAACAAAAGGTCTGCAGACAGATCCTCCCCCTTCGCTCTCCTGGAATAATGCTCTCACTGGCAGGAGGGGAAAGATCTAACTTTTACAATCGGTTTAATATTTACTACTCGGCAGGATAATGAATACTGCTTTGCCACAGACAGGAGCATTATGTGTGTGGTCTGACTGCAGCTTCTGCAAATGGCAGCTGGGCCTTATTCTTTCCCTAGTTTTGTTTAAATTGGCTCCTAGCTGGTCTCTAGACAGTGGTGCAGCAAGGAGGTGTAGAGACACAGAATGATTTTAACCCTCAAGATACTATTTTTGTGGGGTCACATGCTAACTGCAGTGGTGTTTGGGAACTGAATGTATCTGGTGTGTTTATGCACCAGGAAGCTTCAGTAACTCCAGATAACTTGGGTCAGATTAAGTGTTTTAAGAATTCAGTAGTGTAAGTAACTCACAAAGTAAGTCAACGCTGAATAGCTTACCTTGTTGGCCCGGCTCTGTCTCCCAGCAGAGCCAGACCTTGACAGTTCCTAATGCCAGGTGGTAACTTCTAGTGAACAGCCTGACCATGCCAAGCTATGACAGACCGGTTCAGCAGGAGGCTCTCCCCACAAGGACTTTGTCCCTCTTTGCAGAGGATAAGAGCGTGCTGTATTTCCAGAGCTGTACCTGTTCCTGCCTAGACGGGAGCAGGGAATTGCAGCTGGGCCACGAGTGCCAACCCAGCTGAACCTGCTGGCAGAGCAATGCCTGCGTGCCCCTCTTTGCCAGGGAGCTGGAGGCAGGTATGCAACTGCTTCTTGGCACCGTCGTGGTGATGCACGTTACATTTCTTGTGGTTTGGGCGTTGGTTGCTTTTCGAACTGCAAACTCCCTCATGAAAATCTCTAAAATGTGTATTTAATCACCCAGCAAAGGTTCCTCCAGAGCTGCTCTCATCTGCCAGGTAAATATGTGCTGGGCAATTCAGCAGGTGTTTCTTAATGGATTAGAGATTACCTTTTACAGCTGCATTTAATATTCCTGCTCTTTGGGTTTATTTTACTAATGTTGACCAGCTTCACTTTAAAATGAGAGTTCTGTATTTGCTTTGTATTTTTGAAAGTGGATGTTGTTCCACTAGCAAGCAGAGTCAGATGGTTTAGCCAACAGCCCAGCCCTCGGCTGTTCGTTTGGGAAACGTACTCTAAAATACACTTGTGTTGTTTTTCAGTAGCAAAGTCCCTGCAGTAACTAATTTTTTAGGGTTCAATATTTTTACCCCTGTGAATTTAAAGCACTACCAAAACTACCTAGATATAATTGCTGTCTGATTGCCTACTGATTTTTTTTTTTTGTGTTAATACTGATTTTGATTTATCTCAGCACCAACATGTAACTTGCACCAAGATCTAGAGACTGTCTGATCTTTTGGAGGAGGATAATATATCATAACCTTGAAATGGGGTGGTCCAGGATTGTGCCTAGAGCAAATGCTTATGATGGGTTGTAAATCCCTGAAAGGGAAGTAGTAAACACTGTGACCCAACCATGATCCTAAACGAGCAGAGCTGCTGTATTAAATATACACTTCCAATGTGCTGTATGGAAACTCTGCTGATTTTTTTATTTCGAAGCATGAATTAGTTGAAGCTGCAGGCAAACCCAGCTCTGGTGAAGACCACCAGCTGTAAGAGCATTGGGAGAGATGGTTTCCTAGCTGTTCTCTAACAAGAATTTTCTCTCTTTTGGAGGCCTGGTTTCCTAATTTTTGCCCATCTTTGTGTCATCACTGTAGATCACCACACGTGTTCTCCATTGGCCAGTCCAATGTCACCTCATTCTCTATCCTCCAACCCATCTTCGAGGGACTCCTCACCCAGCCGCGACTTTTCTCCTGCTATCGCAAACCTGAAACCACCAATCATCATCCATCGGGCTGGAAAGAAATACGGTTTCACTCTCCGTGCCATTCGCGTCTATATGGGTGACAGTGATATCTACACTGTGCATCACATGGTCTGGGTATGTCTCTGTTTTTCTAAAAAGAGTACCCTTGGGGCCAGAAATGCATTTAGCTGGAGTTGTGGGATTTAGCTTTATAAATTGTATTTTTGCCACCCTGTTTTCTCTCTCTCCTTATTCGGAGCCAAAGTTATCTTTTTAGCGTGGGGGAAACCCTTAATAAATAAATAAAAGCACTTTGGGTTTTACCTGTAGCAGTTTTCAAGCCCATCACAGAACCACAGCAACCTTTCTTTCCTTCTTTCTTCCCTGGTTACATGAATCCACCTTCTTTCACCTGTAGCACATACTTTAAAGCATGTTTCTGTGTACATACCCTCTTTCTCTTTTTTCAGGTTGTTGCATGAGGGCCAGTTGTAGCTAATTTATTCAGACCTGTGTTAGTGATTATAGCCTGCTTCTGATCAGTTCAGTCTGCTGGGGTTTTCCAAGCAGTCGCTTGGAATTGATTACAAGCCTTAAAGCATTACTGCTGCTATGCTGATTGCCTAGGGATTTAGCTCTTGGCTTAGCTGTGTGCTATGCTAAAAGGTCTGCTTTCCATGGCTGTATCTCTTCCTTCCCATTACTTCTGCTACTTGATCTCTGTGTTCCTGTTTTGTTAACGTATATATGACTTCTAGGAATGATCCATTCCCCGAAGCAGCGTTGTTTGAATTGTGTAGTTAGGGAGAATGGAGTCAGGGTAAAGGTGGTTCATTCTTTTCTTTGTATCTCTGTGTTCATTAGATGGTTTGGACTTCATATGCTTTGGTCAATATTTAACACTCATTCTTACCTAGAAAAATAATCTGAAGCTGCACTTCTCCTTTGTTCCTCTCTGCTTTCCTTGAAAAATGCTGACTTTACCAAGATACTGATTTGTTGTCTTGTCTGGCTAGAGGGAGAGTTGCAGTATTCTCAAGCGTATCTGCCTCCTCGCTGTAAAGGAGGCTTACCTTTCTGAACAGTGTTGGGGAAAGGCAATGTCTTCATGGGGGAAAAGATCTGATGTTGGATAGGTTAATAAAGGATGGAAAGTGGAAAAAGAAACTCTGGGATGAGATGCAATATAGGCACCCTAAACACATGGCACAGTGTCTTATTTAAAAGTCTGTTGGCCGCCTTGGGTTCCAGCATGTACATGGAAGGATGCTGGATTTGGGATGGCAAAGAAATTGAAAAAGACTGAATGCTTGTCTGGAAATCAAGAGTATCTAGTTAACATTCCCGAGTGCTGAAAATTTTTGGAAATGTGTTAAGCCTTTTGCTTTGGGAGGAGCTGGTCTCTTGATCAGCTTTACCATCCTGGCTGGCTGTTCTGGATTGGGAGAAGATGGGCAGGATGCTGGGGGAGGAGTGGAAGAGCGCAGATTTTTGTGCTTCGCTGTGCCAGTCAGTGGTTTCTTTCATTCTTCTCTGAAGCGGCTGATGCTGGCTGCAGCAAGAGCTGAGATGGATGGGCTTTGAGTCTGATCTGGCCAGAGATCTTGTACATTCCTTTTCTCAAATCAGTCATCCCCTTCTCGTTGCCAGCACGTGGAGGAAGGCGGTCCAGCGAATGAAGCGGGTCTGCGTGAAGGGGATCTGATAACCCATGTCAATGGGGAGCCAGTCCATGGACTAGTGCACACAGAGGTGGTGGAGCTGATTCTGAAGGTAGGGACTCAGCACTGTTACATTTCGGAAAATATGAGCCAGCTTGTTTAAAACGCAGTAGGTATCTAATTGGCATTGTCTGAAATACAAGTATGTACACAGCACCTGGCCCTTGTTTTGCAAAAACTCATTGCCGCAGCTTGATCCCTAAATCTCAAAAATTTCTGCATGTAATTTAAGCTGAACTCAGATATTTTGTGAGAGAAATAAGGACCTGTCAGATACATTTTTATCAGCAGTAGAGACAAAGGTCAGTAAGATTTAAGCATACCTTTCCTCAAACATCACTTTAAGAAACAAATACCTTAAAAATTTTCCAAATTACTTTTATTTTTTGCCTTTAGGCTGTACTAATGGTATTAGCTCATAATACTGCTTTCTCAAGGATTATTCCTAGTGGTATTTAAAAGCAGCTTTGTAATGGTTGGTCTTAAAATTATCCAGTTAAATAACTTGCATTTTGATACCTCCTCTGAGCTAAATCCATTTACGGAAATAAAGCCGAAAGTTTTGGACCATTCTAAGAGACAGAAGTCTTTGGGATTGCTAATACAGAAGCAATCAGGATTTTTTTTTTTTTTTTTTTTTAAGATGAGTGAAACAAGCCATGCTCTGTGTTGCAGATTCATCATGATAAATAAATTATATGCTCACATCTGCCATCAGTCAGAGCACTGGTAAGAGGACTGGTGACAGGATATCACTTTGTTCAAGTTTCCAAGTACTACAAGTATTAACTTGAGGCAGTTGGGATCTCAATGGGAGAGGTCAGATGCTGTGTTCTGTCTGCTCTGGGAAGCTTTACCTGCCAGCTGGGATCTGAGCTAATCACTTCTGAAAGCCTGACTAAAGAGGGTTTTCTCTCAGCAATTCCTTAAAAAAAGATAGGTGGAAATGCAAAGGGGGCAATGGGGTTTGACAAAGGATTGCAAAATGGCAGGCAGCAATAAACTAGCAGCCTACCTGCTTAGGCTGCAGATCTGCTTCAAATAGCCACGTTTTAAGCAATGTCTCTGTGTCTTGTTTCTGACAGAGTGGAAATAAAGTGTCCATCTCCACCACGCCGTTCGAGAACACGTCCATCAAAGTTGGTCCAGCTCGAAAAGCCAGCTACAAATCCAAGATGGCTCGTAGGAACAAGAAGAGCAAAACTAAGGATGGTCAGGAAAGGTTCGTTTTGATGTTTCTCTGCGAAAATTAAATGGTAACCGAGATCAAATAAGAGAAATCTTGTCAAATCAATTTGCAGATAATGTATATCAGCAGGTATATCCTTTATTTAGTTCTTCTTTTCTTTTTGTTTTCTTTTTCTCTTTAACCATACCATAAAATTGACTGAAATATGCCAGTAAAGGTAAATAAATCATTTGGGCTTGTAAACAACTTTTGAATGCTCTTCCACAGTAAGAAGAAGAGTTCTCTGTTGAGGAAGATCACTAAACAAGCATCGCTACTTCACACCAGCCGAAGTTTATCTTCACTAAACCGCTCTCTGTCTTCTGGAGAAAGTGTGCCTGGCTCTCCAACTCACAACCTGTCTCCTCGGTCACCAACCCAGAGTTACAGATCCACTCCTGAGTCTGTACACTCAGGTAAAAAAAGAAACAAACCAAACCAAACCCCAAATCCACACAAACAGAAAAAAACTTGGAGAAGATTTTTACTTATTGATTAATTTTTGAAGTAAAATACACAGCAGTGGGTAATAGGTCTGTTTGTGAAGTAAAATGACAGCTGTGATGTTGATTACCTTAAGGATGGATGTATTCTCATTCATTGATTCATTTAAAAATGAAAATCCATACATCCTTTTAAGAATGCATTCACTGTACTACAGCATCCTTTCACTCTGATGCAAATGTGTATTGTAAGTTGCAATGTTTTTGTAGCAGTTTGACACATTTTCTTTATTAGTTCAGAGAAAAGGAATCAAAACAGTGTAGCAAAGTATTTGAAAATTGAATCAGCTGATGGAATAAAAAGATTTGCATCTTGAGAATAGGAATGAAACACAAGGTTTATCTGTTCGGAGGTTTTTTTTCAGAAAAAACATTCTGATAGCAGAGTGTTTCTTACTGTATTATGGCGTTGTGTGACAATTATGTGAATTTTCCATCAGAAGCCATGCAATATTACAATACTACCTTGTAACATTACTGCAGTGCTTTGAGGTAACAGGGCATTTTGTTTTGACTTTGCGTGTCTTATTTTCAATAACTTGTTTTAATGGCCAAATATATATTAATCATCTTAGTATTTTTTTTTTTTTTCCCCGTCTTTTAAGTTGGTGGCAATTCTTCCCAGAGCAGCTCTCCCAGTTCCAGTGTTCCCAATTCTCCAGCCAGCTCTGGACACATCCGACCCAGCTCTCTGCATGGACTAGCACCAAAGCTTCAAAGGCAGTACAGATCTCCAAGGCGTAAATCTGCGGGAAACATCCCTCTGTCACCACTAGCTCACACTCCGTCACCAACCCCACAGTCCACATCACCGCAGCGCTCCCCATCTCCTTTACCAGGACACTCAGTTGGCAGCTCCAGTATTATTCAGTCTTTTCCAGTAAAACTACACTCTTCTCCACCGCTGGTGAGACAAATTTCTCGCCCCAAAAGTGCTGAACCCCCTAGGTCTCCTTTGCTAAAGAGAGTGCAGTCAGCTGAGAAACTGGCTGCCTCACTGTCCTCTTCTGAGAAGAAGCTGGCTTCCTCACGTAAGCATAGCTTAGATATCTCTCACTCTGAATTTAAGAAGGAGATGCTGCAGAGGGATCCTAGTCTCCAGAGCTTACAAGAATCTGCAAATGAAACAACCGGTGGCAAACTTGGGCTAGCGGAAAAAGGGATGTTGCAGAAGCCAGGTTCACGGAAGTTGGGTGCTATTCGACAGGACAGGGTGGAGAGGAGGGAGTCTCTGCAAAAGCAAGAGGCCATCAGAGAAGTAGATTCTTCTGAAGATGAAACAGATGATGGTTCAGAAGGTAGTCAGGATGGGAGAAGACTGGACAAGCCCCCTGACAGTGGAGACCAAGGCTCAGATTCTTTTAATGAAGATAAGTTTTCATCTAAACTGGAAAGCAAGGATAGTATTGAAGATGATGCCTTTCTACCTGAAGATCCAAAAGGTCCAGAAGATTTGCAGAAGGGCAATAATCAACAAGCCAAGCCTGCTTCGGAGCCACTGCAAACTGGTGTGCACCCTTCCCCATCAGAGGTCCTCCCAAGAACTTCTCCAGAAAAATTAGCTAATTCAGAAAAGCCTTTCCTAAGATCAGAAGCAACTGCAAAGGAACATAAATTGCCAGAAAACAAAACTTTTGAGTGTTTTGGTCCAAAAGACAAGTCTTTGGAAGCAATCAAAGACCTAGGGAGAACTGCAAGTACTCAAAAAACAATAGATCGCAGAGAACATACACAGTGCCCATCTATCAAACTCCTGGAACTTGAAGAAGTTGACTCTTCAGGGCCCTCCTGTGGTAAGCTTGACCTGAAAGACCCTCTGCTAACAGAAAGCAGTCAGAAAAAACAGGACTCCAAACCTCTGCTGGCACTTTCTTCATGGTGCACGGCAAGCGTGAGCACTCCTTTCTCGGTAAGCCCTGTGGATCGCAGTGAGAAGGATCACAAGGAGACGCTTCAGCCTGCAGAACAGCACAGCACCTCATTTCTGTCTCCTAGAAGCGCGAGTGAAATGTCCCAAAAAAGTCCTAGTACTGAAAAGCAACCCGGCTCCTCCCAGGCAGAGAGTGTTTCCACTGCCAGCAAAACGAGCCCAGCAGGTCCTGTATCCTCCACACTCCTCGTCCCCAGTGCTATCGAAAGAGCTCTCTCCGTGTCTCAGTTAGTGCCGCTAGCTCAGAGCGTGTTAGGCCCTTTGAAGCTCAGTATGTCTGGTTCTGGAGAGGTGGAAAAGAGAAAGGATTTCCCCCATTTGGGTGCCTCCTGTAAAGAAGAGAGAGATTCAAAACAAAAAAGGCAGGAAACTTCACAAGCAGAAGTATGTCAAGAGAAAGCCAAACTATCTGCCACAGACAGTCTGACCACAAGGAGCGGATCCTGTGCAGAGTCGTTAAAGTTAGCCAAGCCCTGGGAGGCAACGTGTCCCGTGGTGGCAAAAAAGGAGGCAACTTTTTGCAGTGCTAAAGCGTCTGAAGTGTTGGGAGGTAGCTGCAAAATCACTCCATCAAAAGAGCTGTCTCACGCTCTTGGACAAGCAGCTCTGAGAGCCTCTCCTCTGCCAGATGGCAGCACGAGGCCCTGTAAAGAAGGGACTCTCGTGCAAGCAAAAAGCAAAGAGGTTGGAAATCAGTTAAAAATACAGGACTTTCCCCTGTCACATGATGGTGCTGTAAAGAAAACATAGCAGCATCCCTGGTACACGTGGACTGGAGCATTCTACATTCAAAATAGAGACTGCATGTTTGAATTTTGTAATATACACTAATATAAAATAGAACTTGTGTACATCTATTTTTGGGAGGGTTTTTTTCATACTGTTTTTTGTGTTTTTTCATCCTTGCTATTCTATTTTTGTACACAGTAATGCTTGCTGTTTGAGGTCTCTTTAGAACAGGGTATCTTTAAAGCAGGGCTTAAGAAACAGGTGGCTGATTTTTCTCCCTTCCAGACCTTTTATGTTGCCTGAGTTTAGGGCCTGTTGTGTTCTTCCCCCTAATCCTGCATTTATTTGAGATCCACAAAATTCTGATTACAAAAAAGGCAGCTTACTTTAAAATCTCTTTTTTTCAACTTTCTCTTTGAAATGCCATTGAAATTCACAAATTTCAAGTACTGTCTTTGACTTTACAATGTGGTGTCCTTTGACAAGGAGAAGAAAATACTCCTGTCTGCAAGTTATTCCGGAACTATAAACCCTCTTCGTAAGGCTTCTTCATCACCGTGTGCATTCACAGTCCTGCGTACGTCCTTAGAGGATAATACAGAGGCAAGGGACTTGGCTGGAGGGGTCAGACAGAGAGCGGTCCTTGTCTTCTCTTTAAACCAATTAAAAGTATTTTTCAGTGGAATTATCAGAAAGAGAGATCTCCAATCCGTAAGCTGGATTTTTTGGGATTGTTTTTACTTATCCTTTATGGGACATATGGCAACTTTTCCCTCTGTTTTTAAAATTTTAACAAAGTTTTATCTTCCTTTCTCTGGCTTCAATTCGTAACTTGCCCTGCCTCAGAATAAATGACCCCAGGAAAGGGGTGCCTTGTAGGTTGATTTTAAAGGGGAGAAATTTGTAGTCGTGTGTTCTCCAGTGTGTCTCAGGCAAAGTTATCTCAATGATAAATGGCCTTTGGAGACTTTTCCTTCTCTTGGCGAGTCTAAATAGGTAGGGATTTTAAGGCATTCCTTAACATTTCTGAATTGGGCCTTGGGAAACTTGCTGAGTTTTCTGAATCTGCCCGTTTTAAAAACAAAAAGAAAAACCTATGAAGAGTTCTGGCTCCTCGAGTTCTGTGGACAAGCTGCAAGCAGACTTCAAAACATGTGATATTTTAAGATTTCAGCTTTGATAGCTAGAGCATTTCCACTGCTGAGGTCACTTTCCATTAAAAAATTAGTCTTTGTTCTTAGGTTTAGACATTGCTTTGCTTTAAGTGTGACCGACTCTGGATAACAGTGCTCTTTGCTGAGGATTAGATCAATAATAATACACTAATAAATGTGTCGAGTGGTGATACCTATAGCACTGTAAGCCATTTCTTCATCCAGTTAAAGGTTCCTCTCAATGAACACTCCCGTCATTTGTCCCAGATTGTGCGCAGCTTTTATTCTAGTCTTGTCTGAGTGTATCTCCCTGCGGATAACCCGCAAGGTCTAGTATCCTGCTCGCTGGCTTACTCTGTTAGAAGCAGAATGACCGTGCAACAGTATTTCAAGCTAAAACCTGCCTGTGTTGGTCTGATTTCATTACATTGCCGCCTTCTTCGTGGTCTTGGCTTTTTCTGAGCTTGTAGTTTTGATTTGCTTCCCCTAAGTGCAAATATGTTTTTATATAGGAATATAGTTTCTCCATCTCTTTCAACTTGATTTCAGCTCAATCCGCAAATCGCAAAAATTTCTGGAATCTCACCCTGCTTATGTCTATATAACCATTGTTTCCCCCCATTATATACTTGATTTTGGCTGCTTGGATTTCATTTCTGGACCAAGTTTTGGTTTGGTTTGAGCTTTTTTTTTAAACACATTTAAATGAGTGTTTACTCCGTGTGTCTGTGTGAACATGTACAGTGTTGTTAATACACTAACCAAAGCCTCAACGCTCCCAGATAACACGTTAATAAATCTTGCTGTGACGGTATTGAGAGCAGAGCCTGCTGTGCTGTCTCTTTGCTCTTTTTCCTGGAATTCGTAGGCTACTCGTATACACTTGGTTTGCTATCATAAACTGCAATATTTCCACTGCGTTGTCAGGGTCCTGGGTACCTCCAGCCTCTCAAAGCACTCTTGCTGAGCATCGTTCTGTGCTAATTTGGAGCAATAGCAAGTAAGGAACAGACTTGGCAGGGTCTGGTACTTAACTGGCTGGTGTTCTCCCCAGTGGGTTGATCTACTAAAAAATTGCTGAGAAACAAGGTCTGATTGGCAGTACAGTATATGGTAAAATGGACAGGAATAGTGAAAAATTGATTCAGCATCCTGAGTCTGTGGTAATTACAAAGACGAGCCTCAAGCTTATCTCCTGAGAGCGCCTAACCTTGGCCAGATTGAAGTCTCCGTATCAGTTGTGAGCCCAGAGTTGCGTGGGGACGTGGTCCGACCTGACTGTTCCTCGTTTCCTTCTCCTTGCGGTGACACAGCTTCTTCTGTGAGCGTGCTCCTGGGGCATCCAGGAAGGGCTCTGCATTTAAAAAACCTAAGGGGAAAACAAACCACCGCTCGTAGGAGAGAGGGCTGGGTAACCTGGCTCATCCCGCGCACGTTGGAGTGGGACCCTCTGAAGGTACCAGCTGTATGAGCTGCTGACTGCTTCCCTTTGCAGCCAGTGGTTCCAGCGCCGAATTACAGAGTTACCCTTTCTTATGCATAAAAAGAGGAGTGAAAAACCTTGCTGTGTCACAGCTTTTGCTGCTTTTGCCTGAATTGGCCAAAGAAGAGGTATGTGTTTCATTGCCTCTTTTGTACCTACGGAACAGAAAGTGATCAGTGCAATTTAAAAAAAACCTGGTTTTTTGGAAGCCAAAGCCAAACAGCGTTACCAGGAAAGCATCCTAGTGAAGCCCCATATCCCCTGCTCCCGGTCAGTCCTGCAGTTTCCGTTCGGTGTGCCAGGTGCCCCATTGTCCAGGTTCCACCTCTGCCAAATTTATATGGTGCACCTTAGCAAAAAGTTTGGGCAAAAAGACTTTTTCTATAAAATTTTGATAAACCAGTTAGATACAGCAGGACTTATTCCTTGCTCTGCCAAGAACTGCTTAAATACCTTCTCAAATAAGCTTGCAGAATGTGTCGGGGAGGAACGAGATACGGAAAAGCTGTGTGTGAAGAGCGAGAGTGTTCCCCTGCGCGGGACCAGACCTGCGGTACCCGGGCGAAGCATTCAGCAAGCCGAGAGCTTGGCCTCTGTAGATAACCCCAAGTCAGACAGGCGGGAGGTAGAAGTTGTGTGCGTGTGGTGTGCGTTTGGTGAATGAGCTGTGCATATAAGCATCCAAATACGCTGCTTTCCTGCTTCGTTTCCTTCTGTCGGCTTGGATGTGTCTCCTGCGCCTCATCCGTGCTGGGATGACGGCATCAAATCTGGTTCCAGCCTCTGCAGCTCCTCTCTGCTCCTGCATCCCCCCGGTGCATTCCTGCCCCGTGCCTCATTTCAGTGTTACTTTTCCCTTTGTCTCTTACTGTTGCAAACTAAGAGAAATGGATGATATTTATTGTAAATATTAGACTTTAGCATTGTAATGGCCACTCCTGGGTCCGAATGTCAGAGGCCTTTGGCTGCTAATATACTAAAGAGCGCTTGCCGGGGGAGGGGTAGGAGTGACCAGTGGTTTTGGTTGCCACACTTGCATTAAGGTGTGATTTGGAGTGTTTTAATTATTTTTTTTCTTTCGAAGAGGGGAGGATAAAGTCTTTCTCTGGTTTTCTCTTACTGGATGTGAAGGATAATTCTGTACTTCTAGTAGAAGATTTGACAGAAGTGTGTGTTTACGTTGTGTTCGATGACCATATCCAGGTGGCTGTGAGAGCACCTCCTGAGCAGGGCTCTGCCAAGCTGTGTCACTCAGCACTTAGCTAGATAAGAGAAAGTGTGGAATTTCTGTGTTTTTAGAAACTTGAACAATTGCCACATAATAGCGGTGCAATAATTTTTATTCATGTTGTACCTGCATGTCGATGTTCAAATCCTCCTCCAAAATAAATAATTTTTTTTTTTTTTTTTTTTTTTACATAAATTCAAACTCGTGTGTGTCTCGTGTTCGGTCTCCCCTTACTCTTCCCGCAGCGCTGGGGGTGGCTGTGCCTTCAGCCCGCCGGCTCCACTGGCTGCTTGGTGGGGCAGAAAACAGCCTGCAGAGCCTCTGGGGATCGGAGTAAATCTGCCAGGCTATTTGGGCGCAATAAAATCCAAAGGGCAGTGGCTGCCAGCGGCACAGGTACGGCATTGGCTTGGATTAGCCAAACGGCGTGAGGCAGCACGAGCTACGTAGCCCCCTTGTGCACCCAGTTATTTAGGCTGTCTTGGTAATATACCACCCAAAACCTTTCCAGAAACAGCCCTTTGCTTTTAACATTTGTGGGTGTGCACTCTCCCCATGGAAAAGCCTTCAAAGGCTTATTGCCGTCCTTGGAAATTAAGAGCTGGGGAGACGCTTGTGTCTGGGGGGGATTGAACTCAGCCTTGTTCGCTGCTGCCGAGGATGCTCAAAATATCCCGTGTCTCCATGCTCCAGAGAAGCTGCCGAGCAGAAATCGGGGGTGAAGCCCAGCTCCGTCCACGGGAGATTTGCAGTGCCTCTGCCGGCAGCCTGTCACTGCGCCGCTGTTCGTCATTGCTGACGTCTATTCGTAAAAGAGTGATACTCCTGCCCACGCGGAGAGGGACAGCACGGCTCAGAGGGATGGGAGCGCGGAGCGCGCAGCAACGTCTCCCGCAGCATTGAAAAAATTGCCTTTCTCTGGCACGGCAAGGCTCGCAGCTCCTGCAGCCGCTGTTGGCTCCGTGCAGGGACCTGGCGCAGAGCAAGGGCTGGCCGTGCCCCACGGCCCGAGTCCAGAGCATCACGCTCCATCGGGACGGCGGGGCTGGGGCTGGGGCATCGCTTCGCTCCTGCTCCTTGGGGATGAGCAGAGACGTGGCAACAGGAGCTTTTCAAATTACATCTCCATGGGAACATCCAGTTTCGCTCCTTTTTTAAGACTTACTAGCTGGAGTTAGGGTTAAGGTTAAAGTCCACAGCCCTCCTGTAGAGGTTCCCCCAGTCAGAACTAAATTGCTCTTAGTCCACAGCAGTTTATTTTTCCAGAGGATTAAGCTGCAACAAATAAGGGCCATTTTCCTCCTGAATGACGGCACACACGTGGGCAGCTCGGCGCGCTTCGGTGCCTGCTCGCTGATGCTGGCACTGAGATTTGACTCCCCCCAGGACGAGAGTGCGAGCAAGACCCCGGTCGAAGTCCCGCTGCCGGCAGCCTGGCTGCCTGCAGTTTACCTGGAATTTCAAAGACAGGGAATTAGGGGGAAAGCCGAAGCAATCCACGTGGGCATTTGGCCCCCAGCTGTTGACAGCCTGCCCCGAATGGAAACCACAGCTGGAATTGCTGTTGGATGCACCAAACGGCGACGCGTGGCCCCATCAAAATCTGGCAGCGGCAGCAGCAGCACTTGCTGTGCTCCGCAAGCGGTGGGGAACGGGGCTTGTCACCTCTGCAAGCCTTTTCCCCCTTTTGGGGGGCCTTTCAATAATAGTAAATGGTGTGTGGTGCGGGAGGGCTGGGCTGCCTTGTGAGAGGGGGGCTGCCCTTGCCGGGGGGGAAAGAGTCACCCCACGGGAGATTTTGCAGCAGCATTCTTCAGGGTCGGGCTGAGCGAGGGACTGGGAGGGTTTGTGCTATCCCGGTGACCTGCGTGATGCTCCTGTGAACTTACGGCTTTGACTTCACAAGGGTTTAGGCGAGACCAGCCCGGCCCAGGCTGTTTCCCCACAACCAGGCTGCCGGAAGAGTGACGTGTGTGATTTCAGACCCCAGGCCAGGCACTGGGTGCAGCTAAGAGGGGAACTGGCTTGCAAAGTGACGATTCCCACCTTGGTTTGGAGAGAGGCTGGACCTGGAAAGCTGTTACTGGGTGGGTGATGCCCAATAATACCTGTCAGCGGTGTGAGAGGATGAGTTTATTCTGCCTTTGTGTGCAAAACTGGGGCTTTACTGGCAGAACCAGGCTGTCCGGGCATTGCTCCTCCGGCCTTGCTGCCCATGTCCTGCAGCTGTGGGGCTGTCCCCGTCCCCTTGCAGCCACCGCCTGGACCTCTGGGTCTGCCCCTGACAGCTGCCGCAGCAGCTCCAGGCCCCCAGACCCTGCAGGATTTGCAGCCTGGGGGCTGGTTTTCCCCCAGAGCCGAGGTAGTGGCAGCCCGTGATGGTAGGGGCAACCCAGGGGGGGTGTAGCCACCCTTGGGTGCAGGGTGCAAGTGGCAGGGTGCTGCCCCGCCGCGGCGGGGGCATGCTCGTGCTCCAAAGCCACCGGG
>JAVKLA010000090.1:11051288-11075724 GCA_034782735.1 Sagittarius serpentarius | reverse complement strand
GCCCCCCCGCTCCGCCCCCCCCCCCCCCCCCCCAAGAAATGGCACCACAAGCCAGGAAAAGAAAAAAGTTTGGGGGATTTGTGCGGGGCATTGGTACCTCCACTGATTCTGCAGGCAGGAGGCTTTGGCAGGCAGGGTTGAGGCAGGGCAGCAGGACCAAACCACGGCTGCGCAGCACAGGGCCCCTGCCCAAACCCCACGGGGCCGGGGGAGAGCCGGTGGGGACGGCGGTGGGAGCATGGGGACGGCGCATGGCACCTCCCCTGCACCCGGTGGCCCATGATCCCTCCGACGCAGCAGGAGCGGGGCCAGGTCAGCCTTGCCTGCAGGTGCTTTTGCCTGGAGATTGTCCCAGGGATGTCACCTGTGTCACCCTGGGACTTGTCCCTGCTTGGACACATTCAGCTCACCAGGGTTAAAACCCACCCTAAAACTCATCGCCTCCCTCCCCTTTGGAGCGCCCCAGAGCAGGGACGTGGTGCTAATTGCCGAGGGTATTTATGGCAGCTGATTGCTCCTCCATCCGTCCTGCTGCCTGTCCTCGGGGACAGGAGGGTCCCCTTCAGTGGGACGGCCCTTCTGGGGCTTTCCAGCCAGGACAGCCTGGTTGTAGGGGACAAAGCGAGAGGTTTGGGTGTGGCAGAGGGATGCTGCGAGCCCCGGGGGTGATGTCCACTCGGGCACAGCAAGGAATGGAACTGGAGAGGGACCTGGGGCATCCCACATCCTGTCACCCCAAATGTCACCACCTGTACCCTGCACAGAGCTGGCACGTGCACCGAGTGCGGGGGGGTGTGTGTGCTAAGATTTGGGGTGATGTGGAGGTGTCTGTGGCCACACAGGGTTTAACCCTTCATGTCTGGCTCTGCCCTGCGCAGCCTCGTTCCCCCTGACCATGAAAGCCCTCAGCACTGGCCAGCAGCCTCCCCCCACCTCCGTCACGTGCCAGTGGGCTTTATATTTTAAACGCTGATTAGGGCTGACCTCATATTTCAGAGCTTACTTCATAGTCGCTAATGAGGGATTAGGAATGTTAAGCTAATTAGCAATCAGCAAATGAGGGCTCAGTCAGTCTTCTCAGCCTGACATGCTGTCAATGAACGAGTTATTTGATGATTATCGTAAACCTGCTCAAACAGGCTGGCTAATTCTGATGGGCAGCAGGGAACCAGGGCAAGCTGCAGCTGAGATGATGGGAGCCCGTTGCCCCTCATGGCCCTGGCCACTCTCCTCAGGCTCGAGGGTGCAGGGTACCTGCTCCTGAAGTCACAGGATTTAAATAAATAAACAAATTGGGTTTTTTTTCCAGCTGAAATGTATTGATTGATAGTCTGACCTGCCCAGCCTAGCTGCTCTGGGAGAAGCTTTACCTGATGAGCCACCTAAGGAGGAATTTGGCCACCCCTGGATGCTGCTTGGCTCCGTGGTGGCCAGGAATCCCACGGCAGCATTGGGGCTTGGAGCTGGTGACGAGCCCTGGGGACATGGGGACATATTAGTCCTTGAGCTTGGCTCACGGCAGAGGTTGCAGCTGCATTTCAGGGTGCCAGAACAGACAGACAGACAGACACACACACACACAGCTTCATCCAGGGCTGACCCTGGAGGGGACAGGGCTGGGAGCTGATGGGAATTGGGCTGGCATTAGCCTGCCCAGCAGTCCTTTGGAGGGGAAGGACGATGCTCACTCACCATCCCCTCTTTATTTGGTGTTAGTGCTGAATCCTGCCTTGTGCTTACAGCTGGGCCTGAGCAACCCACACAGCTGGGGAGAAGCTTCTGCATTTTCTGCTCGCACAGGGGAAATACAAATAAGCAGAGCAAAGCTGGGAGTCTGGAGGGGACCAGGGGAAATCCTGTTTGTGCCTCCGCTCGGGAGGCAAGACCTGCTGCAGGCAGCGGTCCTGCCCACGTGCCTGCCCTGCCCCAAAAACACCCTCCTGCAAAACTTCCCGGCTGCTGGGAAGCCTGCTCCCGGGCAGCTCAGCTTTCGGCTGGGTTTCAACTCTCTGGGTCGTTAATTATCCTGTTATTTTGATTTACTCCCCTTCCCCGCCCTCTGCTCCAGCAGGGAAGCATGGCAGCCAGGAGGCATGGGGGAGTAAGCTTAGCAGCGACCTGATCAATAATTCACACTGGAAAGGGCTAAAAAAACCCAAACCCCAAAATATCAAACCCCAGAGCACTTGCGGGAATGTAGCAAAGGGGGAAATGAATGGGACTAACTGGCTGTTCTGGCCCAGGGGGGGCACAAGGGCTGGGGGGGGGTGTTGGGCTCTGTCCTAGCTGCTGTTTCTCCACCCTTTTCAGTGTATTTCAAACCCAAGGAAGTCCAGCTCCACACCTGATGATGGCCCATCGGACAGGGGGCTCAGCCACGTGCCAGGGACACGCTCCTGCTGTGCCGAGGGGCGGCGGGGGAGCGAGGGAAGGGACAGAGACCGGTGGCATTGCTGCCAGGCCAGTGCCACCATGGAGGGAAGGGTCCCTGAGGACAGAGGAGCTGCCTCCGCCCTGGGCATGGCAGTGCTTTGTGCTGGCTGATGCCAAAACCAGCTGTTTCCAACCCTGGGTATGGGGGGTCAGGGTGGTGGCAAAGGCTCGTGGGTGGATCCAGGGCAGAGACGGGGCAGGGATGCTCCCTATTTCTCCCTGAAACCCATTTTCCTGCCTTTCTGGGGGAAAAAAGCGCTTCCTTCTCCTTTGCAGCCAGTGGGGACAGAGGTTTCCTTCCCGTGGGGGCTCAGCACCAGCCAGGACCCAGGGCCACGGTCTCCCCCTGCCCTTCCAGCCCTTGACGGGGAGCACCGGCCGGGGATGGATCCATCCTGCCCCGCGGCTGTGCCCTTCCCCGTGTGCCACCCCAGCTTGGCAGCCTGGGAGCTAAAAATAAGTGAAATGCAGGGGATAACCGGGTGCCTAAATATATCCCTTCTTTAATTAGCACCAGGCGACTGCCTCCCAGTCACGTCCGTCTGCCCACTAATCCCACTAAGCTGCGCCTGCGTCAGAGGGCTCCCCCGAACAGCCTCCCCTGAGCTCCGGCCACGGGAGCATCCTCGCCGCTGGCCGGCTTATTTGCACTGGCCCTAACCGGGGCCTCGGCGGGACGGCGGGCTGCCGGCTGTGGGAGGGCTGCGTGACGTGTGGGTCAAATTGGCGCGGAGGGGGTCAGCGGTGAGGCGGGGAGCATGGGTCCTCCTGCTTCTGAGGTGTGTAAGACGGGGGATGGGGTGCTGCGTGCCAGGGACGGCGATGTCCCGGGACAGGAGCACCCACAAGCTGCTACACATTCCTGTGCAACTCATCCCTCTTGCCCTTCCCCTCTCTGGTCTGAAATACCTCCGGTTTCCTCGGGCTGGGGCTGGCTGGGAACCTCTCCGGCAGTGGGATGCTCTCCCATGCCGCTGCCCAGGGAGATCCTATGTGCGAGGCTGTGGTTGAACCCAACGGGGTTGGGCTGGGAGAGCATCCCGCTCCCCCGATCTCACCCAGCAACATCCCTGGTTCTCCCTGGGGCAGTGGGTCAGGCAACATTTAACCCATCGCAGCTTCATTGGGCTCTGCAGTCTTTCAGTGGGGCAGTTTGGCGAAAGCCTGCGTTGCACCACGGCTCTGGCTGCTGGTTTTAGCATTTCTAATACACATATAAAAATATATATACATATATTTCTGGTTTGCCCCTTTGCAAGGGCACTGGGTGCCAGCAGGGAGGGATGCAGGGGAGGATGGGCTAAACCTGTAGGCCTGGTGGCTGCAAAAACTCCTCGCTGGTCAGCAGCTGGCTCTTCCCCTTTACAAAAAGGCCAGATTCCCCCCCAAAGCTGGCTCCTGGGAGGCTCTGCAAGCAGCATGGGGGGGCAGGGCAGCGTCCCAGAGGGGTTTCCCTTGGGGTACTTCAAAGCATACGACCAAGCCGCCCCCGTTGCTGTCAGTGAGGACACAGGTCTCGCCAGGCTGGGAATAGGTCTGGACTTTGCCCTGGCAACCCCTTTTAATCCTGGAGGAGAAGGTCTCTGGGAAAGGTGCTGCCCTCCCAGGTCACCGGCAGCAGAAGTTTGCATTCCCCGTTAAACGAGCCCGGCTCGCTGCCTTTAATCTCCCAGCCTGAGCCGAGTCCCGGGGACTGAGCCAGGAGCTAACCCTCTAAGCTGGCTCTTCTCTGCAGCATCTGTCTCCCCACTGGGCTCCTGAGCTCATGGCGTCTCTGGGGCCGGGTCCTGACACCTCAGGCACAACACGGGGGTTTGCACATCTTCTTCTGCTCCCTGCCTCAGTTTCCCCATAGCAGTGCGGTCCCGGTGGGGCACCGTGCCCCGGACCTCCTCGCTTTGCCGGATGCGGGACCCTCCTCTGGGGCTGCTGGACTGGCTGGGGATGGGAGCCACGCTGGGGGGGGTGGGGGGGGTGCATAACCCCACATCTGCTGCAGATGTTTGCCGGGCTCAGACCAGACAACACAGGGGTGGCTGCGTGGCTCTGCAGGAACCACTTGGTCAAGCAGAAAGTTTTCCAGCCAGAATATAAAATTTCACGTAGTCCTTTCCCCCGCTTGCCTCCAGGGGAAAACCCTGGGTGGTGAGAAATTGTGGTGTTTGGCTTTTCCTGGGCAGGAGGGGAAAGCATCAAAACGAACCCGGGGGTGCCGCCAGCTGTGAATCCCCAACCCCTCCCGGGAGCCGGGTGCCGCAGCCGGCCTTCGTCCCCGTTCTTCGTGCCACCTGCCGAACTGGGAACCGGTGCCTGCCCCTGCTCAGATGCCTTTTGCTTCAGGAGCAGCACCCAGGGCTGCGCTGCTGCCCTCCAGCCTCTGCTGCTTCTGCATTGCACCCTCCTGTGGTTTTTGGGTCCAGCTTGTGGGTGGCAGCTGCCGAAAGTTTGTGCTGATCCCGGTGTCTCTCCAAAGTGCCTGGGGTGGCTTTGGGGAAGGGCTGCCTCAGCCCCAGCCCTTCCCAGTTACTGCTGGTGGGGGGGAGCAGGAGGGAGAGAAGCAGCTTTGCAGGGAGCAGGGCTGGGGGATGGAGTGGGGCCTTGGGCTCTGCCTTTGCTTCCGACAGGGAAGGGGAAAGGATGGATCCAGGGCCCTGAAAAGGTGGATGTTGCAGGAGTTCATGAAGAAAAATTGCAGAAGTGGCTTTCCCAGGAGGAGGCAGCTTCCAGGGATTGCCATCCACATGCAGCGTTGTCCCGGTGCAAGCCCAGAGCTGAGCTGCTGCTGGGGCTTCAACCCATGCTCCTGCGTCACCCGACCCTGCTCCCTCCCAGCTCTGGTGCCGGGGCAGCGCTTTTCCCTGACCCTCGGCTGCGATTTTTTTGGCTTTACAGGCAGACACCTGAAGCAGGACCTCACCCTGGCCCAGACTCCTGCTCACCGCACCGCTGGCTCCGCTGAGGATGTTTGAACGGTTTCAATCAGTCCCCAAGAAAAACAGACTGGAGCAGAGCGCGGGCGCCTTCTGCAAACAGGGCGGCATTAAAAGCCCATTTCCTCCCCTTCCCCATCCTCTCGTCTTCCGCTGGCCACGGCTGCTTTGCTAGACTTGAAAAGGAGAAGATTAAAATGGGCTTTTAACGGTTTGCTGCTGTACCACCCCGGGCTTCTTCCCTGCTTGGCTGCTCACCAGCGGTTTTAAAAGCAAATGGGCTCCTGTTGCCTCCTTCCTGCCCTCGCCCGTCATTATAGAAGCTGACAAGGATGCTGGAGCCAGCTTGTTAATTTTGGAGCTGTCATTAATTAGGGTGCTCCTTAACCCTGCCGGTGCTGTCGGGTTTTCCCGTGGAGCTGCTTGGGGATGCATGTTCGGGGTGAGGGAGGGATGCTCGTCTGGTGCGGGGGGGACCACGCTGCTCCCCAGCGCTGCCCGCTTTCCCTATTTCTCTGCTAAAAAAGATGAGGATATTAAGAGGCCGAGGAGGGGAGCAGGAGCCCCTTGTGCCCCACCCCGTTGTCATGCGCTGTCTTTCCCAGTCGCTTTAGCCATTAAGGGCTTCGGGCCAAGAGGAATTTCCCCCCCACCTCGCCTCTTTCCCAGGCCTTCAGCCGGATGCGACACCATCCAGCAGAAAGCCACGGGGCCGTGGCTGCTGTCACTGGAAGGAAAGCTTCGCTTTGGGATGTAAGTCTTTAAATGCAAGGAAATGGTGGTGGACCAGCGCCACGGAGCAGGCGAGCCCCTGCCCTGCCGGCACCACGCTGCCAGATCAGCCTGGGGTGGTGGGGTGGGGGGGGCAGCCCACCCAGTTGTTTTGCAGCTGGATGGATGCCCCACTTTTCCTCTTCCCCAGGAAAACCTCCAGCTGCCGGAGTCAGGCCAGCGCTGCCCATGCAGCCAGCAGCGTGAGGCTTTCTGTTTTTAGGAAAAAAAAATCCCCATCTAGCACCCGGGAAAACCCCTCCTCTTCGTGGGACGCACACATTTCAGCCCCGCTTTTCTGTCCTTGTGCTGGAGGGGCGGGTGCTGGCGGTGGGATATTGAGTGGATTGGGAGACCAAGAGTGAATTTTTTGGGGTCTTTGGGGTTTGGCAGCTTGAGCTGGTGTGAGACTGCAGTCGGAGCTGGGCTCTGACTGCCTGCCGGGGCCATCCTGCGTGGGGGGAGGATACGCACACGCGTTTGCCGGCGCACCCCAAATTCAGGGCAATCTGGCTTATCCTGCCCCAATTCCTGCTCCCTGTGGAGCGGGGCTGGGGCTCTGCCAGAACTGCCCCAGCCCTCCGGGGGTGCTCCGGCCAGGCGCTGGCGAAGCTGCAGCCCTGACAGGGACTGCGGAGAGCCCCAGGGATGCACACCAGGGACTTTCGGCGGGGCAGGCACTACACCCGTGGGTTCAGGGGGATGATGCTCCTTTGGGGTCTGTTTGCTGGATGGGGCGTTTGCTGCTCAGGGAGAGGGGGATGAGCCCCAAATATCGTTGAGGGTCATGGATCAGAACGGGGGGAGGGCTGCAGGGATGTGCCTGAGGATGCTCGGGGGTGCATGGCAGAGCCGGCCAATGCCCTGCCGTGCCTGCAGCCCCATCACACGGCTCGTCCCTGCTCCGGCGCATCAGGGCTTCTCCAGCCTCCTGGAGCTGGCGCTGGCCCTCAGCACAGCTGGGACCCACGGCATCAACCAGCTCCAGGGTGAGCAGCGTGTTTCCACACGGGGAATACCCGCCACTCCTCCCGGCGAGCTGACAAGGAGCATCCTCTGCATCCCGTGCTTCCGAGGCACCAGCCCATCCCTCCAGGGGGAAAAAAAGCACCATTCCCCCAGCACGGGGCTGGCCGCCGCCGCCGCGTTTGGGGTTCCCTCATCCCACCCGCGCTGTGGCACAGTGGGGGTTTCTGGCTGGACATGGGTGCTGGGGAGGGGGAGAGACCCTTTTGCCCCCGCAGGTGCTCCCCTGAAAAGCAAAGTGCTGCCGGCGGCGGGCAGGGCCGGGGTTTGGCCGGCGTCCCCGTAAGCGGCCGGCGATGGATTCCAGATGGCCCGCGGGTGCGCAGGCCTCGCTGCGGTGTGTTTTTCAGCAGCTGGGCTGCAAGAGGGTCCCATCCAAAGGCAACATCCGTCAGAAGGCGGCTGGCAGGGCCAGGAGGAGGAGGAGGAAGAGGAGGAAGAGGAGGAGGGGGGGTGGTTTTACTCCCTTGGCTGCCAGCTCACAGGGCAGCGGTGGCCTCTCAGGGCTGACTCCATTTCTCCGCGTCTCCTCCCATCCCCGCGCCAGAGGCTGGCGGCAGCGAAGGCGCGTTTCCTGCTGCCTAAAAATATTTGGGACGTGGGCAGGCCTGCCTGCCCTGCCGGGGTGTCACGTGCGTCCCACGCAGTGTGGGTGTACGGGCTCGTGGGGACCATCCCCTGTGGCGCGGGAGTGGAGAGCCGGGGGCTGGGCACGGCTTCAGCATTTGCGGGGCGGGGAGGGGGGGAGCGGATTTTAGACGGGTGACAGAAAAACTGGTTGGAAATCCAGGAGGTTTGGGGGCTGGTCAGGAGGAAGATGCTCATCCTCGTCATCTGGGGGGGTCTGGAAGGCCACCCGAGGGTGCAAGTTCCCGGGTCCTCTGCAGGGGGCATGGTTTGGGAGGAAGGTGCACAGCCGAGGAGATGTTTGGGTTTCCCACCCTGACCGAGGCTGGGATTTATCAGATGGGTTCAGAAACCAACCTCTGACCTGAAAATGATGGCGATGGACACCTGCGCCCGCAGTGAGCCCCGAGGGGAGGGCTTTCTTTCCCTCGGGAGGACCCTTGAGCATGAAGGAGGGGTGCCGTGTCCTCAGAGGGGCTGCGGGAGCCACACGCTGTGGCACTGCACCCAAAATCCCCGGCAGAAAGAGCAGCTGAAGCCTCCCTCTGTGGGGGGAAGCCATGATGGGTGAAGGGGCCGTGCGTCGCCTGCACCTTGCTCCCAGCAAGAGGTTTCCTTCTTGGAGCAGCAAGAAATTTCTTCTAGACATTAAAAACACTCACAAAAATTATGCCTTGAAGTAGGAATAAAAAAATAAGAGCAACACAGAGAAGGAAAGAAAAAAAACCCCAGCAGCCGCCCCGTGCCTGGGATCAAAGCTAGGTGCCATTTGGAAGCCCTTGGACAGAAATATTCCCCGGTTTCTTTGGCCAAGCCACTGCCGTGAAAGGCCTCTTTGTTCCGGGGCCTCGGCCTCACGTTTGCCCTTGTGCACTTCGCTCCCGCTGGCAGCCGGGGAGGCCGGGCTCCGCCGCCGTGCCGGCGGTGCCGGGGGCAGGTGCCGGGGGCCGGCGGGGACCAGCCCGGCTCTGACTCAGCGGCAGCGCTTTGATGGGCACAGAGGAGCAGGATGAGGAACCGCTGCTGCTCCTCTCCCCGGCCGCCTGCCCACCACTGAGGGCAGGTATAAAACAGCCGGAGCTATTTATTCCATGAGTGATGTGCGTCCAAGTGCCCTTACATTCCTGCTCAACCCCTCTTCCACCTCGATTCCTGTCTTCTCCTCACGTCTTCTCAAACTTTAGGCCAAAGTTACACTCTTCTTTTTTTTTTTTTAAGCTATTTTTGTTGGCCTATTCCATAAGCTGCATCGCTCCGTGAAACTGGAATTTCCCTCCAGCAACTGCTTTTACGTACAGGGGCTCACGGCCTCTGCGGGGCTGGGGACAACCAGGTTTGGCCAAAGTTCCCCTTGCCAGAAGTAAGGAGAAGCGGGGTCTCACATCCTCCATGTCTTATATTCTCCAGGTCCCAAGTGTCCTGGGTCCCAAATCCTCACATCCCGCATTCCCCTGGATCCACATCCCTGAGTGTCACGACCGCAAGGTCCCAAATCCCCTTGGACCCACATCCCCAGTATCGTGCATCCCCAGGTCCCACATCCTCCTGGATCTGGATCCCCAAGTGCTACATCCCCAAAAGTCCTGCATCCCCAAAAGTCCCACATCGCCAAGTCCAACATCCCCAGGTGCCACATCCCCTGGTCCCATATGCCTCTGGACCCACATCCCCAGCTCCCTGCCCCCGAGGACAAGAAGGACTCTGAGGCTAAGTCCCTTTAACTCCGAAGAAGTGTCTTACATCAGGCCACTTTAAACCCTCTCCAGGTCTGGGACGTGGTGACATTGACTGGTTTTGGTGGATCTAACGCGGGGCGGGAAGGGCAGCTCTGGCCAAAGCCCAGCCCGGAAAGCTCGGCCGGGCTCTTGCTCAGCCCGGTGGTGCGGTGGGGAAAGCTGCCCAGAACAGGCCAGCCCTGTGCAAAAATGGGAACCTGTGTTGCTGATGAAAAGTGCTTTCTTTGGGTCGGATGTTTGTGTTTCCTTTGGCAGCGCAGCCGCGGGAGCGTGCACAGCACCTGCCTGGGGCGGGCGGGCTGGCTCTGCTCCCAGCGCACCCATCCAGCCCCTTCCCTTGAAAGTGGGGGGAAGGGAAAAGGTTTGGGAAACACTCCAGCACTGGTTCTGCTTGAAGCAGGCTTGTAGCTAGCGAGTGCCTCGAACTCAGACCTGCGACAGGAGCCTGAAAAGCCGGGATCTCTCCCAGGAGCCCAGGGAGAGGTTTATCTGCTGCCCTCGCAGCACCCGTGGGATGGAGGGGCACATCCTGGCCCCTGCCCTCCTGGCATCCCGGTCTGCCCAAGACGCTCCATCCCAGGACATGCCTTTGCTGGCCCCTGGGGCCCTGCGACAGTTAATGCTCCTTTTCCTGCTCCTTATCCCTCTTCTGGGAACCGGCCCCTGGATTGCTCTGGTTTGCATCACCGCAGCGAGGCTGAGCCAGCTGGGCGTGAGGAGCGCAGGCTGGAGGCTGCCTGCTCTCCTCCTCCCGCTCCGAGGGAGAGTTCAAGGCTCTGCCTTGCGGCTGGGGTCTGGCCGGAAGGGAAAGGGCTCCGGGGGGGGCAGACAGCACTGCGGAGGAGAGCGGGAGCCCGCGGGGAAGCTGGAGTTGGCCTTTGCGCCGTGGTGTGCGAGCCAGTGTTCAGGCTCGGGGAGAGCGGCCGGGCAGTTGTGGCTGAGATGGTTCCTGGGAGCCACCGCCACCACCGAGGATGGGTTTCGGGGCAGGAGGGCGGGCAGCAGCCCGGGCTGGTGCTCTGCACCTTTCCTTCCCTGTTCCGCCATGCCCTCTGCCCCAGGGAGCACAAAGCTGCCATGGCAGAGGGTGCCCCGGCAGCTTGTGCCCCACTCATCCCTTCTCCACAAAAGCCAGTTTGATTTCCCCAAGGAGAAAGTTTTGCCATCAGAAAGTGCAAATTTGATGAAAATTCAGGGAGAATATAGTAGCCAGTGAAGTGGTTTGTCTCGGTCAGGGTGAAGCCTCCATCCTTCAAACCTTCCTGGCCGTTTGGATTGTATCAGCAGAGAAAGGCTAATGCTGGCGTGGGACTGTGCCAGCTGAACCAAAATTGATGTGTTGGGTTTATTTTCCCTTTGAAAGTATTGTCCAGAGTCAAGTTTTGTATTTTAACATTTTGTTCCAATTTGGATGAAACCTGGTGAGTGAGATGACGAGATTTCCCATGAAATGGGGATTCTGGGTCTGCGTCCAGCCCTAATCTGTTGGTTTACTTGAAAGCTGCTGGCCCCTGCTCCAAGCCTGGACTTGATGTTCCGGGGAGGGAAATGCTGCATCTCCCACCTCGCTGGGAGGAATTGTGGTTCATGGCCGGGGCAGACGCGCCTCCGTCCTCCACATGTCTCCCCGGGGCTCAGCCAGGTTGTGCATCCCTGGGGAGGGCCCGCTCCCAGGGGATGCAGGCTGCACCCTCCTTCTGGGGCACCTTTCCACCTGCCCAGCCCCCAGTCATGGTGGGGACTGGTGTGAGAAGAAGCCGTGCCGGCTGCCTTTCCATGCTCAGCTGCTGCATTCATGGCAGACGAGCCTGATGGATCCAATTGGCCTTGCATGTTGGAGCGGGATGGAGGGGGCAGGCAGCCACGTCCTTCACGGTTTCCATAGGGAACCGCCCCCCCACCGTTTTGGGCAGCTCAGGGTGCCATGCAGCCCACCTTAACTGCCTAGCCATTTGTTTATGAATGCGCCTGTGGTACTTTGAGCTCTGGCTGGTGGTTACGTTGCTCCTGCCACCCAGCAACACGGTGTCCATTAAACCAAACTATTAGACTAAAATAAGTCTATTTTGGGAGCTGAAAACAAGGAGGAGAAGCGGAGCAGCTTGGTTGCTGCAACAAGCCCATGGCTTTCGAACGAAACGCTGATGGTCTGAACCAAACCCTGATGCCTTACATCAAGGCATCCTGGCTGGGGGAGGACAGGCTTTTGGCGATGGTTTGGGTTTGGGTTTGTGGGGGGTTTTTTGGCCAGATTTTTTTCCCATGGGCAGGATCCATCTATGAAATGCCCGCTACAACCGGCTCCTGACCTGGGGGAACAGGAACTCCATGAAAGCATCTTGAGGCCGTCTGTCCATCCATCCTGGTCCCCTGCCCTGTGGTGCCATGCCCCCGGGGTGCTGGGCCATCACCTGCCCCCGGGTAGGGTCCCATGTGTGACGGGGGGGGAACCCAGACTACTTGCAGGAAGCTCTGCGGCGCTGCCGGGGATGGAAAAATCCCAGGGATCTGCCCTTTCTCCGAGAAGACATCTGAGCTGGGAGGTGTTTTTCTTTCCATCCAGTCAGCACGGCTGCTTGGAAATTTCCTATGCCGGCTCCCGGCTGTAATGTTTTCATAACTAAACAAACCGTCTGGCAAAGCCCTGAAAAACGATTTGCCAATTAGTGACTTACATCTTTCCTGTAATTCTACCTCATTAGCCTTTATTAAAAAGAAACAAATTAAATAATAATAAAAGGGAGCCAGTCCCCAAGAGCGCCTTGCAGAGTCCTCCCAGTTTCTTGCTGATGTTTCCCCTTCGCCCTCCTCACGCTTGGGTGCCCGGGGGTGCCGGCGGGGTGGACGCCAGCCCACCATGCCCTTGGCTCATCCATTGGGAGCCGCGTGGCTCCCCATACCTCCAGGTGATGTTCCTGGGCCGGCCGCATCCCTCCTGTGCTGCGCCCCATCCCTGCAGGCAGGACTGCGGGCAGCACACAGCAGGCAGAGGGGACCTGACCTCGGGGTGCTTTAACATGGGGCGTCCTCCTTGCCGGGTGTGAAGGGAGATGCCTGCGCGAGCCCTCAGGGTCCGTGCAGGTGCTCCCCGCTCCTCCACACCATGACCAGGGGCATTTCTGCCCCTTTCGGTGCTCCCCGCCTGCTGGGGAAGGGGCCTGCAGCGGCAGCGATGGAGGGAATGCTGACTCAGCAGCTGAAAAGGCTTACTCGGTGATGTGAAAAAATGCTGGCACAGCATTTTTTAAATGGTCGACTCAGCAAGTTGGAAAACCGTTGCTCAGCAGTTGGAAAACCGTTGCTCAGCAGTCTGCGAAAACGTCAACTCACCGGGTTGCAAAAACACTGATTCGTTTGCTACCCCGGCCAGCTGAGCCACACACGCAGGCCAGTTCTGCCCCTGCCCTAACGTTCCGAGGATCCTGCGGCGGCATCCCATCTGACTCCCAAGTTTGAGGGGTGAAGTCCCCCCGCCCCAGGTTTGCCCTTGCTAGTCCTAAAGCTTGCCCAAGCCCTTTGGCTGGCCACCCTCAGGCTGCCCTGTGCAATTGGGCTTCTCCCCGGCAGCTCCCGAGACCTCGACTGGAAAACGCAAAACACGCACGTGGAGAGGTGTCTGCAGCGGTAACCCCCACCCCGAGCTCCCAGGGGGCTGTGCGGTCACAGCCTGGTACAGTAAATCCTGGGGCTGCACCACTGCAGTGCCTGGAGCTCGGCCGAACACCGCTGCCGCTGCACCGCGAGCGCGCCAGGACCCTCCTGCTATGCCTGCGGCTGAAACGGAAGAGGATTGGCAACGCCACCCACAAACTCACTGATTTTTCTGTGGCCCCAGTGCCTGGTGCTCATGAAGAAATTGGGAAACTAAAGGGTATTTCCCAAACTCCTGCAAAATTAAGGATCTATGTGAATGGATCCAGGCGAGCTGGGTCTTTCAGAAGGCTGCTTCAGCACTGCAGCCCCCCTGCCGCCTCCAGCACCAGCAGTGGCATCACCGAATGCGGGCAGAGGAAGCAAGGAGGCATGCAAGAACGCTGCTGAGGGCTCCCGCTCTCTCTGAAGACGCTGCGAGGAACGGCTCCATTCAGGGCCGCGCGTGTGCTACGTGTATTCCTCCCTTGTCTCGGCCCCGAGAGGGTTTTGGGGCCCGACTGCTTCAGCTCCAGCCGAGAGCAAACCGGACATCTGCAAGTCTTTTTTTAAAGTCTGTGTTAAAGATGATGCTCATGGCCTCAGCTGGGAGACACAAACACGGCTAACACCATGACAGCCCAACCACGCTGCAGTTCTGAGTTTATTAGAAACAGCTGTTAGTACATCCTTCTAAAACATTACATGTCAATGTGCTTTATTGCAACTTTTTTATTGCATTTTTTTTGATCTAGAGCAAGTAGGCCCAGGATGCTTAGTGTCTGGGATTTAAAAGCCCAACCATCTAGTAAAAGAAAGTACAGCAAAATTGTAACACACCTGGTGACAAGTACAGTGTTGCATTACTGAGCTAGAAACTACAGGATGACTTGTCTGAAAACACTAACATACAATTGGTTTCCTTATGAAGCAGTTTGTTTCTTTTCTTTAAAAGTTAAACTACATGAATTCCCTTTTTTTTTTTTTTTTAATTCCCCTCCCCCCCGCCCCCGACTACACCATAAACGACAGAAGAACAGGTTTTACACAAATAACAAACAAGAGTACCAAAGTTACATGCTGGAATTCGTCCGGAAACAAAATAATTTGATAGCTTCTGGAGAAGCAGGTTCTTAACAGATGCAGTTTCCCTTAAAGAAAATAGAAGTCAAAGAAAAGCAGGAACATTAATGCAAAGGTTGTACAAAGGAGTGTGCTGTTATTTCAGCCCTCGATACAAGATCAAACACCCACTCATGCTTTACATCGAACCACACCTTATACAAAGAGTCCACTCACAAAGGGACACGTACCAACACCACCCATTGCGCATCAGCTCTGGACAGGGGGCCTGGGGGCCTACTGAAACGTGCAAACGTTCACGGCCTCTCGCAGGAGAGCAAGAGGGTTTCTTTTGCTAAACCTTTGAGTGCTTTGTCCCAGAGTAAACAACACTCCAATTCAATTCGGTTTACAAATGGAAGCAGTAACCCCCCAAGGAAATCCAGAGTTCAGCATTTCCGAAGCACATATGCAAGATGAACACAATAAACTCCTTTTCATTTGACAAAAACAAACCCAGTTCTGCCTAAACACATGGCAGAATGTACTAACAGTGAATTTTGTTTTATTTTTAAGGGGCAGTGCCACTTACAGCTAATGCATATAAATGTGTACGTGAATATATTTTACATATATCTATATACATACAGTACATATACACACGCGCACACACACATATGATGCAGACCATTACAATCCCATGGTGCAATAAACAGCCAGATATACAAAATTAACAGGTTTCATCAAACGTATCTTCACTGGATGTAGAAGTCACTCACGAAAACAAAACAGACCAAAACCCCAACCAGCTGACTGAACACGAACCCCCACCACACCCAACAGAGACCCGGGGGGGCAGCTCGCGGCTGGCCCCAGCATCCTACAACTCCCCTGAAGTGACGAGACTGATGCCGGGGGTGATATTCACCCTTGGAGATTTTTTTTTGTCTTTGGATGCAGTCATTTTTCCAAATGTTCCCCAGCCCCTTCTACGAGCACTTGGAAAGCACGTGGGTACGGCGCTGCTGAATACAGGGGGAAATATCCCCCACCTTGTTTGCCAACGCCAATCTCACAGAAGCAATCCCAAGGGAAGGTAGTGAAGGGGGGCATCAAATTAAAGCTGCTTTCTCTAATACAGGTTGATCAACGAGGCATTTTTTCTGTCAATAAGGGCCTGTTCTCATTTTTTTTTTTTTGCCTCTGAAGCTCATATTACATTTTTAAAAGGCAAATTTTAGAACAAATGGTGAGTCTAGTCATAAAATATGGCGAGTCTATGCCAATAGCAATTAAAAAAATGCAAATTCTGCATTACTTGTATGGAGCCAGCCCCAAAGACCAGCACTTCAAGCACTGTCATCATCTAAACAGTTAACAAGCTAAAGCTCCCTATATGCCCCTGTGAACAAACAGGAAGGAGTTGAAAAGATTTCAAGAGAGGGTTTTTTTTTTCCCCTTCCCATTTGGTGGAAAGTATTTCTGCCCACAGAATGCAAGATTCACAAAAATGTTGGACAAACTTCATCTAACCCCATCCAAAGCTACTCCTCACGCAGGACTTAACTAGTCAAGCTGCTTCACGAAGAGGCCCGCATTTATTTGGGCTAGTAACTTGGTTCCCTTCTCCGGGCTGCACAGGTTGTCCCAAGAGAAGTGAGGGGATCAGCAATGCAAGTTCCCTTCCAATCCAGAAAGGGGAGCAACTCCTTAAGGACTTCTATTAAATTCCTAACTATCTCCTTGCACGCAGAGTTAAGGAGAGTACAACCTATTATTCCAAAGGGAAGGGTCAGCTCTGGCATCTCCTTTTTCTTTCGTGGTTCAAGGTGGAGGTCCTACTTCATAGTCTGTCTACTGTTTCATTGAACTACAACCAGAGGGATGCTTTAGGATGCTGACCCTTCCTCTTCATTAAAGCTATTTGCTTTGATCTCTGAATTTGAGCAAGCCTAAGCCCCCTCCCCTCACAGCATCTTTGTTCTTCGGGAATGTTACTTTGATTTTGCTGTTCTAAAAGCAGAGGTTGCAAATCAACGTAAGGAAACTACATGTAAAAAAAACCCTGATTTTAAATATGACCTAAACAAAATGACCCCCAACCCATCATAGTGCTTTGTAAAACTGCATTTTGAACCTGTCTCTTACCCCTTGTGATCCACAAGCAGTACCTGTTTCATGTCTGCACAATGCAGCAAGCATACAAGACTCACTAACATTTCAGATTTTTATTCCCTGTTAGTGTAACAAAAATAAAAAAATAAACAGACATTCAAAAACAGAAGCAAGATTGTTCAAGTACCAAATAAGGGGCTTTTCCAAACTTAAGGTGTGACACTCCTATAGCAATTCTGCTGTTCTAAACAGCCACAGCATTCAGCTACAGACACGGTGCCACCCAAGCCTTCAGAGCACCCAGGATTTGGGGCAACCAAGACCCTCCTCCTTCCCCTGTCCTCCCCAAAACAGCACTACATGTCAACATTCGTTTCCACAGTCCCCATTACAGTTGCCTGGCTTTGCAAAGGACAAACTCTGATTTTTGCCCTGCTGTGACTTGAATTCAGGTATGATTAAATACAAGCTCTTTTCCTGGGAATGGCTTTTGGTTGTGGAAGTCTTGCTTACACTAGTCTCAGTGAGAAAAGAATCAGGCCCATCACATTAAATGGAAAACTTCTTGACCATCTGCCACATCAAGAGAGATGAGTGTGGAAAGAGCATTTTATTTTTGGCATAAGTCAGAGGGCTGTAGTGGATATAACTCTAGATTGCAACTACCAAGAGTGCAAAGCAACAATCCAATCCACTGCTGATGAGAATTAAAAAAAAAAAAAGCCAAAATACAACCCCCAAATCTAGAGCACTCCAGTATCAGAAGGTGACTGATCACATATTACTGCTTCACATACTAGTGAAGTGTCTGTTGGGACATCCCTGTTTCTAGGTGGGTTCTTCCCATTCGAAGATTACTTGTAATGAATAAAGAAACTAGTGGGAAAAGTTTGTAACTTACTAACTTCAAAAACATGGCACTCGTGGCCGACGCAATGGAGTGAACGGCAGCTGTGGAAGTAGACCTGATTTCCATCCATACGAATACAAAATACTGAATCACCCCTGATCCCTGCAAATATACTTCAAAACAGATAAGAAACTGCATATTCGAGTTTCACCATCCCCTCCACCCCCATTTAACACTGTGCAAAAGTTACTCATTTAACTCTACGTAGATATTTAATACAATATGGGTCAATGAGATCAGTACTCTTCTAACTGCAGTCTGCTAACAGACAGCTGCTACAACAGCGAGACTATTTCCCCCTTTCCTCCTGACGTTTTGACTCTTGAAACCAAAACCTTCTCGCATCTTACTGTTTTAAAAGAACTTGAGTTCCTTTGTTTTGCCTTTATGTTCACATTTCCTGTATTTGTTTTAGCCTTAACAGCTGCTTTTCGTACTAGGGTATAATCCTGCACCTCACAGGCCCATTTCTGATTTCTCAGTGATGCAAGTGTAGAACAGCTCCTGGAAGCTGTGGGTTTTCTCACAGGTCCAGCGCTACTGAGAAAACAGAATGAGGCTGAGCACAATGAGCGCAGCAGGACCAAGCCCTTGCCCTGTGGATCACACCAGCTACACGTGTCAGTTGGTTTTATACCCATTTTCATTTGCCCTACGAGTGCAAAACAGATGCAAAAAGCACCTGTGCAATGGCACATGAAAGTCAAAGGGGAGCAATCGTAGCAGCTGGGACTCAGGTGGCTAAACCAAAGACAGAGAGATGCAGTGGCAAAACACAGCCTAGAGAGACTGCTGAGGATAATGGAGCCAAATACAAGGAACATGGGTTTAGTCTGCCCATAGGCCTGATCCAAAGGTTTGGGCAAAACAGAATTTCAAGGAATGCTTCAAGATGGCTTATTGGTTCCGAGTGCATCATTCACAGCAAATGCATCACCTGTGATCAGTGAAGAGATCTCAGAGAGTGAGGGGCCAGAATCCCAACTCACTCACACCACTATAAAGCCAAGCTACCTTCACAGATGCCAATGGAATTACACTGTATTTACCTTGGCAGAGCTGGGGCCGGAGCCTGGACCAAGACCTCACAGGATCAGTCAGATTCCACTACAGGGGAACTTCAGACAGTCCTGCTTTGCTATCCTGCTGCTGTCAGTACTGCGAGGGTGTGCCAGGATTTATGAGTCTGAAAGTAGACCTTGAAAGTAGACCTGCGCTTGTTTAAAACAAAACCGAGCCCTATCTAAAAACAGGGCAGGTGTGAAACACTTCAGCCAGGTTGTCCCTGTCACAAAAACAGGGATCAGAAATACGTGTCCCATCAGCCTCAAACGTTAACATTGCAAGAGGAGAGCCCAGCAAAATCACAAAGAAAATCAGACACTCATCTTGCACAGGTTCTTCCACAGGCATGGGGCACCTGGCTATCATTTGCGCCTTTGAACTGATCTCCCTCATCAGACATTTGGACTCAGCCCAGCGCCAAGGGAACACTAGATGCACAAAAGGTGAGAATGACAGCTTTACAGCTACCAGATTAGAACTGCAAATTATCCAAAAGGTAGGGCAAGTTTCTTTAAAAAGAAAAATTTCCATGTCCACATACCACTGAGGAATCCATTCCAGATTTTCACTAAGAGCAAAGGCTACGTCTCATTTTTTCTTTTCTTGGGGAAGTGGGAGAGAACAGACACACGAGCAGATATGGGTCACTCTGACATAGCAACTTGCATGAATTTTCTCCTCCCCTCACTCAGTTTTGGTTAAGTTTTGTAGTGTTTCAATTAATTAGAAAAGTGGCATCTAGAGAATTCTTTGCCTGAAGATTGCACTTTGGCTGATTAGAAAGTGCCTAGGATGCGTCAGGGTCATTAGTGCAAAATAAAACATCTCACAGGCCTGCCAGGCAACCAGCCTACCCTTCCTGCAACAGCTGTCAGCGCTCCAGCCTTGTCATTTCCCTGCTTGCAAATTCATGACATTCATCACAATAATACTTCTAGTGTAAATATTAAACATCAACAAGCCTGGCACTACTGCCCAGGCATTATAGAAAAGAACCCCAACCCTTGAACAGGAAATAAGCCCCAGGGTCAGAAACAGGTCTGGAGCATTCTCAGACCTGCATGACTGACTGCTTCCTGTCCTGCACAATGGGCGCATTGCAAGAGAACTGCTTCCAGTAATAGGAACAAAAGTAACTTTCAAGGTTGCACACTGAACAATTACTTTGCCAGTTGTGCTTTGATGCCAAGTGGTTCAGTTTGCCAAATTTAGCTCTTTTTCATTTTAAAAGCTTAAGGAATGGAAATAAGTTGCTTTGTACACTTTCCAGGGAGGGGATTTATTGGATGATTGCTATACTTGACGAAGCCCAGGACTTATACACTCCAGTACTTGACAGCAGCCCTTGCCAAAGGATGGTACCAGACATCCAATAACTGAGGAGTACGGCTCTCTTCCCCTCCTGTGTTTTGCATCATGTCCAAAATAACTACAAGGGAATTTAGATTATACCAGTGTAAAATCTTGGTTGGCTGCAGTGGTGCGAGAGCTCAGAACCTAGCTTGCAAAGAACAAATCAGAGGAGATCTATAATTAGCACGCTTACTTCTATACAGCTGGAAATGACTACACCTCATGAAAGAATTTGGTACAATAAGCCATCCAGAAGCATTCAATTGCACCTACCTCTTCTATACCAAAACGAAGCATTACAAGAGTCCGCCACTGTTCAGCAAGAGAACTGCAACAGGCAAGCGCAAGCTTCATTCTAGTTTACATTCTGAAGCACAGTATCATTAAAAACTGAAAACAGAATCCCAAGCTGAGGAATGGGAGGAAGAGGGGTGAAGTAAGAGGAGGGTGAGCAATTACATCAGATCAGACAAATTTAGTGTTTTGAAGCCACACAATGTTTAGCTTTTCCTTTTATTTGTTTCAAGTTTTGGTGCAGAAAGTATGTGCGGATGCTACTGCAACCTTCCCCGTAAGTGCTCAATCTAGCAACGAACAAAGTTTTGGTGTGTTCAGTTTGGTTATAAATGTTTCCTTTAAGTGAAGACCTGTAGTGCCACTGAAACCAAAACTTTGTTACTGTTGGCAAAAAAATAAAGCAACTTTTCTTTACAAGCATTTTTCCATTTAAATAAAAACCTGAAGCTTTCCCATAATTCCTTTGGTCTTCTCTCACCAAATTCCATGCTACCTCAAGACAAGCCCTCTTTTGGAAGTTCGGCTGAATCGCAGTGAAGCTGCTAAAATTAACAGAGAAGAATTGCTGTGGTAGAGTTTCCCCCCTAGTTTCTTCGGAGTTTAAGACTGAAAGACATTACTGATGCCTCAAACAGAGGCTTCAAATTGTCTCTACAAGACCAAGAGAAAACAAAATCTAATTAGAAGTTCCACTGAAGGTGCCTGGCAAAAAATTATCTCCGTAAAATGATGTTTTGCTTCCAGTATTTTTGTATGGGTTGTGTTGAGTTTATTCCCCTCATAAGGAAACAAAAGTATCAGTGTAAAAGCACAGCTGAGCTTTTAAGGTAGCACCAGGACACCTACACCCAAGTTGTCGTCTTGTTGCTGCTAGGCCTCTTTTTGATTCACATTCACAGAATCACTTCTTGTGCAAAACAAGCAGTCTAAGGAGAAAGAATGCCCTCCAAGTTCTAATAAAAATTGTAGAAAAGAATCCAAGATAGCCAACACCTTCCTCCTCCCCAAAATTTATCTGCAGAGAGAGGGGGGCATCTGTGCGTAGACAGGATAGGCAAGCCTGACATTTAGGGAATCGTTGTGTTGGACAAGGGATGTCTGCTGGTAATGAAGAACCAAATCCTTAAGTGTGCTGTACAGGTTATATGGTTCTGCAAACCCATAACCTCTTGGAGTGCTGTAGATCACACAGTGTTTCACTTCTCCATCAGCTCTGCAAAGAAACAAACCAGGAGAGTTTAACATCAAAGGACAAACCCAAAGTGACAGTCTATTAACAATTAACTAATGCAGCAACCCTGCCAGTCGCTAAATTACATAATGGAGGACCCAGCAGATGCAAGTTGAGGAGATTAATATAGTCTGTGAAGAAACACTGCTTCAGGGCATGTGATTAAACACTCTTGCATAATAATCCACATAAGAGGCCTCTTCTGTCCCAGCAGTACAATTCCCTACTGCATTGTTCTCCAAATGTTTCTTGGGAAAAAAAAAAGTCAAGAGCTTAACCAAGAAGATAAGCACCTGAAGTCAGCTATGATTTTCTGCTCAACTTATCTGGAAACCTTTCCACTAAGTAAAGAAGCCAAACCCCACAAATTCTTAGGATCTACAGAGTATTTCACGAAATGCAGCACCAGCCTTCAGTGTGCATTTTTTACTGTTCAGCATGGCATGGGTTCAAGTTGGTTCATTATCTGAAGTCATAGTGACTGAGTCCCTAACTTGGCAAAGCAGTTACTGCAACACAGTATTTCCAAAGCTGCTAGAAAAACTTATCTGCCAGAAAGATCGAGTATTATGTAATCCTTGCACTAGAGCCTATTACAATCCAAGTCACACGCAGGAACAGATTACCTTATGCCATCCCTTTGCTATCTTGTAGTACGATACCAACCAAGCGAAAGTACTTGATGAACCCATCACTTCAATAACTGTGACAAACAGTACCTTGGACATCGCAGATACTACATTCTTCAGTTACCTTGAGGTGATATACCTTCACATAATCATTTCTTGGACTTGCTTTCAGAAGCAATTAACCTCATGTGAAATAAATCAGCGAAAGCCATTTTTCACTCCAGAACAGGCTTGAAGGGGATTTTAGATAATGGAATCAAAGTATTTCTGACCTCCATTACACCAGCATAAAATGAAGTGAAAAACAAGAAATCAATGCAAGGCTATGTGAATGTCAAAAACTATTGTTCACAAATAATGTCTCCTCTGAAGCATCACCGTTGTCTTAAACATACAAGAGAAAGCATCTAGAGTTGGCCATGTCTGAAAATGGGAATGGAAGATGTTAAAGCTTTACAGCCCTGTTTTTCTTCTTCCCCATGTGTTCCTTGGCAGGGAATAATATGGGAGAATTTGGCCCTAATTTACTTACGACTATAGACCTTCAAGTTGGGATACTTCAGAATTTTGTACTAGCTACTGTGGTGACTGAAGAGACCGCTAGGACTACAGTTATTGCACATTCAAAGCACATTTTTGCAACAAAGCTTTTACCATGTTAGTCTTCCTGCAAACAAGCAACATGTTCCAATGAGTAGGTCTAGGCTAGGCCTGGCTTTTGTTCTCCAAAACAGAGAGCTGTAGTAGAGATTTATGAATTGAGTAGTTAGAACAAATAGGAAAATAGACTTACACCACAGAACAAGCATAACATCCTTTCTTGCTACTCTCTCGAATTAAAAATGCTCCATCAGGCTTCCCACAGAGCAAGTCTTCTGCTTGGATACGGTTGAGATCCCCAACAAACCAAGTTTTCTCATCATGATGTGGCAGGTTTTCATCTTCTTCATTCACAAAGTACGTGCTGAAAGAGAGGATAAATTTAACTTAACCAGTGGTCAGTAAAAGAGTTTATAGGCAGAGTGATTTATTTTTGCAGAAATCATTCAAAGAAACACTAGAACACATCCAAATTGGGAGACCAGGCTCCTAATGGACAGATATTAAAGGCTTCAACTTAGAACTTAATTGTTCCAACTTTGTTTAATCCTAAATGCTTCAGCAGAGTTGCTGCCTCACACGGCATACAGTTCCCCTAGAGGATTTCCCCCTCTTTCTGCAGCCCTTCCTTTTTCTACAGTCCTTTACTGAGAAACTGGTGTTTCATATTACCAACCCCCACAAGAGAAAACACTTCTCAGTAAAATTGTATGTATAATGACACTTACTCATCAATATTTTCATTTTTGATCCCCAGCCAGTCGTTTATTCTCTTCTGTCTCACCCCTTTGTGATTGAGCCATCTGCCAGAAGAAGAGAGCATTAATACATTACTTCAGAGTACGTGTATGGGTTTTCTTACAGAGCGAGCTGAAGCTCAGACAAAGAAACAGTCTGGGGCTTAGTTTGTTCTCCAGTGGCAAGCGCCATAGAAAGACTATAGACCCTGTAAGAGCACTTCTTTGCATCATCTTCTGAGGTGCCTCCTTTACTGGACACAGCAAAAAGGAGCCGTGAAGCAACCTCTTAAATGGAGAAAGAGGAGGGTTGAGCTAAGGAAGAGGTACTGCCCCTGCACTGTGCAGTCCAGAAAGCAAGTGGAAAACAAGTTGTGACAGCTGCCTGTTTCTCTTGGGAAAACAAAATGTGTCTTGCCACTGGCTTCTTCTAACCTCCTAACATCACTTTCTGAGACAATGTGTTTCCCTCTGTCTTCTGCCAGAATCCTAGTGCACCGAGTCCAGCCCAAGGATGTAAGGAACTGGATAACAGAGGTGTCTGAAATCAAGGGTGGATACAAGCAACATCTGCTGCACCTAGCACAAGTAGTACTAACCTCTGTTGTATTAGCAGGCACAGGTTTTGTTTCCATCTTAAATGTTTTATTTACAGGAGTTGCAGAATATGCACCTAGTTGTGGCAGGCTCTAAGTAATGAAGTAATGAAGAGGCCAACCAATTACTCAGACATCCCGTGCCAGAATGTAGTACCTTAGCACTCACAGAACTTTGCTTATGAAAAGAAAATTAAGTTCCCATTATCCTGATGGAAACGGTCATTAATCAGGTTCAACAGAGACACTATTCTGAGGTACAGGTCAGGCTTACTTACACAAGATACTGATCTCTGATTTTGCGGAGCTGAATTAGGTCAGGCTTGATACTATTCATTTTCTTATCAGTCTCCCTGTTGTCCAGAGCTTGTTTCTTCAAATCTTGTTCCAAGCGCATTTTACTGTCATGGATCTCACCCAGGCGTGATTTTAATTTTTCATAGTTCATCATTATCCTGCAAACAAGTGTAATATTTGAGAGGTGAGGTCAAAACAGTCTCGAAGGACTGAACCTCACCAGTAGCACTTTTATAAGAGTATCACAAGCAATACCGTAACAGCAGCTCCTGCCTTTGACCTCCTCATCTTAACGTGAAAATTATTGTAAGAGTGTGTGCTGGTTTCGGCTGGGATAGAGTTAATTTTCTTCACAGTAGCTGGTATGGGGCTGTGTTTTGGGTTCGTGCTG